>CM050889.1:60576896-61240446 GCA_027725995.1 Rhynchospora tenuis | reverse complement strand
TGGAATTAAGGATTCTAAGAGAGAAGTCAGGACATTTTATTTCTTGAATTAGTACTATGTCTGCTTTTTCTTTGACTATTAGTTCATTAAGAAATCTTCTCTTTTCCTCAGAGTTAAGGCCTCTAGCATTCCAATTAATTATCCTAAAAATGAATTATTAATATCCTTAGACACATGAATAATTCTAACACTTGAATAAGGCCTCTAAATTTTTCAGAGTGGAGGAAACTCCATCTAATACTTGAATAATTCTAGTAACATCAGCACTCTTAAGATTATTGATAAAATTTAATCTATCTTCTTCCTTAACCCCCAAGGATATATTTAAATCCTCAAAAATGTCACTTAATTGAGAGTCAGAAAGCTGACTATAAGGCAGAAGTGTAGGAAGAAAATTATTAGAAAGGTTGATAGTGGAGAGATTATCAGCAATTTGATTATCTTCAAAAGAAGATTCCACAGATAACAAGGGAGGAACTGACACATTATTAGAGACAATGGGATTCACATTAATATAAGACTCAACTATAGGAATCTCTGAAACTTGAGATTCAACCATAGCACAGATAATATTATGTGACTCAACCAATTGAGAACTATTGACAACCAAATCATTGTCTAATTGATTGTTGTTATGTAGTGTTTACCAAACGGTCCGGTCCGGGACGGTCCGGTCCAACCCTCCACGGTCCACGGGTTATGACGGTCCGGTCCTCCACGGGTCGACGGGTTATCACGGGACGGGTTAGCACGGTCTATCCTAGAAATCTTTGTTAGGAAATGCTATTATTTTAATTTTAGACTAATTACAACTAATTAATCCCATAAAAAACAAGCAAATCACAAGATCTAGTGCAAGGCATTCACACACAAGAGAGAAAAGGGTGTAGGAGGATTATACCTCTCCTTAAATCGTATTAAGGAGGTTTTTCCAAGGCGTGGGAGTCGGTGGCGTGCTCTCCACTCCTCCTATGTCGCCGGCCGGCCGCCTCGAGTCCACCAAGAGATTAACCAAGCTCTAGAAGATTCGTGCTAGCGATTCAAAGAGAGCAAAGCTAATCCTAAGGTTTTCCCTCTTCCAAAGCAATTAACTAATTAATTATTTGAGGGAAAATCGTTCAACACATGAACTTTGAGAGGTGGAGATGAGAGGAAGGGATGAAGAAATTCTGAAATTTCTTCTCCCTTGGGTAGATTTCGGCTAGGAGAGAGAGAAGGGAAGGGAGCAATGTGACGGCTAGGGTTTTCTCCCAAGAGACACCCCTATTTATAGTGCTCCAACCCTAGGTCTCTCATCCAACAAAACTTGGACAGCTTTGCCCCTTCTCCTTGCCGAAATTAGGTGGGAGGATTATGGGCTCCAAAGCCCATTAATCCATCTCTCATGTTGCTCCTTTCATACACCTCAAATCGGGCCTTTAAATAACCATTTAATTTAGAAGCCCAATTAGTTCAATTAATTAAATGTGTTGCACATGATTAAATATTAACATATTAATAATTAATCTAGGATTAGCAAAATACACTAATTTATTTCTATATGATCAATTTGATTTAATTAATTATAACGGTTCATAACGGTATATAATTAATTAATCGACACATCATATTTTCGCAATTCTCACTGTTGCGAATAAATAAATAATGCACTGTTTGGTTAAAACTCTATTTTGTGTGACCCTTTGAGGATTTATGCTATGTTAGCCATGGAATTAAATCACTTATTTAATTCCAATAATCATAAGCGGTATCTAGCAACACGTTATGATTCCTAATTCGCATAAATAATGTACTGCTACAATATGTCAATCCTGCATAAGAAATATTAGTATTTCCTTGTCTGATTCTTATGTCACATGATATCCTTGTATAATCCAAGATAGGAATGTGTCACTCTTGCAGATTATACGTTTCTTGATATAGAGATGATTGTACAAGTTGCTAGCAAACAATCCATCTCCATCAAGGGGCCCAATCAGATATCATCACTCACTAGGTAAACTAATGAGGGACATACGATTTTCTTGATGAACAACTTTTCCCCGCACAATTCAAGAGAACATAAATAAAGTCCGTATAGCAGCCTTTATCAGGAATCAACGTTAGACGATATTTATAGAACCTATCCTCATGTGGAAAAGCTGAGCATCTCAAACTTAGAATCAACAACATATGAAATAAACAATGACACATAACACAATCCATATGTTTATTTCATTTGGGTCAAGTCCTGTACTATGTTCTACAACATATACATATGCAATTAAGTTGGTAACTCCTTACCCATGATTTGTAGAACTTAATCATCGCTTAACTTGCATACTAATCTTATCTGATAATTAATGCTCCTTGTTAATTACCAAGATTATGGACATCTTTAGATTTATTATTGTCATTTATGAACAAATGAATAATAGAGATCTACAATTCAGATCCTCAACCTGAATGATCTATCAATAAATAAATCAAGGAACAAATGATAAAATATCATCAATAACATAAGCCATAGAAGTAGCCATAATGATTGGCTTCTAGGACATAACTCCAACAATCTTGACCCAAACCCTTGCTAAACCCGTCCGGTCCTAACCCCCACGGGTAAGGACGGTCTGGTCCGGTCCGGTCTGGTCCGATTTTATATTATTTTTTTGCTATTTTTTTTCGTTTATTTTTTTTTTGCGCCCTGGGTCCCTGCCAATTGCATGGTTAATATGTTTGAAAAAAAAAATTGTGCATGGTTAATTACTTGAGAAATGTTTACGGTATGCCGTATGCACATAGTTTTAAAGTACATTTCAATGATTTCATTCATGTGCCGATTATATTTTTATGTTAAAGTAAAAAATAAAAATAATATTTTTATTAAGAAGAAGATTTAGAAAAATATCAATGGTTATTAAATTCTATTATTTTATTTTATATTTTATTTGTAATTTTTTTTTAATAAATGAACAAACTCAAATATAATTATATAAAGTTACCCTCCTCCTTTTTTCGGGGCTTGGGACCGGCTATGCTATTAAATTAATTTATAAAATAATAACATAGGCGGAGTTCTAACTTTTTTTTTGTTAGTAATATTTTTTAATAAATATGTTGAAATAATTTTAGAAGAAATTAAATTGAAAGAGTTTAGAAAATTATACCACCATTACCAAACTAGTAGTTCTTGTGCAAATACCAAAAGTCGTTGTTATCTTTTGGATCATATTCGTCGTCCGAATCCGCCTCAGTTCCAGTAGCACTTTCTTGAGTTTCAACACCGGAAGTAGTTTCACCTTGAGCATAATGTTGCATTCGATTTTCAGCATCGATCAAATCCTTCATGCACACAAGCCTTTCGAAAACATTTGGGCCTAACTTGCTCCGTTTATCAGTGAGAATCCTATTCGCCGAACTAAAACATGATTCGGATGGAACGGTAGACACGGGGATTGCAAATATGTCCCTCGCCATCATCGCTAGCGTTGGATAAGCACCTGAATGTCTCTTCCAAAAGTCCAAGATATCCACTGATTCATCTTCCTCCTTTAACCCTTGGTAATGCAATAATTCGTTCATGCCTCCATCACCTACGACCATGTCATCTTCATCTCGCAACTCGTCTAATAAACCGTGACGACTACTGCTTCAATTAAATGTCAAAAAAAAGTATATAAGTTTATGAATCATTTAAATTTAAAAAAAACGTACATATGTTTATGAATCATTTAAATCGAACATGTATTAATCATTTAAATTTAAAAAAACGTGTATATTAATGATTTAAATTTCAAAAAAAATATATAAGTTAAAAAGTTTAACCTTGTGCTACTTGCCCTTGTTGAAGCCGGTTGGGCGGAATTTCTTCGTGAGTTGTATAAGTTGAACATGGTTTCCATTGCGAAGGTGACGTTTGCCTCTTCATTGTGGGTCGGTAAACCAAGATTTTGTTTATACCTTTGCAACATCTTCACGGTCCATTTCTTATTCAATGATGGATTGAGGCAGTTGGCGATGATAGTCACAAGAGGTACCTCGTTCCAATATTTTAGAAATTTGGTCGTCATTGCTTGTACGATCGGCGCAAGAGTTTCGTCCCGGTTTTCCAATTCTAAAAATTAAAAGATAAAATATAATTTAGATTCATGATTTAAAACTACTATGATGGACTTTAAAATTAAAAGATACAAGTACTATTAATATGATGGTCGTCATATTAATACTTTTAATTTTCGGTCAAATAATGTACATCGGTCATTTTTTTTCCTAATATATTTCGTTCAATTTTTTTAGGTCAATTTTTTTGGTCCGTCAATTTTTTTGGTCAAAATTTTTTCGGTCAATTTTTTTTCTAATATATTTTTGGTCAATTTTTTTGCTAATATATTTCGGTCAATTTTTTTGGGTCAATTTATTTTTAAAAAAATAAATTTCGGTCAAAAAAATGTACCTCTAATTTTCTTGTACACCTTGGAAATGGCAAAAAGATGTAGAAGGAGCTCGTGGGCCGATGGAGTGTATGAGCATGATAGTTTCACGGTTGCATCGAAAAAGGCTTTGAGGAAGTCTTTTACATGTTCGAGTTGTTCCCACTCGCTCGAAGAGAGCAATAGATGCATGCTATCACTATTGTTATTCAACATCGAGTCTATGACATTCTTGTAAGGGAGGACTCGGTGGAACATTCTATAAGTTGAGTTCCAATGGGTGTCTACGTCCCTGTTTTACCCAATTTTATGATGCCAAATTCATGAAAGTAATTAAATAAATTTCATGGATAATAAATTCATGGGATTTGAGAAAATTCATGGAAAATACCAAACGGACTCCAAAAATCATGAAAAATTACCCAAAAATCCAAGAGATCATGAAGAAAATTATCATGTTGAGAAAATACGTAGAGAATATACAGAGATCCTATTTTATGCAAATAAGTCCATAATTTTGGATAAAATAAATAAAATAGAAAGATGGGTCATTTGAGAAAATTCTTGATTCTATCATGTTCTACACGTTTTCATGAACCTAGAGATAAAATTTCATGGAAAAATTCCATGAGGAAGGGGTTCAAACAATTTATTTTGTTTCAGGCAAATCTTGGAAATGAATTAAACATGCAAATGGACAGAGCCAGCCGTAAAAAAAATGGAGAAAGGGGCTTCAAGGTTCAAATCCTTCCCTCTGTGTAGGAAAACAGATATGGGTGCACTAGGCTTTTATGCGCCAAATACAAAAATTTGCTCAGGTGCTTGGCGGTGTATGAAGGCCTGATATATGCAAAGAATGGTAGAGAGGGAGAGCGCAGAGGCGCTGCTTCGTTGTGTTGCGTTTGAGCTCTTCACGAACCAAAAAAATGGATGCACTCGGAATGGATAAACCGAGAGAGATCGGAATAGTTGGACCCACGAAATAAAGGCGTGGTGTATGTTGCGCTATGCTCAGCTGAAATAAAGAAAGAAGGGGGAAGAGATCTCCAACAGAAATTGGTTCGATGGAGGTTGTTAAGCAGAATCGTCGGGCTTCATCGATGATTCATCGAACCTGGACGGAAAAGAGGGCAAGAACTTCGTCTATAAATAGAGCAACTAAAGGAGAGAAAGGGGCTTCTTCTTCTTCCCAAAAATCAGATATCAAAGATACAAATAGTTAGGTTAGATAGAAAGAAAGAGAGAAAAGCATTTCAGCAAACAGCTGGAGTGCAAGTTTAGGATAGCGAAATTGTGCAAAATCAAAGCTCAATAGCTGTGTGTAATTGAAGAAAAGGTGAGAAATAAGGGTAAGAATGAGATTTGTAAGTTCAATTTGAAGTTTAGTGAATGAATTGAGATCTTTGGGCATTGAATTGAGTTGCTTGTCAGTAACCGCTTTAATCTGACGGCTTTAGTCTTTAATTTTGCTTTGCATTGCCTAATTCACCTTTAATTTCTTTTCAATTGAGCCTCTAGAATTGAATTGCATCTCCTTTTTCCCCTTTTCTTTTCAATTATTGCTCGTTTTGAGCTCCGATCAAACAATTTGTGGTTCTCTACTTGATCTCGATTGGAGTCTCTCCAGGTCCTGATCCTTAACTTCGCCTCGACTGGGTTTTACTCAGATCCTGGCTTCAAAACGCTTCGACTGGGTTTTACTCAGATCCTAGCTTCTTCACCTCGGCTGGAGTCTCTCCAGTTCTCGGTGGCTCGTCTCTAGCTGGCCTTGGCTATGGTTAGAGATGAAATATAGATCACCAGAAAGAGGGGAGGTGCTGCCAAATTTCTGTCAGAATCAACACCTTCTATAATTACACAAAGTCTGGACCAAATTACATTTTAGTATGAATTGATGTGTTTCCTGGACTCAATTGCTTTCTGAATTTTAGAATAAATTCTTACATAATGGCTAACAACAATCTGATGTGATTATCAGGAACTCTTGGACTAATATGCATAAATAACCACAACTGAATTGGATCTGTCTCATAAGCTTATAAGTGATAGAAGTGTGTATTGAAATGTAAGAAAGCAATTAGAAATAGCAAAAACGCAATTAGTCAAAGTCTCTGGACCTTAGCTAAAAATGCCTCTTGAGCTGGAATTTCATCATTTTTCGTATGATAATCTTCATAAGAATGTATTTGGTTATTATGTGACTCGATCTTTCCCAAGTCTAGCATAGCACATAAGAAGTTCAGTATTTTCTTTGGTTCAGGTTATAATCCTTTGCGCATAATAAATAATGTAAGTTTAGTTCATAAGTTTATCAAATACTGTACCTCTTTTGACGCATTTCACCAAATCACATTTCTTGACTAATTGAAAAATAGAGTTGCAGTTGTCTTGTCCATTTAGTAGTAAAATGAGTATGAAGAATTGATAAAGAAAAAGGGAGTTCTAGAGTCATTGTTTCATATGTTGAACTCCATTTAAAATGGTAGATAAGTATTGATATTTTATATCCAGAATATACACATAAGACATATCGTTTTGTTCAAATTCTCCTTTCATTTGTTAGTTTTAGCTGATTCTTCTTTAAGATTACAGGCCCCTGTGTGGAAAAGATTGAACTTCCCTTTTTTAAATTTGATAACAACTAACAGTTGTGTAAAAATGGTATAACAAAAATGTTCAATAAATATGCTAGCAGTTGTGACCATAGCACATAAGTGTTATAAATGTTATAAAGGCCAAATCATGAACTAGCTGTGTGTAATTCAGCACCATGACCGTGTGATATTTATGGTATTAAAATTGCTTAAACTGGATCCCATGTGGTATGGAGATGTAAGGAGTGATATGTCAAAAGAATATCAATTCGTGAGTAATTAAGTATTGGTAATAGCTAGCGTGTATATGTACTTGACTTGTCCTGAAGTTGTAAGCTAGGAGCTTAATTAGAAAGATTAATGATATTGTGTGTAACGTAACTTGCAAACTTGACCACGCATAGCAAGATTCAAAAGTGACATACTGCCCAAAATCATTAGTTAGCTTGAGTTTACAAAAGAAATGTTAATTAATGAGCCTTGGTAATAATTAAAGTGTATCCATACAATTTAAACAAAACAAGTTAAAAGTAACACCTTGTATATAAACCAAACCGAACTAAATCCATCAATATCTCTGTCAGTACCACTACTCCATCTTACAGTACCAACTTTTCGCTCCTATGTCAAAACAAGCAAACGGAAATCAAACCAAATATATGAATCTTTTCTATCTACTTCCGTGATGCTGCGAAGCTCCTTTCTGGTACAAACCGAACCCCTCGAAACACCACCAGTACCAGTCCCTCTGTACTGTTGTACATGCTCTCAGCTTCCCCGCCAAACCAGGCTGACGCAACCCAAACCAAGCATGCCAATGTATTCCTCGTCCTCTCACGACGCTACCGAACCATTCCGTGTCAACCGCGATGGTCGGAATCAATAACGGATCCAAATCCGATACCATGCGAGCCCGTTAGAAAAAAAATGAAACCCGTCTCCTTCTTCAGAATTCAGCGCTTAAGAGTTAAGACTCCTCATTTTTCTGTGGCCAATAGGCCGTGTGGCTCGGTAATCACCTGCTTTACGAAAACTACCTGATGAAATTATAAGAGAAATAATAAAAAGAAAATCATTGACCTAAAATAATTAAGGCCCCATGACCATAACGGGCTCAATTCAAAGTTCCCATGAAATAAATCCTGCTGGCCCCATCAACGATGACTCAAGCCATGTGTTGTTGCCACATCACCTTACACTGCCACGTGGCCCAATCAGATAAATCGAAATCAATTTAAACTTAGAACATTCATTAAAAATAGTATACAATTCAGAAAAATTCAAATAAAATATCCATAAAATTCTAAAAATCTGTACAGACCAAATTTACTGATACTTTGATACTAAAATCTTTCAAACTATTAGCCTTTTATATTTTTGAAGTACTTTCGTTATAAAATAGAATTTCATAAAAATAATAAACACAAATAAATCTTAGTTAAATTTTGTACATAATTTAGAAACAAAATTTAAATAATTTCAATATTAAAATAATCTTCAAGGGACTATTTTGAAATAAGTATTTTAAAAAATGTAAAATGAATTCTAAGCCTTTAGATTTCTAAAACCAAAATAAAGGAAAAGTAATAAAATTACTAAAGCCCAAAGAGAAACATTAGAGAATTAAAAGTCCAAACACGGTACCCAAAGTCAAAACCGAAACTTCGTTAGTTGAGGAAAAGTCACTCCCTGAAATCAAGATCAACGCCAATGCAAGGTCAAATCGTCTTTCAAGAAACTAATTCCTACAGCGACTCACACAGTCCTAGGAATTAAGTCCAAAAATCTTACAAGTCACCAAATGACCAAGAGCAAGTTCTTACAAGCCGCCAAATGGCCAAGAACTATCAAATCAAGTTCTCCTAGTCTTACAAGTCACCAAATGACCAAGACCCAGTTCTTCCAAGCAGCTAAATGACCAAGAACTATCAAATCAAGCTCTTCCAGTCTTACAAGTCACCAAATGACCAAGACCTAGTTCTTACAAGCCGCCAAATGGCCAAGAACCATCAAATCAAGCCTTTCTAGTCTTACAAGTCATCAAATGACCAAGACCCAGTTCTTCCAAGCCGCCAAATGGCCAAGAACCATCAAATCAAACTCTCTAAGTCTTACAAGTCACTAAATGACCAAGACCCAGTTCTTCCAAGCCGTCAAATGACCAAGAATAACCAAATCAAACTCCTAAAGTCTTACAAGTCACCAAATGACCAAGACCCAGTTCTTCCAAGCCGTCAAATGGCCAAGAACAACCAAATCAAACTCCTAAAGTCTTACAAGTCACCAAATGACCAAGACCCAGTTCTTCCAAGCCGTCAAATGGCCAAGAACAACCAAATCAAACTCCTAAAGTCTTACAAGTCACCAAATAACCAAGACCTAATTCTTCCAAGCTGCCAAATGGCCAAGAACCATCAAATCAAGCCTTTCTAGCTTTATGAGTCACCAAATGACCAAGACCTAGTTCTCACAAGCCACCGAAACCAAATTATTATCCAAAACTCGTCCAATAGAATAAATTCAGTAAAAGTTGTGGATAAGGTGTTTAGATGTCCTCAATTAGATCCCGTTAATTAAGTTTGGTATCGTTAATTGAGTCTGACTTAAGCCCAAAGAAATAAATCATTTTATTCTCAATTGTGCCCCGTCAACTAAATTTGGTAACATCAATTGAGTTTAGTTTAAGTCGAAAATAAATTGAGATAATAACTTTTCTAGCCTACGACATATAATTCTTCGAATCCCTTAATCAGAGGTTCTCGTGATTCGTCACGGGGTAATTAACAATAGGGGCTTGCGCCTATTGGAAGGAAAGGATCCACAAAATTAATAAACCCTCGTGAAATAGATTCTCGTTAATGTTTTCTTGTTGACAAGATGCATTTTAAACTTGAATTTAAGCTCGTGAGGGGTGAATCTAAGGCTTATTCCATTTCTGGAGGAAACCCAATTATTCTTCGAGAAATGACGAAAAAGTCCACACAGTCCCATGGAACGGCCAATTTACTTAACCCTACTCATTGGCATAATTGATGAAAATTTTGTTTCCTTACTTGGTTCGAGTAAATGTGGGTCACGGCATTCTTAAATTTGGTAATCAAATTGTCAACACCGTCGGTATCAAGGCCGGCCTTTACGGTTAGGTTCAAAATATGACAAGCACATTTTTGGTGTAACATGGCACCATCCATAATTGGGTTTAGGGACCGGAGAAAATAATCTATGGACTTAATATTATTACTAGCATTATCAAACGATATTGAGAAAATCTTATTCTCTAAATCTCTAACCAAGTTGTACTCTTTCAAAACCTCCATAATAGAATAGTAAATTACCTTTGCGGTGTGCGGAGAATCTAAAACACGAAAACTTAAGATTCTTTTCTGTAAAATCCAATTGTCATTGATGAAGGCTTAAAACCTAAGTATCAAATAAATTTGTACCTAAGACTTAACCTCACTAGTCGTGGTTGGTAAAGATTTAGGGTCGA
The DNA here is from genome assembly GCA_027725995.1 of Rhynchospora tenuis. Taxonomy (NCBI): domain Eukaryota; kingdom Viridiplantae; phylum Streptophyta; class Magnoliopsida; order Poales; family Cyperaceae; genus Rhynchospora; species Rhynchospora tenuis. The sequence goes on along the minus strand of CM050889.1, from coordinate 61,229,953 downwards.
ACCCAAGGGACGGATTAATGAATACTAGACTTATTTGTTTTCAAAATCTAGACAGATGATTTTTGGTGAATTTTGGATTAAGAAACAGTAACTAAATAACAAAATAAAAGCGATTGCAATAATAACTAACTAAAAGATATTTTTGGGTCTTTTGTTATAAGGATTAACTAACAAACAATAATAAGATTTTGGGGTTTAACAACAGGATAAAAGGGCGTCTTAGGATTCGAATTTCACTTCAGTTTGGACTCGGAATTATCGATCAAGTTACTTTCGTAACTTAGCAAATAAACCAAGCAAATACCTCCTGCTCGACCCGAGCAAAGACCTTACTCGGTCCGAGCAGTAGGCATAGGTGCTCAAACAAGTTTACTTTGTTACTCTATAACTCGATCTAGGGCTTGTTTGTTGATCCTAAACTTCTAATCCTCAGCTTTCGCTTGTTGGGCAAGGGTCTGGTCAATCTAAACTCACCCTAATAGGATTAACTAACTCACAACTTTTGGTATAGAAATTAATTATCCTAACTGATCTGTTTGTGTTCTTAGGAATATTTAGATGATCTTTTGAACCTATCTAAACGTTGCACTTTTGATGCTAACTAATCTCCCCTTTCGGATCACAGATTTACTCCAAGTTCTCAATTAAACTAACTCAACCTATTCAACTTTAGACTTAACTAGATGTGGCCAAAACTAGAAGTATAATTAAATCAAGCCAAGCAATTCAATCAAGTAATAATCAATAATACAAAACAGATTAATAACAAGTCATATCATAACAAAATATATCAAGTCATAACATCCAAACTTAAGTTACTTTCCTACTCCTAAGACTACATAAAATCTAGCCTAACATAGTAGCATAAACAACAATAATAAAGTGCAGAAATAATAAGATACAAGCCATAAGAGAAATCATCAAAGTAAGAGAAGAAATAAACAAATACTCCTTCTAGACTCGAATAATCAATCCTATCAGCAATGGAAGATGATGGGTGCGTGTCTCAACTCGTGCTGCTTCCGTCGCATCAAGAACAAGGGTAAGGACTAGGATTTGTGGTCAAATCAAGCGAGAAAACTGTCTCCAAGGGTCCAGCCCTTTTTCTGTAGAAAAGATTGCCTTATATACTCATCTCAGGCACTTGGGGAGCAAGTTAGGGCACCAGGTCGGCCAAATCTTGCCAAAAGGTCACATTCCATTCCTGAAAAGTTGCCAAAACATGCTAAGTCGGCAAACTGCTCGACCCGAGCGAAGGGTTCACTCGGTCCGAGCACTAACCAGGAGAAACTTGCCAACTTAAGCAATGTTTGGGTCGAGCATGTGGAGCACTCGGGTCGAGCAAGAGTCCATTCGGACCGAGCGCTCAGAAAAAAGTGGCGGCTGTGGCTCTGAACTGTGCTGTGTCCAAGTAGAGATCCACTCGGGTCGAATGGTAGGGTCGATCGGTCCGAGTGGAGGCTGGACAGTGGTGCTATGCGCTAGGAATGAGTCGTCTAGCCATGCTCCATGCTAAGAATCCATCTAAAACCTCGAATATCACCTAAAATCCTGCAAAATTGAAGAAGACACGACGGCATAGCCAAATCCTGGAAAAACATGATAAATTGTCAAGCATTTTAATGGTTTGAGTATCTTTTGAGTGCCAAGTATGGTCCAAATACCTACAAATAATAATGATATCAGTCATCAATATAATGTGCAGTAATACAACTATAACCAAGGCCGTGTTTACCAGCAGTCCAAATATCAGATGTTATTGAGACCTTGTAAGTAGCTAAAGCAAATTGGGCAACTAATTCATTTTTACGCTCAAGAAATTGTTTCTTGAGTTCTTTGGTGATTTTCCTATGGTGGAATCTCTTATAAAGTGGTTCACCTAAACCACAAGTTATCAATCGTGCAAAACTCAAACAATTAGCCATACTTAATGGTTGTTCTTTGTGGACAATGTAACGGCTAAACTCACTAAGCATTTTTTCCGGATCATATTTTCGGTGAGTTCTAGTACCGTCCGAAGTTATAGTTGTTTGGACAAGCGTAGTGTCGGGTTGTTCTTGTGGTTCTTCATGTTTTCTTTCATGTGCTTTGGCATGTTTTTGGAAGGAGCTCATACCATTTTTTTTTAACGTAAACGAAATCACCGGGACAATTTCTTACCTTACACCTTGCGGAGATCAAAATCTTGTTCTCGTCCAATGTTTTGTCGTAATACCGCCACCATGGTGCATTGTAATTTGGTGTTGGTATAGACCTTTTCCTCTTATCCGTTGCTTCGGTGTTCATTTGCGATGCCGATGGAGCGGTGGAATTTGGATTTCCAATTGAAGGAGTCGAAATATTTTCGACGACATTTGAACTTGAACCATCCGCTCCACTAGAATAATTAGGATTTTGTGGATAAATTGGTGGTGGATAATTCGGATTTTGTGGATAAAGAGGTGGTGGATAATTCGGATTTTGTTGATAAGGTGGTGGGGCAAAGAATTCATCGCCTAATTGTCGAGTAAATTCATCGATATTTTGAGAATTATTTGGATTAGGAGATGACATTTTTTTGGAATTATGGATAATAAGATTGGAATAAAATTAAAATCTTACCTTATAAAAATAATATTGAAAAATGGAAATGGAAATAGAAGTATGGAATTATAGAAATAGAATTTGGAGAATGTTTGCTATGAGAATATGAGAGTGAGAGATTGTTGTTGATTTGGTGTGGAAATTGGGTGATATGGGATGGTATTTATAGAGTTATAAATATTGTAATTTTATTTTTTTAAAAAAAAATTCTGAAGTAACCGTTGGATTTATAACGGCTATATTATATAGCCGTTGCATTCTATCCAAAACAAAAAAAAGAGACGTTGGATTTAATGATTTTATAACGTTGGGATTTAAAAAAAAACTCAAACAAATTAATTCTCCTCTGGCCTTTGCGCCTCTGCAGCTCTGCCGAATCAAAAAGATGTTGGGGTTAATAAAAAGACAAAAAAAATGTTGGGCTTGGTGCAAAGAGACGTTGGAGTTGTGGGTTTTGGAGTGGGGTGGGCACGTGTCGAGCAGAGATTGGGCAGAGAGAAAATAGAGAGAAAAGTGAGACACGTGGCGGGCGGGGATTGGAGGGCGTGTGGCTGGCGTGTGGCTAGCGCGTGCTGGCATGTGGCCAGGGTTAGGCGGGTGAGTGGGGGTTTGGGTGGGTTTTTCGGAAATTTTAGGGGGTTAGGCCGGATTTTAGAGGGGATAAGTGGGGGTTAGGGGCGGGTCACGGGTTTGAACGGGTTAATAGTCCGGGCTAGTTCGGTCCATGGGTTAAGACGGGACGGGTTTAACACGGGTTTTGTCAATAGGGGTGGCCTAAACCCTTCGTAAACCCGGTCCGGGCTAACCCCCTAGGTCCATCACGGTCCACCCACGGTCCGGGACGGTCCGGTCCACGGTACGGGTTTATCGCGGGTCGGGTCTGACCCGCCGGGTTTGTGGTAAACACTACTGTTATGTGTGACTAGACTCAGTTTAGAAAATAAATCTTCATCAAAGTCAGAATCAGTCAGCACCTTATTATTAATCAAATTATCTAAAGCACATTCATCTAAAGGAATAATTTCTAAATCATTTAGATCAGTGTCAAAATCAAAGTTATCTACAGTAAAAACTTCAACTACAGTGTCATCACAGTCAAACTCATCAACTAAACAACTAAAGGAATTATGAATATCTAAGTTAAAACAAGAACCTGAATTAGCAGTCAGAGAAGCTGGGGGAGGTTTGACATCAGCTGGCTCAAAGTTCATCCTCTTACTAATGCCCTTCTCTCCATCTACTTTTGTTGCCTTAGCTTTGGACCTAGTGTTCAAGCTTGGAGAATCCAGGAAGGGGTAAGGCTGCCTTGGATTGGTGAGCCATTTAGGTGTACTGGAGACAACATTCACTGGTGGTCTTGGAACAAGGACAGTACCAGCTCTTGGAGCATTAGCATTGCCAGCTCTTGGAGAGTTAGTAATAGGGCCAATGCCAACTTCTGAGGGAATGTGGTGCAGAGTAGGAGAAATGCTGCTAGCTTGTCCTACCTCCATGCCTCTTTCATGAAGTTCTCTCAGTTTCTTCAACTGTGCTGCCAAAGCTTTATTCTTAGCCTTGAGTTCTTCCTTTTCTGAGTCAATTGCTTTTCCTTTACCTTTGTTTTTGTTTTTACCAACATTTTTGGTGTGATTAGTGACAGGCTGAGATTGTCTTTCATTGATTACTATCCCTGGCTGACTGACTGGGCTCTTATCAGTCTTATCAGAACCAGTAGGCTTTTCAGAGTTTCAGCAGTACCAATATTTCCAATAGTACCAAAATTACCGGCAATACCAGCATTACCAGCCTCAGCAGCACCAGCTTTCTTCTTACTGTTGGTTCTCTTCCTCTTTCTTTTGTTATTACCAATTTTAGGCCCAGAATTGTTCTTGAGTTTACTGCTCTTTTCAAACAGGTTTCGTTCAATCACGTCAGAAGAGCTTGCATAAGGCCAATTAAGTGGAGAGGGTCAGCGGATTGAACTCCCAAAGAAAGAGTTCTCTTCTCCTTCAACTGAATAAAGAATCTTTACTAGTTCTTTGGTACCTGAATATCTAATAATCTCAAAGCAGAGATAAGGAGGGATGGTGTCTCTTTCTCCTACCACCATTTCTACTCGGGACCACCTCAAATCTCTTCTTTTGAGGGTGTTATCATCAACATCAGAGATATGGCCAAAAGGAGTCAGTGCTTCGAGACCTTCTCTGTCACTCCAGCCAAAAGACACTTGAGCAATACAGATCCAAATTTTAACGGTCGGAGCACGAGGGTCGACTTCCGGAATCCATAGCATAACCGTATATCTACGGTCATTGATCTCCTAGTAACCTTGTTGGACAAGTTGGAGACGCCGACCAGGTGGCAATTCAATCAGGTAATGGTTCTCTCTGATCAGACTCACTCGCCAAATGAAACCAGGAGGCACTTCTGCTTGAACTGCATCTATCACCAAAAGATCGGAGATAGCGCCATAAGTGATTAGGACCAAGCTTCTGGCCAACTCGACTTCGAGTTTGGAGGGTTCAATTGTAAAAACGGAAAGTAAAAGAGGGATTTTATTGCCGATAAGATATGAAACAGAAAAAGCAGCACAATTGTACTAGCCCTGGTGAATTATTATACAATTAAATCACATTATCAACCTAATTATTTTATAAACTAATTAAACGGCACAACTTTACTGGTACAAAATTTAAGTAGTTATCTCACATTAGAATAGCGTCCCCTAATTTAATATACTTGCTATTAACTTACAAATTATCTCCAATTTCTTGTGCCGGCTATGTAGATGGATATCCCCTGATCCGTTCTCTTGATCATCTAGCTCTGTTAGCCAAGTTATGTGCTAGAACTACGCTTCTCTTCTAGCTTGTTTTTGTTTTAAAAGCAGTCTTCCTCTTGTCTCTTTCATTCTGGCACAAGACGGGCATATTAGTGACTGGAACTGGAGATTAGACGGTCAATATCGTCTTCAAACAAAGTTTGATCTAATGAGAATTGGACAAACATTACATACACCGATTTCTCCATGTCAGTTCTTACTAATCAATTTAGCCAAAATATGTCACTATCAAGTGGCATTCGTTTAAATTATGAACCAAATTTTGAGTAGAAAATCTTTCTTTATGATAGGACTTGCTCAAGCTTTCCAACATATTTTCAAATTAAATGTCTAAACCGAACGTGTTCTAAAAAAAGCACGGCGTGTCCGAACACGGCACGAAGATGGTACGACACGGTAAAACACGGACACAGATACGACACGAGAACTTAGACGTGTCGTGTCTTAAGCGTGTCGTGTCCGACTTTGATGACATAGACACGGCATGGCACGATACGTGAATTTTCAGGACACGACACAAAACACGGCACGACACGGGACACGACAAAACCTAAGAGACACAACAAGTTTATAATGATGGTTAAAAATGTTAAATTTTATAAAATGACAAGAAAATTCTTATATTATCTATTTTTTAGGATAATTTTATAATTTGAATTTCAAATTCATCCCTAAACATAAGTATATGACTATGTTTTATGAAATTCAAATGTATTCAAACACGACACGGCACGACACGAATTTAGAACACTACCCTTGTCTCCACTCAAGGTTTTTTTTTAAAAAAGAAAAAGAAAAAAAATACATAACAACTCATTTCACTAAAGAAACACAAAGTTATATCCTTGAAATCCTCCACTCAAGATGCATAGTTCTCCTATAAGAACTATTCTCTTGAATTGGTAATTTAGGATAGTTACTTTTCTAAATGTAAAATATCATAAAAGCGTTTTCTGTTTGCTTTAGTAGCGAAGGTTTAAATGATTATTATTTAATGCCGGTTTTCTTACCTGCAAATTAAGATAATTTGCAATCATTTGCCTTGTACTTTTTTTTTTCCAAAATGAATACGGAGATGGAAATATCCAGATTGTCCAATTTATCCCCTCTATTGGAATTCATGCACATTATAGAAATTACACAATAACATTAACTTAATCAGACAAGACAAATGTAGCATGCTAGAGTAAAGAAGCAGAGTCATTTCCAGTCCTTTTGACTCTTATGTTAGAGGGTATGAAGCTTTATCCAACACTTATTAATTTTTTTTTATGGTTTACTTAATACTAAACCAAATTTAATTATCCAGGAGACCTAGACATACACCGCACAGGGACAGCCAGCATCTATAAATAGAATATTTATCATGCTAGACCCAAAAAAGCATTCTCCAGTTACAATGCCAGAAAATATTATTAGAGGTCCACAGGCATGACCAGGGCCTCTATATTATTTAGTGTCTTGGAAAGAAAAAACACAAGGCATCTTGCCTAAAAATTAAGAATTTATTTACTCTTTGTTCTTTACATTCCTCCTGTAACCAATGGTGCATGCGCGGAGGCTTTTCCCATCATTATTTCTCCTCGTATTGCTCCTTGCAGCATATGGTTTTGCCTTTTTTCTTTTCTTTTCTTTTTGTAATATTTTCCTTCTTCAGTTCTAATTACTAATTACTACTGCAAATCGTTGCTCATGAAACAAAATTGACCATAATGCAAATACTGACATCCTTAGGGTCTCCATCGAATATGATGATAAAGGATTACATAAATAAGAATTGCAAATGATGTCCAATCTTTTGACTGCATGCAGTGCTACAAATATTTATAAAATAACAGGAAAAAATTCTGGTATAATGAGTGAATAACTGTAAAAGGCAAAACCGCCATCTTAATCTTTGAAGACCTTCTCATATTATGATCTTTGCATAGAAATTAATGCTTTAATCAGCCCAAATTACTTGCAGGGTGCGAGGCTCAAAGGATTCCTCGAATAGGACCAATAGTCAAGCTGATAAAAAAGTTGGGTTTGAAGAAGCGTATAGTAGCGTTGGAAGGAGCGATAGTTAAATTTTTCAGGGGAGTCAAAAAGCCGAAACCAGGTATATAACAAAGCATGCATAAATTAGTAATGCTTACATTCATTAATTCATCAAACTCTAATATAATACTTGACATTATATATCTGACATAATAATTTTTTGTGTTGTGAAAATAGATCCGGCCGCGATGAGAATGTGCACCACCCAAAGCAAGACGTACAAAGGGTTGTGCTTTAATCCGGCCAACTGTGCCACTGTTTGCCGCACTGAAGGCTTCAAGGGTGGCAAGTGTGCGGGTGTTCGTCGCCGGTGCGTTTGCACCAAGAAGTGTTTTTAATCATTCAACACCTGCTATCGTTGCTTACAATTAATGTACGGCCGTTGTTTACAATATATAGATGGCCGTTCAAATTTGTAATGCACAAAAACTCTTTGTTTTTTTTTTTAAATTTTATTTCTTGGAAGTGTATTCATTAGTTCAGTTGATAATTGTCAGCTGACGAAAAATGAATGCACTGATTAAGTGATTATGTTGGTTATTGTAATATGAGCCGTCGGTGGAATTTTATACCGATCGTATATATGAACAATAATATTAACTAACATAAAATTAATTATTCTGTGAAGTGCGATTTTGTGCAATTTGCTGTCACAAAAAGGGTATTTATTTAATTTTTTCTTTGAGCAAGTAATTTTTATTGGGTGTGAGTGGCAAATGAAAATAATGAAGATATTAGAATATGCTTAAGCAACTTCAGTAGTACTTATATAATCTGGTAACTCTAAATTTTTTTAAAAGCTAAAAAAAAATTGAGGGTTAAATTGATTGAAAGTATTAACATACATATGCACGTAATAAGCGCTATATGCATTCTAATTTTTTGTTCCAAACACTTGTCTTATATATCCAATTAATGGAGCGTGCACATAGGCTCTTCCCATGGGTTTTCCTCCTGTTGCTCATTGCAGCATCCGGTTTTGCATTTTTTTCCTTCTCTAATTATTATTGCACGCAAAGTGGTATGAGAGCAAATAAAAATACCTTGTGTTGCTGGCGCCGCAGAGATGACCATAATGCAAATACTGACATCCTTAATTAGAGCCATTATCATCATACTAAGACGTTAATTTAACAACTGCAAAATTATTTCTAATCTTTTGAGGGCACAGGCTCAAATTTGAAGCACGATTTTGCTCAGTTATAGTGAACGACAGTTTTAAAGCCCCGTAAGAAAAAAAAATACTGAAGCCCTTTCAAGCTTAGTATCTACCATGCTTTGAAAAATACTGATTATGTTGGTATGTTGTAATATGAATTCTTCCAGCGAAACTTTATAGCTATTGTATGAACAATAAAACAACCACTTTCCTCAGGGAGTTGGGACAAACCTACGAAGCATGCCTTAACAAAACACAATAGCTGAAAGAAAGTTGGACATTTTGCAGAAATAAAGGGGCCATAGTAAAAGTTTCCATTCAATACTCGCTGCGCAATTTGCATATAGACGACTTACCAATTTTATGCTGATGAAAACAGAACGTGATGAATATTTTACCAAGTGAAAACATATTTTAATAGTTAAAAATTGTTTCGATATTTTTAGATTTATTTTTCAAACAATATAAATACACATTTAGCTACAGCATAATTATAGATATACTATTGCCAAATGTAAACCTGAGTACTATTTCGGGTGGGGTGAAAAAAAAGATCAAATTCTATGAAGCACATTGTATATCTAAATTTTAGGATGCGTTTGGATGCATGGAGTAGAAAGAGAAAATAACTTAAGCACGATATTTATGAGAAAATTGAACTAGAAGTTTAATTTCATAAAAAAATAATTTATTCTCAGGTTTAAAACTGTTGTTTGGATAATACGTTGATGTAATATGGGGAATTGCTAATTCGCCATTTCTTTATCTAGGTAAAAATTGATCGTTGTCGTCAATTCTTATGTTGTTTGGTTGCATTCTTTAAATATATATAAAAAAAAAAACAGGGTCTATTCATGAAATAGCTCAAGCCATCTAAGTCTACCATTCATGTATTGGTTTTCACTGGGCACTGTGTATGATCTATATTTAGGACGGAGCAATTTCATTTGATTTGATTATATTAAAATTTGTTTTTCAGGATTTTGTTGGATTGAATAACACCAAAATTTCGATCAAATGGATTGAAATATATTTATTTTGATCGAAAAATTTCTAATCAAATGAAATTATGCTGATTGATTTTAATACAGACTATAACGTGCAATGCTTTGGTTTTGTGTAGGTTTCATATGTAGGCCATCGCCCTGATCAAAATCTTTTTTATTTTTTTTAATACAGGATTTCATTCCATTAGAAATTTTTTGATTGAAATAAAAAATAAAAAAATTAAAATTTTACATATGTTCTTTGTGTATCAAATTTGATACAAAATTACAACAGTCCTCTAAACTTAAAATACTTTTTGCGGGAACGACAATGGAATGGATAACAGTAGATTGTAATTTTTGTTTATTTTCTTTTGGTAAAACTTCCTTATATAATAATCCAAAATTCCATTCATAAAATTTATTTTCGAATTAAGTCTACGGAACTTTTTTGATAGGCAAAATCAGTCATATACCCTCCAAATCTTCTTCAATCAGCCATATACCCTTCTAATTATTAATATTAGCCATTTATCCCTCAAATCATCCTTATTATAGTTATTTACCCTTATTATTAATTTAGATGATATTTAAATTATATAAATTCAATTTTAGAATTTTTAGTCAAATATACCCCTCGTCTTTTCCGCTCTCAACTTCCCCTTCGTGTCGATTTACCATTTCCCTCCTTATAATCCCATCTCAACATGTTCTTCTCTGATATAAGAGACGAACACTATGTGGAAAGAAAGGCCAAATAAAAAATTAGAAAAGTAGAACCTCTTTCTCTTGAGAATTTATCCCCAATACCAACCCTTGATTTAACAAGTCGCAACAAATCTTATTTATCACTACTATTTCAATTCTCAGTTTCAAGCAACAAATTCCATTCGATCACTTTTAAGCAGGAATGAAGGATGTTCTCAATGGAAAGTAAACTCCAAAAAATTATCAATGTACTCTATCTTGAAAGAGTTTTGGGATCATCGGTTCTTTCTTACTCGGCTTTTTGATCGACTTTCTTGTACTGAAACAATAATGCCAAGCACATAGGACAAAATCTAAGTGTTTTGTTGATTTTTAATATTTAATTAATCAAGATGTATATTAATTAACTGCAGTAATATTACAATCATTATAGCATAGGAGCAGTAAATGAAAACAATCGATCAAAGAAGAGGACAGTAAAACAGAACAACCTTTGCATATGTATATCGGGGGAACAAATAAATCGTTTTTTGGCGATATTGTATGAGTTAAAGGAGAAGTTGAGGGATACAAGAGCAAGGATATTTTAGTCATAAAATTCAAAAAATAAATTTTCAGAATTTAAATTAATTAAGAGGGTAAATAAATGTGATAAGGATGATTTGAGGGGTAAATGACTAATATTAAAGATTAGGAGAGTATATGGCTAATTGAAGAAGATTTGGAGGATATATGGCTGATTTTTCCTTTTTGATAAAATATGGAACTATTTTCATCAAAATACGAAATCTCAGATCTGAGTTTGATTTCGTTAATAATCTAATATACATTTCCGGCGACCCCAGAGGAGAGCAAATGGAAAACTGTAACTTGGGCCCACGAAACAGCGAACACAACGCACGGAAGCTTACAGATTCCGGAGTCCACTCCGGATTTTCTGAGACCAGCTTCTGCTGGGGTCGAAATTTCTCCACACAGCACACACTCTCTCCATCTGTCTCTCTCTCTCTCTCTCTCTCTCGCTCTCCAAATCGAGGAGAGCTTTCTCCTACATCTCCGCCTCTTCTTCCATTCCACCATTAACACCTTTCTCCTCCACAAGTTAAAAAAAGTAAACCCGATCTGTTCAGAGGAGCCAATCCAACCCAACTCTCTTGCTCTCTCACGAGATCTAGGGTTACACTTTCGCTTCCGATCTCGACAGATCCTCTTCGTTTCCCTGACCCTCTTTCGAACGGATTGGAAGGAGAAAGCGCGACAATGAGTGCGAATTCGCAAGGGAATCTCGATGAACAGATCGAGCAGCTCATGCAATGCAAGCCCCTCTCCGAACAAGAGGTCCGCTCTTCTTCCTGCTTTGATCTACTCCTTTTATTGATTAGGGTTTTCATTTTGTTTCATTCCGACATTTCTCTGTGCGGATCAGAGCTCCGATGTGTATTTTGTGAGGAAATGCTACTTTTTTCTTGCGATCTGTTCGGGTTAGGGTTGCTTCGTTGTTTTTTGTGTTAATCTCAAGCCTTTGATCAGATTTACGGGGTTAATGGTAGTTTAAAGTTACTGAGCCCGTAGATTTGGGCTCCTGTATTTATTTTTATCTATTTAAGAATTTTTTTTTGTAATTTTTTTATACATTTGGAGGGAGGGTAACAGCGGGAAGTTATCATACCTCCGTTTGGTAAGAAAACTCTAGACGGGATAACAGTAGAAAGTTCGGTGCTGTCTAAGTGAATTGTGATTTCCTTACCAAATTCTGTTAATTTCAATTGTTTAGGTCGTAAAATGGAGCTCTTGAGCTTCTCTCTCTCTCTCTCTCTCTCTCTCTCTCTCTCTCTCTCTCTCTCTCTCTCTCTCTCTCTCGCTTTTGATAGCCTTGACATTCCAAGAAATTGACTTTCTGGTATAGTATCTGGTTGCAGGAAATGCAACCTAGCTAACTCCATGGAAAAATTTAATGAATTGATGTATCATTCCTAACTTAGGTCTGTTTTATCAAGAATTGTTTTGATAGGCTGCTTATCTAAGTTCTGTTCCACGTGCAGGTTAGAGTTTTGTGTGAAAAGGCTAAAGAGATATTGATGGAAGAAAGCAATGTCCAGGTATTATTACTTCGCTTGCTTTCCTCTCTAGAATTTAGCGCTTTATTAGTTGTTCAAATAATGCCACGTGCTGTGGCACAGATGGCTACTCTTTAGCTGCCTCTATTCCTTTTGTGTCATAATTATAATTCTTATGGTTTGTCTTTACAGCCTGTGAAGAGCCCTGTGACTATATGCGGTGATATACATGGCCAGTTTCATGATCTAGCAGAACTGTTCCGTATTGGCGGCAAGGTAGTGTTTCTACTATTGTAATTTACTGTTTTTGTTGCTTAAAATATAGATAAAGTTTGTTACTTGTTTTGCTGATGGTGTCTGCAATATTTTATGACAGTGTCCAGATACAAACTATTTATTCATGGGTGATTATGTAGACCGTGGATACTATTCAGTTGAAACTGTCACGGTAAGTGCAATTTGATTTGAGTTTTGTAAATATCTAATCAATTATTATTTTCTTTAGAACAGTCAATATTTAAAATGTTTAGGACTTGTTTAATAACATGAGTGTGCAGTGGCTTGATTAAATTTGCATATACTATTGCTGTTTTTCAATTGTTTATTTTAATTGCTAGCCATATTTTCTTATTATTTGGTCTGATCATTTGACCGAGAGTAGATTTGAGGGTGAACATATTTGGCCATTGGAAATTTTTACCTCTATATAATGTTATTGATTCTTGATGTGATAGGCTTGATGGTCATCATTGCTGGACATTTTATTTATTTCTAAATCCATAATTTTTCTTAATATGCAGCTTTTGGTAGCACTGAAGGTTCGTTATCCCCACCGAATTACAATTCTCAGAGGAAACCATGAGAGTCGTCAGGTAATATTTGACTTGCATTGTTGTCATTGTTCGATCTATTCTCTTTTGTTAGCCTCCTGCTTAAAAAATTTATGTTGTTGAACTGCAGATCACTCAAGTTTATGGATTTTACGATGAGTGTTTAAGAAAGTGAGTTTTGTTGAACCTCTGTCATTGTACTGTTTACAAAAATAAAAATTTTAAACCTGTAAAATTTAATCATGCTATTCTAATACTGGTAAAGTGGTAATGACGTTGTGGCTTTCTTACTGCAGATATGGAAGTGCAAATGTGTGGAAGATTTTCACCGACCTTTTTGATTACTTCCCATTGACAGCACTGGTATGTTATGCTGAAATTATTATGTTTAGGATTATCCATCCAGTTGGCTGTTTTGAAATTCGGAGCTGTCGCATTATATATTATGTTTGTGCATGCATGTGTGTAGGTAGAGTCGGAGATATTTTGCTTGCATGGGGGCCTTTCGCCATCGATAGAGACACTGGACAGCATAAGGAACTTTGACCGGGTGCAAGAAGTGCCTCACGAGGGCCCCATGTGCGATCTTCTTTGGTCAGACCCTGACGACAGGTGTGGCTGGGGCATCTCTCCCCGTGGTGCTGGCTACACCTTTGGGCAGGTAACCCACGTGCACTTTATTTCCTGGTTTATCTGTCTCTTTGTACTTTGTCATTGCCTTTTGAATAAATGAGGGGATTATAACAGGATATATCAGAGCAATTTAACCACACCAACAACCTCAAGCTGATTGCAAGGGCCCACCAGTTAGTCATGGAAGGTTACAACTGGGGACATGTAAGAACACTTGTTTCTCTACTTTGTTGCCTTAAAAACAATTTTATAATACAATCAAAGAATTGTTTAGTTTCTGGGGGGCATAGTTTTGATGATTCTATTTTTGAGAAACAGGAACAAAAGGTGGTCACAATTTTTAGTGCACCAAATTATTGCTATCGTTGTGGCAACATGGCATCAATTTTAGAAGTTGACGATTGCAAGGGTCATACTTTCATCCAGGTCATCATCACCTCTCTCTTTCTCTCTCTATTTTTCTATGTAATTAATTAATTGTTTCTTTAATATTGAGAGACCAAGTTATCTTGTGCTAGTATCTCTGATTTGGCATGAGAGAGCAATTGCTTCTTTAATTGTGAGGGACCAATTTATAAAGGCTTTAATAGCCTGCTGGATTCAAACATGTTGTCATTGAAGTGGGGACTGCGTATGGCAACCTTGTTGATTTCTGAAATGCTGGGTAGTACAAATCAATCGAGATCCTGATGGACCTAAATCATATAATTAGGAAACAAAAAAGAACACGTCCACACATTTACACTGGCCAAAAATTGAGATTAAGCTGCAGTTGTTTTGATATCCCAATTGTTACAATCCTTGGCATATTATGATTTAGGGTTAATTGCAGTCCTGATACCATGTTTTAAAAAAAATGTCTACAGTTTGACCCAGCCCCGAGAAGGGGAGAACCAGACGTCACTCGTAGGACTCCAGACTATTTCCTGTAAGGTGGCTTACAGAGGTGAGGCAAGCAGTGGATGCTACTTTAGTCCAAGATGTTGTGAGCTTGCAGATGTGCATGCCTTGTCAAGATTTTCCAAAACCTATTGGTGGCTGAGGGGGAATTGTGTAATTTGGTAGGGAAAGATTGGTTAATTAATTATTTTTTAAGTGAATTTGCTTCCGGTTAGTATTGGAATTGGGGATGGGAGACTAGGTTGGTGATCTGGGTGTGGGAGCAATATGTAATTTTTCAAGACAATTTTTGGGGGGTTCCTCCATGTTGCTTTTTCCTCTGTTTTCTTCTTTGTTTTCCATTCCTTTTGGCATGTAGAGGAGTTGGGACATTTAAATTCTTATCTGCTTCCTTTCTTGTTTTAATTGACTTCTCTTTAGAGAACGCTGACTGATTTTGGGATTCTGTCCACTTTAGTTCTTGTCTTTGGTTTTATTTTCATTTTAATGTTGAAAGTCTGATTATTTTGAAATCGTTCATAAATAAATACAAAAAAAAAAACCTGAGTTTGTGTTCTGTAATTCATAATCGACTCTTGTGGTGAAATGCTTCAGAAAGAAACAGAACGAGGGTTGCTGCTTAGCTACAGCCAAAGCTGGTCCAATTCAAAGATAAAATCCAACTATTTGGGAAATTTAGGAATAATGTACTGAAGTAGGAAAAAAAAAGCACATTTGTTATCATTACTTCACGAAACAGGCCAACATGGATCAACAAAGAAATGTATACGTTCTAGCAAAAGCATTTCCTATATTGCAATGAGAGGAGCCACATTTTTCTGCTTCGGTGCATACGTTACCTTAATAATGTGGTTTAAAGCTTTTGCACATCGACGTACCATGCCAGGTTGCTTCACTGCTGATACAATTTGACTTTGGCTTATGACACCAGGTGATAAGTTTTCTCCTTTCTCTCTCTCAGGAACCTTATCCCTAACTAAATCTTGCTCAGAAGCTTCTTTGGCATCTCTCTCCTCCTTGTTGGTCACTTGTATTAGCTCTTTCAGCGATGGTCGAGGTGTTGGTGGTGTGAGAACAGTCTCAGCTTTATCAGATGTGCAGTTGATCACTTTCTCCCCTTCTTTATTTTCTTCAGAGGTGATGGGTGCGAACTCGAGTCCCCTTGCTTTCCCTTCTTTATTGTCTTGAAAGGTGATGGGTGCGAACTCGAGTCCCATTGCTTTCCCTTCTTTATTGTCTTGAAAGGTAATGGGTGCAAGCTCGAGTCCTTTTACCTCCTCTGCATTCACCTGAGCAATAACCATGGCGATGTGGGCCTTCCTAGTTCTCTTGGACATACTAAGGTCATACCGCCGTAGCTTCATTGGACTAGATTCAGTCTCCATTTGGTTTGATACTAGGAAGGGTGAATAAAACTGCATGGGACTCGAGTATATAAATGCTTTCTGTTCTGTATAGTGTTGTTAGGTGTGGAGGGTCACCTACAAAAGGTGCAAGGTCTTTTTAATCGGTTTGAAAAGGGAATAAATGAAATCTTAGTGGTTTCTGACGTTGACGTTGGAGTAGGATTCAAGTTGTACAGCTCTGAAAAAATGCTTGGTTTGGTTTGAGAAACTTTTTACTGAGTCGGTGCTGGAGTCGGTGAAATAGGCGTCATTTACACCAATTACTTTGTTGGTTACTGAATGTAAAGGCCCAGAATTACCGACCAAACGTAATAAACGACGAACATATCCCTTTCTCTAATGACATGATTTTTTCATTATGAAAAGCTAAGGGTGGCCAGGGTTGGTCGCTCCTCAATAAGGGTGCCACAAGTAGGGCTGTCAATGGGTAGGGTACGATACGTAGAGACGTTTTTCATATCCGTACCCGTTAAAATTTTCTTTATCCATACCCTATCCTTACCCGTTAAAAATTGACTTTACCCGTACCCTACCCTTACCCGTTAAGAATCAACGGTAAGGGTAGGGTAACGGTAGAAAATGGATAATAATGTTAATAGATCAATAAAAAAATTTGTACAATATCAATAAATAAAAATATTATACAAGAATATTAATAAAGTGTACTTTTTAATAATACTTTAAAAATAATAAAATCATATAATATCTTCCCTTTCCAATTGTAAAAAAAAAATACATAACTAATTAGTAATTACTAATTATACAATATTTTCTCAAACAAAGGGATCTTTTGAAAAAATTTAGTATTTTTAATAATTATACAATATCATATCTTTTTTTTTTAATGTAGCGCGTGAATGAAGATCAGAAAAAAAATTAATATATCAATTGAATCTTAGCATCATATCTTTTCAAATTAATGCATTATTATATCAATCAAATATAGCAATTTAATCAAGTAATTTAATTATTGATACATCAATTGAATCATACAATTATATCTTTCTGATTTTGTTTGTTATTAACGTATAATTGAATCATACAATTATATCTTTTTTATTATGATTTAGATTATAAACTATATATATAACGGTACGGGTAATTCACGAATACGAAATAGCTTTACCCATACCCTTACCCAATAAATTAACGAAATTTTTTTTCTATCCATACCCATACCCGATAACTTAACGAAAATAAAACTTTATCCATACCCGTCTTATCGAATACGATACGCGTAGGGTAAACGGTTAAAAGGGCACCATTGACAGCCCTAGCCACAAGCGCACAAGAACGAGAGAGCCACAAATCAACGACCAATAATGACGATAACAGAAACATTAGCCCTTTTCTAATTACCGATCACCAGGCAAGGTTTAGTTTACTTCCTCAGAATGTTAAACCTGAACGTTAAGTTGTTAAAATTCTCTAAATATTGATAATTAACAAAATTAGTGCCAGGAACATGGAGTCTAGCATAATTTTGTCGTTTCTTTATAGAAAATGTTTCAAACTACATGGGATGTTAAAAAAAAATGATATAAAAGTACACCGTCAATGGCCCTGATTAGAATCACAATTTTTTAACTTGAGATTTCATTTAATTAGAAATTTCTTTTACCAAAATCGACCGATTTGATGTCATTTGATAAATTTTTCATATTATTGTACCCAACGAAATCTCGAGAAATCAATTCTAATGAAATGAAATCTCGCGTGAAAATCATTTTGATCAAAGCAATGTCTCAGTCCCCACATTTGTAAAGTAGAACTTCTGTAAAGTGAAAATCTAGTATTAAATCCAGGCTGGATGCAATGAATAAAATTTTCGGATAATAGACAACTTGGCATCCTGATCCTTGTTCCTTTTCATTTTTCAACTGGATAATTGACAACTTGGCATTACTGGCGATATGAGAAGGTCGAGAGACTTTCGTCTACTGAATTATTAGTATATAAAAAGATCTTCAATTTAATACACAAACAGTTGCTACCCTGAAATAATGCAACGGTAGTGCGAAACGTCTGCCAATCCTCTCTCATTTGCTGCATTTATTGTTTTATTATATCAGATTAGGTACTATATAAATTGGTCCCCTCTTTCTGTTAAGATAGCTTATCCACACCCAAACAGATTCATATATCAGATCCCAGTTCTGTTTATCGTTCTTTCTCCAAACCCATCTACCCTAACGGCCTTACTAACTCGTGAGAATAACCTCTCAACTTAATGGGAATAGTTTATGTAACTAGATTCAATGCCCCACTGAGCAGCCCATATCTATATGCCTATCATAATAAACAGTATAAACATGAAAAGCCTCACCATTGACTATCTCAAAAAGTTGTTAAGCTGGACGTTTTTTCTTTTTGCAATATTTTCTACTGGAGTTTAAAAAACAAAACCACAGGAGTATATGAGAAGTAGATATAGATAACATGTTAAGAAAACTATAACTAGAAACCATTACAGCAGTTAATCTAGCATACGTAAGTAACTTCCTCAAAAAACAAGTATTAGAGAAAAATAAGAAAAGTTACATTAACTGTACAGCATGAACATTCATAAATACTATTTATCTGGCGAACCTCATAGTCCATTCAGCGGCAATTTCGTCATGCTTAGCTCTATCCATCAAGTACAACTGAGCAATGTTCGGCATAAGGGGGTTGTCTGCTACAATAACACAAAAGAAATGAAAGGTCATTTATTTACAAGTGATGTTGATGACCAATGAGAAGAGCAGAGGAACAATTATATATATATGGAGATTATATAATGCGAAAAAGGAAGCAAGTAATACATGGATCAGGATTGGTGATGATGGATCTGATGGCAAGGAGAAGCTTAGAAATTGTCATTGCGGGGCTCCATCCATCCTTCAGAATGCCCAAACTGAGTTTCCCTGTTGAGTCAACATTGCAATGGTATATCCTGGTCTTGAAATTTACCTGCGCAATCATATATGCAAGCTTTTTATAGCAGTTGAAATGGTATGGTACGGTGTAACTTGAGAAGAGCATTGCAGCATTTAGTAACACGATGGCACCAAATGCTGTCAATGGTCAACTAAACAAGAAAATACATAGAACAATGTATTCCATGGTTAACTAAAAAAAAGAAGCTACTTATTTGGAAAGAGCTATGTTAAATCATACAGAGGGAGGGTTGAAGGGATAATCACAGGGAAAGATGAGATCAAGGAAAAATATGCCTCCTTCATACGGCGATCCTGTCATTAAGGTCAGATTAATCTGAATTTAGTCACACAAAATTCTTAATTCCTTTCATTTATAAATTCAATAATGTCAAGGAAGAAGAAATATTGAATTGGCAATGCCAGCTCCAGAGCCTTGTATCATTATCATGATTGTGAAGTTTTCAAATATTCTCAGTCCTGGTATATTGGTACTGTGAAGTAATTGGTTAAAGTCTGTCTCAAACTCAGTTTCATTGATTAAAGGAATTGAAACACTAGTACAAGAACGATGAGATAGAGATACAGGTACGGACCTGATGGGCCAATGAGGGTGGCAATCCAGTGGTAGAGGTTATCATTCTTGGGCCCCGCTGAGCAGTCACCCGGCGGGGTCGAATTTAGATCCACCATCTCCTTCTGAATCCGCTTCCCTGAAGCTGATGCTGATGTCGCCGATGACCAGGCCCGCGCTCCTCCACCTCCGGCTCCTCTACCTCCACCTCCACCAGATGACCCGCCGCCTCCACCACTCGGGAACCCTGTCGCCGTGAATGATGCCGACAACGACATGCCTCTTTCTCACCCCCACTGCATAAACCAACTGATTAGTGATGGCAAATCAATATTTGAAAACCGAACCAGACACTAAACAGGTGGAATCACCAGTTTGATGGTTAACCTGTGTAACAAATACCAGACGATGTCATAAAATTAAATCATATCCATTATTCAACCAAAAATAATTATTCACAATACAAAGTTACCATAATGGGTTACATCAAAATTTAAAAGGAAGCTAACAACACAATGTAATTAGATACCCACAGCCATCTGTTTACAATTTCAGAAATTTCTGATTTATATCATATCACATATACTAATAGAGGGTTCACTGAATTTAATGCACCCAGCATGTTTGAATTCGATATGTTAGCTGCTGACATGTAATTGTGAAGTTTTTAAGCAATAGCCTATCTGTTACAAACTGGTATCAGAAGCAGGAATCGGTACGAGAGACTGTACACAAGAACGTTACAAAACAAAAGTACCCTCCAGTTGCGCAATATCGAGTTCAATTGCGAATCACTAACAAATTATCAACGAAAAAAGCAAACTTTTGCAGCTATATTATATTAAAAACAATCAATTAACTTGATCTTACACGGCTGCACTGAAGAAGAGAGAGCGAGAAGCACTGAAGCAGACTGATGCTCTTAATTGAGAGAGAGAGAGAGAGAGAGAGGCGACACTAGGGTTGGGTTTAGTTTAGTGAAATAGAAATGGGCGAGTGAAAATGTGAAATCTGTTCTCCTCTTAATTGAGAATTTGAGATAAACCGACCGGTCCAACGTTCCAAAAAAAACAGATCGTTTTATATTTGGACCGGCTTTCTCCTCTTATATGTCGTTCAAGGATCAAATCAAAGCCGTCCATTTATCTTATCTTTTCTTCACACGCACTAGTCCCGACTTCGCTCAAGTCTCTCTCACTTGTAGGCGAGAGAAGAGAAGCGACAGAGAGAGAACCCAGGAGCAAAAATCGCTTTCCTTTCTCTACCCAATTCCGTACGGATTGGCGACAATCTCTTCCACTTTCGGTTCGCTTGAGGTATTTTTTTTTCTCTCTCTCTTCTCACGACTTACAAGAGCAGTGTTTTATCTCTGGTCCTTGAATCGAAATAAGTCTTTCTTTTCTGAACTGAGCCATGAACATCCACATGCACCCAAGGTGCTTGTGGAAATGCTCTTGAATTACCCTTAACACCGTATGTTGATGCAAAAAGTATAGGACTTACTTTGATAGATATTCTTGTGACATCTTATATGACATTTGATTACTGGGTGTACGGAGCTGCTCTAATAACTGGTTTTAAGGTTCATTGTTCTCTAAAATACGGCTAGATTAAACAACTTAATAACCAAATTGCATTGTTGTTTTATTTTTCACTATCTGTGTTGATGATGGCCGGATTGGATTGTCATTTTTACAGACCGGAGTGAAAACCACACAAGTCTAAGATGGTTCATTCACTGTCTCTTGCCCCCTTGTGTTCAATTTCACCTTCAGCTTTCCAATTCCAATTCCAATCTTCACCAACTTCTCACCATAGACTCTACCTTGTCTGTCATGGTATCCCCCAATCCAGATCTCAACCCTACAGAATCACCAAGAAATCAAAACCACCATCCACACCAACTAATTTCTCCAATAACACCAACCTTCAGGAGATTCTGACGAGACTGCAGCAACAGTATTGCAAGGAGAAAGGGAATCTGGAGAAGGAGGAGACAAAGCGACACAGGAATGCAGGCGCCATTTCTACCCAAGAGGTGATTAACAAGTTTCACCATGGTTTGGCATCGAAGAACACTCCAATATCCATCCGTCATTTCAATCAGCTACTGGCTGCCTTGGTACGTACCAAATCCTCAACCATTTACCCCATCATCTTTTCCCTCTACAATTTCTTGACCCAAACTGAAGATATTAATCCTGATGAATATACCTACGGTTACATGATTCACATCTGTTCCCAAATGAATCAGCTCAACCTAGCTTTTGCTTTTCTTGGACGGATTCTCAAAGAGGGTCACAGAGCTAATGTCTTCATCTTCAGTTCAATACTCAAGTGCCTCTGTTCTGAGAATAGGATCGGTGAGGCAACAACAATGGTGCTCAACCAAATGCCTAAGCTAGGATGTGTGCCCAATGTTTTTTCATATAACATCCTTATCAAGGGGCTTTGTGACGCCAAGACTAGCTTAGCCCTTCAGTTGCTTTTTAAAATGGTTAAAAAAGGTGGTGAGTGTGAACCCGATGTGATCTCATATAGCACGATTATCGATAGGCTCTGCAAGGATAGTGAACTCCCTAAGGCTTTTGGTTTGTATAAACAGATGTATTCTATGGGGATTATGCCTAATGCTGTGACATATAATTCGATGATTAATTGTCTTCGCAAGAAGGGTGCATTGGACAAGGCTGAGAAATTGCTACTGACCATGATTTCGGAAGGTCTTGTACCTGATGTTATGACTTTTAATGGTTTTATTGATGGGCTATGCAAGAAAGGTCAAATAAAGAAGGCAATGGATATTTTCCATAACATGATATCCAAAGGGCAAGAACCTGATGTTGTGGCTTATACCATTCTTATAAATGGATGGTGCAAGTATGGTGAAATTGAGAAGGCAAAGGAATTGTTTCAAAGCATGATTTTTAAAGGGAAGAAACCTAATGTAGTAACTTATACCACTTTGATTGATGGCATGTGCAAGAATGGTGAACTTGACAAAGCACAAAAATTGCTTCATAGCATGATTAAGGGCGGGCTTGAGCCCACCATCGTGACTTACAACACTCTGATTGATGGCCATTGCAAGAATGGTGAAATTGAGAAGGCAAAGGATCTGCTACAAAGTATGGTATCTAAAGGACATGAGCCCAATGTAGTGATCTATAACACTCTTATAGATGGGCTGCATAAAAAAGGTCAAATTAAGGAGGCTGAAGAGGTGCTGCATTGTATGATTTCGGAAGGCCATGAGCCCAATGTAGTGACTTATACCACTCTGATTGATGGGCTGTTCAAGAATGGTGAAATTCAGAAGGCAAAGGATTTGCTACAAAGTATGGTTTCTAAAGGACATGAGCCCAATGTAGTGACTTATACCACTCTGATTGATGGGCTGTTCAAGAATGGTGAAATTGAGAAGGCAAAGGATTTGCTCCAAAGTATGGTTTCTAAAGGACATGAGCCCAATGTAGTGACCTATAACACTCTAATTGATTGGCTATGCAAGAGTGGTCAAATTGAGAAGGCAAAGGATCTGCTGCAAAGTATGGTTTCTAAAGGACATGAACCTAGTGTAGTGACATATAGCACTCTTATAGATGGGCTGCATAAAAAAGGTCAAATTAAGGAGGCCGAAGAGGTGCTGCATTGTATGATTTCGAAAGGGCATGAGCCCAATGTAGTGACTTATACCACTCTGATTGATGGGCTGTTCAAGAATGGTGAAATTGTGAAGGCAAAGGATCTGCTACTAAGTATGGTTTCTAAAGGCCATGAACCCAATGTAGTGACTTATAACACTCTGATTGATGCGTTTTGCAAGAATGGTGAAATTGAGAAGGCAAAGGATCTGCTGCAAAGTATGATTTGTAAAGGACATGAGCCTAATGTAGTGACTTATACCACTCTTATAGATGGGTTGCTCAAAAAAGGTCAAATTAAGGAGGCCGAAGAGGTGCTGCATTGTATGATTTCAAAAGGGCATGAGCCCAATTTAGTGACTTATACCACTCTGATTGATGGGCTGTGCAAGAATGGTGAAATTGAAAAGGCAAAGGATCTGCTACAAAATATGATTTCTAAAGGCCATAAGCTCAATGCAGCGACTTATACCACTCTTATAGATGGGTTGCTCAAAAAAGGTCAAATTGAGGAGGCCGAAGAGGTGCTGCATTGCATGATTTCAAAAGGGCATGAACCCAATTTAATGACTTATACAGCTCCGATTGATGGGCTGTACAAGAATGGTGAAATTGAGAAGGCAAAGGATCTTCTACCAAGTATGGTTTCTAAAGGACATGAGCCTAATGTAGTGATTTATAACTCTTTTATAGATGTGCTGCTCAAAAAAGGTCAAACCCCATAAGGCATAGGAGTCGCTACTAGCAATGATTTCTGAAGGCCCTGAAGGCCTGAATCAATGTTGTGACTTTAACACTTCTAGAGATGGGCTATGAAAAAGAGGTGATATTAGAAAGGTGGAAAACTTGCCACATAAAACGATTGCAGAAAAGAAACCAGGTAACTTGATCTACGACATACTGAATGGTTCATACAAGAATATTAAACTGGGTGGCATGATTAAACTGGGTGGTGTGTAAACTGATTTTTTTTTGTAAGAAAGGATCATGGACTAGGTAGAGAAGTTTCTTCAGGTAATGGTTAGGAAAGGTGTGACATTAGATGGTGTTACTTAGTTATGCTATGCATACATTCTATGCTCAGCAGTTGGAAAGAGGCAATTGAGGGTTGTCAGAAAATTGATCTGATTGAGGTTTTTCGCAGTGTGAAAGTACTTGTGCGTCATTTAACGGATGATTCAATATGGAAACAAGGTCAAAGCAAAGAATCTGTTATGTTGCTCAGTTTGATGGTTGGGAGAGAACTGAAACTAGGTACTGACAACACTCTTAGTGATCTGATGATTATCCTTGACTCTCTGCATGAGGAATATTCCTGGTTATCTAGTTTCAATATGAATGAGTCTTCATTGCCATCTTCTTCTTTTTTTTCTTTTTCTTTTTTGTAGATTTCACCCATTTTGTTTTACATGACCTACTACTTTGCTGGAAAGCCAATATATTGGAATCGACTGGTACAAGTAGTTAATGACAGTATGTTCAATTGTGTATCTGGGCAACTAGTATAAGCTGCATCAATGTAGCATCCTCTGTCCTACAATTAACCGATGCCCTAACTTATGTTTGTGATGAATCGTTATTGATATTTTTGTTTATATGAGATTAGGGTTCCATTAATGACAACTATTCCAATGAATTTACTGGTATTGGGGTTGTTGATGTTGCTGTGTGTATTTCTTTTGGACTGATAAAATGCTTTTGTTTTACATATTAGTAGCTAAGACAATACTTTTGCCGTTTCAGTATTAGCTTTTCATATGATGTGCGTTACTGGTTAAGTAGGATTGTGTCAGTCTTACAACATGATTTGGGACATATTAAAAATGTATAAGTTGACTATATTCCTTGCTTGTTCTTCTAAATGTGAATAGTTGCTAAATCAGTTGGAAGTCCTTGATCGCTGTTTGCTTGCTCCTATCTGTGTTTTGTGCACCAACTCTAATTTGGAATTTATGCTTCTAATTCTGCATATTTCTTAATAGTTTTTGGGAATTAGTTAAATTGCTTATTTTGAATGAGCCACAAGAATTTCTTTTTTCGTAGGTCAATATGTTTATAAAATTTACTTTCTTACTAACTTGACATCCACTCTGATTAGCAAATAGCATCGAAAACCAAACACAGTGGAGATGCAACTGTACCCGGAGACTCCGGAGTTGATCTGAATTTAATGGGTAACGTCCCTTCTTATGCTGAAGTAACACTCTGTTTCCCCTAACCACATTAAAACGAATTAAAAAGTTACTCCAAGCTGTCAAAAATAGGTCTGCTCTACAGTTTCTCGTTGCAGATCTTCTGCTCTGCTAGGGAAAAAAAGGATCAAAATTCTGAATAGATAATCTGAAAAGTAACCATATTAAAATTCGAACAAAACATATTTAACTAAACAGACATCGAAATTTAAACAAGATTCGGATAGTCAGAAGTCTAAACATTTGCCAGTCCCTTGTAAAACGCGGACAAAGCATTTCGTTTCCGAAATAAAATTTTACATCTTCAAAATATTTTTTTTCCTTTTTTTTTTAAATAAAAATTACATTGGGAGAAAATTGAAGTATAACTGCCAAATCAATTTGAGGTGGCAACTTGCTAACATGCCTTCGAAAAAACTGCCAAATCAATTTGAGGTGGATGATTACAACATCACGTATCCTTAACTCTTTAATTATTTCTTGTTAGCAAATTATTTATTTACTATTTTTATAAGTATTATTTGAGAAATGCTAGTGTCCAACATATTGGACGGATGGGTCCATTCAATACGATCGTTTTTACATTTTTTAATTTCAAACGATCGATCCGAAACGTTCAATATGTTCTTCATACCGAAAAAATTATAAGAAACTAAATTTTACATTTTTTCGAATTTTTTACTTACTTTTTAGTATTTTAGAAAATTAATGATATAAAAGTTCTGGATCGTCCAATAACAACAATTTTCTAAAATACAAAAAAAATAGTAAAAAAATAGAAAAAAATGTAAAAATTGATTTCTTACAAGTTTTCAACATGGAAAAATATTGAACGGTTTGGATCGGTCCTTTGAAATTTAAAAATGTGAAAACGATCGTATTAGACAGACCCCATCCGTCCAATATATTGGACTTAGCATTTCTCTTATTATTTTGATTAAATAAACTCTTCTTTTATTGTTTATTTATTTAATACTATTTTACTGGGAGAGACTGCAGTTGATCAGTTCCAATTTCCAAAATTCCAATATTGAATTAGGAAACTCGGGGAGTTGACGACCATCAATATCAATAATACCCATCTTTACTTTCCTCATTGGGCCTTGGGTTTTGCGCGGGAAACTCGTCCTTCTATCTATCTTCGGCAAGAAGCCGAATCGTCTCCCGATCGGAAATTAATGAGACTCAGAGAGTGAGAGAGAGAGAGAAGAGGAGAGAAGCAAACAAACGAAACCCAAGTGAAACTGTGAAAGCGAGATAGCAAAAGCGAGAGAGATATGGCACCAGTCTTAAGGTCAAAATCAAGAGCAAAAATACCCAAGACTTCGTCGGAGTCGCCTCCGACAGTGAGCGACGATGCAAATGCAAATATTGCATCGTCACTTTCTCTCTCTCTCGAGTTTCAAACGCCAGCGCCTCCTCCAAGGCGCAGTCTCCGCCTCTCCACGGCATCGGAGAGCGTTGATCCCTATGTCTCTAGCACCAACCCTAACCCTAACCCCAACCTTTGGGATGTTTTTGGTGGAGGAAGCTCTCCGGCTGCCGATAGTACTGTGGGGAAGAGAAAGGGAAGATTCTCAATGGAGGAAGATGAAGAAGAAGAAGACGACGAAGTAGAAGTAGTGGGAGTTCAGGAGGGGAGGCGCACAACTCTCCGATCAGGCTCTCAGATCAGAGTCACACTTGGAGAAATTACCCGAAATGCTGAAGAAGCCGATCACCATAGCAATAGCTCAGTGTCTGGGAGAAGATGGGGACGGCCTAGAAGAGCTATTATGGTTGATCAAGGTCAACAATTCCAACAAGAAGAAAAAGAGATGAGGGAAGGAGATGATGATGATGATGATGACGAGGATGGCGATGGTGAGGAGGAGGTGAAGCGGGAGGAAAGGTGTCTCTCCTTAAGGTCCGCTAGAGGAGGGGGCAAAGAAAAGGACAAGGGTAAACTAATCATAGATCAAAATTTGGGGGCCAGAACGAGAGGAGTTGGGAGCAGTGGATTCCTGGATAAAGGCAAGGCCAAAATGGTTGTTGATGTGGATTCAGAACTCAGTTCTGATTCTGATTCCATTTTAGCTTTTGAGTATGACTACAGGCGACCTTTTGTACGGCAGGAAGAAATTAGGCCAGTACATAATGCCAGTCCTCCTGGAGCACCTGCCCCTGCTCCTGCGCCTGCGCTGCTGCAGCCAGGAGCACCTGCCCCTGCCCCTGCCCCTGCACCTGCGCTGCTGCAGACACGGCGAGAGGCCCAGAGGAATAGAGCCATTGAGCTCGCGCACAAGTATGCCTTCTTCAAAGATGATGAAGCAGCTAACAGTGACAGTGAGGAAAATGATGAATCAGTCCCTGATGCCAGTGCCCATGACTGGCCAGGCCCGTTTTCTACGGCCATGAAAATTATTGAGGAACGAGAAGCTATTCTGCAAGCCCGTGAGCAGGCTCATTCTTCAAAGGGCTCTCAATTGGCTGTGGTTCCAATTTCATGGACACCATCTAAAGACAAGAGAGCCGATGGAAGCTCCATTCCCAAGAAGCCACTTTCCCTCAAGTCCATGTGCATCAGAATTTTGGCTGATAATGCGAATGAGATAGAATCCCTTGAGGCGCTTCCTGATATGGTGAAGAGCATGCTTATCCCTGTAATATGCCATAACCGAAAGATGACTGCTCGCCTTCTTTCTGAACTGGTTCGAGGCTCCCCAGTGGAGCTTCAATTGAGTGACTGCTCCTGGGCTAATGACAAGGAATTTGAGGATATATTTACTTGCTGTGACACTTCTAAACTCAAGGCAAGTGTTTACTTCGGTCTTAGGTTACTATGTCTTGAAGTATGGTGCATAACATGATTGTCGTGAACCACTGTAAATTTATGCCCTAATTTGTTTTCTGAGATAACCTTTACTTGTACTTAGTATTTTGGCATCTTGTTATTGCTGTCTATGGAAAAGTTATAAGTGTTACAGTGTTGAACCTTAAAGGTAGTTGAGAGGTTACAAATAGTCTATTTGGTTACCATCCATGCAGGCCCCTGCTTGGCAAACCTTTATTATGTTTGTCAGGTGATCTGTTAGTTTGAACCAGTAGATATCAGCCACGTGTTACTTGACTTGCCTACTGCCTAGTTTAATCATTTTTTAGTTTCCTGTCCATTGATGTGTTTAGTCGCACATTTGAGACAAATAAAAGGCAAGTTCGATGAAATTCGAGCTTGCTTGTGCGCTTTATTTCTTTTTTATCTCACACAAGTAGAAAAGTTATTGTACATCTGAGGGCTGATTAAGTCCATGTTGGGTTAAATAACGAGTAATTGAAATAAAGTGGTTTTCTTTATAGCTTTAGTTGGATTCTGCTCGTTGCTTGCTAGGAAAGCTTGAAAGTCAGTAATTTCGACGAGTCATCCTTATCTTAAGAATATTGCATAGCATTCTGATTGAATAAGAGAGCGAGTTTCTTCTTTTCTTATTCTATCCATTAATTTATGTAGGATTTCTTATAATATATTATTCTTACCTTCACATATGAATTTCTTGATTGAAATAGGAGGTGCAACTTGACCTGTGTGGTCGGTGCTTGCCTGATTACGTTCTACGTGCCAGCTTGGCAAGGGCACCGAACAGCTTGCCTTCTCTGATGAAGCTGTCTCTCAAGGGTGCCTACAGTCTTTCTGACAATGGATTGGCAGCCATTGTTTCATCAGCACCGCTCGTGAGCTCTGTAAACCTGTGCGAGTGTTCTCTCCTCACCTCTGAGGGAATAAGTAATCTTGCAGATAATCGGGGCGCAGCACTCAGAGAACTTTACATTGACAACTGCCAGAATGTAAATGCCATTTTGATCCTTCCTTCGCTGAAGAAAGCCAAGTGCTTGGAAGTGCTATCAATGGCTGGGATTCCATCTGTGTCCGACAAATTTGTCTCTGAGCTTATCCCTGTGTGTGGCTCAACTATTAAGGAGCTTAGCTTTGCTGCATGCTCGTAAGTGTCTTGTCTTTAATTTTACATAACACTTATAAAAAATGATTTTTGAGCCGATTTGCACTTCTGATATGCAATTATTACTGGGTTGACAGTGTTAAACTTCTTTTCTTGGCTCATTGGACTTTAATTGGTAGAATTATAGTTTGATATAATCCCATTGTATTAAATTAGCACTTGATAGATTAACTTTAACACTAATAAAGCATTGACTGAGCAAGCAAAATTTGGTGAAATTGAAGTCTAGTGCCCAAACTAGTCCTAGCTAATCATTAGTCTTACAAATTTCTTCTGAGAAGAACCTTGAAATGGGGTTATTAAGAGGATAGTTTATATCCTGGCAATATAAAGGAAGTTAAAACAGCTGACATAAAGTCATAAGTACTATTAATAATTGATGGAAGCAGAATCTAACTGTCTCCAGGTATCGTAACATTTGTCAGGTTATTAATTTTAGAGCTGTCTTACATCTGACAGCTATGTACTCGTAGTCAGTCTCTACAGCAACCATAAATTCTTTTCTGTTATACTGTTTTTACTATGGTTACAATTGTAATCCTGATAAGAATATTTACTTCTATTTCTAATCTGTTTGAAGCATATAAAATAAATATTAATATACGGGACTGATATATCTCTTGGAACAATATTATATGCTTGGAATCCTTATTGTGGCCTCATATGGCATAATATCTACCATCGTACTTCTTTCGGTGAGCAA
This sequence comes from Rhynchospora tenuis, assembly GCA_027725995.1. NCBI lineage: Eukaryota > Viridiplantae > Streptophyta > Magnoliopsida > Poales > Cyperaceae > Rhynchospora > Rhynchospora tenuis. The sequence goes on along the minus strand of CM050889.1, from coordinate 61,199,804 downwards.
TAGACAAAAAATAGAATAAAATAATATAGGAAGTCTGAGAAGTTGTTTAAAGTAGATCGTTATATATTACATATTTATTTTTTCATGGATTCCACTAAAGATATCAATAGAACATTAACACTTGATTATGATAGAAACACCAATTTAAGAATGATACATTCACTTGATAAAATAACTTCATTGCCAAAACCCAAGCATTTAATCTATGAAATTGATGGTGAGCATTGCTTGGACTTTTTTCTTAAAGGACTAAAATTATCCTTGAAATTTCCACTAGGGCTTAACTGCTCCTAATATTATCCAAAAGGGCACAGACTGTGCTTCTGCGCCTAAATATAGAGGAAAGAAAGGCTTACATAAATGGTCTTTTTCATTTATACATACCGTTCAACAAAGTCAGACGTAGTCTTCAACACATCCACCGATGCCTCTTATCACATTTTTTCCAAGAATCTTTATGCCCTCTATGCTCAGTATTGCGCACAAACAAACATATGTTCTGCAATAGCAATTAAAAGATGTTGTGTAAGTTTAATAGGCTACATTAACGTCTACATCTTGAAGGGTTATATAAAAGTAATACTTGCAATTCTCAAACTATACTTATACATGTTGATTGCTTACTTTATGTACACATAAATTTCAAAGCAATACATATAAATGAGAAATAGAAATTCTAAAACTGATCTTAAAATTTGAAAGATAATCAATTTTACATCTTAAAATTTATACTTAATTATTCTCAAATTTATGCGGACCAGAGGAAAATAAGACCAGTTAAATGCAATTATAAAAAAAAAATATTATATATATAATGATATATTAATATTGCTCTCAAATATGGAGTTCGGATCCGTTACGTCCAATGCCAAAATTAAGTACAATGTTATATTTACAATACTCAAGGCCCTTTTGGAATTTTTTTCGAATGAGAAGCCCTTTATGATATTGAAAAGAAAAATTAAGTCCTTTTGGAAAAAAAGTCCAATTTACTTTGAGGAGACTCGCAGCTTACCCCTCCTTCTGACATATCTCTTACGGCCAAAACAACCGATTTCCTTGATATGGGAGCAGCAGGTCTGGATACTTAGGATTTTGTTTTTTGCTTTTTTTTTTTTTTTTTTTTTTTTTTTTTTTGTGGGGGGGGGCGCGGGGCATTCAATTAGAACTGTTCAAGCAATCTGAAAGTGTTCAATAATGTGTCTACCTACCACAATGGGAAGAAAGGGAAAGCCCTTTACTTGGAAGGCATGGAGCCACGAGGAGATAGAGGAGAGCAGATCAGACTGAAAGGAGGTGTGCAAAAACTTGTGGAATCTTCAGACAGAAAAGAGCAAGGGGGATAGAGAGAGATTTTTTTGGGGGGAGGGGGGGTTCCGTGGGTTTGGGGGGGCAGGGGGCAAAGGAAGAGGCAGAACTCAGTACAGAGATATATCTGTTCATCTGATGTTAGGGGTAATTTAGGGATTTCTTACAAGCTCTGTCTATCCCATCACATTCCTTACATAAGTGCATGGTTTACATTGGGATAACCTGATAATTGACTTATGACTTTGATTAAAGTAATTTTTAATTTTCAGGTATAATTAAGAATTTATCTGGATCTTTATTTTTCACTCCTTTTTTATCTGGATCCTCATTTTTCACTCCATTCTATTGGAGGCAGGAAATTGACTGCATCTGCAATTAAAGTAATTGGGGACAACTGTCCGCAACTCTCAGCTCTTGATATCCGCAACTTAACCCGGCTGAAGGATGTCGCTCTAGGACACTTGGCGAATGGTTGCAGATCCATCAACAAACTACTGCTTTATCGCAGTTCTTTCAGGTTTCCTCTATGTTGTAATGATTTAGAATCCATGCCTTAATAACATATTTCTCTTGACAAAATTTAGTGCTTTAAAACCGGCATAGCTCCACAAAATTTATTGTGTTGTTGCCTTCTGCTTTAAATTGTGTGCGAATAGTCTTATTTTTTTGATCCAGCGCATTGTTGAATCTATCATAAGCACAATAGACCAGATTAACTTATTTTAAACAACAATAATATTGACACAAACTGGAATGTCGATCTTCTTTCATATTATCTTTGTGCAACCTGACTAATTCAGCTCAAATGACAGTGATGAAGCCATTGCTGCATTTGTGGAGGCCTCTGGTACTAAACTTATTGAGTTATCACTAAATAATATTGAGAAGGTACTGTGTTCTTTCATTTCTTTGTAGTTGTTTTATTTCAACTATTATTATTGCTCTAGTTTTTTTGTTGGATTCTTTAGGATAAGATGGTTGTAGACTTGTAAATTAGTCTATGTATGACTTGTAAAAGGGAGAACTACAAAAAAAAAAAAGGGCCTTATACAGTTGAGTAATTACAAAACAAAAAGAGCATCTATCCTCTCAAATTTGCATGAAAAGAAGCAGAGGCACTGAATTTTTTCAGATGTCTTAGACTTTTAGTTATTTTCTTGTTGGATTTTTTTTCTTTCTTTCTGGACAAGTGTACCATAATCAATGAGCATTCAGTCAAAATATTGATAGAGACTGCAAATCATCATTCTAAGATTTCTCATATTTTACTGTGCTAAGGTTGGTCACCAAACAGCAATTGCAATTTCGCGGCGCTGCTGCATGAGCTTACAGACTCTGGATCTTTCATTCTGCCGCAAGATGAGTGATCAGGCTCTTGGCCTCATGGTAGACAGCTGCTCTTCCTTGAAGACTCTCAAGCTCTTTGGCTGCACTCAGGTTTTTTTTTATTTATGTTTACCTTACGATTTTAAAAAATTATCTAGTGTTTTGCTTGACTTTGATCAATATTTGGGAGCTCAGGTTCAAAATACCAAGCAAATTGTCCATACATTTATCCCTTATGGTTCTGATATCATAAACAACCAGTGTATATTCTTGCAATACACATCACAAGCATTATTTAATTTGAAATGGAGGATTCAACTCTGGTATATACCAAATGGTATGGTTTTTGGAAAATCATAGTAACATCTCTATTATGAAGTTTTTTAAATTTTGTATATTCTGTATTTTGTATATTCTCATGTTGCTATCATGCAGGTCACTGATTTCTTTTCTAGCGGTCATTCAAACTTTTCAGTCAGAATCATTGGATTGAGTGGAAACATTTTGGATGGTGCTCAGAATTTAGATTTACTTTAGTTTTTATGGATATGTTTTATAAGTCCACTACTGTATATATAGAAAACAGAAAGAGTTGGGCTCTTTCATCTTATTAGTGTTCTGGTAGTTTGTTTATATCCCGTCGTTTTTCTCTGATTTGTGGTGCTTTTTGCATATTGCTGTGCAAGATCTTTTGATCAAATCTATCCATTAATACTGTTACTTTGATTTTGCCTTCCAATTTTTTTCCTTTTCTTTCCTCAATTAGTCTATAATAAATATCACTAACATCGTTACAATCATAATAACATCGGATGGTATTGAATGTACAATAAATCAATGGTAAAATTGTCCGGACTTTTTTTTTGTGTGGGAAAGGCAAAACTGCATAATTCCGTATACATTTAGTAATGGATGTTAGTTAGAAATAATAGAAGAACGACGCAATCATTCACACACATATTAAGAAGTTAAATGCGTTTTGAAAGACGTTTTGTTCGTTAGCGTTCTGTATGAAGCAAATGCGTGTATGATGTTTTAATTTATAAATAAAGAAAATTTTGACATAGTAAAAATTTCATGAACTTCTACTTGGGTCACAATATTATGAATTCTGCGCTTCAAAATTATCTGCAGAATAAGAATTAATTGAATACCAAAATTTGTAATTTGTGATTTCTTTACTTATTTAATGCTAAGTTATGGGGCTTGACCCCTAATTTTCTTGAACAAAATAAAAAGAATTAATTGAAATTCACAACTATGCAAAAACGGGTAATGCTTGTAGTGAGGGTTTTCTCCAGAGGGGTAATGCTTGCATTGAGGGATTGGAGAAAAACATGTGTCGTTCTCATTCTCAACGTTCGAGTAGGAGCGAGACTCTCTTGAAAGGTTTTGCAATTACTGCACTTCTCGTCGCCATAATTTATGACAAATATAATATGCTTTTTATTTCCATGTTAAATGAATTGTGCAAAATTATAAAAAAATCATATATCTGTTTACTATTTATATATGATTGTACCACCGTTCTGGAGTCCGTCTTCAACTGTAATTTCAAATCCGGTAGGCCCGCCTGATCAAAATGTATTTTACGCGAGATTTCATTTTGTTTCGTTTCATTTGAATTGATTTCTCAAGATTTCATTAGATCTAATCACATAGAAATTCCATCCAAATGACACCAAATCTATTCATTTGGATAAAAAAATTTTCTAATGAAATGAAATCCCATGTTAAAAAAAAGGGGATATTTTTTTTTTTTTTTTGAAGAAAAATAGAGGTCAAGCAAAAGGGGATTTTGATCAGGGCCGTAATATAGTTAGCAGTAGCCTCTATTTTTTTTCCTGAACTTCCTTGGTCTGCTACATTTTGCTTGTTAAAAGTGGTTTTGTCCTCCTTTCTCTTGCTTATATTGTTGGCGTAAACACTACGACAAACAAAATCGTTCACCACAATATGCTTCAAATTGTTTAATTTAGAGCTTATTTTCTAGTGCCATCAACATTGACATATATAGACTTAAAAAAAGAGAAATGACAATAAAAAACTCTGGAGTCAAAAAGAAAATATTACCATATGACCAATTAAAAAAAAAAACAAATTTACCGAGAGCTGATAAAAGAACTATACCCCCATCAAGTCACAAGTATAAATGCGACACTAGAAAATACTATCCAAGGCAATGCACAACTGATCTCCTAACCTATTTCCAAAACTGCATTTGCAACTCATATTTCAGTATTTTACAACTAAACTAGACAAAGCAATGCAAAGGGAATAATATAAAGAAGAGTGCTGGTTTGACATTTAGTTGCAGCGAAACTGTCAGGGCCCACTGGTCCAAGAGCTGTGGCACCACCTGTGCTTCTGGTTGACCCAGAGCTGCCATTGAAATTTGAGTTGTTAATTTGTAAATAAAACAAAACAATTTTGCTTGTTAACTGAACCCCCATCCCCCCCATGCTTGGTTGCTCTCTTGCTACCCTTTTCTTTATTTCTCCTTTTTCTTAGGGGCGTGAGGTGTTTAATGCTAAATTAAGCCTTACTAGTCGCAGAATAATTTTGGCTCCCCCCAACAAAAAGACAAAGAGTAAGACAAAGCACCAACATAAATCAGGTACAATTTGTATTAACTGGAACCTACTGACAAAACTATCCTCTGTATAGAAATACAACTCACCTTCCTTCAAAGATGCATGATCCATAGCCTGCAAAGGAAACCAGCAATAACAGTTGTATTAACATAAAAAGGATCAGATACTAATAGTTGGCAATGTAAAAGTAGCACAAGAACTGCTACAATGAGAGAATTATACTATCAACCTCCAAACAGCCTATTCCAAGCTTAATGACAAACAGATCAACATCTTTTACAAACAATGCTAAAAAAAAAAAAAAGGCAACACGAAGCATAACTTCCAACCAATAGTTACATTGCATTTTCACACAATATAAACTAGCTAAACTGTTGCAAATTCACGTACACTACAGAGCATAAACATTGAAACAAAAGAGAAAACAGCATCAACAAAAAGAGACAGCTTACTCGGATCAGTAGTAGTCAACATGGCTGTGCCATTAAAGTTGCACGTGCCGCCACTTGCTTGCGTTTTGTGATAGTAATCATTGTAAGCATATGAGGCCACAGCCACAATATTATCAGACTGATAGCAGGGCTGACCTGGCTGAATTGCGCTACAATTTGCTGACCCAGGCCCACAAGCCCAATCCAATCCTTGTTTCAATGCACTGACAGGCGCGCTGGAATTAGCCACACAAAACATCCCGACAGGCCCAGTGGACCCCGCATTATTTGACAATGCCAACCTTTCAAAAGTCAAGCTATATGTTGTGGTCCCGTTTGGAAACACAATACCCCAATTCTTCTCAGAGAGAGGCCCAGTGTGTAAATCCTCATTGAAGAGCTCATAAATATATGTGCTGACTTGTACACCTGGCTGATTAGGTGTACCTGAATTATTTAGCACATGCCGTATAAGATTCGTATTGTATGCCAGGGCATTGTCCACATTAGCATCAGGTTCATTGGATCCACCGAGCCAAGGCCAACCCGTTTGAGTTACCACAACAGGAATGCCTGAAGAATTCAGAGCTTGCATGGAGTAATACGCAGCATCAACCATTGCATCAAACATGTTGGTGTAAACATGGTCAGTATTGGGGTCCACATTTTGTGTGTTAGGATTTACCGACCGGAATAATGCATACTCCAACGGGAATATGCCACGCCCCTTGGTGTACCCATAGTAGGGCTGTGCATTCAACATGAAAACTGACCCTGTGTTCTTCAAGAATTGGAGGTACTGAGTCATGATCTGGTTCCAGGTGGAATTGAATTGTGCAGTTGATGGGGGGAATGGCTTTGTTATGAGGTCCATGGAGGTGGGTGTGCTGATTTTGACCTGGGAATTCAGATTTGCTGCCAGGAGCGCTGACTGGAGGAACTGGAGTGCAGGAATGAGTACCAGAGCCGCATTGGGCAGTGCTGTCAGCACCTCATTGCCGACTGCAATGGAGGTGATGTTGGTGGCCGGCACGAATGCAGCCACGTTTTTGTTGACCCAGTCAGCTGCATCAGTGCGGGACTGGCCCACGCGTAGCAGCTGGTCATTGGGGACAGAGACCATGACCTCGATGTTGGTGTTAGCCAGTGCCGTCAGCATCTGGTGGTCTGCATTGAAGAGACGCACATGGGTAATATTCTTCGCTTGCAAAATGGAGACTATGCCAGAGGCTGGAGGAAGGTTTGACACGCCAGTGCCAATGTTTATCCCCACGAAAGCACCTTCAATTTGAGCAAAGCAAATCCAAAATGTTAGCAAAGTCATTTCCACAAGATTCAATTAATGTTTAATACAATTTATAGAATGAAATTCAGAAATGGGAAGCTGCACTGAGTACCAGATGCATTATTATTGGTAGTGGACAACCAGAGTAAGAGGAGAGCAATGGCAGTCGGGCACCTCCACCACATATCTGCCACGCCACCGACCTTAGACTTCCCTTTACAACTTGAGATTTCTGGGGAATGTTGTTATGTCAATTCCTCAATTTGAGAAGTCAGGCTGAAAAACAGTGATGGTGAAAGCAGTCAGTAATGCTTTGCTTTAATGTGCTTAATGTTCACCAATAATCTAGAATTTTTAATGACTTCATTAGTATCATCTCAGTTTTTCCAATTTTGGTAATTAAACCAACCAGGCTGATTACTAGGGATTTACCAAATTTGGCAATTGAAAGAGTGACAATATAATATGGTATGTATAGGCTACGCCTATAGGGGAAAAAAGCAGCATTAGTTAGAAATGGATTATTATATCAGAATTTAACAAACACCTATTATGGTCCCTAAATCAATAAGCCTTTCTACGTTTATGATAACAGAAATTAATGATTTTAAAAACCAAGTCATTAAGTGAAATTAAACGCAATAGTCATGATTGCTTAGGCCAACAAATAAAGCTTCATAAAAATGCCGCACAAATTTATAAAATAAGAAAAAAAAAATTCTATAACAATAACAATAGAACAAGAGGAAACTTCATCTTCATGGCAGGAAAACACAGGAACCTAGCAAAAACTCACATTTACCAACTTCTAACCTAACATTCTTTTAAATAAAAAATTTGATTCTTTTTCCTAGGACCAAATAAAATGAAAAAGAAGATCAGTGATTACAAGGGAAATACTCTGAAATGCAAATATTGCAAGCACATTTGTCCCTGTCATGAACATGGAGCTAAAAGGTCGTTTATTTCTCCTTCTTATTTCGACTTTTTTTCTTAAGTTTTAAATTATCAAGTTCACAACTTTTCCACTACAAAAATAAAATGACCCGATATTAAGCTAAAAAGAAAAGACAGCCTGATCCGACAAAAAAGAAAAAAAAAAAGAAAAGAGAAAAGGGGCTTGAGAAGTTGATTGTGGATACCTCAGATAAAAAAAAAGGAGCAACCCAACACAACCCAACACAAAGTAGAAGCTTTCCTCCTCTTCCCACAACTCCTCTGTAGCTGTTGTGAGAGGCGGAGAGGTGGAGAGTGAGAAAGGCGCAAAAGGAGAAAGCTTTTGGCGAAGGAAGAGCAAAATAGGGTTTAATGTGGGTTTTTAGGAGGAGAAGAGAACAAGGACAAAAGGGAAAGGACCTCACGAGGAGGCAGGATCTCTCTCTCTCTCTCTCTCTCTACCAGTCTCTACTCTCTAGTCTGACTAGACTGAAAAACAAAAAAGAGACTGGGAATCCGTGTGAATACTGATCATATTGGCGTTTCTTTTTTCAAAAATATTAAAATACCAAGTAAAAGAATATTTATATGTTATCACCTCTTATTATTTTACTATATTAATATTATATTATGTAGTATTAAAGCGGATGGTACAGATTTCTTCGAGATTCGTGTTGTACTTAAGATTCGAATAGAAAATCAGTTTTTATGATAAAAAGCTTTTTCAAAAGTGTGAGTGTTGAGTACTTGAGTGATCCTGAATCCTGATACAAGAGAAATATAGGAAGGAATTTGAAAGGAATCCGAAGAGGCCAGCTCTTAACTATTCTCACGTCACATGCCGTTGAAACTGAATTGACTCAAGTGGGAAACTTACACAAGAATCCCTATAAATACTATTTTATCCCTTTGGGAAAAATTAAATTTCAAACATCCGCTTTCACATTGGTAAAGGTAGGTGCCGGATGCCCGGATCACACATTTGATAATCACATCAGATTTCGTGATATTTATTAGCGACATTGATGGACAAATAATTTGGAATAATAGTTTTATAATATGACTGGCTATATTGTTACTATGAGGCGTCAGTGCTTGCTTCATTCATAAACTAAAGGCCTTATAGCATATGCAAATTGTGAATAGTCGTTTTTGTTTATTTTTCATGCTCGAGAACATTGATAGATAATAATTGGGCAATTGGCACATCAATATTTAATTAGCTAACAAAGACATGTTTATGAAGAAAGCGACAGTCTATAAAAAAAAGTATATTATTGATAGGAATGCAATAAGTGGGTGGATTATCCAGAGGAACGAGTTGAAATTGCACTCCGTTTTTACAAATTTACAAGTTATATTTTGCAATAGTAGGATACGAAAAAATTGGGTAGTATAAGTATAATCTCTCCAAGTCTACATTTTTGTCTTATTTTGTAACGACTGCAAATAAATTGTAGCTAGTATGAGTCGCTTGACTTAAAAATACTAAAATAGAGTACGATGGTGATAAAATAGAAAACAAAAAAAATAAAAAATTTGATCCTCCGTCCCACAATTAGACGGGTCTCCAGTCTTTTTAAATTTTGATTTATTTCACCCTAGTCGAACAGAATTACAATAAAATGAAATTCTTTAATCTTTACGAAAGGCGCGGCTGAAGGGAAAAAAAAGTGTATCCTACGGGCTTTTAATTAAAAAAAATAAAGAAAAATATAATTGGGACTTTGGGAATAGCAATGAGAAGTTTCAGGCTCAACTCGTTCGGATTATTTGAGATATACTGTGAACCTTGTCGCCTGATGTATTCTGCTTTTTAAAAAACAAATTGACTAACAAGTAAAAATGCATTTAATTGGGTATGATCATAACTCATAAGCATTTATGCGTGGACACACCAAGGGATATAAAAACGAGAGACAAACGATCTCAGACATGCGGTGGGGATGGCAGGAGGTTCTATCTTCTCTGTCATAATTTTTTTATATTAATGAATTATCTCATTAATTATTGAACATTCAATGCTCTGCATTATTCTAGCACACAGTACCCTCACTTTTTTTAAAAACAAATATTTTCACTTCTCCAGCACGCTCCGCTAATTCATGCATCATCATTAAATTACACTTTGGTTGAATTAAATTATATAAGGTTAAATTATGGAGATCTGATCGATTCGTCGTGATTGTAGCATACATGTGACATGACATCTGAACTTGGTATGTATTATAAATATAAATATTCAAGGAGCGAAATACAACACCACATTTCACACACAAAATACAGTACTTGTGTGTTCATCAACATTTTACCTATTGCAAGTAAAAATAAAAAATAAAAATACAAGGTGAAAGTAAAACAACGGCAGTCTATGAGAACGAAGCATATATGAGCTATCAGGTAGGTGGCATGCATTTATTATGTAAGCTTCATACATTAAGTTGTGGCTATGTTTTTGTTTTGATTTATGCAACTTCATAAAGACTATCTTTTTTTTTTTTTTTTTTTGGCCTACGGGCTTAACTACCCCAAAAAAAAAAAAAATACTATCTTTTTCACGATGGACCGCCAAAATAACGTTCCTTTGAAATTAATGAATGAAAACCAAACAAGTGATAATTGTGTCCGTACATGCTGTCCATATTTCTTTTTTTTTAATTCTTTTTCTCCTTGAATTCATCATTCCAGAAATTACTCCTCCTTTCCTCAATTGAAATAAAAGCCAAGGAGTATAATAGTTTATAATCAGAGTAAATACTAATATATATATAAAGAGAGAAAATATACGGTGCATACTAATGTACGGGAGTTTCGGTGCATACCAAGCTTTTAAATTTCGGAGAAATAACGGCAAAATTTCAGAAATAACGATATTCTGGATCAGAACGCACGAACGTTATAGATTTATTTGATAAAATGACGTAACGCGAAAATTCCGTTTTTTTGCTGATATATCGTAACATAAATTTCGTTTAGTGGTGTATTAATGGAAAACTGGTAAAAAAAAAAAAATTTCAGACCCAAAACTGGTAGAAGAGAAGATAAAGCTGGTGCTCTCGATCTCCTCCTCTACTCCGATCTCTCTTCCTCTACTCCGATGTCTCCTCCTCTACACTACTCGATCTCTCCTCCTCTACTGGCAGCGAAAAAAATTAGTACCAATTTTTTTCTCTATACTTTTCCGATGATGCACCTCTTCTCCCTTTTCGATTTTGTCTTAGTCCACTCAATTTTTATTTTTCTTTCGCTCTAAAACTGTTCTATTGTTTGGGGTGCAGATTGAGCCTCGATAGTTTTCTCTATACTTCTCCTGTTAGGAACTCAAGTCCTTGTGCAATTTTAATTTTTATTAACATTTAATAAGCAATTAACATGCACGATTAACGGATCTAGTTATTCAAGTAGTTAATATATAAAAGAGAACGTGTAGGAGATTATACCTCTTCTAGTATCGTAACTAGAAGGCTCGACCTTTGCTAAGGAGTCGATGGATGCGCACCTTCTCTGCCTCTAGTCCACCTAGAAGATTAACCAAAGTCTATAAACAAGTGCTAGCTTGTTTTGAGACGATAGCTAATTCCCTTTTGATTTTTCTTCGCGCGATTAATTATTTTTCTTGGAAGAAAAAATAACGCTCAACACATGAGCTATTGAGAGAGAGATGGAGGCGCCTAGGGCAGAAAAAATTCTGCTCTTCTATTTCTTGCGCAAGGGAATAAGAAGAGAGAGACAAAAGACTTAGGGCTCGGTGTTTCCATAAACAACGTTGCCATATTTTGTTATTTCTAAACATTGCTCTCTTTCCATAATTTTGTCTTGACAAAAATATCCCTTCATTGCAGAAATTTTGTGTATGATTATAGGCTATATAACATATTATATTAGCCTATTAATCAACCCCATTAATTAATCTCAAGTCAGGCTTTTAATTAACTGATTTAATAAAACACCGACTAGCTCACTATAATAAATATACGTTGAACGAATTTAATTATTAACATATTAATAATTAATTTGGAATTAGCATATGCATTATATTATTTCTATATGATCCGTTTGAGTTAATTAATTATAACGGTATATAATTAATTAATCAACTTATCATACTTTCGTAGTACTCGCTACTACAAATAAACAAATAATGCACGTATGGTTAAAGTCCTATTTGTGTGACCCTTTGAGGATTCATGCTATGTTGGCCATGAAAATAAATCGCTATTTATTTTCAATAATCATAAGCGGTATCTAGCAACACGTTATGATTCCCAATTCGCATAAATGAATAATGTACTAATACAATCATTTAATCCTGCATAAGAAACGAGTTTCTTATTGTTTTGATTCCTATGTCACATGATATCCTTGTATAATCCAAGATAGGAATGTGTCATTCTTGCATATTATACGTTTCTTGATCTAGAGATGATTGCACAAGTTGCTAGCAAGCAATCCATCTCCATCAAGGGGCCCAGTAGATATCATCGCTCATCAGTTGAACTAATGAGGGACATACGGTTGTCTTGATGAACAGTTTTTCCCCGCACAATTCAAGTGAACATAAATAAAGTCCGTATAGCAGCCCTTATCAGGAATCAGTGGTAGACGATATTTATAGAACCTATCCTCATGTGGAAAAGCTGAGCATCTCAAACTTAGAATCAACAACATATGAAATAAACAATGACACATAACACAATCCATATGTTTATTTCATTTGGGTCAAGTCCTGTACTATGTTCTACAACATATACATATGCAATTAAGTTGGTAACTCCTTACCCATGATTTGTAGAACTTAATCATCGCTTAACTTGCATACTAGTCTTATATGATAATTAATGTTCCTTGTTAATTATCAAGACTATGGACAGTTTTGATTTATTATTGTCATTTACTATTAAATGAAATACAGTGATCCACAATTCAGATCCTCAACCTGAATGAACTGTCAATAATAAAATCCAGGAACAAATTATCAAATATCATCAATAACATAAACTAAATAATTAAATCATTAAATATTGACTTCTAGAACATAACTCCAACATCTCCTGAGTCTCACGCAGTGGCTTGATAGATTCATAGAGCTACAGGTACAATATCGGCACCTCCTCTTTTTATTGTTTGACTTTACTTTTTTTGTTCATGCTTTTTTTGCTCATGCGTATGGACTCCCATTCTCTCAGAATATCATAGAGTATTAGATAAATAGTTGACATGGTAAAAGAATCAAGCTAGTGAGCGATTTCGTTTAGAAAAATAACATTGTGTGAGATTCTGTATCAAGTTTGTTTCCAAATGTAAATGTCTAAATGATATTATTTTATTTGTTACTGTTACTTCTGGAGCACCAAAGAGTACAACTTAATTTGAAAACTTCAGTTTCGTTAGTATAAATTGTATTTGTGGCTGTGCTCATCAAACCTTAAACTGTACTAACATATTTGTGCAATTTTTCTATAGATATGAGAATAACATATAATTTCAATTTTCTGTAGTTAACTGTTTCAATTTAAGTTTTAATTTTTTCTGTCATGTACTCTCTAGTATCTCATTCAACTTCCAATTGTTTGCATAATTAACCAAGTAACGTATTTTTTTTCTTTTATTGTAGATTTGTTATTAAGATGTCAACCTCTGCATCAACATCAATTAAGCCAAAGTCCAAAGATATAGCATGGAACCATTGCTTTTGTGCCACTCCAGAAAACCATAGCAAGATCACTTGCAATTACTGTGGAAAGGTACTACATGGGATTACTCGAGTGAAGAATCATCTTGCAGGAATTCCAAAAGATGTTGCTCCCTGCCAGAATGTCCCGAATGATGTGAGAAAGCTCATTCATGGTGCTGTGACTGACAAAGAAAAGGTGAAGGAGCAAAGAGTAGAAGAAGCAATTCAATTGAAGGCGACAGTAAATTTAAGCCACTCAGAAGGAGAAGAATCAGATGATGATGGGGCTCAAGTCAATGTAATTAAAGTGGTGAGAAAGAAATCTGTTGGGGTTGGGCCTCTAGATAGCTTCTGTAAGCTAACTCCTGAAGAAGCAAGAAAATGAGGTGTTAGGGAAAAACCTCAATCTGCAGTAACCACACAAAAAAAAGAAGAAAGGAGGGGTCGTGCTTGTGAATACATTGCGCAATGATTTTATGAGGCTGGTATTCCACATAACACGGTAACACTCCCTAGTTTTGACCGTATGTTGGAAGCTATAGGAGAATATGGTCGAGGTTTAAAAGGACCAACCCCTTATGAACTTAGTGGGCCTTTGTTACAAAAGCGCAAGAAGAAAGTACAAGAAGCAATTATGAAACAGAGAGAGACATGGGAGCAAACTGCGTGTTCGATTATGACCAATGGTTGGATTGATAAAAAGGGTATAGGAATCATGAATCTTGTGGTTCATAGTGAAGCTGGTGTTTGTTTTCTCAAATCAATTGTACTTTTTAATTAGTTGGTAATCTGTACTTTAATTTTTAAATGGTAGCAACATGGTGGGCTAATCATGGTAGCAGTGCACCTCATCTGCAACGATTGGCGATGAGAATATTGAGTTTGGCATGTAGCTCGTCTGGTTGCGAGAGAAATTGGAGCACATTTGATCAAGTAAGTTATCATATATCAATGAAATTTTTAAATAGTGAAAACTATTTAACTTGTAAAGTCTGATGCTGGCACATGTGCACCAAAATCTGATTAACTTTTCTTTTATTAAATAAATTAGGTGCATACAAAGAAAATATGCCAAAATCTGATTAACTTTTCTTTTATTAAATAAATTAGGTGCATACAAAGAAAATGGCCAGACTGCTTCATTGGAGGTTAAATGACCTTGTGTTTGTCAAGTTCAACTCAAGACTTCTTGAAAAATCTGTTGATCCAAGTAGAGATCCAATTGAGGCAAAGCATGTTAATGTTATTTTGGATGAAAATAATGATTGGGTTAACAAGAAGAAGAAAAAGGCTAAAGATACTGGTGCAGAAGCTGATGTTGAGGCCAGTGCAGAAAATGATGTTGAGCTAAGTATGGCAGAAGCTAGAGCCATAATTTTAGGGAAAAGAAAAGTGAGAGAAAGTGGTACTAATGGCACATCTACTAGTAGGTCTGCCAAGAAGAAGAGAAAGATTATTCAAGTGGAGGAGGAAGAATCTGATTCATCATCTTCATCAGAGGAAGAAGATGACACAAACGTTGAGATGGATGATTCAATCTCTAAGAGTTCAGATGAAGAAAATGGTGTGCCAATGGAATGAACTGTCCTCTTTCTATCTTCTTTTGATGTAAGATTTTTGCTGAATTTTTCATTCTTACAAGTTCTATTATCAAGGTTGAATTATTGCACATTTTATTTCATTTTTAGTTGCTAGTACCATAAGTTGCATTTTGGTTTTTGTTGTCTTTTTGTTGTAGGCAGTAGGCTATTAGATTGTTGATGCGTGGCTCCAACTCCAATTGATGCATGACTCCAATTTATGTAGGCAGTAGTCTCAGAGATTATTGTGAAATCTAGTCTTTTTTGTTGTTTTATTTCATTTAGGCAGTACTTATTATGTAGTATGGCTCCAATTGATGAATGTTAAGTTGCTCAATTTAGAGGCTGAAATTTGACATCTTGGGTTTTTTTACTTCTTTAACAATTAGACAGTATCAATTTGTAATGCTATTATTAGCAATTTGTAATGATTTATGCTACTAATAGAGATTGGTACAAGCTGCTATTACTATGTATTTTGTGTTTTTTAATAGTTTAGAGATTGGTACAATTATTCAATATTGGTATATCGAATTTGGTATGGCCGTATGGAAGTAATGTAGATGGGTTTCAGTGTTTGACACAGATGTTCATATATAGCTACTGTTATATCGTCGTTATATCACCGAAATAACACCGCACCATTATATCAACCCCGGACCGTCATACCGAAAAAATCGAAATTTAAAAGTTTGGTGCATACTAATCCAAACTCTTTGTTCTGCTTCAACATAACCGATCCAAACTGTCCAATATGTTCTTCCTATTATAATCTCTTTGCAGACCAAATTTAATATTTTTTTGGATTTTTTTTTAAATTTTAGAAAATCGCTAATCTAATTTTTCTGAACCATTCAAAAATAACAATTTTTTAAAATCCGAAAAAATACTTAAAAATTTTTAAAAAAAATGTAAAATTTGGTCGGCAAGGACATTTCAATAGGGAGATCATATCAGATGGTTTGGATCGGCCATTTTGAAGTAGAGTTTGGATCAGTATGCATGGAAGCTCCCATACATTAGTATGCACCATAGTTTTCTTTTTTTCTCTTTTTCTATATATATATAGGATGGATAACGCGCCATCAATGGCACATGCCACCCATTTTTCATCGGGTCATTTTTCGAGATCCATAATTCAAACGGTCAATCCAAACCGTCACCATATTGAAATACCCTGGAGATCAAATTTTACATTTTTTTCGAGTTTTTTTACTATTTATTATGATATTTTTAAATTGGAGAGCCTGAAATACTCTGATTATAACGTTTTTTTTAATATGATAAATAAATAGCAAAAAAATCACGTCGACAATAATATCTTGTAATCAATGTGCTACCCGTCGACAATAATATAAGCATTCACGTCTCGACTATCTACAGCAATTGTAATGCTAAAATATTGTTGAGAACCAAGATGGATAAATATTTAATTATAACAAGTAAAGCTACCGTCAAGCTAACTAGATGGTTCACGAGGGTAATCTAAAAAATCAAAATCCGTTGGAGTAATTTTCAATAATTCAAGAAAATATATTTCACTAGTAATATGTTTAAAAATTTTGCTATTTTTTCAAGTTTATTTAGTATAAATAAAGTTTTAACAAAAATGAAATATAAGAAGTTTATTGTAGTGAGTTTATTTTTCACGCATTTTTTGAGCACATAATCTTATACTTTAACTAAAAATATTATAATTCTTACACGTAAACACATCAATGTTTAAAATGTGATTTGTGCGGTTTGACGATTGGGTGGTGATTTATCAATTATCAGTGATAAAGCGGCAATAAAATGGTTGTGTGGTGATAAAACAGATACATCGGTTGTGTGGTATGAAAAAAAAAAAATCCCTAGATAAAAGAAAAAAGAAACAGAATTCTCTAAAAGCTTGAAACACATAATTCATCAGATATATCAATTCAAACAGTTTGGACTCAGCATGTATAGTGGTCAGTAGATGGCGGGCGCACAATGATTTATAATTAATTTTCTTTACTTATTTACCTAATGTTATTATAACAATATTTACATTGTAAAAGAAAATAACGTGACAATAAACCTAAATTTTGGGATCTGCTAAAGGCCCACATGGGAAAGGAGCATGGTCATGAAACATGGAACGTGCGAATGCAAAAGGAGCTATGCAAAGTGAGTGTACGTGTGTTAATTTTACAATTCATTGATGATGAATCAATAAAAGACAACAACACATAACGGGTAGTGCATTAAATCAGGAGCAACATTTCAACCTGTTGGAATTTTGAAGTGGAGACATTTTCAGCGGGTCGCTGGAAATCTCAGCGGGCCGCAGGACAATTCGCACCTTTTGGTGTTCTGGTCCTTATCTCTATATATTCTCTAAACAGATTCAGTTCTGTGTGGTTGAGACTCATTCTGTTTAGACAGAGAGAGACAGAGAATAGAGGGAGAGAGAGATCCACTTCTCTTCTACTTGTTTGATCGGTAGGAGCACTCGATGGAGAGTGAAACACCGCAACCTATTCGAGAGGTTGGCGTGTGGCAGTCCGTCTGGCACCGTGGCTGTGGATAGTGTGGCAGAACTCGTTGGAACTCGACTTCCAATCGTGGTTGCTGTCCACTAGCGTATGAAGATGGTGGTCTTGAAGACGTGGAAGGGCTTAGCTTGTCATGCCGTGAAAGGAATCGCAAGAGATCTTGAAAAATCGATTTCCGCTGCGGTATGTGTTTACCCACGATTTTCTAACAATGGTATCAGAGCCGTTAGGTTTCTTTTCGGTAGGGATTGATATCTAAGCCTCTTCTCTGTGATTTCTGGGTGTAATTGAGTGATTTTGTGTGTCTAATTTCGTGATTTTGAGGGAGAATTAGGGAAAACCCTAAGTTCTGTCCAGAAACAGAATTTCAGATTTGATTGCCTGATTTCACGGAGGTATATCTCAAGATCTGTTAACTTGTTTCGAGTGAAACTTATGGCGTTGGAACGGGTTTGAAGTCTAGTTTCCAGAGAGGCCAAGAACTTGAAAAATAAGCAAGTATTCAGAGAGATAATGGCCTCGCAATCAGAGGATGTCAGTCTGTCTGGTTTCTGGAATTTCTGACCTTTCTGTAGTGCGAATGGATTTGTGATCACATCGTAATTCGTTTTTCTGTCAAATTTGGAATGGAGATAGAGCTTTTAGAGATCTTTTCAGAAAGTCTAAGTTTGCAATTTTTGGATGAACGGTGAGTGAGAAATCGCACTCGCAAGTCGGGTCTGTTCTGGTAAGAATCAGAACTTGGTGTTTTGGATCTGATTTTCAAAGGATATTTTTCATACTTCTGAAATTATTGAAAATTAATGATTTCCATGATTGGATAGAGCATTGAATATGCTTTCCAATGATATATGGAACATAATTTTTTATCGAAGTATGATCGAGATATCGCGGGTTTGAAATCAGGGTGCAGAATCTGATTTCTGTCGATTCTGTAATTCTGCCCAGTTCTAGCGGGTCGCTAGAATTGCCGGCAGGCCGCTGATTTGTCAGTGGGCCGCTGATTTTTCAGTAGGTCGCTGAATTTGCCAGTGGGCCGCTGAAACTGCTGGCTGAGAGCCAAAATGACTGTAAGACAGTCTAAGTGAGTAAAGCACCATATATATAATCAGAAATTGAGACACATTAATACCAGAGATCATAAGAGTTAAACCACACTTGTTTTGAAGATTATCTGAGTGATAATCAACGGTTCTTGTTGTGTATATTACTTTATGCCGGACCAAGTACCTAAATGGGAGATACCATATATTGGTGTTGTCCCATCTAGACTTGATGATGCAGTTGAGTGCAGTTATCAAGGTCTAGAAAGTTTGATGATAATCAGATATTGATTCTGAGGGAAAATGCCAGAATCAATATATCAATATACTTTGTGCGAGATGGATCGTTTCATAGCGAAACGAACCGTGACAAAGTCCGAGGGTAGACAACCAATTGTTGGTGTGTCTTTATGATATCCAAATAGATTGTTTGATTTACAAATAGATCTATAGAAATTTCATTTGATAATAAACTATTTGATGGCTCAAATAGATCATTTGAAATATTTCTGATTGTCATATACTTTAACCAGAACAAGCATAATAACTTATAAACTGTGATTGAAGTTATCCTTTCGATAATTTCATCAATAACCCTCTATTATTTGCTTGTTGATGGTGATGGATGGTACATGTGGTACAATCTCACCTAATTGTGATGGCTTGCATAACACAGTTGGTGTTTGTTATCAATGCGTGATGGTACACACTGGGTGAATTTAGATTGGTAGACTATTGAGATCTCATCTAGATTCTGATCCTTGCGCCGATTTGAGTTATGTAAGGGTATTGATGCTTAGTTCTTGTGATTTGATTGATTGTCCTAGACTTTCTTTTGGTCATATAGGCTAAGCTATATATATTTCTTAGGAATGACTAGAATTGTGCTGCGAGGTTTTATAGTTATAACTGAGATGTTATGACTTATGAGAGTGCTAACATAGTGCTTGTCTCTATGTGGTTTTGGCTTAATTATCTGTAGTCGCTGATCTCTAGTCAGAAAAGACATTGATGTACATGTATTGCAGGGCATTACAATATCTTATTGTCTTATAGAGGATCAGGATGAACGTGAGATCATCACATGTAATGCGTAATCACAGAAGAATTTGTGAGTAGTCAGAAACTGAGGGAGTGTAACCGAGCGGGTCGCATGTCTTTCAAGCGGGCCGCTAGGGTTACAGATTTGCAACAATTCTGCTCGCTTTGTGTTGCTGAGTAGTTTGTTAAGTTACAACATTTGTAATCTTTATTGAATAGTATAATCAATCATTGACTGAGGGTTGTAAACTCAATAAAATTTTGACAAGTACAAGAAGCACAATGAGGTAGCATCTTGGAATTAAGTCAATTAAATTTTGAGTTGCATAATAAATGTCATAAATTAACACTTGAGTATTAAGTGATGGTATTTACTTGATTGCAAGTAAATCTCACTGTTGGTGTTGTTCGTTTTCTAAACGGACATTACTCATTTGGTTATATTTGATGACAAGTCAAGTAATTGATTGACAGACTAAAAGGTTATAGTTGTGAACTTAAATGCAAATGTTTCTGGACTTAATTAAAGTACTATAATCTGAAACCGCAAATGCTTATTCATTGTATCTTAATGTGGTTTAAGTTACATAGCATTTAGCTTATGGTTTAGATGTGAGTTACTTGTCATAACATGAAGAGAAGTTATCAAATGGAGATTGTGATGGTGCAATCCTGGGGATTGGCACATGCAATTTGATGTTTCCATGAGGGAGACACACACCTTAACTCCATAATACTTTATATACTTCAGATTTTGACAATGTATAGTACTTATTGTTATTCTTTTGATGTTGGATTTCGGCATTGAGTGTATGATGATACTTAGTACTTAAACGTTGTGGTTTAAGGCACTAAATGAGCTTTCTTTCTATTATTTACTTCATGGATACATAATCTCATGAGTAGTGATTATTTGGCACACTTTACTATATAAGTTGAGGGTAATTGATTGGATTTGATTTTAATTAGATTTCCAATTCAATTTTGCCAACTTAGAGAGATAGTAAGTAATTTGAGACAACTTGATTGCTTGTTGGATAAGTAATTTAAGTTATGGAGATTTATCATGTGCGCTGCACTTGAAGTCTTATTTTGTCACATTCATGACTAGGTTTAATTCAGTCTTGAAATCTGTGAAATCTCTTTAAATATGTCGCGGTTATTTGAACCTGCTTGACAAATTTAAGAGTTGTGACAAAATAGAAATAGTTGGATGATTCACTATTTCTTATATCACATGACATATTGTGTTACGTGATAGAGTTGAAGGACTATTTTGGTATGGTTCTTATAAGGCTAAGTGGCAGTTACTGTGATCTGCAAACTGGTCATACAGTATGCAACAATAGATGCACAGTAGAGAGAATTTCCAACTATGGAATTTCTACTCGAATAACACAAGCAAGCCGCTTGCTGGGCAAGCGGGTTGCTTCCACTGAGAGCAGATCGCTGGGTTGCCAAACGGACCGCTAGAGCTAATCAGTGGCAGATTTGAAATCTCCATATCTATGGTTTGAATTATGGTTTACTATAACTCCTTGGATGGATGTTTATGTGATCATAGGTTCAGATGCACATGAGGGAGTGCACCTTCTCATAAATTTTGAAAATTTATTGGAGAAGAAACCATAGTAGTGTCATGTAAGAGAATCACTTATAGTTTCTTATACAAGCTTCCTAACTGTGAACTTGACTCGGTTGCTGAGGAATAGAGGGAGAAATGAAATAGGTTCTTCCTCACATCCTCGCACAAGTTCAAATACAGTAGGGCTTATGAGAAGATACTATATATATATATAAGATGAGATAAAGTAAATGAAATAATAATATGATTAGACTTATTTGATTTGTCATATTAATCTTTGGAGAACACTTGGGTTCTTGAGATTAATGAGGGTTGATAAATCAATCGTGAGATATTAAACAATTTTCTGTTGTTGGTGTGTAACGATCCGTTTGATTTGTCATATTAATCTTTGGAGAACACTTGGGTTCTTGAGATTAATGAGGGTTGATAAATCAATCGTGAGATATTAAACAATTTTCTGTTGTTGGTGTGTAACGATCCGTTTGAGAGTTCAACGATCCGTATGACACTAAATAGCAATAGAAACTCTATTGATTATGTGAAACGATTCGTTTAGTGGTTAAACAATTCGTATGACACACAACAGAGGGAGTTTATTTGAGGAAATTCTCTTGTTAGAAGATGATTTTGCCTCACATAGCTTATTCTAAGCAATAGATATGCCTGATCAGCATAGCACATGTGGTGCACTATTGGCTGGATGAGTAAGCTGAGAGACTCTTGTTTAATAGTGAGATAAAACTTGTAATAAGTTTTTTATATAAGTCCATAAAGAAAGCTTCCAAGATATCTGTATGATAAAGGGTTTGATGAGCATTATTGGAAATTGTGCATTGTGGCACATTGGCATCCAAAATGTAATTCCTATAATTAGAGGTTTCCCTCATACATGATTGAGATAAGTCACACTAGTTTTACTAGAAGTTTGACATTAAATTGAGCCAAATAAAATACCTATTTGTGTAGGTATGTGAGTTATATATATCTGAATTGTATGACAAGTGACATGCTAAGTATCAAGTTTAAATACTTGTAATTGATTTACCTCAAGATAGGTAATTCATATGAGTGCAAGTATACTTTGTGGATAAAGTTAACTTGATAAAATATTATTTCTTTGTGATAAGAAACAAGTTTACTCTCTCGTTGTGGAGATTTGAGTAAATCATATACTCTTTCAGTTTAGAGATGGAGTATGACTCTCTTGTTGTGGAGATTGAGTCAATAGCATGTTTGAGTGGTCATACATGCTCTCTCATTTGTGAGATTGAGCAACTTGACATGACAGATAATCATGTCAGAGGGAGTTTGGTTGAGATAGTCTATACAATTGGTAATTGTTGTGACTTCGAGGGAGTCGATAACAATTCATTGTAACAGTATGGTTATGGATGCATACTGTGGGGACATGGACTAAACCAAACATTCAGATATTGATTAGAGACATGATAGCACAGAGTTGATCTGATATGAGTGTATTCCTATGTGGAATGGTTCGTTAGGATGCTAATCGACCGTTTCAGGATATACAATATTCTCTGAGATTTTGCCAGAGATGTTATACGGTTTGTTTTTTTAAACAATTCGTTTAGAGATCAGATCCTTGCTTGGGTATATACTTGAACTTTGAACATAAAGATGACTTTATTGTTCTTCAAGTATATGTTAGCACTATATGGTAGTATGTTAATAGGCTAAGATTGGGGTCGCTCACACGACCAATCGCCTCTGACGCCTGGGGTGGGCAGAGATGAGACTTTATCGAGCTATGTGCGCTTAGTCGAGGAGGACTAAGGAGCTGCTTATGGCAGTCGAAGCTCGTTGTCGCCTTAGTGTTGAGACTAAGATGAGATTTGTCTTCTTTTAGGCGAGTCGACATGAATTGCCCCCCACAATTCATGTAGCCTATAGCTAGCCGAGGTGAAAGTTTCCTTGTCGCTCGAGGTAGCGGACTTGTAGAGACTTTCAGGGTAAGTTGCAATGTATGCGGTCTAGACCATAGACGCTTTGGTTTGCAACTAGACCTAGGCTCGTACAATGAACTAACATACGTCTGTTGGATAGATGGTTCATTGTAGCACGTGTTCATACCACGTGTGCTTGGCGACGTTGGAAAATGAGTTGAGTGGTCTCAGGACTAATACCGCTGTCTCCTCATTGTGTGAGTTCCAAATACGTACCCTCATGACTATGGACTATGTCATGAAGAGTAGGTCAATGTTCTGTCTACTGTGGTATGTTACCCATGGCTATGTATGATTCGGTCTACCGGTGCACTACTCGGAAAGCGGTTGATTTTACTTGAATTGACATGAGTGCAAAAGGAAGATTAATTTCAGATCGCACACGGGAATTTGCTTGTGTTTGGCGCCACCAATTTTAGTCATATGGACATAAATTGGAAACATTTGAGCAAATTAGATTGAAAGGGATAACACATAGTGGCCACGTAAGTGCGGTTGGCGATGTGTATGTCTAGTGCTTGATCTTGAAATAATCTAGGGTATGAGTATATACATATAAACTGCTTATTTTTAGAAAAGGGTCGATGCCTCCTGGCTGGCTTTAACCTAGGTTAAAGTTTGGCCTTGTAGCTCCCGCATGCAGGTATATGCGCTAGTCGCACGGTCTATGTGCCGTATGAAGACAATGACTGCTTTCAACAAATGTCTCCAAGAGGGAGATGTTGGAATTTTGAAGTGGAGACATTTTCAGCGGGTCGCTGGAAATCCCAGCGGGCCGCAGGACAATTCGCACCTTTTGGTGTTCTGGTCCTTATCTCTATATATTCTCTAAACAGATTCAGTTCTGTGTGGTTGAGACTCATTCTGTTTAGACAGAGAGAGACAGAGAATAGAGGGAGAGAGAGATCCACTTCTCTTCTACTTGTTTGATCGGTAGGAGCACTCGATGGAGAGTGAAACACCGCAACCTATTCGAGAGGTTGGCGTGTGGCAGTCCGTCTGGCACCGTGGCTGTGGATAGTGTGGCAGAATTCGTTGGAACTCGACTTCCAATCGTGGTTGCTGTCCACTAGCGTATGAAGATGGTGGTCTTGAAGACGTGGAAGGGCTTAGCGTGTCATGCCGTGAAAGGAATCGCAAGAGATCCTGGAAAATCGATTTCCGCTGCGGTATGTGTTTACCCACGATTTTCTAACAGAATCCCTTTCTCTTTTTTTAAGCAAGGCATAGATGGCATCCATGCTCCATCTTTTATGACATCTCCATCTAACTTTTGTCTGGATTTAAATTCCATTCCAACTTCCAAATTGTGCTTTGCCCCACCAAATGTTGCCTAAATTAGTTCTCTCTTCTCACTTTTAATGATATGATGTACTGCTAGTAATTCACTAATTTGCTATCATGCGACACACTTCCCAGATTTATATGTCACCTTTTCTTTCCGCCATGTTTTATATCAAAATACAAAAGTCCTCTCTTTCAACATTTTTCCTTGAAATCTGATACTGATATATTTATTTTCTTCCAATGGAAAAGATGTTCACAAGACAAGAAAAATAAAAGCATAGCCAAAGTGCCCCAAATAAGCACCAATTGGTTACATCAACTTACATCTATCGGTATCAGTACATTTATGTATGAAAATTAATTGCGCCAAAAACATATGCACAGGAGACGAACCACGTGGAGCCACGACGAAACAATTGTTGGACCATAACTTGAATGAAAAATAAAGCTCTTTTTTATTTTTGGTACGACGATTCACTGAAAAAATTGAATATATTTTCTGGTAAAAATTGTGCCCAACTTTGATGAATAAATCATAATTTTCTTACACAATTATGGTGGGGATAATTAATTGTGCATAGTTCATATTTGCCAAATCCAGCACAAGTGGCATTAAATTGCCTAAGTTAAGTAGCGTGTACCTTACAGACTGTAAATAAAGTCGAAACTTGTAATAATGAATCGATGACTATTATTCCATTTGAGTCAGAAAAATAGGGACAAAATCGGACCATGACAGTTGCTAGTTTTCATCGTACCGTCTCTTTTTGTGATTTGATTTGTGTAAACAAATTCTGGACTGAATTTATGGCTCGAATTGGGCCGTTGGGTTTAACGGGTTATGTTCTATACGTTCTAATAATGACATTGTTAATTCATTGCACCTTTTGCTTTCTTTGTTTTCCACGGATCCAATAATTGCACATTGTGCAAGTAGACCGACTTTACTGTTGCTCTTTGTAATCTTATGATTTTACGTACTCTACTGATGCAAATAAATGATGGTCTTTCATTGCTAAACAGTGGCTTTTCTGCTCAAAAGCTTCTTTCTCTCTTCATTTACAATAGTGCACACAATGATCTGGAAAAATAGTTTCTGACAGGAGCATCTTATCCTTTGGAAATCCCTGTTTGTACTACTGGCAACACAAAAATTTGATTGTGAAAATCCAGATTTGCTTAAAATAGTTACATAATCAATCAGCTTACGCCAACAATTAATACAACAATATTCTCGTTCAGTATTATGTAGACAGGCAATACACGACCACCAAAGAATGGAAAAGAACTTACAGTATAATTATAAAGATAGATAAACTATGATTATTTTCACTTTCTAAGTAATGGAACTTCATGGTTTATTTATATATAGCAATCTTGATAGAGTCAGAATTAAAAAGTCCCGCCTCTTGTACTGCATCTGCAAGGACAAAATATGTCACAAGGAGAAACGACAAGGAAATTTATGCTGAGATAAACTTGTACAAATAGAATGGTTGCTGCACCATATTTTGGTTCGTAGATTATACACAACACAGACAAATACCAGCTTAAGAGAAATTGACTTTTTCAGACTTGATAATATGGCTTTTTTTGAAGGTCCCAATTACTAGTCAGGTATTAACTACAACCCATTAGCTACTAGCTAGTGAGTACTGGTGCTGCTTTAACTTGGATTGAATAAGTGTAAAATGATAAAGATTGATAAGGAGAAGCAAATGATAATAATTACCTCTATATAAGAGGAAATACGAAATATTCAGCATAGAACAGGTTCCAAATGAAGCGATAAAATTGCAAGATTGCTTCCTGAACAATGCAATGTGACAATAAGTCAATTACTAAAGCCTTACATTGCTGCTATGTGCTTCTGCTCATTATCAAATCACAAGTTGCAACAACCTGTGGCTAGTTCGGTTAGAACAAGCTAGAAACAAAATTCTGATTACCAAATAATTATTGAAAAGAAGGACACAAGTTACCTTTGTATAGTTTGCTTGCTCCAAGATCCAGGCCTGAAGATTCACACAAGTACCCAAAAATAACAGCTGTTACATAACATATCCTAATAAAGAGACAGATAATCATTGATATTATAAAGACTTATAAGTAACCTGAAAGATAAGACCAGATGCTAAGAGAGCATGTGCAGGGACCATTATACTCTGCCTAAATTCCTGAAAGAACAATTATAGAATCATTACATTAAAAAGAAAAATAACAGAATCATAAAGCTCTAACTGGTAAGGCTGTGCCCTAGTATAATTTTTAGAGTGGGTAGGGGAGGGGAGAGGAGATTATGGGAGGCTGAGTAAACTCCTACACCAGCGTGGCAAAGCGCTTGTCTCAAGCTCCGGCTCTGGAAGAGTAATCCATTTCAATTTGATCAGTAGGAGCCTTGGGGTTACTAAAATTACTCATTGGGGGATTGAGTTTTTACTCTTCTTCCATTCATCCCTCTTCTTTGAGTTATGGACCAGATTGGGTAAAAACTTGACCTTAACTCCCTCTGCCCTCCAAATTTAGTACTACAGAGATCGATTTTTTACTGATTTGGTACTTACTCTACACACCAGTTGGTACAGTTTTATGGTATTAGGTTATGTTATTAAAATGGAAAGGCTCATGTAAAAATGAGGTTATGAAACTATACGAAGGAAAGAAAAACAGTAGGTGAGAACCAGCTCTTGATCTAGTGGCAAAGAGCAATGCATCTTGAGTGAAAGGTCGCAGGTTCGAAACCCAGCTGGGGGTCGTTCATAGACATTTAAATTAAAAAATAAGTTGGGAGGCTTGACCCTCGATTTATCTTCAAAAAAAAAAAAAAAGACAGTAGGTGACACTGTATATACGCTGCTATTCCGGGTTCCAAAAAGGAATGCCAAACTAACAGGGTAATTTGCTGACATTTTCCCCAGACACGGGAAGTTGGAAATAATTGTTACCTGAGGCAGATAAAAAGCTACAAAAATAGCCACCAAATAATTCGCCAGAAGAAGGCCCGATCCAAGCAATGCTATATTTCTCACACCAAGCTTGGTCGCCAGTGTTGATATTTGAAACCTAGAGAATAAATAAAATATATAACCATATAGAAGAAGCATGACAGTAGTTTGCGATCCATAATATATTTTCTTTTCATCTTTATTGTTAAATCACCAAATTAGATTGGTTGAATTTGGTGATAAGCTGATTAACAACATGTCAAATCTTAAAAAAGGACAAAAGGGAATCTTTGGAGAAGATGTACTTGCGGTCGCCCTCAACGTCGGGAAGATCCTTGGTGATGGCAATAACCAAAGCAAATAGAGTAACAAAACACGTAATAAAAGCAACTGGAGAACTGCATAAAGAAAAATTGATAATTTAATGGCAGTATTGGAGCAGCATGTTTGTGCAGCTAGTAAATTGGAAACAAAAGAAGAAAAAAAATCATAACATATTGCCTTAATTACCTCCACTGAAAGGGGAGACCAAGAGCAGCTCTAGTTGCATAGTACACACCAAAATTCAGAAGAAATCCACGCACCTAATCAAGCATGCATGCAGAAAGTATTTTAAATTATTAAAAAAAAGGGAAAATCAGTTATATACCCCTCCAATCTTAGCCAATTGGAAATATCCCCCTCTAATCTACAAATTTGGAAATATCCCCTTCCAATCATAACTTGTATAGATATTTACCCTTTTAACCATTTCCACTAATATTTTAGTTCTGGCAAATATAATTTTAAAATTTTGGACAAGCTTGCCCCTCCTTCCTGACTATTAGTCTTCCCATTACCTTCCCGATTCTGTTTTCCATTAGGCCATTAGCGATGCATTTGTTCTTTTAATCGTCCCAAGTCAAATTCTAACCAAATCCGAACTGTTTTGCTTCTCTCAAAATACAGAAATCACTTCAAAGAGTATTAATCATTTCGGAAAGTATAAATAGAGACTATGCTTTCAAACTTCTACTTCAAATTGGATTGTTTATTCAATTTTTCTTGAATTGCAGCATTCTTCCAAAAGATTGAGCTAATCCAAGCACTTTCTTGTTTGACCTTGAGTGCGACTTTAGCTATTCCTCATCCCGTTATAAAATTGCTACTTTAATTCTTTTAAAATTTAGCTTTTCAACTAACTCAAAGTTTCTAAATTCATTCCAATATGAATCGCTAATGGAAAGAAGTAAGAAGAATGGTGCGAAAGATTTGAGGGCACTTTTGTCATATATTTTTAAAATTGATTTTTCAGAATTAAAATGTCGGTATAAATAGTTAAAGGGTAAATATCTATAATTTATGATTAGAGGGGGATATTTCCAAATTTGAAGATTAGAGGGTGATATTTCCAATTGACTAAGATTGGAGGGGTATATAACTGATTTTCCCTAAAAAAAAAAGATTGAGGACCAAATATGTAAAAGCTGAAATGGAACATCAGAATAAAGTGAAATAAAGAGTTGCTTAGTAAGTACAGTGGCAATAATAAGGAAGGCCGCAACAGGATATCTCTTGAGCCTAAACGGAGGAACAGAATAAATGGTGCCAAGAAAGAGCCCCAGGCAGTAAAGAGATGTAATGAAGGAACCAAAATGCCATGCCACAATGGACAGCCCGGCACCGGCAAAGAAAAGCACCAGTAGCCATGCTGACTGCACTGACAAGTCGCCAGCAGCTATAGGCAGGTAGGGCTTGTTAACCCTGAAAAAAAGTGAAGGAAAGGATGACATAATTAATTATGATAAGGCCTTTAAGCTTCGTTAAGAGGGGAGATCAAAGAAGGGGAAGTTTTATGAAGTAAAAGAGTCAACAGTCCACACACACTGACTGACAGACAGATATCAGGCACAGGGAACAGGATCGAAATGGATAGAACACAGGGCATGGGAATGGGGTCCCACACATTATTTAATTGATTTATAATGAATTAATCAATTTAAAGTGATTGGCGAGTTATAGACAAAGAGTAAAACAAGAGCATTCTCTCATGTCTCTTGCTCTTCTGCTCTGACAAACAGATGCTAACAGATTGCTATGCCTAGAAGCAATGACATTACATAGGATACCGTCATATCGATTGTTTTTTCATTCTATTTGAAAAATAAATATATTAACAAGGAGTTGAACTCCAAAAAGGGAAAAAATTACTTGTCAATTCCAATGTCGTAAATCTGATTAATGCCGACAATGTAGCCGTTGCCGCATAAGAGAGCTATCACACCACAAAATGCTTTGAATACCAAATTCCACCTTATCAGATGCTGGTTCTCCAATAGTGCTCTTGCCACCAAAGCTCTGTCAGCAGTCACAAATTTATTTATTTCAAAAAATTGAATTAGAACCATATATAAATTTTGGTAAACCAAAAACCAATTCTAAAGGAAGCAAGATACGAGACTAACAGGGATCCAAGAGCAGTTCCTCTGATAGTGTGAGGCCTGAGAAATCTCCAGCATTTGTCTCCGAAATCAGAGAGCTTCTCCGAAAGTGGGGCCGACCCGGCAGCATCTGCACCAGCTCCAGCTCCAGCCTGAGAGCTCGCCTGTAATGGAAGTAATCTCAGCTATGGTAATGTTACTGGTAATCTGAAGGGGAATAACTAAGAGGAATAGGAAATGGGATAAAACCTGAATCCGAAAGGAAGAGAGGTTATACTGCAGAGGCTTTGCCTTGAGTCTGGCCTTGGAATTGGCGTTAGGAATAGCGCAGGAGAGAATAGAGGAGCAATTCCAGTTATACTTCCGTTTGGGGTTGCAAATGGGTTTGGAGAGATGAGGCTTCTTTGTATAATAATAATAAGTAGAATTAGTAAAATTGGCGCAACATCCACGCGAGGTGGAAGTGGAAGCTGAAGATGCCGCCATGACTAACTCCAAGTCTCTCTATTTGTCTATCATATGCACAAAAACACAACACACACCTTACTCACTCACTGAGAGAGAGAGAGAGAGAGATTCAATTTTCAATAGTTTTGTACTTGTGACTGGAGATAAGGAGCGGAGGGGACAGGAATTAACAACAAAATAAGAAATAAAGGAACGAGAGTTTATGGTGAGAAAGAGCAGACCTGTATTATTGTAACCTATAAGCGGCAACGGATGGATGGTGAGATGGAAGGATGAAAAGGATGGTTGCTGTTGTTGACACCGTTGGATCCCTCTCTGATGATTGGAGACTCTGTTAGGCTGTGCTTTCCATTTTCCTATTTATTTTGAAAAAAATACTATTTCGACCATCTGAGATAAGAAATATAATGTGAGAAAACTTTGTTAGAACATCTGCATTTTAATTATAAATAATTGCAAATACCGATGTAACGGTTATATTGTCATTGTATGGACGTTGAATAATTTATACTTTTTCCAAACTTGGTTAACAATTTAATTAAAAATTGTGGTATCGAATATTTATATAAGTGATTTGGAATTGCCAATTGCACAAATATTAACTTAAATTTTAAAACAAACACAAACTCATATAAAAAATAATTTAGACTGAATCGTACAAACAAACGAAGATAAAAACTAATTTCTAGATAATCATTAAACTGCTGATTTGGCAGAATATATTTTTTATAATTATACAAGGTGCTCCTGTTTCATAAAATATATTAAAAAATACGGAATATTTTTTTGCCACGGCATTAGTTTGAGCTTTCTTTATTCTCAAATCAATCACATTAATTCATAATTTTGAGGAACCAATATTTTATTTATTTATTTGAGGAAAACGCCCATATAGAAAAATTAGTCCACTGTAAATTTTGTATAAAAATATATATGAAGAATTGGAGTGGAACTCTTAAAAACTTTTTAAATCACCTTCTTGATAAATTAATAGTTGCTAGACTTGATAAGTGCCGAGAAATGATAACTTTTTAAGTCATTTTTATCCCATGTATAATAATTTTATCTATTTTATGTTCAGTTCTTATATAAGGACAGCTCTGGTATTTGGTTAGATATAATTAAGTGCAAAATGCAAATACAAGTTCCACAATTTTTCTACTTCTTCCCCTTTCTGGTCTAGCATCCATAAAGTCATGAATTTTTAGTGAAAATAGGATGTAGTAAAGTAATAGGTAATGGTGAAAAATACTTCTTCTTCTGTGATCTCTTACTTTTCTTCTTGTGTACTGGATTTTAGACCTGTACATCAGTAAAGCATGCAGCTCACCTCTGTTTGGGTGGCTATTTTTCAAAAAATAAAAATAAAAATAAATAATAAATAAAAAAATCCTATCATCATGCAATTCTGGAGGACTTCTTTTATTATGGTGGATGAGAAAATTAAAAGAGTTATAAATTCGAATAATTATTGAAGTTTCATAACTGAAAATAATAATTTAAAATTCAATGGAAACAATAATTTTATTTCCTTTAAGACATAAAGGAAGTTTCAAATACAATAATACGCCAATTATTGCAGCTATAGTAGTCCAATATAAGTACAGTGATTCACCTGTTGCATGCTAGTCGCGTGGAAAATAACTTATCTGATTTCTATCTATTATTGTTATAATTATAATAATATAATTCGATAATAAACTATTAGTCAATTCTGATATTATCCACGGGGCATCTTAACGGTTGAGATTAAATCAGACGGCCGGATAAAAAAATGATCAGTCGGTTTGCCAGGATCTCGTTCCATCTCATGTGAATATGTGATTGTGTTTATCGCAACATGGGCTGCACTTTTAGCCCAGTGGTAATACGGCCCTTTTCTTATCTCATGTAGTCATGTTGAATTATCTATTTGAGAAATCAAGAACAGTATAACACTCCACTCTTGGATTTGCCTTAATTAATTATTGATTTTGGCTTTGCTATCCTCACCTTGACCTTGATAGTTTTGAATTATACATCCTTGTGTCCATGAGAAGAAAACAGAGCCGAAAACAAAAATAAAAACCATCAACCTTAGACTTGTTATAATTTAATTATCCATACGTGGAATTAGGACGATTAAATCAACCCTCTGGATTTGACTGTCAATTTTTTTAATATAATTAAATGTTTCTGCGATAATTAATTTCCCATTACTATATACAATATACTAATCTTCCAAAATTAGCCTGCTCATCAGTAGCCATCAATTTAAATTTGATCGACATTATTCTTGCATATATTATGAGCGGCTACAGTTTAATTTACCATGTTAGAAAATATATTTATATCATAAATTCAATAATCAATTAATCATATTAATATCCAGTGTTCACAGTGACAATAGGGCACAACGACGACAGGTCATCCATTTTTTTTTCCCATCACTCTTTTTTTTTTGGTGCTCGGAACGGATCCTTTGTTTTAGACCCTCACTTCAGCCGTCACTGTCACTGCCATTTGTTAATCTTTCTGTATTTGAAAATTTCTCCCAGTCTTAGATGATTAATTTATTAACCTATAATCAAACAAACTTCCATTCCATGACTACTCTAACTATCTGACGCGCAACACTACTAACCAACCAACACCTTTTGATACATGCCCCCATTTTATTGTTACCCAAAAGTAATTAAACAAAGTAATAAAAAAGCCCAACATAATGCATTGTAAATTCGCCAATGTATATATGAAACAAGTTAAATTAAACATAATGACTCGAAATACTTCCATTTCTTTTCATCACATTAGCGCAAAGTCACATCTCAAAATCAAAATAATTCAAGCATAAAAACTTCTGTTGTGTTTCCTTGCACGTATTCCCCTAATTTACACCCATCGATTACTAGGAACAACTTACCGATCATCGATCTATACTCCTAATTAATATATCATTCATATATATCATGTAGAGAGTTTAAATGTGAAAGAATAGTTGAAAAAATGGATAATTTTAAAAAGTGTACTGTTCATCATTAAACCAATTACTCTTGCCTTTGGGTCCAGTAGGACCCTCTTCACCAAGCACCTCAGCAGGCAAGCTCTCTATCATCTTCTCCAGTCTATCTTTCAGCTTCTTAGGCAACAATCTGACTACTTTCTCTAGCTCCTTTGTTGTATCATAGCTCTTCTTGGGTCCCCATTTCTTCACGTAATTCAACCATGCCGGTTCGGCCACTCCTATATAGTTAACAGAAACAAACTTGTACCTCTGTCCAACGTCCATCCTTGTGCCTTTGGCTGTATCATTTCTGATTCCAATTCCCAATTTTGAATCCCCTTGTAGTACTAATCCTGGTTTGGAATAGAATGCATGACCATTTAGAGATGAATACGCAACTGGCCGGTTACCACCTTCGAATTCAAGTTGTGATGCATCAACCCAGATACCGCCGCTGTGCTCTGAGAAGTACATGCTCAGTAATTCCCCGGTGAAATTGCTGATTCTCAATGTTACATGCTCCCAGTCTCCAACATGTTCTCCTATTTTCCCTAAAGATATGTTAACAAATTCCACCTTGGCACGTGCAGGTCCATTAAACGGGTAGAAGACCCAAATGGCAATGTCAGTGCATGTGGCGCCGAGCATTGGTTTTACGTGCAAGTACACCTCTGTTGAAGTGATGTCGCCTTTCTTCACCATCTCCATTTGCGAGTTATCAGTTGGTAAGTCAATCCAGAATGAGTCATCATTCGAGCCGCCTTGAGGGAGATTTGAGCCGTCCGTTTGGATTGGAATTGGCACTTGGTTATCTTTTTGGTACAGAAGTGCGCCATTTTTGAAAAACCAATTCACAGAGGAAGGAAGATAGGGTTCATTTGGGTGGAGGTAGATCCAAGGAGAAAAATTCTGCATCAAGGTTTGAATCTGAGAAAGAGTGGGCATCCAACGAGTGAAATCGGTTCTGTTGTTTTTCAAACAGGCAATCGCAGACACAGTAGGTGAGCTACTTTTTTGGACCAAGAACGTACTAACTGGTACGCCAAGTGCTTGGACCCCTCTATTTAAAGGCCTCAAAGGTAACAAACTGATACCATCTTTGTCATCATTCCAAATTGAGGAGCCGGCCTCACATTCCTCCGTGAAGTCATTCCTGACACAACGGAATTCATTTACAGAGGGTTTCTCTGGCATGTCGGTCACCGCCAAACCCACAGATCTGTAACCTTCAGGTGGGGATGGTAGCCAAAAGTAGGCACTAACACTCTGTTTGACATTTGAATTCTGACTACTCCAGATGAGAGTGAAGTCAAGTGGTGCCTTGAGGATAGGGCTGGTCGTGCCGGTGGCATCTCTAGCGACAATTATCTGGCCTGAGAGGGGCTTGTTGTTGGGCTGTGCATAGTGGCCCAGGATAAAGAAACCGGTGGGGAGTTCAGTGGGACGGAAGAAGGAGAAACCAAGGTCATCAGGTCCGCCTTGCAGGACGGACCACACCTTGGTGAAGGTTGATACCTGCTGCAACTCGAGGCCACCGATGTCTATAAGGCCACTTGCAAATCCCTCATCTACATACACCAGTATTATATTATTAGCTTGTCTAGATAAATAACTAGAACTGACTGTCTTACTAATTTGAAGGAAGCAATGTAATGAATGTGCTATTTTCGTATCCAACATTCAAACAGCACAGCATGCTTACTTGGAACACTCATTAATTAATTTCTTTTTTTTTTTCTTTTTATTGGGAGTATTGTTTCTTTTGTTATGTTAATTTCGTTTGTGTGTTCTTTTCTATCGAAAAAATGTGTCATGCCCCATGTTTGTACCATGTCAATTGTTGAGAAATCGAACATATTTCAAAGGCGATATTTGGATTATTTCTACACTCTATATAGCAAGATAAGTATAGTTTAATGTGCTCTACAAAAAAAGAAAAAGAAAAAGGAAAAAAAAACAGAAGAAATTGGATTCGCATCTATTTTGCCATGGAAACTGTGCACTAAAACTCTCTTTCTCTGTTATATTAATATATTAAACTCAAGGGCCGCATCTTAGAAATGTAGATAAGGAACTCGAAAAGAAAAGATTTGTTAATGGGGTAAATAAAAAATGAAAAATATAGCGGACTCTTATAAATGTGGTATGCAGCCTATTTATAGAACAACTTACAGGCGAACATAATACTGCCAATTAAAATATCAAATTAATAATGCATAAATGTAATGTATATACCTGAGTTCCATGATGGCACAGGTGAGGGAAAAGAAAAGGAAGTCTCAATTGGGAGAGGTCCCTTTTTCTTGGCATGAAGGCAATTCCCCATCAATAATTAGCTGCACAAATTTTTGTTTGCAAAACAGACAACAAGCAAGGTTCTTTAGATCATAAAAGAATAAATGAAGAGAAGTGAGGCAGAAAGGGTTAAGTATTTTTGGATTGGAGCGATCCTTTTATATTCTTTTGAGGCTACTTCTCTGTGGACCAGACGGCTTGCTTTCTCACATACACACAATTACAATTAAACACGAGGTGTAATTAAGCTTGAATTTGGACCCACTGTTTCCTCTCTCCCCCTCAATTTCTATTTCGAATGACACGATGTATGTGGGTGGTAGTAACTTGCAAGCAACACGCCCTTAAATTTTTTTTTTTTTGGTACTCAGTTTTGGTGCTTTTCTAGCTGATTTATTTTAAGGGGGGAAAACAGAAGAAGAAAACGTTGGCTGTTTTGCACAACACATATTTATATAAAATAATACTTCTCGCATGCAGTTTCTCCTTAACCATCGAAACAATTTTCATACGACGTGTTGGGATTTTTCGAAGAAATAAATTAAAAGAAACTAGGGGGAGACAAAACAATAAAGTTTATACAAAGAATTCGACTAGACTTTACTAAATTACACAGAGTACAATATAAATTCATAAAAAGATAAAGTAACATAAAATAAACATTTCCTAAATATATATTTCTTCTTAATTTTTCCTACCAAATTAAACTTGCCAATTATATTGACGTGCCGCATTAAGTTTTGCTACTAATTGATAGTGAGATAAAATTAGAAGGTATATACGACATATGTAAAATGCAGCAGTTGTAATTTGTTAAATTGTTTGTAATTAACTAACTCTATAAGCAAATAATAATGTATTCCACAGTATTAAAAAGAAATTCGTGGCAATCAAGTAATTACGGGAAAACGAATTCTACTTGAAAGAAAAAAAATTCTGGATTGTGATTAATTAACTATACAACTTTAAATTAAAGGAAGGACAGACATAACAAGGGAAAAAAAATGGTATCTTTGCTTTGACCCATTGGCTTTCTTACCTTGGAGTAAGAAGCCCCTAAATAAAACAAATTTAATCAGATGAAGCTAAAACAAAAACTATCCTTTAAAGATTGATCCTAAATAAAACAAATTTAATCAGAGGAAGCTAAAACAAAAACTATCCTTCAAAGATTGATTAATCATTCCGTTATCCTTTTCGCAATTGAAAACAACTTAATAGCACTTAAATTATTGATGACCCCCCATATATAACCTATTTGTTCTGACTGTGTACGTAGGTTTTTTTAGAGACTACTAAGGAGTGGAGGACCATGTATGATGTACCTAGTTGCGACTTGGTATTGCTTGGATGAATCTACTATTATAAATATACAGGAGTGGGAAAGAATTAAACATCTATATATGTTCTCTACTTCAATCAATTATCCGAACCAAACAACGTGCTTCATTGGTTAATTCTGTCTTCTCTGTCTGGTGTCAGATGTGTGGAAAGTACGTATATAAGTGCACTGTTCCTATTTGGGCCCACCAAGGTATAATTCCTTGGAATATTTTGTTTAGATGGCGATATTGTTTGAAATGTAATTAAGCTTGTCCTGTTTGAAAGCAAGCAAGCTCGGAGGCAGTTAGAGCGATTGATGAAAAGGATGGATTAGCGAAATGCGCAAGTGTTCCCAATAAATGCTTTGAAGCGAGATGCAAGATTTCTTCGCCCATAATTGATCGCCAATTTTGGAAAAGAAGATAGATAGAATCAATAATAACCAGATTGGGATATATATTAGCGGAAGACGTTGCTTGCATGTGTCAATAAGTTAAAAATGTGCGTATAGATGGACATTGCATACTAGTGTACTAGAGGTGAATTTATCAAAGTATCCTTGTAGAAGAATGTTAAACTATTCAGTTTATCACCCTTTTCCTTTAACTTTAGCTGAGGGCTGAGGCGAAGTGAAGTGGTCCTCTGTGGGGACCGGTATCCTCTGCTCACCTTTTAAGGTGAGCACGGTGCCTACCTTAAATCCGAGCCATTCGATTTGATCACGACGATTAGATTTTTTTCGGGCCTATCAATCTAATATTATTCACGGGACACCATCATTGATCGGACGGTTCGGATCTAAGGTAAGCACCCTGAGCAGAGGATTTCATTCCTCCTCTGTGGAATGTGGACCAGGATCCTCTGGACGTTTTATTAAAACGTCTAGTGGATGTTTGTTGATCCGAGCCGTTCGATTTAATCTCGACAGATAATTTTTTTTGGGCCAATATTTTTTTTCGAGAGTGTTAGAATTCACAGGACTCCTTTTAGCAGTTGAGATTAAATCAGACAGTTCAGATCTAAAAAACGTCCACTGGATGCCATCCAGAGGATCTCGTCTCTGTGGAATGTAGTAGGGCTGCATAACGTCTAAAACGATGACGAAAATAGATGTTTGCGTTAACCGTTGCGTTAATGAAACAAAAATTTTTTTTGGTTGCGTCTTGCGTTTCGTTCTTTAAACGCAAGAAAAAATTTTTGCGTTAATCGTGGCGTTCAATTGCACGATCAAAACGATTTAACCGTTTAAAATTTTTAACCATTTTTCAAACATGAAATTTTATACTAATTGATCTCATCAATTTGTGTGTTTCACATAACCACCTCAACGCTTGATTTAATTCATTCATTAACCATTATCTTGAAAAAAAAAACCAGACGAACCAAAAAGTTACAAAACTCAATGCTTCACATAAAATTCAAAAAACAAAAAAGACAAAAACCAAAGAGATACAAAACTTAATGCTTCACATAAATTTCAAACACATCAACAGAATATCCAATAAAATTCTATTTCCAACTATCTGGTTTCAAAATCCAGAGCTTCCTCTCCTTATTGTAAATTAGACAGTAAAAACAAAACCTAACCACAAAATCAGGATTTCACTGGGCTTCATTGACAGTATCGACAGGCATCTTAGGTGCCCCATTGAGGTTCTCAGCTGCTTCAGCGATTGTTGCTTGTGCTCGTTTTCTCTTTTTAACTGTTGAGGAAGACTGATTTATCTCAACAGCAGCAAGGAATGATTTGAATCTACTTACAGAAAGCTCAAGGACTGATTTACCTCTGCAGCAGCAAGGACTGATCCTCTGGCCATCCACCTCGATTGTGATATCATGATCCGAGTTACCTCCAGCACCAACAAAAAAAAAGGAAGCCCAAGTCCAAGTCCGACAGTCACATCATTCTGCCCTCACTGCCATGGCTTCAAAGCTCAAGTCCAACAGCTACATCGTCTCTGTCACTAACTCAAACCCAAAGAAGGGGAAAGAGGAGGCAGTGGGTGAGGGAGGTTGGGTATCGGCGAGGTTGTTTTGTGCTCAGGTGAGAAGGGAGGCGACGGAGAGGGGAGTGGCATCGGTGAGGCAAGTTGGGGTCGGGTGAGAGGGGTGAGCGGCTGTGAGGCAGTGAAGAGGGAGAGGGATTTGGGAAGTGACTGAGGTGAGCGGTGCACAAATTTGAGAGAGGGGCGAGAGAGAGGGGTTGGTGCTCTGGTGCTAATGAGGTGAGCGGCGACATATTTGAGAGAGAGGCAAGAGAGAGAGGCGAGATAGATGGATCTACGGAGGAAGGAGGAATGAAGGAGCGACGCACGGGATTAGGTTTTACTCGATGCCTCGTTCTCTCCGCCTTTTCCTTCTCTGCAATCAGCGAAATAACAATTCCATAGAATGTATAACGAAATAAACGAAATAAACGATAACGAAACTGAGCTGTTTCGTTAACCGTTTCGTTCCATACACGAAACTGATTTCTATTTGCGCCGACCGTTCCGTTTTTAAAACGAAACCGAAATTCTTAACCGTTTCGGACGAAACGAAACGAAAAAAGGTCGAAACGGTTACCGTTTTCACCCCTAGCGTGTAGAGAAGCCTGTAGAAAACATTAAATGGGCCCAGCCCACACAAACGATTGTATTTTGCTGGAGAGACGAACCTGAAAAAAGAATTAAACGGTTCAGTACAGACTAGGAGCCGTCCCCAATGTGTTTGCCCTAAGGCCGTTGCATATCCAAACAGTGCGGGCTCTATATACGGCCCGTATTATTAATTAACTTGTTACAGCAACATTTAAAAAGACTCAACAAATAACATCCAAATCAATCATCTAGTTGTTAAGTACGTTAAACAATAGAATAGTAGATAGATCTACCGAAACCATCTCTCTCTCTCTCTCGAGTCTCGACATGGGAGGACATGGTAGCTACCGTGTACTCCTTCCAAAGCCTATCATGCTGATTTTCTTGATCCATGACCACATAAACTATGCCATCTACCGCTTCCTGCTCGGCCTCGGCATCCATACTTCATTGGAATATCCATTGTTGTGGCTCTCCTCCAGCGATGATGACGACTATGCGATCCTCTCTCCATCATCCACAATCAAATCCCAACTTGGGTCAACTACACTAAAAAACTTACTATCTGATCAAAGATAAACATCATGATCGGCATTTGGACTGTGCGGTGTGCCTGGCGCAATTGAAAGGTATGGATGAGGTGAGGAAATTGGGCAACTGTTCCCATTTGTTTCACAGAGATTGTATTGACAAATGGGTTGATTTGGGAAGGCTCACTTGCCCTGTATGCAGAGCTCCTCTCTTGCCAAAGGTAAAGTGGTAAAGCAAAAGTTGCTCAATTAATTAAGAGGACTGACGAAAGTCGCCGATGTAATTTTTCTGATGAAAGTAAATTATGTGCAAAATTAATGTTAATTAAATTGGGATATGGAAAAGAAGAGATTATTCTCTCTGCATGGTAATTAGATCTCCCAGTTGATTTTACAGTTTGTTTAAATTAGGAATTTAGGATTGTAAAAATCTTTTGGTTCAATAATTGTTTGTATAAAGTTAAACTGAGATTTCTCTTGAAAATCCTTCTTCTAGGGCTCTCATTTAGTTAACTAATTTTATTTGCGATTCCTAGGATTGAAGATACCCTTGATGACCTTTTAACATTTTTGTATTGTATTTGTATGACAACGTTATGTAAATCTGATATCATCATAGCTTACTTTAGCTAATAAATTTCGTTGCTACAGGCAAAAGAGGAATTATCAAACTGGGAAATAGTTTTTTTTCTTTTTATCGAAGAAAACATTATTATTTTGTTTGATTTAAATTACCCAAGGAGTCGTAAGGTTGGACAAAGGTGCACCACACATTGCTTTAAAAATTAGAGAACCATTAGTCCCATGTTCTCCAGTTCTCCTTTTTTTTAAAAAAAAATGCACCACATGTAAGTTTTGTACAAGTTGATCTGGATCCAATCCGGTGAAAAGCAGAAATAAAAAGAAAACTCTGGCGTGGATACATATCTTTTGATCATTTCTTTTTTAAATATAAATATCAGCAAAGAGCCTAAGACTAAGACTAAGACTGAGATAATGGTTTGCGGCGGGAGCTCGTTCAGTGGATGAAAAGTGGCTTTAACGGATTGAGGTAGGGGACAATGGACATTGTGCTTGGAATGGGTTGGATGCGGACGTTTGTGTGGGCTGTGGCCCTGAATTCTTGTTTGAATGGGTTGGATGCGGATTATAAGAAGCATTCATCCTTTTCTACCACCAAATTCTATAGGCTATAGCTGTTGCTCTCCAGAGTTATCACTTTTCAATTAGTTCCAAATCAACTTTCACCATTGAAATTAAATTCCAGATGCAAGAGAAATCAGTTTTTGTTTAGCTAAAATAAAAATTGATATGGCGCAAATTACAGAGACTATTGAAAAGACAAACTACTTACTTATTCATATCTTAAAAAGACAAAAAATAAGTACACAAAAACAACTGATATAATCAATTTTTTACTGCAAACTCGAATACATAAATAATTGAGCATACAACATAAACAACTTATTATTGAAAACAAATATACATGATCAAGCACCCAACACATACAACTTGTTCAAACAATCATATCTTCAGTGGCCTCGTTACTCTCAATTCCATGATTGGGATGTTCGGTGGATTCGGGCCTAGTAAGAAAAGTACCAGCACGAGAAAGCAATGCCCACACTTGTGTAGTGTGTGATCAATTCTCCCTTTTCTAAAATTCCTTTCATGACCCTCCACATTATCGGATGGAGCGATGAACAACATCAATCATGAATTGTTCTGATTTGATTACGACTTTAATAAAGGGTCTAGATTTGAGCTCATGTATCTAGAGTAGAATTACCCGTTATGTTATTCTTGTAAAATCAACGACTCAAATTTGAGATCTGCAATAAAATATGGATTTACGCCGGTTACTGTATGTACTTTAAAACTTTATTTATTCCTCACATAAAAATCCTAATTAAGGGTATCATTCGTTTACATGTACCACGATCAACTGTATACCACTAACTAATAAGCATGCAGAAAATTGAAATATTCAAGTGATTCTGAATTAAAATTTTAATTACCAAATACAGTTGCTGTAAGGAACAAGATTTTGTATACAACAAGGCGGAAATTAATTCAATCCACAACATTTATTGAAAATAAAAATTCTGGGCGAATTATTAATATTTTTTAAATAATCTGAGCAGATTATGAAAGAACTAATACTGGCAAATGAGTCCATCATGCATTAATTATAAGTTTGAATGCCCAAAAGATGGGTTGCCCCGGCGTTTCAGGAATCCAAATCTGGTGTCGTGCGACACCAGTTGTAGCGCAGAGAGAGAAAACAATCTCGACCATTCGTGAGATCCGACGGCTCAAATCTGTTTCCCCTCCGCTCCCCGCCTTATCGGATCTGATATGCGCTATTCGTTTCCGTATTAGATCCAAGATGAAAGAGGTTTCTGGAAGCGCGATTTGGAGGAAAAATTGGAGATTCTTCTCATCACCAAAGCAAATTGCTCCTCTCCGTTCATTTCATTTCCTCCGAAATTGCTCTCCCAAATGGCTTCTCCAAAATTGTGCTCACATTTGCTCGTCTCTCGCTGAAAGAAGACAAACCGAGAGTGCTAGGAGCAGAGGCAATTTCTCTAACAAATCAAGAAAATCAAAGGAAATAGGGTTGCAAAGAGGTTACCAACAGATACGAAAAAGGAGAACTAGGGTTTGCTCCTGCGGTTTGCTTCGATCGGTAGAGAAGAGTTGGAGGAGGAAGATCGACAGAGAAGATTTGCCTCGATTGAGTTCCACGACGAGTAGCCGTCGATCGCCTCCTTTCTCTCTCGCTTTCTCTTTCAAACTCACGGAGAGAAGTTTTTTTTATTTTTTATTTTGAACGCTCCTTTAATTCGGATCCGGAGGAACGAAGCCGAATAAAACCCGATAAGGCATACCATCGAGTGGGAGCGGAGGGAAAACAGATTTGGACCGTCGGATCTCACGAATGGTCGAGATTGTTTTCTCTCTGCGCTATAAGCGCGACACCAGATTTGGATTGGCGTTTCAGTCTTTTCTTAGGAATCTTCGGAATATTCGTAAGTTTACCAAACGTTCGTTCAACTTTATTAATTTTTTTTTTTTTCCTCCCGCGAAATTCTTCCCGGGTCCGAGTGTGCTCCAGCTGTTTCCTGTGGAGGCTCTCTCAGTGTACCCTCGCGGCTCGCCGCATGCCTTGGTCTTTAGTCAAATTATATTCTATGCTCGGTTCACGAAACAAAACCATGGACCAACTTTGAATTTCCTTTTTTGTTTTTTCTATTGGGGTTAGAACTGACATTTTCTCGGGTATGAAGACATGCACCGCGTGTTACCAATTCCATGCTAACAAGTCACATTTAATCCGATTAAAAACATCTAATCTGTCCCCTTCACTTCTCACTGCTCACTCTCGCACTCTGCTCCTAAACCCTAATCTCTCCTCTGACCTCTGCTCTCTTCTCTCTCAATTCTCTCTCCAAAAATGCCTACTCCCACTCCCACCGCTTCTTCGATCGATGCTCCTAGCAATGTTAGTGAGATTTGCTATCTTTTCCCCCGTCTTGTGATGCGTTAATTTTTGTTATCGTTCTCTCTGTAAAGGGGATCAAATCATATATTACAAATTTAGGGATGTTTCTGGGTCTCCGTTTGATTTTTCTTTTGACTTGTTTTTTATTCTTTCTGTTTGAGACCAGA
Organism: Rhynchospora tenuis; assembly: GCA_027725995.1. Classification (NCBI taxonomy): domain Eukaryota; kingdom Viridiplantae; phylum Streptophyta; class Magnoliopsida; order Poales; family Cyperaceae; genus Rhynchospora; species Rhynchospora tenuis. Next base: position 61,156,010 of record CM050889.1, on the reverse strand, counting down.
ACTGATTGTGCTTGTTTTCTATCTTGCATTTTATCCATTTTTTTCCCGAGAATTTTGAACTAAAAGGTAACTAAATAGTACAGGCTTTGAAAAGTAATGTATTCTGATGAAAATCAGTGCTTATTAACGTTAGTTCTGGACACCTGTCAAGAGCTTTGACCTAAGCTATGAACTTTTCCCCTTTTTTTGCTTATTTGACCCAAATATTTTTTTTTTTTGAGGAATTTATCTTTGTTGATGGATGGCTTACTTTTAAGGATAATTGATGAACTTTAAAGCTGTTAAAACCTCATTTCCTTAAATGTTTTCACTGGAAATGTGCACTCTCAGGCTTGACACCTTCTCTGTGTACTTATTGACTAGTAACTGATAGATTATGTAAATGGTTCTTAAATCAAACTGTTTCTCTTTTGGAGTTCACATTATGAAGAATTTAATATGCTATTTCTTTCCTCGCGTAGAAAAAAGTGCTCAAGAGGACAATGCAAGTCTTTTGGGTACTCCTTCTCAACATGGTAGATATTCGAGTAACCTCCCTCAAGTACACTAACCTCTTGCCACATCATTTCCTTTCTCTGTCTGATTACAACTTTGCTGAGGTAATTATATGTTTTGTGTAATTATGTCTACTGGTGTATGTGTAAAAAGATAAATTATGTAATACAGCTTAACGACCTTGTAACTGATCCTATAAATTCCTAAAACCTGTTGTGAAGGTCAAAACACCGGCCCTAATCTAACTCAAATCAGTCAGGAATTCTCTTCAAATATCTTCTCGATTCAATGTCTTGTAAATCTATATATATGGTCAATTTTATTCCTGTTTCTAACTGTTTGCAACTTGTTTTGTCCAACCAGGTGGTGATTAGAGGCAGTGACACAATCAACATAGTGTCACTTGCAGTTCTTCTAGCGATCATGATTGAGCTCGGTTGCAGCATGAGCGATGAGGCTAGGCGGCCAATCAATCTATACTATGAGACTTGTAGGCGTGCCATCTTCCTTGCAACCCTGGTACTCTGTCTCCTTCGCATAACAATAGTAATTCACACTGAATATGAGGTGCTCGGGGAGATTCTGTTCATAATTCTTGTTCTGATGTCATTAGCTGGGGTTGGCTCGCTCTTTTGGTCAATTCTGCGCCCTGTAAAGGGGTCTATGTACTACTAGTCAGCTCTCAGGTATCTACTGGTTAGAAGGAGTGGTAGTTGATAGTCTTATCTAATGAGATATCTCATATGTTTCAGTCTATATCCCTGTTTACTAACTATTTTCTCTTGTCTGCCTTTCTGTTTCCTTTCCTCTATTAGGGAGAGAGGAATTCAGAATTGGTGTCTTGTGAGACAGTAGGGTAAGTGGGTAACCAACATATTAGCAAACAGTATAACTACTATGAAGTTGTATCTCCTTTTGTGACTTGATGCTGTTATTGAATACTTTTGCTTGAAGATGATGCAATAGATTGAATTATCTACTAGTTGTGTTTATAAGCAAGCTAATTAATCATTCTCTGTTTAGTTTACTGACCACGTTCTACTACCATATGGTTACCATCTTCATTTCTTATATAATAACCGTATACAACATATCTTGATTCAATTCTTAGCGCTGTAAGCCCAGGAACAACTTGAGATCCTGCATGTCAATTAGAATGTTTAACTGAGTAAACTGACCAGGTGGCGTGTTCTGGTGGATCCGTCTGAATTCAGTCGGACCCGTCCAAACACGGTCAGGAGTAGGAACCCAAAGCAATTGACCCTAACTTTGCCCAATCGTTGAAATGCGTATTTTAAACCTTGTTTGCTACTGTTTGGAGATATTTGTCTTCACTTATTGCTTATTTTAATTGTTTTACTTTCAGTTATTATCGGAAAAACTCCAAAAAAAAACTTCTACCTTTATTTTTACCATCGACTATTTCCGCCAAATTAAACCAATTAGGATTGGTTAAGTCCTGAAACTTGAACAGTCCATCCCTATGGATTCGACCCTTAAGTTATCACTGCAAACTATTTACATCGGTGATACCGAGGACTTTTTTTGACTTGGTTTTCGAGCCAATAAAAAATGACGCCGTTGCCGGGGACGGTGACCAAATTTTAGGATTTATTCTTTTTTCTATTTGGTTTAATTTGTTCTCTTTTCACCTTTCTTTTGTTTCTCTTATATTGTAGGTGTGCGCACTGACCGGAAGAAATAAAAAGACAATCAAATCTTTCAGCGAGCACAATTATAATACAAGAACGCGTAAGTAGCGTGAAGAGAGCCAGCAGCTTCTCGCCTTAGCTACGCCTCCAACAATTCTTTTCTTGGAGGGACCAACCGAGGGCCAAGAAGCAACAACTTCACTTCCTCGAGAACTGAAGCAACCTACGATTGTCCAGCGATTCGGAAGAGGAATTTGTTGAAACCGAATCTGAGCTAATGGGTGACAGAGTTGATGAGGAAAATGTGCCGGGCGAAGAGGAAATGCCCATTGACGAGGCCGTGTTCCAACGAGCACTTTAACGTGCTATGAAAGAGATGAAGGAGGCAGCCGATAATCGCCCCTTGAAAGAATTTAGCACTCCGACGGCTAGCAACATCAGGCTTGGAGTGAAACCTCCTAAATCCAAAAGGCTGAAGGATCTCTTCTATAACCCAGCCTCGTCTCACTAATCAAGAACGACATGTTCGGAGGCTCGCCATCGGAGGATGCGAGCAAACACTTGCAAATTTTCTTGCAGAATTGTGCAAACGTGCTCCCCGAGGATGTTACACCAGAAATCACACAATTGACTCTTTTTCCTTTTTCTCTCAGGGATAGAGCCGACGATTGGTTCAACAGTTTTAATGACAAACCGTTTGAGTCCTGGGATGACCTGACCAAAGCCTTCCTAGAACGGTTTTACCCTAGGGTTAAGACCGTAAAAATTGTTAGGGAATTGTTAACCTTTAGGCAAGAAAGTGATGAGAACCTATTTGAGGCTTGGGAAATGTTTAAAGATTCACAAAAGATGTGTCCCCACCATGACATAGCCGACTTTAGGTTAATCACTACTTTTTATGACGGTTTGACTCACCTAACCCGTCAAAGTGTTGATTCAACTGCAGGTGGTTCATTCCTCAACATGGGGTGCAAGGACGCGAAAGACTTAATTGAGAACATGGCGAGTGCCCAAACAAACTGGTCGGTGAGGAGCGAAAGCAGCAATAGTGGCGGGAAGCTAGAAGTCGATAAGACCACACAACTCCAATCTCAGCTGGACGCCCTCACTATCTTGATAAAGAACATGAACTCTAGGCCCGAGCCGGTGAATCAATGCCAAATTTGTGAGGAAGAAGGGCATACGGCGAAGACCTGCTATATGGTGGAGTGAGATGAGTCAATTGCGGATGTAAATGCTCTCATGGCACCCTCGCAATTTCTTCCGGTGAACAATCCACAAAGCCAATACACCTACCGCTGATGTAGGCCTTTTCTAGCGACAACTGATGTTTTCATTAAATGTAGGACAGGCAAGATATCGTTGAGAGTTGATGACAAAGTTGTTGAGTTTGAGATTGAGAAAGCCATGAGAGGACCGAGTTATGCTGACGCTTGTTTCTCTATGGAAGGTTTGGATGAGCTGATTGAAGATGAGTTTTATGCAAATCTCATTGGGAGTTATGATCTTGAAATTGAGGAGGGAGTGACTGTGGAAAATGATTGTGAAGGAGAAATGCAAGAATGTGTGATGGCCGCCGAGGGATCTGAGCTCGGCCAGAATTCTGACGACCCGTTGGAATTGGAGCGGATCCGCCAGAACTCCACACCAGAGCCGCCGAAGCTTGAATTGAAGCCCCTTCCTTCCAATCTCCGTTCTCACCGCAAAGCCATAGGGTATTCAATTGATGATCTTAAGGGTATTGAACCAAGCGTTTGCACACATAGAATTTTGCTTGAGGAGGATTACAAACCCTCCGTTGAGCACCAAAGAAAGTTACACCCGACCATGTCCGAGGTTGTGAGGAAAGAATGTCTTAAACTCCTCCAAGCGGGCATCATCTGCATGATCTCTGATTCTGAATGGGTGAGCCCAGTCCATATTGTGCCCAAAAAGGGTGGAGCCACGGTGGTCAAAAATGAGAAAAATGAGATAATCCAAACTCATGTGATGACGAGTTAGAGGATGTGTATTGACTATAGGAAGCTCAACAGTGCCACCCGAAAGGACTACTTTCCACTTCCTTTTGTTGATCAACTTCTGGAAAGGTTGGCTAATCACTCCTATTTTTGCTATCTTGACGGGTATTCGGGTTTCTTTCAGATTCCCATTCACCCAAAGGACCAGGAGAAGACAACATTCACGTGTCCTTATGGGACATATGCCTACAGGAGGATGTCCTTCGGCCTTTGCAATGCGCCAGCGACCTTTCAAAGAGCAATGATGGCGATCTTCTCTGACATGATCGAGAAAGACATGGATGTCTTCATGGATGACTTCTCGATTTATGGAAATTCATTTGATCATTGTTTGACTAATTTGTCTAAAGCATTGTAGAGATGCGAGGAGATCAACTTGGTCTTGAGCTGGGAGAAATGCCACTTCATGGTGCAGGAAGGAGTGGTGCTCGGGCATGTGATATCATGGAACGACATCTAGGTCGACAAAACTAAGGTGGAAGTTATTGAGAAATTGGCGCAACCCTTGTGCGTGAAGGACATCAAGAGCTTTTTGGGTCAATGCCGGTTTCTACCGGCGGTTTATAAAAGTTTTCTCAAAAATTGCAAAACCCTTAACCAATCTCACTATGAAAGATGTAGAATTCGATTTTAATCAAGATTGTATTAATGCTTTTTGCAGGTTGAAAGAAGCATTGGTGTCAGCACCTATTCTTCAACCGCCGGATTGGTCGTTGCCCTTTGAGTTGATGTGCAACGCCAGCGACTATGCGATTGGAGCAGTCCTTGGGCAAAGGAAGAACAAGAGGCCCTGCATGATTTACTATGAAAGCAAAGTCCTGGATGAAGCACAAGTCAATTATACCACGACGGAAAAGGAGTTACTTGCGGTGGTGTACGCCCTCGACAAGTTCCGGCCCTATTTGGTGGGGTCAAAAGTCATTGTCTACACCGATCACGCCGCACTCAAGTATCTCCTTGGCAAAAAGGATGCGAAACCGCGCTTGATACGGTGGGTGCTCCTCCTCCAAGTGTTTGATTTGGAAATTCGCGACAAGAAAGGCACAGAAAATTTGGTTGCAGACCATTTGTCAAGGATTCGAGTGGAGGAGACAAAAGACCAAGTTTTGCTCATAAATGATGAAATTCCTGGTGAGAAATTGCTTGCTGTCCATGTTTAGTCGGTCCGACCGGATTCAGTCGGGTCCGACAGAAATGATCCATAACAAGTTTTCAACTGCACCGCAATCCAGACGGGTCGCCAGAATCCAGGCGGATCCGCCAGAACTCCTTGGTTTGCGGACTTTGCCAATTTTCATGCGACCGGTATTCTTCCACATGGCGCCTCTTTTCAGCAAAAGAAGAAATTCCTTCCGGATGCCAACTACTACTTTTGGGAGGACCCGATTCTTTGGAAGAAAGGAGTTGATAGGATGTTCAAGAGAGGTGTACCAAGCGAGGAAGTGGAAGTTATTCTTCGTGAGTGCCATTAATCGGCCTATGGGGGACACGCTTCAACCTCCAAAACCGCAGCAAAGGTGCTGCAATCTGGCTTCTTTTGGCCCTCCATCTTCAAGGATGCGCGGAACTATGTCCTAAAGTGTGATCAGTGCCATAGGACTGGCAACACAACAAGAGATGCCCCAACAAGCGATCCTTGAGGTAGAAATTTTCGATGTATGGGGAATTGATTTTATGGGACATTTCCCACCTTCTTTTGGGAATGAGTCTATTCTGGTTGCGGTTGACTATGTCTCAAAATGGGTGGAGGCTATTACAAGCAAGCATGCCGATTCGGCCACTGTCAAAAAGCTCTTCACCAAGGTCATATTTCCTCGGTTTGGCACTCCAAAGGTTGTCATAAGTGACGGTGATAAGCATTTTATCAATAAGCAATTTGATAACCTTTTGAAAAAGTATGGAGTTACTCATAAGGTTGCCACGCCTTATCATTCGCAAACAAGCGGTCAAGTTGAGGTGTCAAATCGTGAGATTAAGAATATCTTACAAAAGATAGTGGTTAGCACAAGGAAGGATTGGGCCTCAAAACTGGATGAGGCACTTTGGGCATATCGGACGGCATTCAAGACGCCGATTGGTATGAGCCCCTTCAAGATGGTTTATGGTAAAGCGTGCCACTTGCCCGTGGAAATCGAGCACAAAGCGTATTGGGCGGTGTGAGCCATAAATTGGGATGCCCAAGCCGCAGGAGAAAGGCGCATCTTGGATTTACATGAGCTTGAGGAGTTTAGGCTTGATGTCTATTTAAATGCTCGCATCTATAAGGAAAAGACAAAGCGTTGGCACGATAGGCACATCCAAAAGAGGGAATTCAAGGAAGGGGATCGAGTGTTGCTCTTCAACTCAAGATTGAAGCTGTTTCCGGGCAAGCTCCGGTCAAGATGGTCGGGCCCTTTCGAGGTGAAAAAGGTCTTTCCTTATGGTGCTGTTGAAGTTTGGGGAGATAAGCAAGACTCATTCACGGTGAACGGACAAAGATTGAAGCTTTACATTGATGGCATAGAGACATGATAGATTGCTTCTGGGTCTCTCAACGACCCAACCCCACTAGAGAACTAAAAATTGCAAAGGTCAAGCTCAAGACCATAAAAGAGCGCTTCTTGGGAGGCAACCGTAGGGTTTAGGGAGTTTTCATTTACTTTTTATCACTTTTCTTTTAAGTCTTGAAAATTCAAAAACACAAAAAAAAAAATTTGAAAAACGAAAATATCATAAAAATTGGCTAAGTCGTGTGTGTTTTCAGGCTTCTGAAGGCATTTGCGCGAACCCGACTAAGCTCTGTCGGACCCGTCGGAAACGAGGCAGAGAGAAGATGGAGTAAAGGAAGTTGATCTCGGCTCTGGAGGGATTTGGACGGATCCGCTAGGAATTAGATGGACCTGCATGAAATTTGAAGCTGCGTCGGCAAAAAAAAAAAAAAAAATTGGCGACGCTTCGGAAACAGACCATTTGTCTAAGAGTTTAGTTGAATTCATTGGTTAGAGCCGGCAAAAGGCTACCACCATTTGTCTAAGATCATACTTTCAACTCAAAGGTTTGTCTAACCGTAAGTAGTGTCTTGCATGTTTAGAACAGTCGAACCACACCTTTTACTTATTTTATTTCTGAAAAAAAATCTAATAATTCTTGTTGCGAACATGAGGGTGCGAAGGGACTTGAAATTCCAATTGAAAATTTCACAAATATTAGAGGGTGGTTGCGGTAAGGCGTAATATTTCCACAAGTGGACCGTAGCGGTAAGGCGTAAAAACCGGTCCGACCTCCCCAGTGCGTTATGTGCTGGTAGCTCACTACAAGTCCCAATAGCGTAAAACCTAAGCGATGAATCGCCGCAACTTTACATTTAAATTCTAATTTTATTTTGTTTAAGGTGGTTCGAAATGTCTAAACGTGTGGTTCACGACTTAGGGTTAGTTCAAATCATTTGAGTTGAGAGGGTTCGATCCCGTTTCTACCTAACTTGAAATCGATTGAAGCTCTTTGAAAGATTAACCAACCAATTAATTAGGCAAATGATTCCTGATCGACGTGCTCAAATTTGACTCTAGGTTTGTTCACGAATAGATTAGCTCAATTTGAAATTGAATTGTCTTGTTTTGAAATTGCTTTGTCATTCCCGATCCCGAAAACTCTCAAGGGCACGACTTTAACCTCCCTAATGATTTATCTTAAATTGTAGTGAACCAACTTTTCAATTGTAATTTGGTCCTAAATCCTCCTCTTTGGTTTTAACTGTTGCTTAGGGACAAGCAAATTTTAAGTTTGGGGAGATTTGATCGGGGAGTTTCATGCTTACATTTCAACCCCATTTAGGCCCCAATTCCAATAAAAAAGTTGTGTTTTTAGTTTGTTTTATGTTATTTTTATGTTAGAATAGAGGTACTGCTATTGCCCTTGGTATTTTGCAGGTTTTTGGAGGATTTGGCGCCAATTTGGACTTGAAGACGAAGAAAACTGCTTTTGCCAGGATTCAGACGGACCCTCCAGGATTTGGTCGGACCCGCCAGAAACGAGGCAGATGGCAGATTTGGAAGTCAGATTCTTATTCAGGAAGCCAGAACAGCTATCGAAACTTGCTAGCTGGCGCCTATGACGCGTCCCTGACTTGATTAGGCACCTAGGAAGAGAGAGAAATGATCTTTTTCACAATTAGGTCAAGTTTTTGAGTGATTTTGGAGATCAGCAGCCGCCGGCGATCCTGATGGCCCCCGCCAGCTTTCTGTCGACCCCGCCAGAAACTCAACTGGACCAGATTTGTGAATTTGATTGTTGTAATCTCTATATACTTGTTCGATTTGAGTATTGATACAGTAAACTTGATGATTTGTTGTTGTTTTATGACGATGTGTGAGTAGTTATTTGTTTAGGGGCAATTGTAGGGAACCGATACTTGGTAGCTATGTGATTTTTACTCTTGTTGACGTTTTATTTGATTTGCTTTGGCTTTCTTGTTTTGCTTCATAAATCTTGTTGATTGTGAATTGCTTTGATCGATGGTTTATACCCAATAGACGTGGCTAAGTCTAGTTTGATAGGTAGCAAAAACCGGAACTCATAAGCCTTTTTACAATCACTTGTAGCCGAGGGGTGAACCCGGGACTTAGTCAAGAGACGTGTCTCTACCTGAGATCGAGAGATAAAGGTTGTCCTTACGGTAAGAAAGTCAAACCTAGAAAACCTAAGCCATGGAACGAGAGTTAAAACTTAGGATTTTTAGGAAGGTTAAAGAGTTGAACTTAGGTGTTTAAGCCAAGAACGAGAGTTAGCGCTGTAAGCCCAGGAACAACTTGAGATCCTTCATGTCAATTAGAATGTTTAACTGAGTAAACTGACCAGGTGGCGTGTTCTGGCGGATCCGTCTGAATTCAGTCGGACCCGTCCAAACACGGACAGGAGTAGGAACCCAAAGCAATTGACCCTAACTTTGCCCAATCGTTGAAATTCGTATTTTAAACCTTGTTTGCTACTGTTTGGAGATATTTGTCTTCACTTATTGCTTAGTTTAATTGTTTTATTTTCAGTTATTATCGGAAAAACTCCAAAAAGAAAACTTCTATCTTTATTTTTACCATCGACTATTTCCGCCAAATTAAACCAATTAGGATTGGTTAAGTCCTGAAACTTGAACAGTCCATCTCTGTGGATTCGACCCTTAAGCTATCACTGCAAATGATTTACATCGGTGATACTGAGGACTTGTTTTGACTTGGTTTTCGAGCATATGAGGCCGCGAGAGAGGGGGCGGCAGAGAGAGGGGGCGAAGGGGAGGGGGCAGCGGAGAGGGGTTTTGGCTGGGTTCGGCTTGGAGAGAGTTTCAGCGGAACGAGAGAGGGGGCGGCGGAGAGGGGTTTTGGTCGGGTGAAGAACCAGATCGAGAGAGAGGGTTTTCTTTGAGAGAGAGATCGAGAGAGTGAAGAACGAGAGAGAGAGAGGCGGGTTAAAAATCACCTCTAAAGATCAATTCCAATTTTTTTTTAAAAAAAAGGGTTAAAAATCAGAATTGATCTTTAGAGGTTGTTTTTGAGTTAAAAACCGCCTCTAAAGATCAATTCGAATTTTTCACTTCTTTTTTTTCTTTTTATTTTTTTTAATATTTTTTTTAATGTTCTATTAAACATCAAATTGTTCTATTAAAAAAATGTACAACTATTAATAAAAAATAATTTATTTTAACATCAAATAGTTAAATATTGAACTATTTTTAATAGAACTTTTTTTTAAAATCTGAATTGACCTTTAAATGCTGTTATTGAGTTAAAAACCGCCTCTAAAGATCAATTCGAATTTTTCACTTCTTTTTTTTTTCTTTCTATTTTTTTTCTTTTTTTTTAATATTCTATTAAACATCAAATTGTTCTATTAAAAAATATACAACTATTAATTAAACATTATTTATTTTAACATCAAATAGTTAAATATTGAACTATTTTTAATAGAACTTTTTTTTCATTTTTTAATAGAAATTTTTTATTAAAACCGTTTCTACTAAATTACAAAAAAAGAAAAATATGGTTCATTTTTAGAGATGGTTTTTTTTTAAAAAAACCGTCTCTAATAATGTGATTTTTAGAGATGATTATTTATCGAAACCGTCTCTAATGCGCTACCGTCATTTTTTTTTGGCAAAAGCTTAGAGGCGGTTTTAAAAAAACTGTCTCTAAAAATGACCGAGGAAAATTTTTAAAATGCCACTGGTTACTTTTAGAAACGAATTTGTTAAAAACCGCCTCTAATGAAGTGTCTCCAAAAATCTTTTTTGTTGTAGTGTCCATATTTACAGTTTGTAAACTTTTGTACTTTTCCTTACCAGACGTATTCTCTTTTATATGCATATGTAATTAAAATAAAGTTTTCTACCTTTATCTTTCCTAAATATTAAAATAAGTTTAAAGTTACAGATGCATATTTTGAAATTTGATAGTAGAACTTGGATGTGGGTTATTTTGAAGTCAATTGTTTGACTAGTCTAAACAAACCATGCATGGCATAAACATATAGTCTTGGAAAAGTTGTAAATTATAAACCTTACTTCTAGATAGCATCACTGGGAACACGGTCATGTTTTTCTGAAACCCTTATAATAAGTATATGCGCATGCTTTGATCCTGATTAAAATTATTTTTTTGCAAAGTTGCCACTTTATTAAAGTACTTATGTTTTTCTAACCGGTTATTCTTATGAAAATATTTTCTTTTTCACTCTAGCGTCTTCGCCTTTGGTTAGTTATATATATGCATTATGTTACCATATTTCTAACGTGTCATCTTTGTAAATGTAAGAGTTGGTGCGTTATCATTTGTAGACTATGAATTATGGTAAACACATGAAATATACAGTGAAATAAAGAGAACTAAGTCTCAGGTACCTTGAGAAATCCACCCAGAGACTCTTATGTACATATTTGTCACCCACCATATGGGCTTGGTCGCGACAAGCTGGAGATGAAACATGGGTGCTGATCATGCGGCTCATTGTGCAGGACAACAATATTTATAAAGATGCTATGATAAATATGATTAATATGAGTTATTAAAAGTGACATCGTCATTTAAACGGTTAAGTTTTTCATCTTAATTGTTTTATCTTTTATTTATAAAGTTATAGTTGTTATATATATTTTGAAATAGTTTTGTAGCACCGTACTGAGAGTAGTCAGGACTCTCATCCGTATTTTGTTTTTTTCTTTCTTTAGACCTAGGTATTGAGGATAAGAGTGAAGAGCTTCTGCGTGACCAGGAGAGCTGATGATCGGGTTTAATTATTGCCACCAAACATTTCTTTTCTTTTGTCTTTGGAACATTGATCTAGCATGGGGAATCAGCTTGTCTTTGTGATCAAGAAGCTTAAACATTATATGCTGGCCCACAAGGTCATACTAACTCCAAAACTGACTCATTGAAATACCTGATGACTCGTCCAATGCTCATGATCAGTCGTAAAATGCAGCCAAAACAATTCCTCAATGTCACCGATCTAATCGTTTGTAGTAGTAGCTTAAGGGTCGAATCCACAGGGACGGACTGTTCAAGTTTTAGGGCTTAACTAATCCTAATTGGTTCAATTTGGCGAAAATAAGTCGGTGATAAAAATTGGGGTTCAAGTTATCTTTTTGGTTGTTTTGGAATAAAAATGAGAAACAAAATAATTAAACTACTTAAACAATGAAAATAAAAGGTTCCAAACAGTAGCAAACAGGACTAAATGCACGAAATTCAACAATTGGACAAAGTTAGGGTCAATTGCTTCGGGTTCCTACCCCTGGCCACATTCAGGTAGGTCCGACAGAAATCAGACGGATCCGCCAAAACACATCGCCCGATCAGTTTACTCAATTAATCGTTCTATTCGACAAGCAGGTTCTCAAGTTGTTTCAGGGCTTACAGCGCTAACTCTCATTCTTGGCTTAAACACCTAAGTTCAACTCTCGAAACTCCTAAAAACCCTAAGTTTCAACTCTCGTTCATTGGCTTACGTTTTCTAGGTTTGACTTTCTTATCATAAGGACAAGCTGTACCTCTCGATCACAGGTACAGACATGTCTCTCGACTTAGTCCCGGATTCACCTCTCGGCTAATAGCAATCCTATAACAAGCGATTGCAAAAAGACTTAGAGTTCGAGTTCTTACTACCTATCAAACTAGACTTGGCCACGTTTATTGGGTACAAACCATCAATCCAAGCAATTCACAATCACCAAGATTCAACAAATAAAACACGAAAGCCAAAGCAAATCAAATAAAATGTCAACAAGAGTAAAAATCACATAGCTACTAAGTATCAGTTCCCTACAATTACCCTTAAACAAGAAACTACTCATACATAGTCATAAAACTACCACAAATCATCATGTTTACTGTATCAAACCACAAATCTAACAAGTATATAGAGATTACAACAATCAAGTAAACAAATCTGGTCCAGTTGCGATCTGGCGGGGTCGACAGAATCCTGAAGGGGGCCGTCAAAATTGCCCTGGCTACTGCTACTCTCCAAAATCGCTCAAAAACTTGACCTAATTGTGTAATCATCCTTTCTTTCTCCTCCTGGGCGCTCTATCAATCCAGGGACGTGTGCTAGGCACCAGCTAGCATGTTTTCAAAGCTGGCCTGATTTCCTGAAGAAAAAACTGGCTTCCATATCTGCTTGCTGGACCGATCTTGGCGGGTCCGCCAGAAATCTGGCAGCAACAGTTTTCTTCGTCTTCAATGCCCGCTTCAAGTCCAAAATAGAGCCAAATCTTCCAAAAACCTGCAAAATACAAAAGGCTATAGCAGTACCTCGATTCTAACATAAAAGTAGCATAAAACAAACTAAAAACATTACTTTTCGATTGGAATTGGGGCCTAAATGGGGTTGAAATGCATGCATAAAACCCTCTGATCAGCTCACAAGCAGGTTGGCCAGATGGGCAGTGGCACTGATGAAGTTTGACATAACCTATGCGCCCCAAAAGACGATTAAGGGACAGGCATGAAGGATTTCATGATGCGAATCGAGTAATTTTAAAATTTTTATTAACCGATAATATCTAGGATTGTTCTTATTATTGCTAACTTTCCTTTAATTTATTTGCATCACAATCACATATTTTCCTATATTATTGAACGATACCTATGACCTCTAACGAAGCTCTATTCCTCTTCGGTTCACCTTGAATCCGAAACAAGAACGACAATTGAATCCGTGCTACGAACTCTCCGTCAACACCTAGCTCCGTCGCCCGTATCTTAATCGATGGAATATTTAAACAAATATTTAGAAGAAGAGAAAGCCAAAGCTTCAACACATGAAGACTTACTTGTCTTCTCTAATTTTGTCATCAGTTTTTACACAAAAATATCTGAATAAAACCTCTCAAATTCGTAAAGCATTTAAAGCCACTAACCATAAATTAAGACATCACTTTAATTTCTGACGTTGCAGCACTAAAAGCTTGATAACTCTCCGTAGGAAACTCTAAATGTCCTGAAACTTGGACCATTGGATTCTACACTTCGGCTACAAGTTTCATATATCATTTTCCCAGAAAGGTTATTGTTTGCTATACTAATTTTCTGTTTAAAGTTGACTCAAATTCTGACCCGAATTTAAGGCCTTCTTTCTCTCTTCGTTTGTTAAAATAATTGGACTTGGGCTTTAAATAAATTTATATATTTCATAATAATATTCATATATTATTACAATATGTGAAACTTATATTATCCTCATAATATGCACATATTAATAAATTTATTCTTTGCTAGTTAATCACGTCATGTGATATAATTTTCTATTTGTACTTTATTTCATGCAACATGAAACTTTGTAAATAGAAAATATATTTTTTGTTTCCCATTCAGTTGGTGTGACCTATATTGAGGATCTATATTATGTTGGCAATGGAATAAAACTTTTATTCCATAAACTGTAAGCGGTACTCTAGCATACATTACAGCTACCCAAATAATATAGATGTTTAGCAAATCCTTTTACGAAACACGATCCTTCTAGTAATGTTATTAACATTACTTGTGTCTATTCCTTGCCATATGATATTATGACTATTATACAAAGTAGGGATGTGTCATCCTCGTATTATAATCTTTTCTTGGTCTCTAAGAAGTATGATTATATAATTATAACCGCACTTCAGTTATATTGGATCCATTTATAATCTCACTTTACCAAGGGGCCCTTTATAATATCATTCCTCAATTAATGAGTGACAATTAGCTATTAATATATATATTTTCCTCCTACACAAGTTACATACAAAGAATTATTACTTTTATCGCCACTTGCTTCAAATGACTTTTAATAATAATTGCGTTGCATATTCCTTATGTGAAAAATATATCATATCAATCTTAGAATTAATGACACGATAAAAATATTAATGACACAAACACAATCCATATAATATTTTTATCAATTAGGTTTGTTCAATATATGAAACTTTTCATATACTCGTGTTATTAAATGATATTTTTTTTATCAACGTTTACAGAACTACAACGTACTTTTAATCAAAACGACAGTCTTATATGACATATTAGTGTTCCTAATAATATCCATGATCTGTGAACATTTTAGAGATATATATTCATTTTATTTAGAGTTCTGCGGTTTAAGACTAAGAGCATCTGCTTGAACACATCCAAATATGAATATAAACTCGTGGAACAAAATGTAATAACATCCAATTCATAAATATAACATATAAAAGTAATCATCATAAGATAACTTTTAGAACACAATTCCAACAAGGCCCTGACCGATTTTCTGGCAGCCCACCCCATACCAGACGACTCTCCATTGGTGTGTGACGTCCCAAATGAAGAGACTCTATGAACAAGCAATGAAGAAGAAATTTGGAAAATATATTTTGATGGACCTTCCTTAATCTAGCCTGCCATCAAGCCAGACCTATCCAAACACCAAGCCGGAGTGGGTCTAATGTTTATCACACAGGAAAAAGGCATTATCCAATATGCCTTGAGTCTGATAGAACCATGCACCAACAATGAAGTTGAATATAAAGCTCTAATTATGGGGCTCGAAATGGCTATCGACATGGGCATTGAAAAGTTGAAGCTCTTTGAGGACTCTCAATTGATCCTCAGCCATATAGAAAGCCAGTTCAAGAAAAGAAAGCCGGAGTTGGTGATATACCACAAAAGGGCATTAGAGTCGATGTTCAAATTCATCAACTCTATGCTGGAAAAGGCACCCAGATCTTTGAATGGAAAAGCTAGACTGGCCAGAGAACTCAATGACCTAAATCAAGAGGAAATACAGATATAACTCCATAGGTGAAGATCTTTATCTCCTTACTTCCAAAAGGTCGAAAATGGAAATGTAGAAGAAGAAGCTCTGTTCCTAGACATTACGGTTTGGGAAAAAGAATTTGAACAAGAGCAGCGAGAAGTAACCAAGTGGCGACTGTACATAAAGGTCATGTAGTTAGTACGCATGGTTTGGATATATAAATGCATTTGCATATTGGTTAGTATCAGTTAGAAAAGACCATAGAGATAATTTTACATAAAGTATATTGTTAGTGTTAATGAGTAAGATAGTGGATATTAAAGTGTTAAATGTTAAGTGGAAGTGGTAATCATTCAGTGGGAGTGGTAAATGTTCAGTGGAAGTGGATGATAACCGTTGTACTAAGCGTTTGGCTTGGGTGCTCTAGTACTAGCGCGCTCCCCAGAAGATATCCGTTCGCGACGGGTAAGTGGTCTTCTTGGGATAGTGGATAAAGGTCAAACTAGTGGGCTTGGTATAAGTGGGACGGTTTATCAAGTGGAAATGAAACTAATAACATCAAGTGGAAATGAAACTAAAAATATAAATAGAGAATTGTAAAGTCATTTATTTTTATATTGATTTATTAAAGGTTGTCATCATTATAGTAAAGTGGATCTGTTAGGAATCATAGGCATTCAGTTATTGTCGTTTTATTGTCATTTTACTGAGTTATTAAATTTCACGAATCTCCGGGCTGGAACTGAATACCGCACTGGTAGATTATTTCAGTCTCTCACCCGTTTTCCATTTTACATGGGTTCCAGGTATTGAAGACGATGTGTTAGAGCTTTTCGTAAGAAAATAGAGGAAAAAAGTGGGTCAAATAAATGCCACTGATTGTACTATTATATTTTATTTAAATACTTTTGATACATTGAACTAGCATGGGAGTCTCGTGTTCAATTCACCATGTTAGTCTTTGTCGTTTGTTAGACTCTTTTATTATTGAATAAATAAAGTTTTGTGGCAATTTATGTATAGATTATTGGTATGTATGTGGTGTTTGTTTCACCTTGCGTAGAAATACGCGGCGGGTTGTCACGATGCACTCACAAGTCATCTAAAAGTGATTCGGGGTGTGACAAGCAGTGACCAACCTCGACTCTCTCTAGTTCAGACCGAACTCTCCCTACTTCGGACCGAATTGGGCGCCGACTCAGCATGTTTGGAAGGTTTTCACACAAGGAAATGTCATAATTTGGTGGATTTCTTTCCTTAGCGCCCCAACCTCTTCTACAAGCATCCGACCCTGCTATATATAGCCCCTCTCCGCTACAGGAAAGGCTCGCTGGGAACCCTAGCCTCCATACACCTTTTCTAGCACATCTCTCATGCCTAAGTCATCTCTAACCTAGTTCTTAAAGCGACGATAGCAGGAAGAAAGTTAGAACCACGCCTTGCAACACCCCATTGCCTACGAGTTTGAAGATCAAGTACAAAAGGAGTATTCGGTTTATTCTCCTTATGTTTTTATCTTTTCTCATGGGCTTGTATCTTTATTTTATTGCTATGATACTTGTTGTTTGTTCTAGCATTATGTTAGGCTAAATTTATGTTGTCTTAGGAGTAAGGTAGTAACTTAGGTTTGGATGTTGTGATATGAATCTATATGCTATAATATATTTTATGACTTGTTGTTGAGAATTATTGTTATTGCTTGATTTGATTTGCTTGTATTCTCCTATTTACTTCTAGTTGTACGACCGCATGTAGTTAAGTCCAAAGTAGGATAAACAAGTAAGTTAGGATTGAGTATTTGGGATAAATTGTAAACTCGAGAGAGTAGATTAGTTAACATCAAAAGTGTAACTTTTAGATAGTTCAAAAGACATCTAAATATCCATAAGAAATTCAACAACGATTTTAGATTAGTTAGGTCCTTTACCAAAAGATAAGGTCTAATCTGTCTATTTTAGGTTAGGTTGATTTAACCAAGGTTTTGTCCAAACAACCAAAAGTTGAGGTCTAGTACCCTAGGTTTAAGCCAACAAACCCTAGCATAAAGTATAGATTAGCATAGAAGGTTTGTTTGCGCACTTTTGCTCACTGTCCGAATCGAAACCAGTGTGCTTCGGACCGAACTGGACACAGTTCGGACCGAAGTAAGTCTAGTTCGGACCGGACAAAGCAATAATTGTTTTGGAAATTTGGTTTTGTACACAAAAGTGTCCACCCCAAGTTTTCGAATTCCAAACCGAGGTGAAACCTGAACCCTGAGACATCTTTTGTTCTGTTTGAAAATCCCAAAAACTTTACTTTACTTCTTAGAATTGTTCAAACACCAAAGTACCCAAAAACACCTACTTTATTGCAATTAGAGTTCTTTTCGAAACAAAATCCATTCAATTATTTTTGTCTAGCTTTTGAAAAAGGATAAGTCCAGTACTCAAAATCTGTCCTTTGGGTTCCACACTAAAACTTAACTAGAATGATGTCACACCCCGTATCCGAAATACGAGGCGCGAGGTGATACAGTATCTTTCGCATCCATCCGACGGCCCGTCAACCTACGTCACAAGAAATAAATGCAAAACGGAGTCAGCTTCAAAGCCGAGTAACCGGTTATTTAACGACGCAGCTTCTCTATAACCAATTTATATAACCAAAAATCAATCGATCGGATTAATCCACACATCAATAACAAACAAATTAAATATATTTTACAGAGATCAACGGGTCTAGGTTTTCTCAAATCCACTTTCTCATATCACTTTTCCACTAGCGCGAATCCCTCTTTAGGCGATTCCGCTTCACATTCCATTCCACTATTTCATTTCCACTTTTCCACTTCAATTCAAATCACATTAGAGACCCGTTGACTCGCAAAATACATCAATCACAATTCTCATATATCAATTCAATTCAATCAATATGCCAAACGATATTTAAATCAATCAATACGAAAATTAAATTATAGAGAAGTCCGGTTACCTGACAAACAATTTAAAAAAATGAAACGACTGACGACCGTCACAAAGTACTCGAATTCGGATTGGTCGATTCAACTTCTCAAATAGAGATAGATAATCTTTGTATGAAAGGATTTATTCTCGGTCCGAATGAGTTGAAGTAAAAATGGTTTATTATTCAAAGGGCTTGAGACCTTAATGAATAAACATGGTTATAAATGGATACGGACCTATACATATAAGGAAAGAAAATAATCATCACAAAGGCCAGGGGATAATTGCTCGATATTTGAGGATGGATGGAAAGTCTCACGGCAACCTTATGAAATACTAATTCTATTTTCAATGGGAAATAAAAATGAAAGTGGGAAATGGTTTTATTTCTCGACCTGTTGACGAAGAGATGGAGCCATCAGGGGATAGTAATAACTAACACAATGAATTAAGGAGGAACGGTTATGAACATGTTTTCTTTTTGATGGTTATACAAAGAAATAACAAACATGAATGAAATCGGATGATGTCACATTAAAAATCAAATATAACGACACCAATTAAACATTCGGTTTTACCAAAATGGGCCTATTAAAATAGGAAATACCAGATTTAAATGAAAATAGATGTTGCCGCACTAAAATCAAAGACATCATTTGAAAATTCGTTTTACACAAGATCCAAAGGAAATCCCCATTAATTTCGGCAATGATATATACCAAAATTATGTTTAAAATAAAAATATAAGAACTTAGGGATTTTATTTTAAACGAAATAGCAATAATATTCATAAAATAAGTTATTTTTTTTTTAACTCAAAACTTTAACAAATAATAAATAACTTTAAATTTTCAAGTACAGTAAAAAAATCTGGGGTGTTACAAATGACTAGTGAGGTGAGTCTTCGGTACAAATTTATTTGATATCTAGGGTTTAATTCCTTCATCAAATTGGCGTCGTTGCCGGGGATGGTGTTGATATTGGACCCTTATTCAAGTATCAAGAGACTAGATTTTTCTTTTTGTTTTGACTTACCCTTGTTTCTCTTGAATTATTGGACTGACAGGTAGAAAGAAGGCTCAAAGATCTAAGTCTCAGCCCCCTGTGCGCAAATACTTCTAATGAGGCCTTACTCTATCGTTGTTTGAGAAATTTTATCGAAAATAAAATTGATTTTTACTTTAATTCAGCCACAAAGATAACTTAATTAGTATAGTCGGGTTGTCAAACTGAGGGACAGATTGTTCAATCACACAAATTTTTAAATCCAAGATTTCAGTCAAGTAAAACGAGATTAGTTGGTTTCTAAAGCAGGGTTCCAACAATTATAAATAATTCTAAATTAAACACTAAATAATTAAACTAAGGATTCAAGAAAATCAAGATAAAAACCGAATGAAATGTAAATTAGGGGATCAAGTTGCTATTGGGTCGATTGAGGTTTTATTGGGCCGCTTGGCTCTGTGTTTGGCGACGTCATTCTCATCTTGCCTCTATCGGGTCGTCATCTTGGCAGTCTGGCCACATAGTTCTCATCTGCCCTTTTATCGGGTCGTCATCTCGGCAGTCTGGCCGCTTGACTCTGGCGTTTGAGAACTATTGTTTCCTACATTTTAAAACAAGTCTTTGCATTAAACCAAATTTTTTTGTGATTTTTTGGTATTCTTACTTTTGTCTGTATTTTTCTATTTTTCCAATTTTTATGGTTTTTCAGTTTTTATAATTTTTTTGTATTTTTTTTAGAAGATTTTTCAAGAAAAGAAAAAGAAACTCCTAAGTTTTAAATGTCTTGGGTTGCCTCCCAAGCAGCTCTCTTTTAACTTCAATAGCTTGACGCCTTTTGGCTACATCTTGAGGGTTGTGGGGTCTGCAAGCATGAGGATTTCCACTGTGCCCTCGCTCGGCCAATCCTTCACATAATGTTTGAGGCATTGGCCATTAATTTTGAATGTTCCACAATCTTCTCTCCAAATTTCCACCGTCCCAAAGGGATAAACTTTCTTCACTTCAAAGGGACATGACCATCTTGTTCTCAATTTTTCTGGAAAGAACTTAAGCCTTGAGTTGAAAAGGAGAACTAAATCCCCTTCTTTGAAATCTCTCCTTAAGATCTTCTTATCATGCCACTTCTTAGTGCGCTCTTTGTACATCCTAGCATTGTCATATGCATTCAACCGAATTTCATCTAACTCATGAAGGTCAAGAACTCTTTTCTCTCATGCAGCCAAATAGTACAAATTGACAGCTCTTGTAGTCTAATATGCCTTGTGTTTTATTTCCACCGGTAGATGACACGCTTTTTCATAGATTAGCTTGAAAGGGATCGTTCCAATAGCGGTTTTGTAAGTGGTCCTGTAGGCCCATAACGCATCATCTAGCTTAAGTGCCCAATCTTTTCTTGATCTTCCAACCGTCTTTTGCAAGATATTCTTGATCTCTCGATTGGAAATCTCCACTTAGCCACTTGTTTGAGGGTGGTATGGTGTGGCAACTTTGTGATTGACTCGCAAGAAGGTTATCAAACATTCGGTTAATAAGATGCTTTCTTCCATCATTAATAACAACTTTTGAAACTCCAAATCTGGGGAAAATTATATTCTTGAACAAATTCCTAACTGTTTCAGAATCAGCCTTCTTGCCTAGAACGACTTTTATCCATTTTGAAACATAATCCACTGTCACAAGTATGTAATAGAATCCACATGAAGGAGGGAATGGTCCCATGAAATCAATGCCCCAAACATCAAATACTTCAACTTCCAAAATTGGATTCAAGGGCATTTCATGGCGACTTGAAACATTTCACATCCTTTGGCATTGGTCACATCCAAGAATAAAGATCCTTGCATCCTTAATCAACGATGGCCAATAAAAACCAGATTGTAAGACTTTAGCTGCTGTCTTTGATGCGGAGGCATGACCTCCATATGCTGATGCATGGCATTCAAAGAGAATTTGTGTAACTTCGTCACTTGCAATACACCGTTTAAACAAACCATCAACTCCAAGTTTCCATAAGAATGGATCCTCCCAAAAATAGTAATTGAAATCAGCCAAGAACTTTTTCTTTTGTTGGTATGAAATGCCATGAGGAAGGATACCACAGGCCAAATAGTTAGCAAAGTCAGTGAACCATGGTGTCTGGACAGGTTTGACGGGTCGCTTCAGGAGTGAGCGGTCCGCTTGTCGATGACTGACTGCAAGGAGTTGCTTGCAATTTGTCGGCTGGTCAGCAAGGTTGAACTTGTCGGGTCGACTATCGCCTGAGCGGGCCGACTGACTCTGATCGACAGCAATGAGTTGTCAGTCACTGTCTGATTGTTCCGTCCGATTGAGCTAAGCAGGTCGACTGTCGCCTAGGCGGGTCGACTGACACTGGTCGATAGAGAGAAGATGTTCATCTGGAAATCTATCATTAATAGGCATGCTTTCATCTTCTTCCCATTTTAACCTGGATAAGTGATGTGCCACGGTGTTCTCTACTCCTTTATTGTCTTTGATCTCCAAATCAAATTCCTTGAGGGGCAGGATCCACCTAATGAGGCAGGACTTGGCATCTTTCGTGTTCAAGAGGTATTTGAGGGGTGAATGGTCAGTGAAAACAATGACCTTAGACCCGATTTGGTATGATATGAACTTATCAAGGGCAAACACTACTGCAAGTAACTCCTTCTCGGTGGTGGTGTAATTCACTTGAGCCTCGTCTAGGACTTTGCTTGCATAGTATATGACGTAGGGCATTTTATCCCTTCTTTATTGCAAAACTGACCTACTGCATAATCACTAGCATCACACATCAACTCAAACAGTCGGCTCCTGTCCGGTGGCTGTAAGATAGGCGCTAATTTGAGTGCATCCTTTAACCTACAAAAAGAATTTTCACACTCATTAGTAAAGTCAAATTCAGCATCCTAAAGGGTAAGATTAGTCAAAGGTTTCACAATCTTAGAAAAATCTTTAATGAAACACCTATAAAAATCGGCATGGCCGAGAAAACTCCTTACGTCTCTAACACTTGGTTGTCCTAGCTTTGCAATGACTTCAACCTTAGTTGGGTCGACCATCATTCCTTTTTCTGATATCACGTCCCAAAACTACTCCTTCTTGTACCATAAAATGACACTTCTCCCATTTGAGCACAAGGTTTACTTCTTCACATCGCTGCAAAATCTTTGAAAGGTTAGAAAAATAATGATCAAAAGTGCTTCCATAAACTGAAAAAATCATCCATTTGTTTGACCCAAAAATATTATGCCAAAATGCATGAAATAACCAACCCATTTTATGATAAATAAATACAAGAAAGTTCAAAAATTCATGAAAAATACCAAACAAACTTGAAAAATTCCCAAACAATACCCAAAAATCCCTTAAGAATTATTATGAATTATCATGATTTGAAAATCCCAAAAATATCAACTGAAACCCAAAAATTTGCAAAGAAAAACCCCAAAACCCATAAAATTACCAAAATAAATCCTTGAGGAATTTCACCAAATCCTTTAAACCATTAAATTCTTCATATTTTTCTGAGTTCACCCATAAAATTTCATCCAAAAATACCCTTGGAAAGGCCTCAAATGATTTATTTTGGTTGAGCAGCAAATATATATAAAAGAAATTATAAAAGTTGAATGAAAATCCCACAAAAATTCTGGAAATTGGCGCGTACAGAGAATTGCAGGGGATCCAGGGAGGGATGCAAAAGTTGCTGGATTCAAAATCCTTCGTCCCGCCTCAAATTTTAACTGCACTCGATTCATGCACCGAATGCTATAACCCTCCGCTGGCTCACAGAGAACCAGACACACCCATATCCCCGTCTTTCATTAAATCCGACATATGGGCCCCTACCTGTCAGCTTCGTCCTCTCCGTGGTATAAAGAAAACTTCAATTCTTACCGCGCGACGCTGGGTGAAAGGGGTGAAATCGGTGAATTTCGTCGACGTGGCCTCCTCTTCGACCACAGAAGCCAAAACCACGATTCCCCGCCCGTGGTTTTCCAAAACCAAGCCCTAGTGATGAAAACCAAGGAGATTAAGGGACTTAATAGACTAAATAATAAATTGCCATCCAACCTTTTATGGTATAAAAGGGGTTGTAACTTTTTTCTATTTTTGGAAATTGTAACGTTAGGCCAACTTAACGGTAATATTTTTTTACCGTTCCTCTTCTGCCTATATATAGGCATGTAAATTTCATTGTAAAAACAAGAATACATAATTCCAACAAATACGCTATCTTTTTCAATCAAACTTAACATGGTATCAGAGTAGACTAATTAAAGCTTCCGCAATTAGTTTGAAAAAAATCGATTGCTCAAAATCAAAGAGAGATGCACTTAGCCGTGACTGAGGCTTCTTCCCCAAAGTCACTGCTGCTCAAGTTGATAAGAAAAACACTCTTTCATGGGTTCAAGTTGTGACCAAATTCATTAGTGAAAATCAGAAAAGTGCCATGAGCACCAAGAAAAACGCAGTTCAATCAAAACCTGAGAACTACTCAACAGAAAAACTGATCGTGCAAGGAGGAGAAATCAGGCAAATAGCCAAAATTGGTTACCTCGATTCAAGCTTTAACCAATCCGACCGTCTCAGCCTCTCGAGCAAAAATCAGTCGGATATTGTCTGTCAAGGCATCGAAATCGGCGACCAGTTAAACCCTAGCTCCGGTCATGAGAAAGGAGAAGTGGAGGAGGCGTCTAACAGCACCAACTCGTGTAGTCATTGCAAGAAGAGCAATCACCCGAGGGAAAGATGTTGGTTCCTCTATCCTTACGTCAGGCAGAGCAAGAAGAAAGGGGGAGGCAGCGCAATCGAGAGCAAGAGAGGCGATTTCATCGGAGATAGGAAGGGAGGAAATGTTTTGCGCAAGGGGGAGAAGAAATTTCCAATTGAAACAAGTTCTGCTTCAGTGACAAACAGACTTGATTATATCGAAGCCCAATTAGCTCAATTCCTCTCTTCCCTGATTATTAAAGGTCCAAAGAATTTATTTTTTTTCTCATGGGCTTGGTAAAACCCATGAGCCCAAACTTCCTTATTTAAATCCAAGAAATGGAAATTGTGAAGACCTCACCTGGTTTGAGTCGGAGAAAAATAAAAAAAGTGATTGTCATTTAAATAAGCCAAGTGACTCAATAAATTGTATCAATGGTAACCAATCCAATGACCCGTACAATTGCACCAACTTAGGGATAAAAATGGTTAGCCTTACCAAAAATAATAATAATGATGATAAATGGATTTTAGATTCCGGTGCAACCGAACATATGACGGGAAATTTGAACTTGTTGAGAAATTATCGGACCATTGGTACTGAACAATATTTTACTGATGGGGGGGTTTCATGCACACATTTCAACCCTATTTAGGCCCCAATTCCAATAAAAAAAGTTGTGTTTTTAGTTCATTTTATGTTATTTTTGTGTTAGAATAGAGGTACTGCGGTTGCCCTTTGTGTTTTACAGGTTTTTGGAAGATTTGGCGCTATTTTGGACTCGAGGCGGGCATTGAAGACGAAGAGAAGTGGTGCTGACAGCTTTCTGGCGGATCCCTCTAGGATTCAGACGGACCCGCTCGAATCGAGCCAGAGCTGAAAATGAAAGAAACTGTTGCTGCTAGGTTTCTGTCGGACCCACCAGAAACGGTCCAGTAAGCAGATTTGGAAGCCAGATTCTTGTTTAGGAAGTCAGACCAGCTATGGAAACTTGCTAGCTGGCACCTAGGACGCGCCCCTGGCTTTATTAGGCGTCTAGGAAGAGAGAGAAAATTTTTTACACAGTTAGGTCAAGTTTTGGAGCGTTTTGGAGTGCAGCAGCAGCCAGGCGATCCTGGCGGCCCCCGCCAGAATCATATCGACCCCGCCAAGATTGCTTTTGGATCAGATCTTCTTACCTAATTGTTGTAATCTCTATATACTGGTTTGTTATGTTGTTTGATACAGTAAACTTGTTGATTTGTGTTTGTTTTATGACGATGTGTGAGTAGTTTCTAGTTTAGGGGCAATTGTAGGGAACCGATACTTGGTAGCTATGTGATATTTACTATTGTTGACGTTTTATTTGATTTGCTTTGGCTTTCTTGTTTTTCTTGTTAAATCTTGTTGTTTGCCAATTGCTTGGATCTATGGTTTATACCTAATAGACGTGGCCGAGTCTAGTTTGCTAGGTAGCAAGAACCGAAACTCTAAGCCTTTTTACAATCACTTGCTATAGGATTGGTAGTAGTCGAGAGGTGAACCCGTGACTTAGTCGAGAGACGTGTCTCTACCTGAGATCGAGAGAAGAAGGTTGTCCTTACGGTGAGAAAGTCAAACTTAGAAAACCTAAGCCATGGAACGAGAGTTGAAACTTAGGGTTCGAAGAGTTGAACTTAGGTGTTTAAGCCAAGAACGAGAGTTAGCTAGGGATGAAAACGGACCGGATACGGATCGAATAGTGGTCAAATCATATCCGCATCCGCATTTTTATTTCGGATACGAATACGAATACGGATATGTTCAGATCCGGATACGGTTCGGATATTAAACAAATATGAATACGAATCGGATATTGTCGAATACGAATACGAATACGGATATATTTTATCGAATACGGATTAAAATTTGATCAATATTTATTTATTAATTTTTATCGCACATATTTATAAATTTCATACTGTATAAGTTTGTTGCAATAAATAAGTCAATTGAAAATGAGCCATAAATAAGTTTCTTTCATTTATCAACTTGATTTCAAAAATACAAAGATTCTTTATTTTGATCACAAATTTTCATTAGTCATAATTATATTTTTCTATAACATATACAACGTTCCAAATTAAATATCTTATATGTAAAATACATTTGTACGTATAAGTAATTCTAGACGTTAATATAATAATTATTTAAAACTTTCTAACAACAAAAGTGCAATTCTAGACGTTAATATAATAATTATCTGAAACTTTCTAACAACAAAAGTGCCTTGGTGTGGTGGTATTGGTATATGAGCTGGGTTCACATATGGCACCAAGAGGGTTCGATTCCCAGCTATATCATTTTTCTGAAACATACGCACATAATGGGCAGTGGGTAATAGGTTTATTGACCCATTCGGATATCCGTTTTCTAAAATGTTACGGATCTGGATTTTTATTCGAATTTGCATCCGTATTCGCATCTCTAATCGTTCCCATATTCGCATCCGTATCCGTTTAAAAAGATCCGGATCCGCATCCGTATCCGTTCGGATCCGGTTATTTAGATCCGAATCCGCTGTTTTTCGGATTCGGATGCGGATCGGAGCGGATATTATCCGATCCGTTTTCATCCCTAGAGTTAGCGCTGTAAGCCCAGGAAGAACTTGAGATCCTGCATGTCAATTAGAACGTTTAACTGAGTAAACTGACCAAGCGGCGTGTTCTGGGGGATCCGTCTGAATTCAGTTGGACCCGTCCAAACATGGCCAGGAGTAGGAACCCGAAGCAATTGACCCTAACTTTGTCCAATTGTTGAATTTTTTGTCTTTTGTCATTGTCTTCTACTGTTTGAAACTTTAATTCATTATTAAAACCCCAAAAATATTTGAACTCTCGTCTAACTAATTAAATAAAGTAAAAGACCGATATTCCAACACCGTTGCTGTGGATTCGACCCTTAAGCTATCACTGCAAACGATTTACATCGGTGATACTGAGGACTTGTTTTGACTTGGTTTTCCAAGACCGATCAAAAATAGTGTCGTTGCCGGGGACAGTTTGCTAGAATATTGGTATTTTTCTTTAGTTAATTAAGCTAGACACCTTTTATCCTTGTATCTTCTCATTTTATCATATTAAAAAAAAAATTTCCAAAAATATTTTCTATCACCATGTTTCATGATTTTCAGGAATTCGAGCGCAAGGAGGAGCCAAATTGGAGGGAAGAAATAACCAACCACATGATTAGAAGATATAGACTCGATGCGAGCATGAGTCCATTGGAGCACCATTTCAACATCGTACAAAACACGATAAAAGATGCATGTGGAGAAGAAAGGAGCGACAACCAGAACTTCAGCAACCTCATCGGCTTAAACGAACCGTTTAACTACCAAATGGGTCGTTCGAGATTCATCTGGAGGGAACCTGAAACATACAACATAACTGCCATTTCAAACGGACCATTTGAATTTCAAACAGACCGTTTGGATCTCAATAGGGAGATATACAATTCTGGTTTGACTAATTACTCTTCTTTTGCTTTGAACAATCATGGTTTAATGTCTCAACCATACCATAGGTCTTATTCTTTTCCTAGTTTTGATGATTTTCCATCATATACACAAATGTCAAGTATTGAATCAGATATTCAGGATTTTAAAGCGAATCAAATCAAGAAAAATGAGGAACTTCTTGAGGAATTGAAGTTTTTATCATCTACCATCACAATGTTAAAAACTATAATTGCTCAACGAGAGCCTTCCTCATATAGGCCAAAAAATGAACAAAACAATATATTGACATTGTGTAATGATTGCGAATTTGAAAGTTCTAGTTCCAAAAAGACCGAAATTTATTTAGAGACCAATGAAATTGAAAGCATACAAGTTGAGAATGGGGAGGTACAAGAGGAATTTGATGAACCAAAATATATACCACCTCCCCCCTATATCCCTCCAATTTCATTTCCACAAAGGTTGTTTAGAGATGAAATTGTCAAATCTAATGAGTTGGAATTGAAGAATCCTCCAGTTGAGCACATGAATGAAAAACTTGAAGAGAAGAAAGATGGTGATGCAACACTCAAGGTCGAGGCATCCGACAACATGAATGAAAAGTTCAACCAATTCGACTTGAGCACACTTAGAAGATGTTTGGAGAAACTCGATGTGATGGAAGACAACAAATCTCAAATCAAATATCACATCCAATTAGAGCCAAGGAAGATGACATCTAAAGAAAAACACACCAAGCATGTTTTAACGCGTCCATTCAAGCACTTTTGGAAGAACTATGATGCTTTAAGAGGAAGAAAAGTGAAGATAAGACGAGCAAATGCAAGGTGGTCGAGCTAGTGACCTAAAACAAGCGCTTCTTGGAGGTAACCCAAGACCCAAAAATTCCATTTTCTTTTATTTTAGTTAATTTAGGTATAATTAGGTTAAGTTAGATAATACTCATTGATCTTTGTTGTTGGCTTCAGGGTTTTGATGACAATACAAACTTTTGGAAGCACAATATTAGCACACCCAACTTCAAAGCAATGCGGCTCGTTGTGAGTTTCTTCTTGACTTTTTCTTTTTACTTTCCTTTGAACTTGATTACTTTGAGTTTTTGCGCTGCCATCGAGCAAGTTTGGGGAGGGAAAATTGAGAATTTTGGGAAAAACTCGCATGTATCTAGGTTTGTATCATCGCATGTAGAGTTTTTAAATTCTGGACCAGTTTAGACGGATCCGTCTGATTTCAGGCGGATCCGCCAGGATGAGTCCAGCTCTCGGCCAGGTTTCTGGCGACCCGTCTGATTTTGGTCAGGTCCGTCTGAAATCTGGTCCTGAGTTGCATTGCATGTAGGGGATTTGTTGCATCATAATTTCATGTAAGTTTGCATTTAGGAAAGTTTGGAGATTGATTTGGGAGATGGTCTAAGTTTGATTTTTGAGGGAATTTGGATTTGGAAAATGTGTTGCAAAAATTTTATCTTGAAAGTGAATTTGAGAAATTCAAAGCTTGAACTTCTTGGTGAAAAGGGAGAGTGGTCTTTTAAGAATCGTTTTTCTAACTAATGGGGTGGTTAATTTGACAAGAGCTTGATTGAATTCGTTGGTTAGAGCCAGCAAAGGGCAACCACCATTTGTCTAAGATTATTCTTTCAACTCAAAGGTTTGTCTAACCGTAAGTTGTGTCTTGCATGTTTAGAATAGTCGAACCATTTCTTTAAGTTATTTTATTTCCGTAAAAAAAAAAACTTAATAATTCTTGTTGCGAACATGAGGGTGCGAAGGGACTTGAAATTCCAATTGAAAATTCCACAAATATTGGAGGGTGGTGGCGGTAAGGTGTAATATTTCCACAAGTGGACCGTAGCGGTAAGGCGTAAAAATCGGTCCAACCTCCCCAGTGCGTCATGTGCTGGTAGCTTATTACAAGTCCTAATAGCGTAAAACCCTAAGCGATGAATCGCCGCAACTATACATTTAAATTCTAATTTTCTTTTGTTTAAGGTGGTTCGAAATGTCTAAACATGTGGTTCACAACTTAGGGTTAGTTCAAGTCATTTGAGTTGAGGGGGTTCGATCCCGTTTCTACCTGACTTGAAATTGATTGAAGTTCTTTGAAAAATTAACCGACCTATTAGTTAGGCAAATGATTCTTGATCGACAACTCAAGTTTGTGTTTTGAATTGTCTTGTTTTGAAACTACTTTGTCATTTCCAATCCCAAAGCCTTCTCTTGACTTGTAGTAAACCAACTTTTCAATTGTAATTTGGTCCTAAATCCTCCTCTTTGGTTTTCACTGTTGCTTAGGGACAAGCAAATTTTAAGTTTGGGGAGATTTGATTGGGGGTTTCATGCATACATTTCAACCCCATTTAGGCCCCAATTCCAATAAAAAAAGTTGTGTTTTTAGTTCATTTTATGTTATTTTTGTGTTAGAATAGAGGTACTGCTGTTTCCCTTTGTGTTTTACAGGTTTTTGGAAGATTTGGCGCTATTTTGGACTCGAGACGGGCCTTGAAGACGAAGAGAAGTGGTGCTGAATCGAGCCAGAGCTGAAAATGAAAGAAACTGTTGCTGCTAGGTTTCTGTCGGACCCGCCAGGATTTGGACGGACCAGCCAGAAACGGTCCAGTAAGCAGATTTTGAAGCCAGATTCTTGTTCAGGAAGTCAGACCAGCTATGGAAACTTGCTAGCTAGCGCCTAGGACGCGCCCCTGGCTTTATTAGGCATCTAGGAAGAGAGAGAAAATTTTTTACACAGTTAGGTCAAGTTTTGGAGCGTTTTGGAGGGCAGCAGCAGCCAGGCGATCCTGGCGGCCCCCGCTAGAATCCTATCGACCCCGCCAAGATTGCTTTTGGATCAGATCTTCTTACCTAATTGTTGTAATCTCTATATACTGGTTTGTTATGATGTTGGATACAGTAAACTTGTTGATTTGTGTTTGTTTTATGACGATGTGTGAGTAGTTTCTAGTTTAGGGGCAATTGTAGGGAACCGATACTTGGTAGCTATGTGATATTAACTATTGTTGACGTTTTATTTGATTTGTTTGGCTTTCTTGTTTTTCTTGTTAAATCTTGTTGTTTGTCAATTGCTTGGATCTGTGGTTTATACCCAATAGACGCGACCGAGTCTAGTTTGCTAGGTAGCAAGAACCGAAACTCTAAGCCTTTTTACAATCACTTGCTATAGGATTGGTAGTAGCCGAGAGGTGAACCCGGGACTTAGTCGAGAGACGTGTCTCTACCTGAGATCGAGAGAAGAATGTTGTCCTTACAGTGAGAAAGTCAAACCTAGAAAACCTAAGCCATGGAACGAGAGTTGAAACTTAGGGTTTTTAGGAGGTTCGAAGAGTTGAACTTAGGTGTTTAAGCCAAGAACGAGAGTTAGCGCTGTAAGCCCAGGAAGAACTTGAGATCCTGCATGTCAATTAGAACGTTTAACTGAGTAAACTGACCAGGCGGCGTGTTCTGGCGGATCCGTCTGAATTCAGTCGGACCCGTCCAAACACGGCTAGGAGTAGGAACCCGAAGCAATTGACCCTAACTTTGTCCAATTGTTGAATTTTGTGTCTTTTGTCGTAGTCTTCTTCTGTTTGAAACTTTAATTCATTATTAAAACCCCAAAAACATTTAAACTCCCGTCTAACTAATTAAATAAAGTAAAAGACTAATATTCCAACACCGTCCCTGTGGATTCGACCCTTAAGCTATCACTGCAAACGATTTACTTCGGTGATACTGAGGAGTTGTTTTGACTTGGTTTCCCAGACCGATCATTTACTGTGGGCAATAATGAGAAAATTAAAATTAAAGGTTGGGGTATAATTAGTATTTTGTCTAAAATTTTTTTACAAGATGTCTTTTATGTCGAAAATTGTTCGGTTAACTTATTATCTATTAGTAATTTTTCTAGAGATTTGAATTGCAAAATCATTTTTAAAGAAAATAGTGTTGTTTTCCAAGATTTAATTTCCAAGGAAATAATTGGTGAAGGTTTTCTTGAAAATGGTCTTTACTTTTTAAATAGCAATAGATTTGTTTTTAAAACGAGTAAAAATGGAGATTTGAGTAATCTTTGGCACAAGCGTGTTGAGCATCCTTCCGATAGAGTTTTAAACAAAATTTTTAATTTTTCTAATTTAGATTGTAGTAAGTGTGAAACTTGTAAAATTTCAAAACATACTAGACTTCATTTTCCTATTTCTAACTCTAAAAGTAATGATTTTTTGAACTTATTCATTCCGATGTTTGGGGCCAAGCTCCTATAACTTCCTATAATGACTATAGATATTTTGTTATTTTTATTGATGATTTTTCAAAAACCACGTGGTTGTATTTGATGAAAAATAAAAATGAGGTAGTTTTGCATTTTCAAAATTTTATAAATTTTATTGAAAATCAATTTGAGAAAAAAATTAAAATTTTGAGGACCGACAACGGTACCGAATATGTTAATCAAAATTTTTCTAATTTTCTTAAAAAAAAGGTATTTTACATCAAACTACTTGTGTTACCACTCCTCAACAAAACGGTATTTCCGAAAGGAAAAATAGTTATCTTCTAGAAGTTACTAGGTCGCTTTTATTTCAAAATAATGTTCCGAAATTTTTTTGGTCGAATGTCGTTTTAACTGCGACCTATTTGATAAATAGGTTGCCAAGTGCCATTTTGGATTTTAAAAGCCCTTTAGAAATTCTTTATGGTAGAAAATTAGATATTAGTCATTTAAGAGTTTTCGGTTGCAAATGTTTTGTGCACAATCAAAGAATTGACAAACTCGATTTTACTTTGATTAAAACTATTTTTGTCGGGTATTCTTCCGAAAAAAAGGGTACAAATGTTACAATCCCAAAAATAAAAAGCTTTACATCTCTAGAGATGTTAGTTTTTTTGAAAATGAACTTTTTTATGAAAATTATAATAAAAATAATGTTGAAAAAATTCTTCCAAGTGATTTTATATATCCATGTGTTACTAACGACGAAACTAGTGAGTTTCGAAGAGAATTGAGAAATATTGTAGGCGAAGAATCACAAGAAGAAAGTGAAGGAAGCCAACAAAGTGAAGAAAATAAAAACAAAGAACTTGAATAAACCGAACAAGAATACATTGAGGAGCATAATGAAACTCAAGATCAAGATATGCCGTTAAGAAGATCAAGTCGACAACATCAACCTTCCACAAGATTAAAGGATTTTGTCACTTATTCGGTACAATATCCAATTCAATATTACATTTCTTATGATAATATCTCACGCGAACATCGTGCCTTCTTAAATTCCTTGTCCAAAATTGAGGAACCAACTAATTACGAGGTAGCAAAAAAGGATCCAAAATGGTGTAAGGCAATGGAAGAAGAACTTCATGCCTTAGAAAAAAAAAATCAAACTTGGGTACTTTGTGAATTATCAAAAAAGAAAAAATCGGTTGGTTGTAAGTGGGTGTACAAAATTAAATACCATGGTGATGGTACCGTAGAACGGTATAAAGCTAGATTGGTACCCAAGGGGTATACCCAAACTTATGGTTTGAATACCATGTTTCGATAGAAAATTGACAACCGGTTTTTGCACATTTGTAGGCGGGAATATAGTCACATGGAAAAGAAAGAAACAAAATGTCGTGACACTATCAAGCGTGAAAGCGTATATCGGGCTATGGCGTCCACCGCAAGCGAATTGACATGGATCAAGCAACTACTCGCCGATTTGAATATAGCATATAAAGAGCCAATGAAGATGTTTTGTGATAATCAAGCGGCGAGACATATTGCGGAAAATCCCTTTTTTCATGAGCGGACCAAACACATAGAAGTGGATTGTCACTTCATTAGAGAAGGAATCCAAGCCAAAGAGATTGAAACACCTTACGTTCGAAGTCAAGACCAATTAGCGGATATTTTCACTAAGGGATTAAGCATCAAATCTTTTAACGATATTGGAAGCAAGCTAGGCTTGTATGATATTTATCTTGAGGGGAAGTGATGAAAACCAAGGAGATTAAGGGACTTATTAGACTAAATAATAAATTTCCATCCAACCTTTTATGGTATTAAAAGGGTGCAACTTTTTTCTATTTTTGGAAATTGTAACGTTAGGCCAACTTAACGGTAATATTTTTTTACCGTTCCTATTCTGCCTATATATAGGCATGTAAATTTAATTGTAAAAACAAGAATACATAATTCCAACAAATACGCTCTCTTTTTCAATCAAACTTAACACCTAGACGCAGCTAGATCTCGGCCATTGGAGAGAATTGGATGGTGGTGATTAAACCGGGCTCAAGGAAGGAAATCTTAGATGCTAGCCTATATATACCCCAAATTGGAGCTACAGAAAAAAGAGAGGCAGCCGCAAGACAGGTTTAGGGTTATACACTTGTAATTAGGTTAAATTTAGTGAGAGCAGTGGTGAAAGAGGTGAAACAATTCATCGAACACTTGTCTAAAGGAGTAAAGAGGTGAAATTAAGAAAAATTAACTTGGTAATTCTCGATCTGGATGTGAAATAGTCGATTTGAATAGTCCATTGGGGCTTTTCTGCTCTCTTTCTCTCCCTTTTTATCTCACCCACCAAATCATGGTGTGCTTGAGTTTATGAAAATAAGAGAACAATGGAGGTGACTATGTCCACTCCATTGATTTCTTCTTATGAGAATAAGTGAAATAATAGCATCATGACATCATAATAAACTCAATTGCATCATGTTAGTTTAATTGTGCATTTAGAGGGAGGGGACTATGTCCACTTCCTCACCTTTCCTGTAAAGAGAGATCAGTGGAGGTGACAATGTCCACTCCATTGATCTTCTCTTCTCTCAAGAGAAATCAAAGAGAGATAAAAAAATATTATGCATTTTCATCTAATCTAGCCAGAAATAAAATAAATAAAATATAGGGTTTATTTGCATAAAAAAATATAAACTATGCATGGACAGCAGGTACTTGGTCTTATGGACAGTAGGGAACTAATTTTCTATTTTTCTAGATTTTATTTGATTTTATAGGATTTAATAAAGGCAGCAGGGGCATTTTCCAAAATAAATTATTATTTTAAAAGCTCTGGACTTTTCTGCAAATTTTCTTACACAAAAAGTTTATAAACATGTTAATGGGCATGTCTGCATTTTTTAAGAATGTTTTAGTAAATGCAAAATGATTTTCTTATTTGTTGCATAATTAGGCAGAAAATATAAAAATAAATAATACTTCACAAAAAAAATAATAATAAGTAATTGCTTCATATTGTCTGCAGTGTATTTCTTATGTATGTTATGATCCTTGTAAGTCGTTTTACTGCATTTTGGCAAGTGAAAACAAAAATTCTCATAAACAGTAGCATAATTACATAAAATAAAGGCTGAAAATAGTGAAAACGCAAAAAAGCTCATCCCCACTCTCTGTGTTGTTTTGAACATTTAAAACACATTCAATCTAACCTAAATGGAGTGTTAAATCAAACTTTGTGGCTGTAAGTAGACTTCATGCAACTCCATGAATTGAACGAAGTACAAAAGATGGCACTCTCTGCCCCTATACTCTCCAAACCAAATTGAAACGATTTAAACCAAATTAAAAGTATAAAGTTCATAAAATTGAATTAATAAAGCTATACATGGGGTTTTTGGCATCAGAGGAGCCTTCTATGGGGCCCATTGATGTGTGAGCTTATATACCCAAAAATAACCTAAAAACAACCGCAAGCGCACGGTAATTCGTTGGTACAGTCGGGGTCGTATCCACGGGGACGATAAGATAAGTACTAAACCTTACTTATTCACAAAATCTAGACGGTAAAAGAAAGGGTTTCGGGCTTAATTAACAAGTAACAAAAATAATCAACCAAAGGTAAATAGAACAGTAGCAAGTTTTTGTGTTTTTGGATGTAAAATATGGTATAAAAATGTCCTAGGGGTTCAGTTTCCACCTTGGTTAGGCTTCGGGCTGTCAACGAGCGTCGCTCTCGCGCCGCATCGTTGACTCGTGCGTGCCTGGAGATCCTGTGCGACCGCACAGGGATCCCATGCGACCGCACGACCCTAGGTTAATGTTAAAATGACACGAAAACGTGGTTTCTGACTTGTGTGGGATAGATCTAGCCATACCTAATCTCCTGAACCTCAACTCTCGTAATTTTGATCACAGAACCTGGCATGGAACCTAGTCTAAAGCCCCCATTAGGTTAATTAACCCTCAACTCTCGTAATGTTGGCTTAAATACCTAAGTCCACTTGTTGATTCTCTAAAGCATCTACTAGACTCTCGCCTAAGCAGAAATTTGTCCCTCTCGGGCTTAAATTGGTCACCTCTCGGCTCCTAACTTACCTTGAGCACTTATTTGGTTCAATTAAACAATCTACACCCTTGCCTAGATTAGATGCGGTCGTTCACCTAATAGGAGGTTCAATCAAGTAATTCAACACAAACAAGCATAAACATTTAGAAACCAAGCAAGTAGTACACAATAGAAACCAAAAATCAAGTCATATCAACAAACCTAACATCAGTTTCAACTAGCCCTAGAACATAACTAAATTTAGCCTAACATAATGCTAAAACAAACAACTAAAACAAGGGAAACAAAAGATACAATCTCCATGAAAAACCAAAAGGAAAGAGGAAGGCGAAAGCCCCTTCTCGAGCCTCTCTGACTTCTAGATCCACAAGGAGATGGCTTGGGGTGAAAAGGTGAAGCGACGGGGGTCGAAATGTGAGTCTCTAAGGCGGCAGGGAGCCTGTGCGGTCGCATAGGATGGTGGTGCGGTCGCACAGGGGACTGGATCTGGATCGGGGTAGGTTTCGGATTGCTGCGCCGCCTTAGAATGGGATGGAATGAAAGATGCCCTAATTTCGGCACTTGGGGCGCCTTAAATAGGGGTCGGGGTAGGGTTTGGAGCTCCGTGCGGTCGCACAGAAGGCCTGTGCGGTCGCACCAAAGTCATCGGCCCAAACTTGAGTCATGTGCACCTCTCCATGGCCCAAAATAGGCCTGTGCGGTCGCATGGCATTCCTGTGCGGCCGCACAAGGTCATTTGAGGCCCGATTTGTACGTTGGTTTGTGCCGAATGGTGCCGTCTTCGCTGCAAATTAGCTCCAAGTCCCTACAAATTAAAATAAAACCCAAGCAGTACCACATTTCTACAAAAATAAACAGAAAACAAGTAAAACTAAATAGAATCAAGGGTTTTGAGCTAAAGTTTGGGTAAAAGTCCGGCCTAAAACCATATATAAATATGTGACATCACCCATCACTAGGTCAGATCAGCCTCATTTTGAAGCCGAGCTGCCTCAGTAGAGTCCTCTCTCTTCCAAGCTTCTACACTTCAAATTGACCTCACAAATGTTTATCACACATCTTCACGGGTTCAAAAAAGCTCTTGCTGGCAGAAGAGAAGGACCATAAAGCTTCCCATGCCATTAATGGCTGCTTGAGACTCCTCAGGTATTACATGTTGCCGCAAGCTTCCACAGCGAGATTGAAGTTCACCAATCGCTTCGTCTCTCCCCCACGATTCTAATGAGACCAGTCTCAACAGAAATAATGGTCGGACTCGCCGCAATTTCATCGGAGAAGAAACGAGGATTTTTCTGCAAAATAACCAGACTCGTCGGAGAAGAGGGAGTTCTGAGTTTGATTTTTTGCGGATCTTCTGTGGCCAGTTCAGGTGTGGTGGGTCACGTGACTCATTACGCCAGGCGTCTGAAATAAATAAAAATAAAAATAAATAAATAAAATAAAAATAAAATAAGTGGGCCCCATTTGTCAGAAAAAAATAATAAATAAAAATTAAATGACACGTGTCAGCATGAGGAAATTCCAGAATTTGTTAAAATTTTAAAAATTTATTAAAAATAGTAAGAAACTCAGAAAAATACAAATAAAATATCCATAAAATCCTAAAAATCTGTAGAAACTAGATTTACTGATATTTTGATATGAAATTATGTCAAAATGTGTCCCTTTTATATTTTCAAAGTATTTTCTAATTAAAATTGAATTTTATAAATTGCCAAAAACTTTGTAAATTGACCAAAAATAGTAGGAAGCTCAGAAAAATCCAAATAAAATATCTAAAAATTCCTAAAGATCCAAATAAACT
The DNA here is from genome assembly GCA_027725995.1 of Rhynchospora tenuis. NCBI lineage: Eukaryota > Viridiplantae > Streptophyta > Magnoliopsida > Poales > Cyperaceae > Rhynchospora > Rhynchospora tenuis. The sequence goes on along the minus strand of CM050889.1, from coordinate 61,118,368 downwards.
AAATCCAATAGTATCTTCATATGTAATTTTGACAAAATCAAGAGTTTTATATTTTTAAAGTATTTTCTTAAAAAAATAAATTATATAAACTCCAGAAAAATAGTAAAATCTCTCAATAAAAATTCTAAACCAAATTTTATAGATAATCTCATAAATAAAAATGGCATCTTAAATCTTGAATCTCAAAAAATAAAAAATGTGAAATTTAATAGCAAAATCTAAATTAAAAAATCAAAAAAGACAAAAAACAAATGAATAATAATAAATAAAATAAATAAAATAAAATATAATAATAATGATAATAAATTAAAAAATCAAGGTAATTCCAAATTAAATCAATATAAAATAAATTAAAATTCAGACCCTCTTAATAAAAAAATAATAATAATAAAAATATTTCAAATAAATAGTTTTAGTTTTAGATGTTCTTAGATTAGTTTTAGATATTCTCAAATAAATAGTTTTAGTTTTAGATGTCCTTAAATACTTCAAATAAATAGTTTTAGATATTCTTAGTTATTCCAATTAAATGGTTTTAGATATACTTAGATATTCTCAATTGTGCCCCGTCAATTAAGTCTGGTACCATCAATTGAGTCCGTTCTAAGCCAAAAGAAATAAATCACCAATACCCTCAATTGTGCCCCCGTCAATTAAGTCTGGTACCATCAATTGAGTCTGGTTTAAGCCAAAAGAAACAAATTACTTTTATTCTCAATTGTGTCCCCGTCAATTAGGTCTGGTGTCATCAATTGAATCTTGTTTAAGCCAAAAGAAATAAACTGCTTGTTAAATGCCAAAATCATTTGAATGACGACTTTTTCTAGCCTATTACATATGATTCCTCGAATCTCTTAATCAGAGGTTCTCATGGAAAACCACTGGGTAATTAACAATAGGGTTTGCGCCTATTGGAAAGAAAGGACCCACAAACTAATAAACCCTCATTAGAGTGGATTCTCGTCTATGTTCTCTGGTTGTTAAGAGGCATCAATACCTGAATCCAGGCTCGTGAGGGGTGAATCTAAGACTTATTCTCTTTCTTGAGGAAACCCAATCGTTCTTCGAGAAATGACGAAAAAGTTCACCCACCATGAAAACTTCCATGTCCTTTTCAATAAAGTCTGGAAATATTGCCATCATCGCTCTTTGGAAGGTGGCGGGTGCATTACACAGTCCAAATGACATCCTTCTATAAGCATATGTGCCATAGGGACAGGTGAAGGTGGTCTTTTCTTGATCACTTGTGTGTGGAGATCTGGAAGAATCTCAAATAACCATCTAAGTAACAAAAGAATGAGTGATTGGCTAGTCTCTCCAAAAGCTGGTCTACAAAGGGAAAGGGGAAATGATCCTTGCGTGTGGTGGTATTGAGCTTCCGATAGTCTATGCACATACTCCACCCAGTCACTACTCTTGTTTGAATCAATTCATACTTGTCATTTTTCAGCACGGTTGTGCCACCTTTCTTTAGTACAACATGTACAGGACTAACCCATTCACTATCAGAAATCAGGTAGATGATACCCACATTTAACAACTTCAAAACTTCCTTTCCAACAACCTCTTTAAGATTAGGGTTCAACCTCCTTTGATGTTCTATTGAGGGTTTGTAACATTCCTCAAGTAGAATGCGATGCATACAGATGGATGGATCTAACCCCTTGAGGTCGTCAATTGAATATCCAATAGCCTTTTTACGGGCTTTCAATTCCTTAAGAAGCTTGTTGGTCTGGTCTTGGTCAAGTTGAGCATTTATAATAACAGGATAAGTCTCATCTGGACCAAGAAACGCGTAGCGAAGAGCCTTTGGAAGTGGATTGAGTTCCACTTTAATCGCCTCTGGTTCCAATGTTGAGCGGTCCGCTTAAAGGTGAGCGGGTCGCTTTCTGTGGAGCCGAGGCTCGACACTTGGTTTGGTTGGCTCTTGAGTTGAACCAGTGCTGTCTGTCTGGCCGCCTGGTCGTCAAGCGATCCGCCTTAGACAAAACTGAGAATGTCAGTTGGGTCCAGTGCTTCCATGATCTCATTAAAGATGTAGTCGCCATCTTCTTCAAGTGAGTCAGAGAAGAACTCGTATGCATTGCCTGTTACAAAAGGTCATTTTTGTGGTAGTGAACTATGGATTCTCATCAAGATACATGTTCAGAATAAAAGAAAAATAACACTAAATCAGTCTATCTGCATATGAGCGTCCTTTTAAATGTATCAAACTCTTTTAATCATCAAATAATTAATTAAACGAATATTAACACATTACATACGCACTTATTTATATTGAGGTACAAAGTATGGTACTGAACTCTCGAGCGTACATATTTGAAAATAAATAAATAAATAAAATCCCTCAAACGTACTATAACGTCTAACATCAAAAAGTAAAATAAAACAAAACATGACCTCGCTGTGCAATGTGCAGTGCAGACAAGAAAGCGCCGAATAACAGCCACTGGGGATGCATGGTTTTCGAATGCACAAAAATTAAGAATCCAACCAACTTTTTAGGTGCCACGGTGCTTAAAATGCTGAGACTTGTTACAGAAAATTCAAAATAATGGGGTGGCGAGGTCCTCTTGGGCCCCCACGGTGCCTCCGCTCACGGCGGCAGGTTGTGCATACCCAGTCGGGGTCTGACAAGTGTTAAGAATGATCCGTGCCTCCTTTACTGATTTTGCTGCAGATAAAATCTTTGCAAACAATGATTCATGCACGTCTTGTTGAATGAAGAACAATTTTGTCTTTCATTAAATATTCTATCACACTCCCCAGCACCTTTCCATATATACTAATATCCTATAGCTAGGCCGTATGATTTGAATATCGTTGTCATATTGATACTCTATAATTCATAATTTTTACCTTTGAATTGGGACACCAACGTATTGGATATGTTGAACGTACTGTTGCTCGCTTCAACTATTGGACCTGTAAGATATCTAACTCTATGAATCATAAAATACAAGGAATTAGATATACCGCAGTGAAAATTGATTGATTAGTCTAGATCCTTCTCGAAAGCAGTGCTGCAACCCTTCTCCTACGCCTTGTCTTCCTTCGTATGCTGTCGGTACACCACAACCTCAAGTTAGGGCTTGGCTTCTCCTTTCACGATTCCAAGAGCCGGTCAACTTGTGCATGTGCTTCCTAATGCTCTCCAAGCAATAGGATGGTCTCCTCCCTCTCAATCACGAGTTAGTCTCTCTTTCTGGTAGTTATTATACACAATGACAATTTCTAGACATAGATAGTGATTAGAAGAGGGGTATATATACAGCCAACCTGAAACGTCTAATAATAGACTTTTAAGAAATATGAACCGACCTAGCTGAAATGGTATGTTCCATATTTGGAACTGTTGGAAATAGTGTAGAGCCATTATTAGAACGAACCGTTCCAAGCATAGAATGGACCGTTCTAGTAGGTTGGTTCTTATAATTGGAAAGACACGTTCTAAGTATAGAACAAACCATAATATGAACAGCAGAACGGACCGTTCCAAGTATGGAACGGACCGTTTCAGCTATGTTGCTTCATATTTCTGGAAAGTCTATTTGAGACGTTTCAAGTTAGCTGTATATATACCCTTCTTCTAATCACGACTTGGTATGTCTGAAAATTACCATTGTGTGTAATAACCACAAGAAAGTGAGAGAACTCGTGATTGAGAGGGAGGAGACCATCCTATTGCTTGGAGAGCAATAGGAAGCACACGCACAAGTCGACCGACTATTGAAATCGTAAAAGGTGACGTCAAGTCCTAACTTGAGGTTGTGATATACCGACAGTATACGGAGGAAGACAAGGCGTGGGAGAAGGGTTGCAGCACTGCTTTCAAGAAGGATCTAGGCTAATCGATCAACTTCCGCTGCGGTATATCTAATTCCTTGTGATTTACGATTTATAGGTTAGATATGCATATAGTACCACGAAATCTAAGAGGAACGGTCCATTCTGCTGTTCATATTACGGTCCATTCTATAATTGAAACGTCTAAAATATACTTTCCAATTATAAGAACCAATCTTCTAGAACGGTCCGTTTCAAATTGAAATGGTTTAAAAAGCGTTGATCAGCGGCTCAAAAGCGGTTTAATAGCGGTTCTATTAGCTCACCGCTACGGTGCTAAACAAATTATTGGTTGTTAGCGGTGATTTATTGATACTAGATAAAGTCTAATATATTTCGGTAGTTTATGCGTTTTACCATCTTAAATGAGAAAAGCCCTTAAGACGGCCCATATTTCCATTGACTTCAGCGCAGAAAATTAGAAATCCTATTCATTCTCTTTCAAGAGTCAAGAACACTGGCCAGTGGCCACTAGCACGCACAATTCTCTTTCAAGCTCTCAGCTCTTCCCGGCTTCCCGGCTCACGGCTCTGTGACTCACTGCTTTCACCATACCTCCACGGTTTTTTCTCCGACAATTGCTCTGGCTATTGCCAAGAAACCTCCTCTCTACCCCTAATTGTGTCAATTTTGTTTTGTTTTTGGTCTTTACTAGTGTTTTGAATTTGGATCTTTGTATTCTATTCTTTGTCGATAGGTTAGATATAGGACATGCGCACTTGTACTGAGATCAATGGTTCCAGTGTTATTGAGAGTAATAAGTGCCTAACTGAGGTCTATTATATCAGGTGGCGATGGATGTGTGTTGTAATAATGTCATGAGCTTTTGTTTTAAACTTTTAATAGAAAAGTGGTGAGGTTCTCCCATTATTTGGAAAAATAAAGTAATAATTGTTGGAGTTATGTCCTAGAAGCCAATCATTCTGGCTACTTCTATGGTTTATGTTATTGATGATATTTTATCATTTGTTCCTTGATTTATTTATTGATAGATCATTCAGGTTGAGGATCTGAATTGTAGATCTCTATAACTCATTTGTTCGTAAATGACAATAATAAATCTAAAGATGTCCATAATCTTGATAATTAACAAGGAACATTAATTATCAAATAAGATTAGTATGCAAGTTAAGCGATGATTAAGTTCTACAAATCATAGGTAAGGAGTTACCAACTTAATTGCATATGTATATGTTGTAGAACATAGTACAGGACTTGACCCAATGAAATAAACATTTGGATTGTGTTGAGTGTCATTGTTTATTTCATATCAGTTTGATTCTAAGTTTGAGATGCTCATCTTTTCCACATGAGGATAGGATCAATGAATATCGTCTAACGTTGATTCCTGATAAAGGCTGCTATAAGAACTTTATTTATGTTCTCTTGAATTGTGCGGGGAAAAGTTGTTCATCAAGAAAACCGTATGTCCCTCATTAATATATTTAATGAGTGATGATATCTGTTTGGGCCCCTTGATGGAGTTGGATTGGTTGGCCAACATGTACAATCAACTCTAGATCAAGAAATGTATAATCTGCAAGAATGACACATTCCTATCTTGGATTATACAAAGATATCATGTGACATAAGAATCAGACAAGGAAATACTAATATTTCTTATGCAGGATTGAGATATTGTAACGGTACATTATTTATACGAATTGGGAGTCATAACGTGTTGCTAGATACCGCTTATGATTATTGGAAATAAATGATGATTTATTCTCCATGGCCAACATAGTATAAATCCTCAAAGGGTCACACAAATAGGACTTTAACCAAACTTGTATTATTTATTTGTATTGGGGAATACAAAAACTTGATGAGTTGATTAATTAATTATATACCGTTGCGAACCGTTATGATTAATTATATCAAAAGGATCATGTTAGAATAAATTAATGCATATGCTAATCCATTAATGATTATCAATAAATTGATAATTATGTTGTTCAACAATATTTAATATAATTATAGGAATTATATTGAATGTATATATGGACTTTCATTTGAGCCGAAATAAGAAGCAATATTATTGGCCCATTTAACAATTAGTTTAATGGCTTTAATTAAGAGGAAATACAAAATGGAAATGGCCCATTTTAGCCCATGTCTTGGCCGGCCACATGATGGCACATTTGTAATTAGTTACAAATGGGGTTAGGTAGAGATTAGCACTATATAAGGACCACTTGAGATGGCCTAAAACCCTAGTTGCTTTTCTCTCTCTTTGCACCTCTCCTAGCCGCCACCTTTGGAGAAAATTTCAGATTTTCTCCATTGATTAAGACCATCCTCTTGCTTCTTAATCTAGTTCATGTGTTGAACAAAAACTCTCTACACAATTATTTAGTTGATTAATTGAAGAGAGACACTAGTTGGATTAGCTTCTTCCTTATCCTTGCTAGCACAAGTTGAAAAGGGATTGGTTAATACTCCTTGGTGGACTCGAGGCCGGCCTAGGAGGAGAGGAGAGCACGCCACCGATTCCCACGCCTTGGAAAACCTCACAAGAACATTTGTGAGAGGTAGAATCCTCCTACACCCTTTTCTCTTGTGTGTGAATGCCTTGCACTAGATCTTGTGTTTTGCTTGTTCTTAATGGGATTAATTAGTTGTAATTAGTCTAAAATTAAAATATGAGCATTTCCTAACAGTGGTATCAGAGCTATGGTCGTGCTTAAGGTTTTTCACACTTAATTAGTTGAGAAATTCGTAATTAATTAAGTTAATTAGTGATGTGCATGCTTGCTGGCCCTGGAAAGGCTGTTTTCTGTCTTGTTGCTTGTTTTTCGTGGTGTAAAGCTCTCTGAAATTTTTTCCTTCTTATTGGAGGTTGTAGATCTTTGAGTTGTGGTTGTTTTTCCACTGGAATCATTGAAATTCGATGTAAAATGAATTTTTAGTGATTTAAACGGTAACGGTGCGCAGATCTGTCATTCTGCTGCACAGTTCTGTTGTTGTGGTTGGTAACAAATAAGTTTGTATACAAAGTACCTGTAACTTTTAGATAGGATTAATCTAGACCTGATGCTCTTTCTGGATATGTAAATTTTGTTGCATATTTCGGATCTTATGTGGGTGTTCAAGGATGAAAAGTGATGAAGTTGTCAGATCTGGTTTTTCGAACAAACCGATTGTTTTGAAAAACTGTACTTATTGAGAAACTTTTATGGAAAAGTGTTGAAATGGAAATGTTCTCCTTTAAGTCTGGAATCTGTGAAAATTAATTTCATAGATTTTCATTGAGATTTGATACCTCAACCGAGTGAAGCCTTTTTGGTCGACGGTCTGTTCCAGAACAGGATACCTTGCTTAAATGCTTGTTATCTTGTTGATCTTGAATATAACTTGTGGATTTTCTTTTCATGGACTGATAGCCTATTGTATGTAGTATTTTTCTATGTAAATTGTTTGCTGGAAAAATATCAAGGGGATGATCATACAGACCAAAAGGTTGAGACCAATAACAGAATTTTCTCTAACGGTGCTTCGCGCACAATCTGAGGATTTGTCTTTTTTGGTTCTCCCTGATGGTAACTGATCTCTCCTTGAGATTTTTACAGGTAACCACAATCTTTGTAAGGAGTTCTCTGGATTTATTTCGGATTTTTTGGAGACCGAATTATTTTGAATTTTTTCGGGACCCGAATTTCGTATTTTAATTAGTTAAAATAGTTTCTAATTAATCATTTTGTTGAAAGGTTAATTAGAAGACTCCTTAAATACCCTCCTTTCTGTTTTGATGGTTGGATTTAATTTAAAAGGGCTTAAACAATTAGTTGTTAAGGTTAAGCCTTCTTTGCATTTGAAAAACTTGAGCAACAAGTATGCACAAAGATTCTAATTAATGAAATTAATTAAGGAACAAGTGAATCATGTATATTGTATATGTGCTAACTTTGTTTTGTAGGAGGATGTGGGTTTGATATGGCTTAAGATGTCAATGCCTTGTGTGTTGTAATATATTGTGAATGCATGTGATTGCTTGTAAAGTGGCCTAAGGTGCCTTGATCATTAATTGGTTAATTTTTGATGTAACTTGTGAGGCTTGCATGCCCCTAAGGCCTAGGCGGGGTTTTAGGAATTTTATCACATGTATTTATTTCCCTTAAATATTAGATAGGATCTTAGTATTTAGTGGGAGGGCTTGATTAGATTAGTCTCGTTACATGGAGATGCGACGAAGATTAATGCAAGCGGGAGCCATACAAACCCACGACTATGTTTGAGATGTGCATGATTATGTGATTGTTTGAGAATGCCTTGAATTGTGATAGGTAGGTATGGGTGTATGCTTACACGACCACCAATCAAGAGTCACATAATTTGTTTTGTCCCAATTACGATTAAGTTAAATCATCCTCCTTCTCTCTATCCCCTTCACGTCAATTGCCAATCATGGCGCGGTCCGCCATAGCGGACGTCATGGTTGTCAAGCTTGATAGTCGGGGTACAAATGCAAAGATTTGTTAGGAGCAAATAGAGAGAAGTTGCTTATCGATGATTCCAACAAGTTTTCTTGGACATCGGGATGAAGTTCGTGTAGCGAACCAAGAATCATAAAGTTGTATGATTGGTTAAAGAGAACCTACCTCGTCTAGTCATTTTGGATGTCGTGCCATAGCAGGTCCATTTTGACGAAAATGGGGATCTTGGAATCCATTACATTTAGGGACATTAATTTAATGTAGTGGAAGTTTTACTTTATGGAAGTTAAAACAAAAAACCATAAACTAAATGACCTTAAATTTTGATATTGTTGTAGATGTCTTCCTCGTCTTTTACGCTACGTTCTCTTCTTGAAAAAGAGAAACTTGCCTTCAATGGTGCCAATTTTTTGGATTGGCACCGCAACCTTAGGCTTGCCCTTAGGTTTGAAAAGAAGGAGTATCTCTTGACCACTCCCTTACCTCCTCTTCCTGAAGAGAAGGCTCCTAAAGAGGACCATGATAACTATGAAAAGCATCATGGAGACGACATAGAGATGTCGGTCTTGATTGTTGCAGTCATGGACAATGAGCTCCAAAAGGAGTACATTGATAGTGGTCTTGGAGTGTTTGAAATCATCTCTCGTCTCTCAAGAACATTTAAGACCAAAGCTCGTACCGAAAGGGGCAAACTCATCAAGGCCGTCGCCAACACTCGTTTGGCGGAGGGTCATGAAGTTGGCCCACACGTCATGAGGATGGCGGGGTTGTTTCGGCAGCTTGAAAGCCTTGACACGCCCTTCCCACCGGAGGCTGTCCAAGACTTTATTCTCAACTCTCTTCCTCAGAGTTACTCGGGGTTCGTTGTGAACTACCGCATGAATGGCATGGATAAAAGTTTGGAGGATCTCCAAAACATGCTTATGGAAACCGAGGAGAGTCTCAAGAAAGAGAAAGGGTCTAAGGATGTTCTTGCTGTGAATGACAAGGGAAGGAAGATCAAGAAGAAAGGCCGAAGAAACAAGAGAGGCAAAGGCCCGGTGGCGCCCCAAGGCTCGTCCAAGGGTGCTCCCGTGGGTTCAAGGAAGAAGAAGAACCCGGCCACTTCCGATACCGTGTGCTACTATTGTAGCGACAAGGGCCATTGGAAGAGGAACTGCCCCAAGTACCTTGCTGATAAGAAGGCTGGAACCGTCCGTCCTTCTACTTCAGGTATATTTGTCATTGAAACCCTTCTCGCTACCTCAAGCAATGACTGGATATTTGATACTGGTTCATGTGCTCACATTTGTCGAAATGTGCAGGCACTAAAGAGTAGGAGGCGACTTGAGAAAGGCGAAGTTCAACTCCGCGTCGGTAACGGCACGTGCATCTCCGCTATGGCCGTTGGGAACGTGGAATTATCTTTGCCTTCGGGTTTTGTGTTGGAACTCAAGGATGTTTATGTAGTTCCATGTATCACTCGAAACATTATCTCTATCTCATGTTTGGACTTGGATGGTTTTGATGTTGTAATAAAGAACAAGTGTTTGACTTTGTTTCGTGATGAAGTTCATTATTGTGTTGCGCATTTATCGAATGGTCTTTATATGCTTGATAGTAATGAACTTGTTTTGAGTGTTGAGAATGACAATAGGAAACGTAAGATTTCTCATGAGAATGCAACTTTGATGTGGCATTGCCGCTTAGGTCACATCAATGAGAAGCGCATCAAGAGATTACAAACCGTTGGTCTCTTGAATCAATTCGCTTTCGAGCCAATTGACATATGCGAGTCTTGTTTGATGGGAAAGATGATCAAAGCGTCTTTTCCCAACAAAGGGATAAGGGTAAGTGGCTTATTGGACCTTGTACATACCGATGTATGTGGACCTATGAGCATTTGCGCACGTGGTGGTTATTCATACTTCATCACTTTCACCGATGATCATAGTAGATACGGGAATATCTACTTGATGCGGCACAAGTCCGAATCCTTTGACAAGTTCAAAGAATTCAAGAGTGAAGTTGAAAACCAACTTGGTCGAAAGATCAAAGTCTTACGTTCCGATCGTGGAGGAGAGTACTTGAGTCATGAGTTTGGTGATTATCTAAAGGAGTGTGGAATAGTTCCACAACTCACACCACCGGGAACACCACAATGGAATGGTGTATCCGAAAGGAGGAATCGAACTTTGCTAGACATGGTTCGATCGATGATGAGCCAAACCGATTTGCCTAAATCGTTTTGGGGCTATGCATTAGAGACCGCAGCTTTTACACTAAACCGTGTTCCATCTAAGTCCGTTGAGAAAACACCCTATGAACTTTGGTTTGGTCGGAAACCAAGTATGACGTTTCTCAAGATTTGGGGTTGTGAAGCTCATGTGAAGAAACTAATGAGCGACAAACTTGGACCCAAAACGGACAAGTGTTATTTCGTAGGATACCCTAAGGAAACGAAGGGATACTACTTCTACAACCGCAACGAGAACAAGATAGTTGTTGCTCGTACCGGTGTGTTCTTGGAGAAGGAGTTTCTCGCAAGAAGAAGTAGTGGGAGTAATGTAGTCATTGAAGAAATTCATGAACTACCACAAGACATGCCTCAAGTAGGTAATGTAGTTATTCCCAATGAGGTTCCGAATGAGGTTGTAGCCGAACCCGTTCCACAAGCCGTTGTGGAAGAGGTTCAAGAGAATGCTCCCTCAAATGAGGACTCGAACATATCGCGAGTCGATTATGTTCAAGAAACTCAAAGTTTCGAGGATCAAGAACCAACTCCACAAGCCGTTGTGGAACAAGTTCAAGAACCTCAAGAACCTCAAGCTCCTATTCTACGAAGGTCAACAAGAGAAAGTCATCCACCCGAAAGGTATTTGGGTTTGCACGATGTCCTCGTCATTGCGAATGACGAACCTTTGACCATTGATGACATGATGAAGAAATCCGACTCCAAGGAATGGCTCAAAGCCATGGAATCCGAAATGCAATCCATGTATGACAACAAGGTTTGGACCTTGGTTGACCTTCCCAACGGAGTAAAACCCGTTGAGAACAAGTGGATCTTTAAAAGAAAGGTCGACATGGATGGCAACTTGACCATTTACAAGGCACGACTTGTTGCGAAAGGTTACAAGCAAATTCATGGTATTGACTATGAAGAAACCTTCTCGCCCGTCGTCATGTTCAAGTCAATTCGGATCTTGTTAGCAATTGCCGCATTTTATGACTATGAGATATGGCAAATGAATGTCAAAACCGCCTTCCTAAATGGAAATTTGGAAGAGGATGTGTACATGACACAACCCGAGTGTTTTGTGGATCCTAAGAATGCTAACAAGGTTTGCAAACTTCAAAGGTCCATTTATGGATTGAAGCAAGCATCGAGGAGTTGGAACAAGCGCTTTGATGAAGAGGTCAAGAAGTTGAACTTCATTCAAAGCGAAAAGGAACCTTGTGTTTACAAGAGGATTAGTGGGAGCGTGGTCGTATTTCTTGTTCTTTATGTTGATGATATACTCTTGATCGGGAATGATATTCCAGAATTGAATGATGTCAAGGATTCATTGAAGAAGGTGTTCTCAATGAAAGACTTGGGCGAAGCCGCCTACATCCTAGGAATCAAAATCTATAGAGATAGATCTAGGAGGTTGTTAGGCTTGAGTCAAGATGCATATATTGGCAAGGTGTTGGAAAAACACAAAATGGCTAGTTCCAAGAAGGGTTACTTGCCTATGTCACATGGCATATTCTTGAGCAAGACTCAATGTCCGACGGAAGATGCAGATAGGAAATTTATGAACAAGTTTCAATATCCATCTGTGGTCGGATCAATCATGTATGCCATGCTATGCACTCGCCCCGATGTGGCACATCCGATTAGTGTGACTATTCTTGAACCTCTTCCACAACGGCTTGTGGAACGGGTTCGGCTACAACCTCATTCGGAACCTCATTGGGAATAACTACATTACCTACTTGAGGCATGTCTTGTGGTAGTTCATGAATTTCTTCAATGACTACATTACTCCCACTACTTCTTCTTGCGAGAAACTCCTTCTCCAAGAACACACCGGTACGAGCAACAACTATCTTGTTCTCGTTGCGGTTGTAGAAGTAGTATCCCTTCGTTTCCTTAGGGTATCCTACGAAATAACACTTGTCCGTTTTGGGTCCAAGTTTGTCGCTCATTAGTTTCTTCACATGAGCTTCACAACCCCAAATTTTGAGAAACGTCATACTTGGTTTCCGACCAAACCAAAGTTCATAGGGTGTTTTCTCAACGGACTTAGATGGAACACGGTTTAGTGTAAAAGCTGCGGTCTCTAATGCATAGCCCCAAAACGATTTAGGCAAATCGGTTTGGCTCATCATCGATCGAACCATGTCTAGCAAAGTTCGATTCCTCCTTTCGGATACACCATTCCATTGTGGTGTTCCCGGCGGAGTGAGTTGTGGAACTATTCCACACTCCTTTAGATAATCACCAAACTCATGACTCAAGTACTCTCCTCCACGATCGGAACGTAAGACTTTGATCTTTCGACCAAGTTGGTTTTCAACTTCACTCTTGAATTCTTTGAACTTGTCAAAGGATTCGGACTTGTGCCGCATCAAGTAGATATACCCGTATCTACTATGATCATCGGTGAAAGTGATGAAGTATGAATAACCACCACGTGCGCAAATGCTCATAGGTCCACATACATCGGTATGTACAAGGTCCAATAAACCAGTGAGTTAACCTCACTGAACCCTTTGTTTCTTACTTACATTGCCCCAATATTTTGATATTAGAAAATTTCATGAAATCGGAAGGAATTGAAGAATAACTTCTTGAATCTTTAGAAAACTCTTTACACCCACAACCTTACTCTAAATATTTTCAATTGACTAAATAGCTCAAGAAAAAAATTAAGAAATTATGCTGGTACGTACTGAATCAGAATATTTCTTTCAAACCCCATAATAAAGGGGGTATTGACTAAATATTCACATGTTGACCAGTGAGTTAAATGCACAAATCTTCTATAGAAAGGGCTAAAGCAAGCCAGCATATTAAATTATGTACTCTCATGATATTTTATGTTTTAATACTTATGCATAAGTCTTATTGATGTTATTTTATATTTTGATCCGATAGCGGCCGCTAAATGTCCGCTATCCGCTAACCGCTATCCAAAAACATATCCGCTATATATGGACCCGCTAACCGCTATTTAAACCTTTGATAATGGCTCTACACTTCCAACGGGACCTAATCAAAACCTAGTGTTTTGATACCAGAATTTTTGGTTGTTTTGCTAGCCAAATAGTTCTTTATAAAGATGAAGTCCTCTGGTAAAGTTTCCTTTACTGATAAATTTCCTTACAAAGAATTGTCGGATGAGGAGGTTCTTCAATTGTTCAATTGTTTTGATTAGAAATTGGCTGAGTCCAGCGAGGAGAGTATTGATACAGTTAAATTTCTACGATCGCTTTCTAAGCAACAATTTAATTCTGTGATTGAGGAGATGAATTTTAAAAAACAATTTGGCACTAGATTTGGAAAAAAAGATAAAGCTAAAAGAGAGAGAGTAGATAAAATTTTAAATAGGGTAGGTATACTATGTGATCAATGAATGTGTTATCTTGGAATGTGAGAGGCCTAAGGAAACATACTAAGAGAAGATTAATACTTGAAATGATCAAAGATAACAAGGTAGATATGATAGGGATTCAAGAAACAAAAAAGATGTATTATTCTAATAGATTTATAAATTCTTTTCTTCCACACTACTTTGATTGGGTTTCACTGCCAGCGAGGGGGACCGCAGGAGGCATTTTGTTTGGTTTTCATTCCGACAAATTTGCGATAGTTCATATTTTACATTCGGTGTTCTCTTTGTCCATGATCTTAGAGGATAAGAAAAATAAATGTCATTTTGGAGTTACGGTGGTGTATGGACCTACCCAATATAGTCTTAAACCGTTGTTTATTCAGGAAATTTACAATTTGAGGGATCTTTGGGCCGGACCATGATTAATTTTTGGGGACTTCAATTTAGTCAGATATAGAAGAGAAAAGAGTGGATATAATTTCAACATTCAAGGGGGAAAAATTTTCAATAAAATGATCAATGATTTGGAGTTACAAGAATATTCTAATTCAGGTCAAAAATTTACTTGGTCTAGTTCTAGATATCATGCACTATTGGACAGATTTCTATATTCTAAAGAATGGGCAGATAAGTTTCCTCTAGCTATGGTCAAATGTCTTCCAACTTTCAAATTAGACCATACTCCTCTGTTACTTAATACCGATAATGTAGTTAACAATAACGATCGTAGATTCAGGATTGAGCATGAGTGGTGTCAAGATGAAGATTTTTGTAGATTGATTCCTCATTGGTGGCAACATATAGATCACAGAGTTAGTGCATCAAAGAGTTGGGTTTCTAATATGAAAGATCTTCGAAGAAAAATAAGGGGTTGGGCAAAAAATTATTATGGAAAAAACAAAAAGAGATAAACAAAACAAATTGCAACAAATCCATACTTTACATCAAATTAGAGAAGAGAGAGATTGGTCAATCGAGGAGAGTATAAAGTACGTAGATCTCAATAGTGAACTAGATAAGATTTATGAGACTGAACAAATTTATTGGGGTGTAAGATAAAAAACTAAATGGTTATTGGAAGGAGATAACAATACAAAATATTTTCATTGCATAGCGACTTCTAGGAAAAAAAAATTGATTCTTGGTCTTAAAATTGATGGCAATTTTACAAACGAAACAGATGAGATAGAAGCCCATATTTTAAAATTCTATAAGAATTTATATAGTAGTTATGGTGATAAAATTGCGTGCCTTGATAATGATTTTTGGACTAACGATAAAAAAATTTCAGATATAGACAATGATATCTTGATTCAGCCGTTTACTGAGATGGAAATAAAAGATGCTGTGTTTAACTCCGGAGGAAATAAAAGTCCGGGGCCAGATGGTATGACTTTTTTATTCTATCAAAAAAATTGGCATATTGTAAAAGAAGATATTATGTGTTTGTTCAATGCTTTTTTTAATCACGATCTTGATGTGTCCCGGATAAATAAAGCTATGTTATGCCTTTTACCAAAACAGATAGATGCTGTCGAGATAAAACAGTACAGGCCTATTAGCTTGTTGAATTGCATTTACAAATTGATAACAAAAGTGCTGACTACCAGATTATCTCCCATTGTAAATAAAATGCTAGATCAATCCCAAGCAGCTTTTTTGGAAGAAAGATTCATTTTAGATAATGTGATATGTGCTTCTGAAATTTTACATTCCACAAAGATTTCGAAAAAAAAGGGTTAGTATTAAAAGTAGATCTAGAAAAGGCATATGATAGAGTTAATTGGACCTTTTTATTTGAAATGCTTAAATCTAGAGGGTTCTCAAATAAGTGGGTTAATTGCATTCAGGATCTTCTAGTGGGAGGGCAAGTTTGCGTCGATATCAATGGAAAAATGTCAAATTATTTCACAGTTTGTAGAGGACTCAAACAAGGGGATCCTATGTCACTCATTCTCTTTAACTTAGTAGCAGATTGTCTCAATCAAATTATTAAAAAAAGGTAGAGATAGAGGAATTATCAAAGGCTTGGGCCCCCCAATAGATAATGGGCAGCCTGTAATTAATTTGCAATATGCTGATGATACTGTAATTTTTTGTGAAGCAGATGGATTGGTTATGCAAGCCGTTAAATGGGCTTTCATTGGATTTGAGGCCTTAGCAGGTATGAGAGTCAATTTCTCAAAATGTGAACTTTATCCTGTTAATTTAGATGATAATGAGGCCACAACACTAGCAGATATTTTTGGATGCAAGGTAGCATCGTTTCCTTTGAGGTACTTAGGCATCCCTATCCATTGGAAAAAGCTAAAAAATATAGATTGGCAGGTCATAATAGATAAATTTCAAAAAAAATTGCAAGGATGGATGGGTAATTTCTTATCTTATGGGGGGCGATTGACATTAATCAATAGTGTGTTGAGCTCACTTGCAACTTACATGTTATCATTTCATGAGGCACCGGCTTCGGTGCTCAAACAATTAGATAGAATTAGGTCAAGATTTTTGTGGCATGCAAAAGATAAGAAAAAAATTCATTTGGTCAATTGGGGTGTAGCTTGTAAAACTAAGATGGAGGGTGGGTTAGGCATACTAAATCTTAAGATAATGAACGATGCTATGTTGAGCAAATGCGCTTGGAAGTACAAAGATCCGTTAAGTAAGGGGTGGTGGAAAGATATCATAAAGATTAAATATGACAAATGTCGTAACACTCAACGATGGTCTCCATTTTGGAAAAAATTTAAAAGATTAGAACAAATAGTTGACTTACAGTGTCACTTCAAAGTGGGGGATGGGATAAATACTAGATTTTGGCAAGATAGATGGTGTGATGAGATTTCATTAAAGTTATTATTTCCATCACTTTTTGAGATTTGTGCTGATAAAGACGCTCTAGTTGCTGATGTCCTAGGAAGGTCTTTAAATTTACATTTTATTAGACAATTATCAATGAACCACATAGATGATTTGCGTAGCTTGTTACTATTAGTCTCCCCGTTCACTCTGCAGCCCAGATCAGATTCGATATCGTGGGGTGGCAGTGGGGATGGTAAATTTTCAACAAAAAAGATGTATAAGTTGTTAGATAATAGAGGCGTTCAAGATTACACTTATGCCCCCATTTGGAAAATCAAAGTACCTCTTAAGATACAGATTTTTATATGGCTATTGTGCAGGAAAAGATTGCTAACAAAAGATAATCTAGCTATGAGGGGGTGGGAAGGAGACCTTAGATGCGCTTATTGTCAAGCACTAGAATCGGTTGACCACCTTTTTTTCGGGTGTACCCATCAGGTGGTTGTATGGAAATGGCTATTGGATAGATTTCAAATTACTACAGCTTTTAGATCAGTTGAGGACCTAGGGGCATGGCTATCAAATTTAGATCGCCAACAAAATAAGATCGCTAGTATTATATGTTGTGGTGCGTTGTGGTGCGTATGGAAAGATAGAAATGCAAAATGCTTTCAAAATAAATATTGTCACTCGTTTAGATACATAGCCTCACAGATTTTGGCTTCAATAAACTATTGGTCAGGGCTATGGTCGGAGGAGATGAAGATTCAAGTGGGGGAGTGGCTTCCTTCGATTGAAAAAATGTCATTACAGATTGATGGAGGCGAGCTCACTATTCATTGGTATTTTGACCGTACTTATCACTCAAATTTTACCCAAACCATTATATTCACTGTGCTTTTGTGCTATATTTATCAAGAATTGGGTACTGCCGTGGCATTTGACTTGTTTTGCAGGAATTCGGTGGATCACACACGATTATTGCATAAAATGGAGGATTTTGGAAAAGGAAATGGCTAGATGGAATCAATATCATTGTAGATCTCGTTCTAAGCTTTCCAACGGTCTTTGAATCGCCTCAATCGGAGTCCGGATGAAGAAATTATACTCGAAATACTATCAATACGAAATGCTGGACTCTCAGTTCGACCCGAACTAAGCCAGTTCGACCCGAACTGAATCAGTTTGGTCCGAACTGAGCCAATTCGACTCGAACCGAGCCAATTTGACCCCAACTAAGCTAGTTCGACCCGAACTGAGCCAGTCCAGTCCGAACTGAGATCCGGATTGGCTGTTTTGGCAAGTTTTCGATGAAAAAAATTGCAAATTTGGCAATATTTGGCGACCTGGATGCCCTAGCCTCCTCCCCAAGTCATCCTAGACCTTCTATAATAGTACCTTACTGCCCTGGAGGCAAGGGGGGCCACCATCCACGAAATTCCACCTTCACACCACGTTTTGGCACCTTTTCACCACCGTTCTCGCGCCGAAAGGCGTGGGAATCCACCTCTCGCAGCAGAGCACAACCATGGCAGCAGATTTGGAGCGATTCTAGACGCGACGGCGGCAGAACCGACCCAACCACGGCTCTGGACGTTCAGTATCTTGAGTTAGAGGCGATATTTGGTTTATTTCTTCCTTTCTCTTGATATTTGATCGAATGGAGTTTGTATCTTCTTTATTTGCATTTGTAGTTTGTTTTATTAGCATGTTAGGCTAGATTTGTTTTGTCTTAGGGTAAGGATGTAGTTTAGGGTTAGTTTGATGTTGTTGTGATGATATGCTTGATACTTGACATGCTATTTATCTTTTTGGTATTATTTGATGCTTGGTTTATTGCTGTTGTTTAATTTATCTTACTTCTGAATCTACGGCCGGGTTTGATTAAGTTACGAATTTAAATGAACAATAGTAGTAAGTTAAGTGTTTGGGTTAAGTCACAGATCTGAAATGATAGGTTAGTTATGCCGAAAGGTACAACTTCTGAACTGCTTGAAAGAGTGTTTAGATAATCAAGGAAAACAAATAGTTAAACTCTTGTAAACTTGTGCCAACACGAAAGTTTAGGCCTAGTGAACTTGAGCGAGTTTAGTAGAGTCCTGTGCTAGTTTTTGGTCCAAAATGCGAAAGTTGAGGACTAGGGATTGTAGCTACAGCCAGTCTAAACTTGTGGCATTGTTAAAGTCAAGTATATTACTCAACAACTCTGTTCCACGCCCTCAGTTCGGACCGAACTGGTCTGGTTCGGACCGAACTGAGAGTAGGAATTCAAGGTTATTAATCTTTAACGCGACAACGAGCGATTCTAACTATCTTGGAGCCAAACCTAAGTGAACCCTTAATCCTAGGATATTTGTTTGCATATTTATTCCCCAAAAACCCAAAAATCCTTTAGTTTGTTGCACTTTAGATAATTGTCTTTTTAATCTACAAAACCCACAAAAATTGTCTTGTCTAGCTTTCGTGACGAAGTAAAGTCCGGTATTCATTAATCCGTCCCTTGGGTTCGACCCTAAAGCTTTACCGTAACGACTAGTGAGGTTAAGTTCTAGGTATAAATTTATTTGATACTTAGGGTTTAAATCCTTCATCACTCACAGACATCGGGACCGTGGAAGATGCGTGGATCCATGCAGTGCCTTGAAAGCGATGCTCTTGAAGAAGGACAACTCGAGAGGCTATGCTGTGTTAACTCTCGGGTTGAGGAGAGAACTCATTATTTATATTATCTATTTTTTGATGTTGGTGCGGGTTATGATTATGTTTATGAATAATTTTATCAATGTAATAAATAAGGGGAAATAGCACTGGAGCACTGGTACCTTCAGATTTTGGTGCCAGTGCGACAGGTCTTAGGGTTGATGGTTAAGGGAGGGATGTATTAAACTGCTTTTTTCGTTCTAATGAAAAGAGTGGTGAGCAATGCTCACTTGTTTCAAAAAAAAAAAAAAAAAATAGTTCTTTATATACCAGCAAAAAAAGGGGAAAAGGAGGAACACATGCTCAAAATACATATACAATTTTTTTTACTCTCGCTCTTCTTGCATTTTTTATACAGATTATACTTTCTACTTATACATAAACAATATTGAGCAGTTGGAACGACATGCCAATGCTGTCAAATATTTTATAGGACAATACATAATGGATGAAATATCAGTAAAAATAAAATATATTTAAACAAGTTAATAGAAGGCATGATTACAAGAACAACACAGGTGGTCATTCGCTAATTAGGCAACCTGGTTTCAATTTCTAAAACTGAGCTATAATAAGAAGTTGATTCACCCAGTAAGCTCTCTGTCTCTTTGGGAACAATATCTACCCCCATCTGACTAAAGTGGATTCGCACTAAATGTTGCAATTTGTCCACAACTTGCCTCATTGTTGGTCGATCTTCACCTCTAACTTTCAGACACCACACTGCAAGGTCACTCACTTCATGGAGAACCCCAATCACCTTCTCATTATGAGTTACAATTTCTTTGTCGAGAAAATCATGCAGTTGATTTTTTCTCATGCTCGAACAAAAGCATGATGCCAAATGCTTTCTTTCAGAAGTCTCATCACTGAAAATGGCACATTTTCTGGTAATAAGCTCCAAGAGAACTACCCCAAAGCTATAGACATCACTCTCTTTTGTTAATAGTGATGTGGTCATATACTCGGGATCTAAGTAACCACGTGTCCCTTTTACAACGTTCAAAATTTGTGGGTCGTCAATGGGAACAAGGTTTGATGCACCGAAATCAGAAACTTTGGCATGACGGTCATTGTCTAGAAGTATATTGGCTGATTTTACATCGCCATGAATAATGGACTGATAGGTATAGGAGTGTAAATAGTCAAGAGCCTCTGCTGACTCCAAAGCAATTCTTAGACGGATTTCAAAATGAATTGGTCTGCTTATGCTCCCATGAAGCATCTCAAAGAGTGTCCCATTGGGGACAAACTCATAAACCAACATTGGTATTTTTACCTCCAGACAACAACCCAATAGTCTGACTATATTCTTATGGTTTATTTGTGAAAGAAGGATAATTTCATTCACAAATTCATCTTTGTTTGTTTCTTCAAATTCATTGGCTTTTTTTTATGGCCAGAACTTGGTTATTCTCGAACAACCCCTTGTACACTTCACCTTGCCCACCAGCGCCTAAAACATTAGATTCAGCAAAATCATTAGTCGCAGTTTCTATTTGCTTTATACAGAACACATGAAGGTAGTTTTCCATCATGTTTTTGTATCTCTGGTATTCTTCTCTCTTTCTTATGTCTTGTATGTTGCCGATAAGTATAAATCAGGCAACACAAGCCCAGAAAAGCTGTGATGCTACTAGTTGTAACTGCAATTGTAAATGGGAGAGAAAATTGTGATTACTTTATCCTATCTCCAAGAAAAAAAAATAATAACTAAAAAATATTATCTGAGGTTATAATGTAGTTCATAGCAACAACCAGAGCTACGGTTTCAAATCTTCACACATAAATTTAAGGATTAATTAGATTTATGCCATCCTAAAAATTAGTTAATTCGAGATATGCCATTGTTATATTGCAAATTAGATTTATGCCATTCTCAAATTATTTAAATTAGATATATGTCATTATCTTATTCCTACAAAAAAATAAAATCTAAAAATGCCATCCTAAAATCTCTCATTATTTTTAAAAATCACCAAACTTCCCTTGTTAAACCCTAAAAAACACTGAAAAAAGAAAAACGCTAACACCATTCCCGTCGTTCCTGTCCACGTATGCATATTGCGAGAAGTCTAAGAATTTTATAACTTCAGATTTATGAAATCAATATTATAAATAAAGATGCGACACTCAAAGTCCTATGTATATATTCAAATCTATGCATATGTGGAGTTAACACCAAATTAGTTCAACATAACATTACACAAATGAATATAAGGGTACGTTCATGGAATAGTTTAAAACAAAATAACAGTTTCACTTTCATAAACATGATCTTTCTGGACTTGGAAAGCAAAGAAAAAACTGACATATGCGCAGAGAGAGTTATCAAATCTAAATAATATTGTCAGGTTAGTATATATCCGCACCTTTGGAGATCAAAACAATTAACTTGAAAAAGATCGGTAAGTTGGATCCTATGTATGGCTCGTTCCTACGCCCTGCCTCATCGTCGATCGTCACGTCACACCCGATGGGAGGAGCAGGTTCGGCTAGGAGGGTAGGTCGGGTAGGGGTAGGCTAGAAGAAGCTTGTGCTTTTTGAAGTTTATGAAAGCATGTGGTGAATAACGAGGACTGCATGGAACCTTTATATACAATTCAAATTTTATGAACATTAATTCCCATATCTTATCACGCTCTCCGGAAGAAAACCAACCGATATGTGATTTGCTAATTAGATTCAAATCAAGGGATTATGACATTTCTAAGAAATTAATACCAGGAAATATTTGATGGCATGGTTCAACAAAATTGGAAATGAAGGGAGAATTAATTTGGCCTTGGGGCAAAGGATTTGAATAAATGGTAACTTGTAAATTCGGCAGATTTCAACTCGACTGGGATCTCGGCAGTCATTTTTTTTGACTGCTTGGAGTAGTCATTTCTTTTTTTTAATATTTAAAAATTTTAAAATTCAAATGTTGAATCCAAACCGTTGATTTTGTTCAATTTTGCGGGCGATGCGTTTTCATATAAGTTCTATAAAATTTGGAGTTGATTTGATACTTGATTAAGTACTAAACGAATGAACGAACTTGGTTTGATTAATTCTAATACGTTCATTATTTAAGCACTTAATTAAGTATCAAATCAACTCCAAATTTTATAGAGCTTATATGAAAACTTATCGCCCGTAAAATTGAACAAAATCAACGGTTTGAATTCAACAATTAAATTTATAAATTTTTAAATATTTAAAAAAAAAGGAAATGACTGTCGAGTATCTAGTTGCGATTTCAACTTGGGGAGGAAGCAAATTCTCGACAGGAGGCATGCGCCTCTTGGACAGGGCCAACCTTAAGGTGCGCACCAATATGGGCTCATACATACGGGCCAAGTTATCATGAATCAGATTCTGACTAAATTCGAGACTAAACGATTAAATTAAGCATTCTAGAAAAAATTTCTAATGACTAATTTCAAACCAAAATATATATAAAAAATAAAATAAAATTTTCATAATGTTACAGTTTACATGTTCATTTTTTCCTTTTTAAATTTTATATATAATAATTTGAAAAGTTCTGACACAATCGCCAAATTCTAAGCAGCAAATAAAATGTTTTCTAAAAATAGAATTGCCCACGTGTTGAATGGGCACGCTTACTAGTTTTTAAAAAAACACCTATTAAACCAATAGAAAGACTTTACTATTCATTGTTCATTGGTTACATAGGTCCCGTTTATTTATGAATTAAGAGGTACATAACTTAAGTTATGCATTTCCCTTTAATTTTTTTCCAACAATTAATAATAATATTTCATAATTAACAAAAAAAATAATAATACTTAATAAGTAACAATAATTATCAACAAAATCATAATTAATAATAAAATTAATTATTATAATTAATAATTAAATACTAATAATTAATAATATTTAGCAAGTAATATTAATTAATAAAAATAATGATTTAATAATAATAATTATTATTATTAAAATAATTAATCAATAATTTATTTTTATTATTAAATAAATTAATAATATTTATAATATTTTATTAAAAATAATTATTAATATTTCATAATAAAAAATAATTTATTATTATCATATATATAATTAATTTTTATAATAGTTAATAATTAACAATAATTAGTAATTAATAATAACTAATAAATAATAGTACTTAATAAGTAACAATAATTATTAAAAAAATCATAATTAATAAAAAGATAAATTATTATAATAAATAATTAATAATTAATGACTTACAATAATTAGATCACAACGTCTTTTTAATACATAATACTAATTCAATTTAAGGACATTTTAGTCTTTTGACATGAATATATGCATACATTAAGTTATTCATCCTTAAGCATTGCTCTAGAGTTTTCATAGAAGGTAAAGGTATGGAATAGAATGGAATGGAAGGTGAAGAAAATCAGGAAACAAAAGTTTACTTGCTCCAAAATCATTTAGACACAGTAAGGAAAAATATTTGAAAGAAAACATAATTAACATGGTGGGTCCATTCTTATACAGATAAGTTCTTAGTTCCCATCCTTTACCCCTGATTTTGGGGGTCTCAAATTGTCTCCCCAATCCAATTTTTATTCGACCCGTTTCCATCTAAAACAATTGTGGAGCAACGTAGGAATCTGTTCCTCCCATTCCATTCCTTCGAATCCCCTCATCTGGAGCGCACCCTTATTATACAATCAAATATTCATTACATAACACTACATAAACACTTAGACATCCTTAACTTATGCAACCCTTACTACACATCAAACACCCCCCATATTGTTCAATGGCTACATATGGATTGGGACATCATAACTGGTGAATGAGATCCTCTGGTCGGCAGACCACCTTGTCGGTTCAATCTGGACCGTCTGATTTAATCTCAACGGATAAGGATGTCCCGTGAATTATACCAGATTGATAAGCCCGAAAAAAAATCAACCGTTTAGATTAAATCGGACGGCTCGGATAAAATGCCGACCAGAGGATCCGAATACCCTCTATTGCTAAACCAGATCTTTCGATCTAAAAACACTATGCCCAGTCCAACGGGAATTGCTTCCTACACTTTTCAAAATTGGAGATTTACTCCTCTTGGATGAAAATATCCTTCATATTACAATCATATTACAAACTGGAATGAATTGAAGGATGTAAATTGAAGGAAGCAGAGGAGTGCATCTCCAATTTTGGAGAGTGTAGAAAGCAATTCCCACCCGACCTATTCCGCATCTCTCCCGATCTCTCTGAACGCGCCATTAGCGTCGACTCCGACAAGCGCTGTGACACTGTCTCCTGGCTGGGCGCACTACCTCTCCTTTACCGCGTCGCCATCACCAGCAACCTCCATCAAAGGCTCCGGAGTCGCTCCGATCTGAGATCCGACCCCAACTACAAGGCCAGACCCTATCCAACATTGATCTGAGCTCAGATCTGCCTCTCTCGACCTCGGCTCGGAGGATCTCACCATGGCGATGCTTCAACAGCCCATGTGCGCAACCGAGGCCACAATCGCCTCACTCTAGCACCAGATTCAACCACCTCTCAAGATCCGACCCTTTTGTCGAATTCAACCCGAACTCCATGCATCTTCCTATTAGAATAGTGCCAATAGTTGAAGAATGGTGCAGCTGGTCAAACTCGAAGCCGGAGAAGAACACATCGAGCTGTGCTTGCAAGTTCTGCGCTTGAAATCAGTGGAAAAGAAAACACGAAGAAGAGGATGGGTTGAAGAAGACATTGGAGGCTTCCTTGCGTGAGACTACTGGAGAGGATAAGTGTGATCTTTCTCTTGGAGGAATTTTTGCTTAAAAAGTCCAAAAATAAATGGAAATTGAACGACTGGCCTAAAGTCGACAAAATATTGCAGAAGTGGCCTAACACAGGCCGCCATCTAAATTGGCGGCCAGGTTTTGCCACCTGGCAGCGCCACGCGGTCGCCCACATATGGACCTCCAGGCCACGTGGACTCCCTGGCCAAGCCGACATCCTCTTCGGCGGCCTGGTACTATCTACAGAACGCGACAAATATTCATTGGATTCGGTCAGGCTAGGCTGACGCCTGACGGGTAGGTCACAGGGGTAATAGTGCCTGACTTGACGCGTCGTAAGCAAAACCTGGCCGCCATTTAGATTGGCGGCCTGGTCGGTCTAAAACGAACAGATTCAACCAACTCAATTCCCAACGTTTGGGTATTAAATTTTTTGCACAGAAAAAAAACGCTGCACTAATTTCAATCAATCTTCCTCCTTCCTCTTTAAATCTATCTTCTTCTTCTCCTTCCATTCATCCCTTCCACTTCCTCCTCATTTTTGCAAAAAAAAATTTGAGACGTTTTTGTGCTACATAGAAGTAAGTTTTTTTTTTCTCTCTTTTTTCTTTTGTATTTTGGATTATTTTTCTCTGATATGGTGCATATTATTTATTGCACATATTATTTTTTCTTTTCGGTGGAAAGAGTAACCATAATTATTTTTTCTATGTGGTCAAAATTTATGAGTATTAAGTACAATTGTTTATTTATGAGTATTGTTATGAAAAATGTATTGATTTATGATTATTGTTTAAATAATTTTCCAAAATAGAAATGGCTCCAAAACCACGCAAAGTTGTTACCGGTGTGGTACTGGAAGGAGACGACCTCGTATGTGATTTTCACGTATTGAGGGCATTATATTGGCAATACCCCAACGACAAGTTCTATTTGGAAGAAGTAGAGGGACTCAACGATGCATGGCACATTAGAGGACCTGCCAAAAAAATTTGGAAGGAACATATATTTTGGTGTGCACATCCACCTTCTCCTTCTCTGTCTCCTTCTCTTTCTTCGCATTCTCCTTCACCATCTTCTCATTCTTGATCTTCATGTCTTTTTCCATCTTTATTTTCAATTAATTTAATTCATTTATAAAATTATCTACATAAATTCTAGTATTTCAATAATTTTAAAAAAAATTGACACAACCTGTCAGAGAGAGGTGTGCTGTCGGACGGAGGGAGAGGAGTGAGAAGGGTGGCGCTTGGTGTTGCTGTCGGAGAGAGAGAGCAGTGAGAGCAATGGCATTGGTCTTGCTGTCGGAAAGAGAGAGTTAGCTAGAGAGTAGTGAGAAAATTTGAACGTAGGAGATGTTAGAGATTCTAGAGTTGGAAATAAATACAAATGAACGTTAGATTTAGAACCGGTTATTTAATAAATAACTGGTTCTAGATATTTTTTCATTTTTTTATGAGGATCTTTAGAACCGGTTATTAATAGAAAGACCGGTTCTAATGTACCGTAGCTAGTTTTTGTTATGACCGGTTTTTAAGTTAATAATCGGTTCTAAGCTACACAATTTCCAAAATTGTACATTAAATTTCGACGAAAAAAAAAACATTTGAAATTATCATCTGCCTACTTAAACTCCATGCAACCTGCCATTCCAAAAGGCACCATTTTATCTTCTCCTTTCTTTCTTTTATCTCCCAAAAAAAAAAATCGGACCATTTGCAAAAATATTAAGTCTCGTTTTGTATCTTTCAACATTCCCTTCAGCATCATATTTGATGGAGAACACCCACTTGCAGTCGACTACTTTCTTTCCTTTGGGTAAGTGCACTAGTCTTCATGTTTGATTTTTTTTCAAAGCTTCCATTTCAACATTCATTGCTTCTCTCCATTTCGGATGTTTGAGTGCCTCTTCTACTCTTTCAGGAATCTTTTATTCTGATATAGTAGCAGCAAAAGCTTTCAGTTTTCCTAATAATTTTGATACACTCATGTAATTTCAAATGGCATACTTTGCCGTTTTCTTTGCTTCATATTCTGGTTCATACCTTGGAGCAGGTTTACCTCGATTGTATCTGAAATAACCTAAAGTAGATTCAGAGTTAGTGCTACTTACCTTAGGATTTCTCTCAGGAGTTCGGCTTCGTGGTATTTTAAGGAAGGGATTGTATCACATTTTCTTCATCTAGTATATATATTTTATTCATTCTCACATTCTAAGTCTGTAGGCTCATAACCTACTTCTATGCTTCTCCAACCCGAATTATATGGGTTTAAGATTATCGGTTCAAGTATACCGCCTGCACCTGCATCTGCATCCAAGTCATAGAATGCACCTGTATCCATGCCTGAACTTGCACTCACACCTGCACCCGAGTCATGGAGTGCGCCTGCATTTGTGCCTGCACTCAAATCTGCACCCGAGTCATGGGGTGTGCCTGCATCTATGAGTGCACCTGAGTCATAGGGTGCGCCTGCACTCGCACTTGCACCTAAGACATAGGGTGCGCCTGCACCAGCACCTACACCCGAGGCAAAGGGTGCGCCTCCATCTGCACCTGTATTGTACCACTCTGGTTCTTTTTCACTTCGCATCTCCCCCCTAAAAAGAACCTACAGCCTTGGAAAATAACTATCAGATTCAATAAAGTTCACATCCATTGTAACAAAGAGTTTCTTTGAGACCGGATTATAACACTTGTAGCCCTATTGTTGTGAGTCATATCCCACAACACATGCATTTCTCTGCGCATGGATCCAATTTTGAACGATGTTGTTTCAAAATATGGGCATGCACAACACATAAAAAAAATACGAGGTGAGAGAGTCAGAACCGATGGAATTGGAACTTGAGAGGCCAAAGCTTGTAGTGGTGTTTGAAATTTACGAATTACCGAGAGCATTCGATTTATTAAGTAGACGGCAGTGGAAATTGCATATTCCTAGAAAGTTTGTGGCGCGTTGTTCTCAAACAGTAAGGATCGATCAGTTTCTAAGATATGTCTATTTTTCCGTTCTGCAATTCCATTTTCTTGAGGTGTACCAACACTAGAGATTTCATGAAGTATCCCATGATTGATGAAAAACTATTTAAGATCCTTGTTAACATATTTTGTTCCATTGTCACTTCGAAAGACCTTAATCTCTTTTCCAAATTGTGTGCAGATCATTTTGTAAAAATTTTTAAATATTCGTGCAAGTTCACTTATCTGTTTCAGAAAAAATAGCCACGTCATCCGTGAAAAATCATCCACAAATAGCACATAATATTTATTCCCAATAGCAGAGTGTACCGGGGATGGACCCCACACATCAGAATGAACCAATTCAAAAGGCATACAAGATCTTTTATTACTTATAGAAAATACGGAACGGTGGCTTTTGGCCTTAATACAAGTCTCACAATCTAATAGTATCATATCACAATTCTCAAATAATTTTGGAACTAACTTTCTCATATACCCAAAGGAGGGTTGTCCTAACCGTATGTGCCAAGTCAAAATTTTTTCCACGGAATCAGACATTCTTTGACCATGTACATGATGAGTTCGTCCCAAGAAGATATCTTCCATGTGATACAATCCTCCCCGCTTGCTACCACTCCCAATAATCTCCTTCGAGAGGGCATCCTGGAACAAACAGAACCGAGGATACATTAAAACAACACAATTTAAATCTTCAGCAAGTTGTCCAACTGACACAAGTTTAGTTTCAAGAGAGGGAACAAGAAGAGTGATGAAGGGATTTAATTCTAGGTCAAATAAATTTATAACCTATGATTTACCTCACTAATTGTTCTGGTAAAGCTTAGGGTCGAATCCACAGGGACGGTACAATTGATTACCAGACTCTATGTTAGGGTCAGATTAAGGAATAGGAAAAGAGAGACAAAGAGAAGAAGAGAGCAGAAAATAGATTTTTGGAAATTGGAATTATTTTTCTTATCATTTTCTAACATTCTCCAATACAATTATATAGATAAAATAAAAGAGAAAATAAGGATACATGAGATATGAAAATCTCTAATTTAAGTAACTAATTAAAAGTAATATAATTCTAATATTCTAATTGCCTTTTTTAGCTTAGATTGCAATCTTGTCGGTAATATTATTCATTGCACTCTATTGCACTTTGTGAGGTCTGCACGTGGGTGCAACATTCCTCCCCTCTTGCGGAGGCGACGCTGCTTTCCTCTTTCCTCGCTTCGAGTTCGATACTTCGATTTCTCTTTTGTTCTGTGGAAGAAGACAATATCTTCCGACAGACCCCACCCGTTTTGCTGCACATGGCTCACGATACGTCAACGATCTCTGTATATCTCTCTGTACGTGGCTCACGAGGAATAGATACATCCATCTTTGCAACAAGGAGGGGGAAATTCAAAACACACGGATTCAGCTCCTCTTTGTTTCTTTACAGACTGCACATCTCCATTTCCTTCTTAAAATTAATTTTATAATTGCTACTGATCTTACAAAAATTAATTGGACCCCTTACTCTTGCAATTTTACCATGGAATTTTATTTCTATACTCTAAAAAATATGTAGAACACAGTGGTGCCGAGATTTTTTTGAAATGACCTCTCCTTCTTCTGTATTTATTTTCTCCAAAATTATAGGTCATTTTGCATAAAATGGGATTTCTATGGATGCTCGTATTTACTCTGCCCGGTAATTTTCCTTATGGCTCCTGTATTTTTGGGTATTTTTTGATGAATTTCGGAGATTATTTATTATTTTCCATGAATTATTCAAATCCCTTGAATTTATTTGCCGTAAAATGAACTGGTTATTTCCTGCATTTTGGAACAATATTTTTGGATAAAACAGTAACATAGTATAATGCAAAGAAAGATAAACAAACATTGATCCTCCGTGAAAATCAGAAAAAAATTTTGGGCTACGATAATTTATTTTTATGTCTCTGTCTTGCTCATTTTATTTAGTGGCCACCAAGATATTTTACTTTAGAAAATTATTTGTGTCTATGGTATAGAAAGCTCGAAAGAACATTACTTTTGAGCTTTCAACACATACCATCGACCAAACATAGAATAATATTGTTAGTAGCATGTGATTATCGATACTAGAGATATAACTAGTTTGACAACCATGAAAATTAGAATTGGATTTATCTGTCGACTAAAATAAGAAAAGAAAGGGTTCGTGCGGAGTTCTTCTAAAAAAACTGAGCTGACCATTTTTTTCATATAATCTTTGTCGTTTATATAGCATGCTATGGGAGAGCTATAAAAACTCAAAAGCAATATAATAAGAAAAAGATCTATACCAACAACCATGACTGCAAAAACTAGCACCCATGTTCTTCTACTTGTCATTTCCATTCTCTTACTATCGACCCCTGATACTCTCGCCACATTCATCAACCCTAACACCATTCCATCATGTCGGGGCCAAGGCAACTTTGAAAAATGTCAAGCAGACTATAAAGCCTCTTATGGAGACGAAGCATTTTCTAAATTTTTGTTTGCATCTGGAGCAAAAAAAATCTGCAATCAACAAGGTCAATCTTGCTATTAGCGGTTGCAATGCAACTCTCTCATCCTTTAAGACCATCAAAGGTTGGTCAAAATCAGAAGTTGCCATGTCATGCGAGAAAAACTTCCTTCTAGCAATCGATTTCCTTAATCGTGCATCAATAGTAAGTTTGGATGTTGCCAATTTCTAAGAAAATTGCTGAGAATTTTTCTTGATTTTGTTTCCAACCTTTGGAATCATTTTTTTCTATAATGCTTCTGATGCAAAAACTGATTTTATTTCAATTTATATAAAAAAAAGGGTGTCGGACTTGACCTACACTTTTTACTCAAAATTTTTTTTGAAGAGACACTCAAATTGTCCATAACATACTAGGTAATCTTGAGCATCAAAACTCTAATATAACAAGATATTTGTGAACAAATTATTGCTTCATACTTCTTTAATGAAAGTTGAGATGATAAAATTTTGATCACTTCATATCAAAAACTAGGTCTTGAAAGGGAACATAGCCCTACAAAAATCGCAGGTAACAGCGGTGCAGGAGTATGTGACACATGCAAAGAAAGATGTACAACAGTGCGTCACCCTCAACAAGAGTCTCAACACAGAGCATTCCTCTGAACAATTTCTATTTATTATCTTTCTTAATGATGTTGTACGTAGCTGCAACGTGATTCCATTTATTAATTAAAGAACCATGCATACATGTAATTATTTTTTTTTACCTCTTTGCCTGTCCTTTATTAATAATGTCTCTTACAATCATGAAAGCACTTTTCTATGGTGACTGCCCTTGCAAGTACACGAAACTTACTCGCAGCTAGTGGTGCAATATAGAAGCAAGGACCAAGCTATATGTTTTTTTCTCAGTTTATTTTTATTTTACTTTTTCCTAATTTTGTTTTCCTTGCTGCAAGGAGAATCATATTTTATGAATATTACCCCGTTAATAAATCGATTACATACTGTCTCACTCTGGAAATTAATTCGGTTCGAAATTTATCTTGAACGATATCTTGTTTTATTTCTTCGACATATTTAATCTGTTTATTTTAATTATTATTTTTTATTCTAAATTCTTGCATGAAAAGCTTTTGGATTCGGATCTGGACCGGCCCTCCACGAACTCATTAGGTTCAGGGCTCAAAATTCAGATTCAATTTGCAAAAACAAAATATCGTAAAATATACCAGTTACAATTCCAATATATAGATTCAATCAAAACCAAAACATTGTTAATTTAATAAATCATCACAAAAATCACATACAAAGAAGTTCAATTATTATCTGAATGAATGCTTCAAAAATCAGAAACTGATAAGAACAACAGGCAATACGACTATGACTGTGAACTGCGACGTAAACTCGAATTTCCAATCGGTCAACAAATCAATGTTTTAATCAAAATTCAAAATTCTTCTCCAAATACTTTGATGATTTAGATTGTAAAGGAGGTGTTGAAACTTTCATTTATTCTCCATTCTATTCTATTTTAGACTTGGAAGAAAGAACTTAAAAATGAATTAATCGGTTTTACAATGGTCAGGGGGCATAGGAATTAACCACGTGGCCATGTGAGTACAGGTGGTACGATTTGCTTTGTTCTGATTTTTCTTATTTCCTATTCTAACATCCAAGAGGTTTGAATAAATGCATTATTTTATTAACCACTACGCCACTTTTCTTTTTTAGCACCGGTTAAATACATATCTTTAGTACCGATTGCGCACTAGTACTAATAATATGTGGTGTTAAAAACATATAAGAAACGGTGTTAAAAATACATGCTAAAAACAAGCTAGATTCAAGAGTGGAAAAGAAGCGCATCTTTAGAACCGGTTGTTAAACTGAAAATTGGTTCTAAAGATTTAATTAGAACCAATTGTTAAGCTAAAAACTGGTTCTAAAGTCCAACCGTGAAAAAAAAATTTCATTTTTGTGATAGATTTATTTTATTTTTGATCGCCATAATATTTATAAATCTCATAGATAATAATCACTTCATAATCCATGCAAAATCAAAATGAAAAGCACTTCATACAATAATTAGAACATATGAAAATTCAAAATTAAAATCACTTCATAATCATAATATTAATTTAATCATCCATATATACAACAAAATCATACACAATATTAAAACCCTAAGCACCCGAGACGTCAACCTTCTCCTCCTCCTCCTGTTTCACTTCTAGCTCCTCATTGTCATTCTCAGGAACCCGGCTGGGAACTCTGCCACAACCCTGAGGAAACCTACAAACAACAAAAACGTTTCTTCAAACTGGAGCACCGTAAAAAAATTTGGAAGGAACATATATTTTGGTGCGCACATCCACCTCCTCCTTCTCCGTCTCCTTCTCTTTCTTCGCATTCTCCTTCACCATCTTCTCATTCTTGATCTTCATGTCTTTTTCCATCTATATTTTCAATTAATTTAATGCATTTATAAAAAAATATCTACATAAATTCTAGTATTTCAATGATTTTAAAAAAAATTGACACAACCTGTCAGAGAGAGGTGTGCTGTCGGACGAAGGGAGAGCAGTGAGAAGCACTAAAGGGAAAGTCACTTTTGCATCGCCTTTCTACATCCGGAAAACCGATGAAACAAGTGATATGCATAGGCTACTTATGCAACAAAGGTGATGCAGTAAGTGGCGATGGTGATGATATCAAACGCATCGACCCACTCAGTTTCATCGGGTGGCTGATGTTAAAAATAGATTCTTAAATGCATCAGTGTTCGGATGAAGAATAAATTATCGACTGCATCATCATGTTGATGCAACTTCTACTTTTTGAAATGGAAGAACCGATGCATTTAATTACTATTGTATCGGCTTACACATGCAGAATCAACAATAAGTTGCATCCACAAGCCAATGAAACTGGTACTCTTTTTCATGGACGTTCTTGATGCATTTAGTTTTAATATTTCATCAACTTACGCATGGAAGATAACAATAAACTGTATATGCGTGCCAAGGTAACATATACTCTTCTGCATGGGAACTCCTGATGCATGAGATTTGTAGTTGCATCAATTTACTCATGCTGATAAATAATAGATGCCTCCACAAGCTGATGCAATTTATACTCTTCTACATGAGGGTACCTGATGCATGTGATTTTTAATTGCATCCATTTACCCGTGCAAGAAAGTTGTACTCTTTTGCATGAAAGTTCTTAATGCATGTGATTATTATTTGCATCTGTGTACTCGTGCAAGATAAATAATCAACTGTATCAAGAAGCTGATGCAATTTGTATCCTTTTGCATGGAACTTTTTTATGCAACTACAACAAATTTTTTTTTTCTTTTGGCATCATTTGACAATGCAAATAGATTCTATTTATTTGACTTTAGTGATGCAAATAGGTCTCATGGCATTAAATTTTTTATGCCAATAGATTTTAGTTGTTACAATAATTATATCATTATTTAAATTTACAAAAATCATAATATCATAATAACAACAATAAAAATATCAACAATTCAAAATTAATTAATAACTCAAATATCATTATATTATTTTACAACATTTAGATTTTATTTTCTTTAAGTCCTCAAGTACAACTTAAGTTCCACTAATTTATAATGAACTTGTAGCCTTTGCAACTACAAAAAACATGACTCTATTTCTTCTTCAAAATTGAGATTCAACACTCGGAGTTGTCCAGTGCCATTCAATAAATCCAGAATTGGTTGACTAGTATGTAGAGCTGTAGACAATTTTTTCCAAACCTGAATGTTATACAAATGAAAATATAATTAATAAAACAAGAGAATAAAAAAAATATAAGAACTAATAATTAAGATAGTCTAATTATTTTTGCAAACCCTTGAATGCAACCATTTGGGATTATCCGCGCGCGGTTCTCTTTTTTTTTAATAAAAAATTGAAACAACAAAATTAATATAGAATATCTTTGTTAGCCAAGCAAATTGATATTGGGTCAATGTAAATTGGAATGATGCTTGACTTAATTTTAGAAAAAAAATAAATAAATATGGATGTAAAATAATTAGAGTATCCCAGTTCGTACAAACCATCTTTACTTAACGTATAATTATTTTTATCTTGAATTTTTACTATTCGGTCATACAATTTTTCAAATCAGCTTCCTATTCCTATTCTTTTGACCACAATAGTAAAAATCCAAAGAGAAATCAATAATATGTTAGATATAATAGTATTACTTATATATATTCATAAGAAAATTTAAAAACCTAATAAATAAAACTTAATATAAATGACATGAATAGCGAAAATGATTATGAGAGAAGATAATCCTTAGTTACCGATATCAGGTACTAATTTGTTTCAACAAGATCGAACCGAAGGTGCTAAGGCTTCAATAAAAATCCAAAGAGAAATCAATAATATGTTAGATATAATATTATTACTTACATATATTCATAAGAAAATTTAAAAACCTAATAAATAAAACTTAATATAAATAACATGAATAGAAAAAATGATTATGAGAGAAGATAATCCTTAGTTACCGATATCAGATTCTAATTTGTTTCAACAAGATCGAACCGAAGGGAAATTGCTAAGGCTTCAAACAAATTTATTCCCTGTCAGATTAATTTGAAACGATGAAAAACCTTTTTTGAGCTGGAGAAGATAATTTGATTGAGAAGAGGTATTTAACATGAGCAATTAGGTTCTTATTAATATATCGAAAGGTTTTAAGACGAGCAATTTAGGGTACAAATCAGTGTTGTTCCAATTTTGAATTTTATTAAAGATATAATTCTTTCCTTTATATAATCTTAACTGATAGGGAGAGCGCAATCATAAAAAAAATTAACGACGCGATTTTGGAAGTATATTTGCATTTGATCCAAAATTCAGATTTGGCATTAATATATTTTCCTTTTTTTTTCTTTCCAGCCAACTTAATTAATTGTGATATAAAAGAAATTCATACGCCACCATATGGAAGTAATTAAACATAAAATATAATATATGTTCAGAGACAATGATAATTGATACTAACAAGTAGGTGTGATAATATATGAGATTTAAAATTTCTATATCGTATATTGGTATATATCGGTACATAAAGAATATGCAATTAAATTCATTAGATAAAATTAATAAAAATAATTGGGGCGTACAAGGTGCATCATAAAAAAAAAAACTATTAGCAAGTATTCATTAGTACTATCTTAGTCCAACTATGAAATAAAATTATAACGATAGAAATCATAATAATAAAAAAATTTTGGCATGTTAAATAAAAAATGCACAAGGTTCCGGCGTCCTATTCTTATGATTTCACAAATACCATACATTATTTTCTTATTTTTAATTTTAAAATTTAATATTTATTTTTTTAGATTCAAATCATTGATCTTGTTCATTTTAACGATGGATGTGTTTTTAAACAAAAATTACAATTTTTTATGTTTATTTGATACATGATCAAGTGATCGAAAATGAACAAATCTAGTTCACTATGATAGAATAATTATAATATGTTAATTGTTTGGCATATTCATCAAATATAAAATTAAATCCAAAAATAATAAAATTTTATGACGACGTAGTCATTAGAATGAACAAATTCAAGGTACAAATCGAATGATTAAATTTTCATTTTTGAAATAAAAAATAAAAATAAATAAGACATTTGTGGCACTTTAAAAGTTAGGTACCGGAACCTTGCTCATAGAAAATATACATGTAGGGTAGTAATAGAATGTTACACCTAGAAAATTTAAATTCCTATATTTGCTTGGTAATCTTTAATATGAAATGTATATTGACAATTCTATATTCAACTGCATTAGTAATATTTTATTATTCAACGACATACTTATTAAATATTATTTGTATATATTGTTTATTCAAATATATTACATACATTAGCAGATTCATAAATATTTTCTTTTATGATCATTGGCCTTCGATAAATAACATACATATCCAATTAATTGCGTTATTAAAATTTAATATTTAATAATAAATTTATATTATTATTATAATTCAAGTGGTAGCGCTTAATATATGACTGATTTTTAATATTGCAAATTAAAACATATATTACGCATATTAATTACTGCACCATATAAATATTTTTGTTTATGATGGTTGGACTTTGATGAATAAAAAGAATAATAAATAATTAATATTAATATATCAAGCAATAATATATGTGATAATCCGTAAGAAAAAATAATTCAATAAATAAAATATATGATGCCTTGAGTCTATTTTAATATAAGTCAAGTGTTTGAAAACTACTTAAGGACCAAAAATAATTCATGTTGTGAACGAATATAAAATATTTCAACTAATTATAATGAGTAATGTTACAGTCAAATGCGACATGATATTGAAACTTCAAACGGCGGATAAGAACCACTTAATATAATCTCTATAATAAAATTATCTTAGAGACCAAATATTATATTTTTAAAAAATAACTATTTTTTGGATTTTCTAAATTGGAGGGTACAAAACTAATTAGATCGAGGATTTTTAAAAATTGAAATAAGTAGTAAAAAATTCAAAAAATAAATAAGATTTCACTTATAATGAGATTTCATTATACATAACAAATTGAGTGATTAATATTGACCATTGTATTTTCGAAAATTGAAATTTGAATCGTGTCTGATAAGCTCAAGTGTCAACATTATAAAATATTATAAATTTTACATACATGTTCCAATGATATTTTTTATATATTATATATATAGAAATGCCTTCAAATTTAAATTTGAAATTTTTATTTTTCAAAGTTTTGATAATAGAGATTGCACTCTCCTTCATCATTGTAGGCTGTTATCAAATAAATAGCAATGCCAATACTATACTAAGCAATTTTAAATAAATTGCATTAATAAATTTCATAAGAACAAAAATAACGTAATTTTAAAAATTAATGTTGATTGTTTAACAAACTTGTGTAATTTTTTACAACTATAATAAGAAAGAACAATATTTTATCATATATTTAAAAGATTCGAAACAGATAGTATTATTTAAACACATTATAATTTTTTAATTATAAATGTTATATATATATATGTATTTTAAATATTAAATCAAACTAGTACAAAATTTTTTTTTTATTTTTATTGATTGGAATTGATTTACAAATTAATATTGATATCCACATACAACTATCATACATTAGTAATATTCAGAAAAGTAAAATTCACTAATCTTAATATGTAAAAGGAAAGAAATTCCAGTCGTTGATTATATATCCAAATGTGGTCCAAAAGATATGTTATTGATTTGTTACCTTTGTAGAAGGCAATAAATTAACATAATTTAAATAATTTTCCATATATATATATACACACACACTTCTCTCTATATATCAATTTCCTTCTCCAAGTAATCATCAATAAAAGTTGAAAACATGTTTTTGTTTCTATAAAAATTTGCAGAGCGTGCATCCCACCAAGATTTTTTTTTTTGAAATTTTTTTTAGAAAGGAATGCATATGTCTTTTTTGTAATTTTCATGTAGTACAGAGTTTATGTTATTGCCGATTTAATTTTAAATGCATCTTTACCGCTGTCTACATGCTACTCATATTATTTTAAAAAAAAATTAGATGTATATAGTATTTAATTTTTTTATAGAAGAATTAAGTATAATATCTCTTAATACATCTAACAGAGGAACTAAAATCACGGTAATTAATAGGTAATTAATTGGATTAATTTGGTCATTATTGTTGGAGTTATGTCCTAGAAGTCAATACTTAATGACTTATTTTCTTAGTTTATGTTAATGATGATATTTGATCATTTGTTCCTAGAGTTTATTATTGACAGATCATTCAGGTTGAGGATCTGAATTGTGGATCTCTGTGGATCATTCATTAGAATGACAATAATAAATCTAAATCGTCCATAATCTTGATAATTAACAAGGAACATTAATTATCATAAAAGATTAGTATGCAAGTTAAGCGATGATTAAGTTCTACAAATCATAGGTAAGGAGTTACCAACTTAATTGCATATGTATATGTTGTGGAACATAGTACAGGACTTGACCCAAATGAAATAAACATATGGATTGTGTTATGTGTCATTGTTTATTTCATATGTTGTTGATTCTAAATTTGAGATGCTCAGCTTTTCCACATGAGAATAGGTTCTATAAATATCGTCTAACGTTGATTCTTGATAAAGGCTGCTATACGGACTTTATTTATGTTCTCTTGAATTGTGCGGGGAAAAGTTGTTCATCAAGAAAATCGTATGTCCCTCATTAGTTTACCTAGTGAGCGATGATATCTGTTTGGGCCCCTTGATGGAGATGGATTGTTTGCTAGCAACTTGTACAATCATCTCTATATCAAGAAATGTATAATCTGCAAGAATGACACATTCCTATCTTGGATTATACAAGGATATCATGTGACATAAGAATCAAACAAGGAAATACTTTTATTTCTTATGCAGGATTGAGATATTGTAGCTGTACACTATTTATGCGAATTGGGAATCATAACGTGTTGCTAGATACCGCTTATGATTAATGGAAATAAATAACGATTTATTCTCCATGGCCAACGTAGTATAAATCCTCAAAAAGGTCACACAAATGGAACCTAAACCACACGTGCATTATTTATTTGTATTGGAGAATACAAGACTTGGTGAGTTGATTAATTAATTATATATCGTTATAATTAATTATATCAAAAGGATCATGTTAGAATAAATTAATGCATAAACCAACCTATTGTTAATTATCATCAATTTGATAATTAAATAGTCTCAACTGTATTTAATATAATTGTTAGAATTATATTGAATATATAGGCTTTAAATTGCTAAGTCTAATTAAGCCCAATTAACAAACAATTAATAGGCCCATTAATTAAATGAATTAATGTGGCTAAGAGGGATTAATTCACACTTTGGTGAATTGGGCTAAAAGCCCATATTGATTTCGGCTAGGGGCTAGGGCTTGATGGCACCCTTGTAATTTGGTTGAAGTTTGGAAGAGGAATGAGAGCTCTATAAATAGACCCCAAGGGGTGGCCTCTCATCCAAACTTTCTCTCTCCTCTCTTCCCTCTTACCCTAGCCGCCACCTTCCTCCTCCTTTGGAGATTTTCGAAATCTCCATTAGAGGAGCTCTCATCCTTTGTTTGTTAGGGCCCATGTGTTGGGATTAGCCACATAATTAAGGTGTTAATTGCGATTAAGATTTGGTTGTTCTAAAAGCTTGCTAGCACAAGCTTTTTAGAGGTGGTGACGCTTCTTGGTGGATTAGAGGAAGGAGAAGAAGGCGCGGAGTGCACGCCATCGATTCCCACGCCTTAGACAACCTCACAAGAACGATTTGTGAGAGGTATAACATCCTCCTCTCTTTCTCTCTTAGTTTTTGGTGCCGATTCGGTGTTTTGCACTAGGTCCTTTGCACGATTGTGTATTTCATTGTTCTAATAGTAGAATAAATGAATTTATGACACTTTCTAACAATTATGAACTTACTGTTGAACCATAAAAATGCACATAGTTGAGAATGGACAAAAAAAAATATGTGTTGAAATGGAGAGTAGTCAAGACAAAAAAAAAAAAATGTGCATTGCAAATGAAGAGGCGTAGCCCATTTGCTCAAGAAATGAAAAATAATTAAAGGCTACAAGTCAGAGCCCAACTCTTTCTCCTGGACCCTCTGGTCAGATGAATAGCACTCCAATATCAATCATGTTCATGAGTCAAATATGCGGTTATAGAAGTTTACAGGCCATGTTTTATTTTAAATGCTGTTGCGCATAAAAAAAATTAACAAAGAAAAGGTGCATAGGAAGTTTGCTGCCAAAGGAACCACCAGAGGAGGTGTCCACTGTTATAACCACCCAGTATCATGGTTAGCCAATGAAGGGATGACACATCAGCCATGTTATGATGCTTGAACGGTTGTCTAAAATCAAAAGATGCAGGAGAGAAGCCTTTAAAAAGAAGGGGTCTGCGCCAGAAAAAAAAAGAGAGGTATCTACAACCAGAAAAGACAGAATATGTTAAGAATTTGAGTTTTGGAGTTCACACAGCGGAAGTTGAATTTTAGGTTCGAGGAGGCACGATCCAAGTGCAACTACACAAGAACCGTGCCCCTTAGGATTAGTAAGCACGAGGATCTCAGAATAAACAATCACACAATTAGATACAAAGAGAACACGAGATTTAACGAGGTTCAGCACCAACTTGGTGCCTACGTCCTCCACACACACGCACTCTTTTTTTATTTATTTTCTAATAATTTCTGAGATACATTGTTTGAGGGAGAAGAGAATAATAAATAGACATTAAGAAAAGTACATAAGGCAACTAGCCATTTTGGTAATAAAATCAATTCACACAATCTTGTCTTTATTCTTCTTATTTCCTTCTCTTCTGACACACATCAGATCCTCTTCAATATGGAAATACACCATCCTTCGTTTCTTGCCAAATCTCACAAATATCTTACCAAATATGCTAGGTCGGCATACCATTTCGGTCCGAAATACAACCATTTCGTACCGAAATCATTCCTGTGTTGATCTGTTTTCTTCATACGAACCTCACGCTACATAATTCGGTCTATACACACACATGTAGACCTCATGTATTTCAACACTCCCCCTCAAGTTGACATGTACACACTTGGAAATGTCAACTTGCCAAATTACTTGTTGGGCTTGGTATCCGTGATTGATTATTTTCCTTATTTTTTTTTATTCAGTGCCACGCATTCGATCCAGAGCACGATCTTATGCAGCACTTTCTCACACTCCCCCTCAAGTGGACATGTACTGACTTGTCATGTCTCACTTGCTTGGAGTGCTGCACACAGTACACACCGTCTTCTAAGGCACACACCTTTTGTTTTTATTGGCACACACATGCCACCAAGTTCTTGATTCAATCACTCCATGAGTCGCACACACGATAACGACACACACCGTCACATGGATCAAATTCTTCTTTTGGCACGAGTCACACAACTTGTGCTAGACCCTAGCACCTTGCATCAAACACATCTTGTCGGTCCGTGCCTTCTTGGCACGCCCCGTGCACATAAGTCAAGTAATCCTTTACCTCAAGTCACCTTCACAATTCATACCATCACACATGAGAGATATTGTTTCAATTACTAACCTTACACCAAGTAGATTACTCATGATCTTCTTCTTTTGGATT
The DNA here is from genome assembly GCA_027725995.1 of Rhynchospora tenuis. Taxonomy (NCBI): domain Eukaryota; kingdom Viridiplantae; phylum Streptophyta; class Magnoliopsida; order Poales; family Cyperaceae; genus Rhynchospora; species Rhynchospora tenuis. Next base: position 61,076,587 of record CM050889.1, on the reverse strand, counting down.
AAGGTCTAAATCTTGACTCGCCTTGACCACTTGACCCAACCTGGACCATATGACATGACTAGAGCCACTTGTCTCACATTGATTATATTCTCTCATCCTTATACTCTTGATATCCACCTTGGACACCAAATATTTCTCTCACTTCAACACTCCCCCTGAGAGGGATATTTGGTGGCTTGCATACTCGATTACAACTCTTGACTTCACATGCCCTCGACTTGAAGACATCTTGCTCCTCTACTCGAAGAACACCTCTTTTCTTAACCCATCATGGGCCACATCTTGATTGATACCAAAGATCTCTCTCAATTTTTTCTCTCCCCCTGAGAGAGATATTTGGTTACACATGAAACTCATCTTATTTGACCCGACCAGGGCCATCTTGTTGGACCCGACTTGGATCATTTTCTTAGACCCGACTTGGGCCTCCCAACTTGGGCCATTTGAAGTTTATTGATTGTCGCATTTATCATACCCAAAACCACAATTTACCACATAATCAAAAATTTTCTAAACAAGTCACCACAACATTACACCATTAATTGTCTGCTATACTGCACTACACCTATCTGAATCACCATATTTTTTCTTTTATTTTAGCACAAAAAACAGTCTCCAAACATGATTTCGGACCGAACTCCCGTAATTTCGGACCGAAACATCCTCAGTTCGGACCGAATTACACTGATTTCAGACTGAATTCTTTTGATTTTTCACATGATTTGATTTCCAGATGATGCTTGACCCGTATACTAACTTCACAGACAATTATTTTGATATTCTAGACAGATCATGGTCACACAACCAACCAACATCACATCTTGTTGATTTTAATCTCCTAGAACATAGAATATGTACCTTATTTTGTTGTGACTTGTCATCTCCTTCTTTATGGTTGTGGTTAGGCTCTAATCACCGCTCATGAGTCACACAACCCAAGCAACATATTTGCGACAACTCTCCTTTTTTTTTTTTTTCCATACATACATGATACACAATCATAACATGGAAATATATATTTTTTCCTTTCATGATAAACTTTCCAAAAAAAAAACATCATGCTCCAAATAATGACTAATTGATCACAAATCCAATTATGGAAAAATAGAAATTACCAAATACACACCAAAAATTTTTCGGCAATTTTTTCTTTCCTTTTTTTTTCTTCCCTTTTTTCTTTTACGTGACAAACAGACACGTTTTTTCTTTCTTTTTTTTTTTTCCTTTTTTTTTCCTTTTTTTTTTCTCACGGGAACTTTTTGTTCTCTTTCCTTTTTTTTATCATGAAAAAATTTTTCCTTCTTTTTTTTTTATGTGAATTTTTTTTTTTTTTCACATACCTTTGATTATGCACTCGCCATAAATCGCTCGACTTGAACGATACCTCCATGACAACTTCATGCAATTCGGTAGCACCTACTTGATGTAGTCGATGCCCCTGCTCGTGCTCCAAAGTCGATGTAGAAAGCTACTCGAATGGTTGCCTATCTCCATACACCTTTTGGTTGAAGAAACACCCGCCTTGCACTTGCCTCGAGTCGTTGTTTGCCTTCCATCGCCTTCGTTTTGTCCTCCCATCTCTAAACCATGCTCTGATACCATGTTAAGAATTTGAGTTTTGGAGTTCACACAGCGGAAGTTGAATTTTAGGTTCGAGGAGGCACGATCCAAGTGCAACTACACAAGAACCGTGCCCCTTAGGATTAGTAAGCACGAGGATCTCAGAATAAACAATCACACAATTAGATACAAAGAGAACACGAGATTTAACGAGGTTCAGCACCAACTTGGTGCCTACGTCCTCCACACACACGCACTCTTTTTTTATTTATTTTCTAATAATTTCTGAGATACATTGTTTGAGGGAGAAGAGAATAATAAATAGACATTAAGAAAAGTACATAAGGCAACTAGCCATTTTGGTAATAAAATCAATTCACACAATCTTGTCTTTATTCTTCTTATTTCCTTCTCTTCTGACACACATCAGATCCTCTTCAATATGGAAATACACCATCCTTCGTTTCTTGCCAAATCTCACAAATATCTTACCAAATATGCTAGGTCGGCATACCATTTCGGTCCGAAATACAACCATTTCGTACCGAAATCATTCCTGTGTTGATCTGTTTTCTTCATACGAACCTCACGCTACATAATTCGGTCTATACACACACATGTAGACCTCATGTATTTCAACACTCCCCCTCAAGTTGACATGTACACACTTGGAAATGTCAACTTGCCAAATTACTTGTTGGGCTTGGTATCCGTGATTGATTATTTTCCTTATTTTTTTTTATTCAGTGCCACGCATTCGATCCAGAGCACGATCTTATGCAGCACTTTCTCACAGAATACACAGAAGAGAGACAACTAGAGAAGAGAGACAGAGAGAGAATTTGCGAGAGAGATTTTTCTTTTGTTCTTTCTTTACCCACAAAAACTTCTGTAAACAAAAAAAAAGAAAACTAAGAGAGAGAGAGAGATTATGTAAGAAGAAGAAAGAAAAGGTTGTAAAAAGTAAGATGGTGAAATGAAATACTATTGTCGTTTTTTTTTATTATTCAATTTATCTCTTTTCTTTTATCTTATGCAATAAATCTTGCATCGTGTTGTCAGTCATGCATAAAACAAAGATGGATTATTTTCTCTGTCATTTTATTATTTCAAAATTTTCTGGTTTTAAACAAAGATTAATAAGAAATTTCAATTTTGTTGTCCCTGTGTTTGCATCTCTAATTGTTGTTTAGTATGTAGGAACTTATTTTGCTTTATTGTGCAGAGCGACTCTTTGCAGGGAATTTTGATCTAGCGCAACCACTTCGATTGAAATTTGTTTATATCACAATCTGTAGCATGCTCAGTTGTGATTTAATCAATGAAAAACCGCTTCATAGGGGTCTGTAGCATGTCTCAGTCCCTATGGAGATGGTATGTACCTAGTTGAATTGGATCTGTAGCGTGCTCAGTCCATTCGATTTAGGTTGTTTGAATAACAAAGTTCAAAATTCTATTCAAAGACGTCGTCATGCTGCCGAAATTCACTCTGAAAAGTCATGTTTCGTTTTATGTTTCTTGCATAACTTAATCTAAAATGTCACGAGGTCTTCGCGACTTTGGGCTCTTGATTTTAAGTTCTGAGTAAATTATGACAATTTTACACTTTGTTTGCAGTCTGTTTGTATTTTGCGCTTTAACTTAGCACAGCTTTGAAGAAGCATGGAATCACAAATCAGATTGTGTAGAGATAAAATTGAAAGGGATCTTAGCACAGCTTTGGTCCCATATGATGTTCCAACTTGATTAAAAGATGCCTCAGCACAGCTTTGGCTTTTCTATTTCTCAAGGCTGATCCTTTGATCAATTTTTCTAGGCGATCAGCCATCCACTAAATATGGTTTGGTTGTAAAGAGAAATTAATCAAAAGGACAGCAAAAGATTTGATAATGATCATGAAAGAAACGACATGCTGTCAAAGTTTACTCAGAAATTGATCGTTCTTAAATTGAATAGCAATAGTTTTCCAACAGAAAAAAGAACTCTGAAGGTCCATGGTGAAGATTATATTCTTACTGGTAAAAATGATGAGTAATACGAAATAAACAGATGTGAAAACTGAAGTCTGGACTGTTTCTGGCGTTACCAGCAAAAAGCGCTTTTAACAGTTTACGAAATCCTTTTTATCTCATGAATGGTTAGATAGAATAGATTGAAATTTTAACTGTAGATGAAACATGATACAATGCAACTTCCGTAAAATTTTAATAATTTTTGGACATACAGATTAATTTTAACGAATTTCTGAAGTCAGACAGAAATTGAGTTTCAGGAAACTGCACCAGTAAATCGTGCCAGAAAACACGTCTGAAAGTTCACTCCTCTAAACCTTTTAAATCGATCTCTAAAAATTCTACAAAAATTACTGTAACTGACTCAAGATGTCTAGTTCCAAATATGAAAGTTTCAAGTTTTAACTGCAAAAGAAGAATAACTGAAAATTCAAGCCAGAAAAACTGTTTCCAGAAAGTTGGTCTAGATTGCAAATTTCGGTAAAAATACCAAACCAACTCAGAAAAATTCATACTAGATATGAAAATTCTCCTGGTGAAGTGTAGTTTCAAACAAAATAACATGCCTAAATTTAAACCAGAATAACTGCAGTTGCTAAAAGAACTGAACAAAGGTCGTGCTGACTCAGAAAACTGTGTTTCAGAATATAGCTCTGAAAGATCAAGCCCAAAGCCCAATTAGGAAAATCTAAAAAAATATGAAAATTTAAAATAAATGCCTCCTCTGTGTCTTCTTTCAAATGACTCTAGTTTCATAATTTTTGATAAACCAGAGAGTCACTTTTTCAATTTAAAACTGAATAAAGGTCTGGTCGATTTGGTCCAAGTGCACAGCTCAGAAAAGTTGTAAATTTGTCAAAATGTCAAAATTCATTAAAATTGAAAGAGAACTCTAAAAACCTCAAATAAAATATTCTAAAACTTAGAAAATTCAAAAGATTTCATTTCACTAATCATTTGGTGCCAAAATTATCTAAAGATTGGTCAAATCCGTCTTTGATCATTTTCACCATTATGTATCATGTGAAATTCAAATTAAATCGAAATCTTATGGAAAATTCTAAAAAGTCCATAGAGCCAAAATAAACTTGTGCGACTCCAAATTTGTGGTAAAATTCTAATTTGAGTTTTAAATCAACTCAAATTGACACAAATAGAAGTCAAACCAAATCAAGTCTCAATTTGAGTCTAAATTGACTCGAATTATGTCAAATCCAAATGAAATCTAACTTGAGTATCAAATACACTCAAGTTGTCTAAAATTTAGTTTGAGACCCCAAATCGTCTCAAACTAACCTAATTTGAATCCAAGTTAATTCGAATTAACATAATTAAACCAAATTATAATTTGAGTTCAAATTAACTCGAATTATACCCAAACAAATGTAAAAAAAATCAAATCAAAAGTGATCCAACTGGACCAAAGCCCCAGTTCGATCGTAAATTCCCTCGTCACCTGAATCAGCGGTTCGCTTTGTATTTAGTGTGCGAGTTGCAAGGTTATTGTGCCTGAGTGACCAGTGCGGTTACACTCTTGACCCTAACTTTGCGAAGTCCTTGTTTCTAAGTCAACAATACGCTCTGCACTTAGAACCTGGTACTTCAAAAGGATGCGAGAACAAATACCTCAAATCCAAAAATCAAATGCCAAAAACAAGAACAAATATCTTAACTCCAAAACAAGTGGTATTTAATTGACTAATGGACTGGTCGATGATTTATCACTATGGTTCAAGTTAGATTCAAAATCCTAACTTATAGCCCTCAAAAACAAATATTGCATGCATAAATCACCCAACAAGTTGCATTTCACAACTCTTATAGCCTGGACACATAATTCTTCGAATCTCTTAATCAGAGGTTCTCGCGGTTTATTCCCGAGGTAATTAACAGCAGGGGCTTGCGCCTGTTGGAAAGAAAGAACCCACAAAAACAATAAACCTTCACGTGAATAGAAATTCATATGAGTTCTTCTCTCTTCGTTTAGAAAGGACTTATATCGAGTTGTGACACGCGGAGGGTATCTGGATAGATCTTTTCCATTTCCCGCGTTTTATCCTATTTCGCGTCGAAAAAAAGGTCCAGACAAATTCTGGCACGCCCGGTGGGACAATCTTTCTCCTCTCATCTTTTGGATTCGAGGATATAGGCTATAAGAGTTGTATAATTTCTCTGTAAAATGCTAACAATAACTTTAAGTGTTGCATCTTTTACAGGAATGACACTTTTTGGTAGTGATGCTTTCACTGCTGCTGTTGCTGGAAATGACGTTTTCCTGGTGGGCACCCTGCCTGTTGCTGGCTCATTCACTCCGGTGACCCCCGTCACCCATGTCAACACTGTTCCCGCCATCATGAAGGAAGAAGATGACGATGACATCCTCTTCATTATTGAACAGGATAGAGCCAACAATGTCATGGTCACTACTCCTGTCCCAAACAGGCGCCCCAAGCGACGTTTTTGCCCAAACAAGGCAACTACTCAGGTTGCCTCCAACACAACCACTCGTGTTCAAATGGCATGGGTTAAGGCCCCCAAGCGCAAAGTCATGGAGGTCTATCAGAATGAGTTGGTGATACAACCCCAACTCCCCGTTAGCAACTCCTTCGCCCCACTAAGGGTGGTGAAGAAGAACTCTCCCAGGGCATCTCTTCGTACAATGGGAGAATTGCCAGTTATGTATGAGACTCAGTCTGTCCCAATTCATGCAAGGATAATCCAACCCATGGAGGCAATCCGCAAGACGTACCAAATTGTCAAGAACAAGAAAGAAAAGAGAAGTGCTAGAGCTATAACTCCACCAAATGGCCAATATAAGCCACCTCGCACTTCAGTGCATGATAGGCTCACTTTTCCCTCTCAGAAACAGAGGGGTCATTTGCCAACTCCTAACACAGGCAGGGGGCAGACACAAGTACACCGTGATAGGTCATCAATGCCTGTCAAGGAAAGGCTAACTTTTCCCACTCGTGGAAGAAGAATCAATCCAACTCGAGGATCAAGCCAACAAATAGGCATGCCAACAACAAAAGTATGGAAGCCTAAGCAACAAAAGGAGAAGTTATTCGATCTTCGAGAAAAATTGGATCTTGCCAAGTCTTATTCATCTCGTTTGTCTCGAGGAGTTAAAGAGAATGGCTATGAGAAGTCCAATACACATGATAAGGTGATAATTCGTGGTGGCCAACCACGAGTGGAGCATACCATTTATCGACATATCAATAAGAGGCAACGATTGACCTGGAGAGAGAAAACACCAGAAGAGCACGCCTCGGTTTACATGATAAGTGTAGAAGAAGAACCTGAAGAATATGCTACTGTGTACATGGCTAACACTAGATCTACTAATAGAGTTGAAGAGGACCCCAAAAATGGTGAAAACGAAAAGAATGAGACCTCTGCTAGTGGTACAAAAGGGCCTCACAGTCGACAAGAAAAAGACAAAGACAAAGACAAAGAAAAAGGTGATGGAAACTCTGATGAGGAAGATGAGGTAACTCAATTGAGAAGGGAATTAGAGCAGAAAGACCAATTGATAATTTCCTTGCACTTAGAAAATGGAAATGCCACGAGGCTATGCATGGAGCTACACAACTTTCTAGCCAAGAAAGGTCTGTTTTCTGAAATGGCTTATGAGGAGACCGGCCCTACTATCAACAATCTTGACTCTTCCAAAACCAACCATGAAAAGCCAGGAAAAGACACTACTAAAACCAAAACCAATAGTGGGAAGGCTAAGCAAATATCTCAAAAAGAGAAGGAAGAGCCAAACGATACCTCTTGTGAGACACCTGAGTCGTCAGGAGTGACGAGGCAAGAATTGCAAGAAATGATAAATCAACAATTACAGGCTGCAGGAGCAGGGCACCTTGTTCGCCCTATAAGACGATCAGGGAGACCGTATCCCAAGGAATATGACTCTATAAAATACCCAGATGGGTATGTCATTCCTAAGTTCAGAATGTTCGATGGACTAAACACGAAGAATGTCAGTCCGGACCAACATTTGGCACACTTCATAGCCTCATGTGGTAATTCGGCGGGGATTGAGGAATTGCTCCTCCGTCAGTTCTCACAAAGTCTCACAGGACCGGCTTTTGATTGGTATGCATCCCTAGAAGATAATAGCATCAAAACATGGGATGACATGGTGGATGCATTTCGGGCTAAGTTCATCACTATTAGAAATAAGGTGACCATTGCTGATGTGGTGAACGAGAAGCCTAGAAAGAATGAATCAATTATAGAATATGTCAACCGATGGAGGAGTTTGAATTCCCAATGTGATTATCCGATCCCTGAGAAAGATGCAATCAATCTTTTGATGAATAATATGGAAGATTGGATGAAACCGTTCTTAAGTTCTCATGACATCCACAACTATGAGAAGCTAATCACCCATGGGTCTAAGCTTGAATCATTGGGCCCAAATGTTTGTTCCGAGTACTTTAAGAACAAATACAAGAAGGATGATGGTAAGAAGGCTAGTACCAAGGCGGCTCAAACTTCTCTATGTTGGGTTCGCAAATCAAGCACTTCAAGTAGCAGAAATCGAGATAACAACAATGTGGACAATAATGATGAACTCGGGTTCACTATGTCAACCTTAACCGATCGAATGAGTAGGCCATACTAGTTCAAGAAAGAGAAGACTGCTAAACTTTTCAAGGCGGCCTTAAAGAATGGGCTTGATCTTCCGCCTTGCAAGAGACCAGATGAAATGGATAAGTCAGATGACCCAAATTATTGTCTCTATCATCAAGTATTGGGACACACAATTGAGAATTGCTATGTGTTTAAAGATTGGCTAGAAAAGAAGATCCAATCTGGAGATATTGGCATTTATGATGATGCTAAACAAAATCCGACACCTCATGCCCAAGCCAATATGATCTCTCATATAAGCTTTGAAGACTTTGAAGAGGAGAATGAATCCACTGAGCCTTGGACGATGTATTTGACACGAAGAACAAGGAAGATGCTTCAGAAATTACAACAAGAGCCTGGAATTAAGTGGAGAAATGAAATGACTCCAGTAATACATCCTGAACCAAAAGAAAAAGGATAAGAGGCCAATGAAACCTGCAAAGGAACCAGAGCTCACGGCAATAGAAAAGCACATACAAGAGATGGAAGAGTATGAGCAAGGTGTGCCAACTCCGGCCATGCTTGTAGATTTTATCTCAGAAGAAGATTTGCAACATCTCTTGGGAATAAATAATGACAACACAGATGAGAATGGAGGAATTTCAAAAAAGAAAGATGACGAGATGGCGAAAAAGAAAAAGATCAAAAAGAAAAATAAGAAGAACAAGAAGAGAGACCAAAAAAAGAATGAGAAAGAAAGCATAAAGAAAAAGGCAGTTGAAGATGAAACCTTTTGGGAAGCATCCAGTCATGTCATTTCTCACATTGAGATCACTAAAGAAGAGTTAGAGTTATGTTTTGAAAGTTGCATGGCCACATCCATCTCTTACCTTGACTCCGACTCTGAAGAGTTTGAAAAGGAAGAAGCTGCTCTTGAGAAGAAACTATACTACACTGACTCCGAAGAAGAGTTTATCTCCCTCGGAAACAACATTTCCGGAGTTATACTTGGAAGTGATTCAGAAGAAGATAAGGAAGATGAGCCAATCTTACCAAGAGGGATGTTCAATTCTGATGAGGAAGGTAAAGAATGCCATGTGAATCTCCGCTCGGGCACCCGCATCCCTGAAAGGCAAATGCCCAAAGAAAGCGACAAGGATAGACAAAAAGAGAAGAACAAAGCTAAAGCCAAAGAGACAGAAGACGAAGTTGGGCCAAGTGATAGATCTAAGAACAATATAGGAGATTACAATATATTGGCTCATTTGCGCAAAATTCCATCATTGTTGAGTGTTTTTGATGCTCTGATGATGTCACAAGAGTTACGTGAGTTACTCATTCACGCTCTTCAAAATCCCGAGAAATTCCAAGCTTATTTTGCTGAAAAGAGCATGCAAGAAGCCTTGTACACTGACCAAACAACAGCCATAACCTTTGACGACAATGATTTGCTAGTTGGCACATCGGAGCATAATCGACCTTTGTATATCACAGGAATAACAAATGGGTCAAGGGTCAATCGCATCCTTGTGGATGCTGGGTCATCTATCAACATTCTTCCTCTCAAAACACTAAGACAGTTATCTCTTAATGTCAAGCATCTATCAAAAGAGAAGATATCGATCCTTGGGTTCAACCAGAATTCTCAAAACGCTATGGGTTCAATAACTTTGTCTTTTCGATTTGGAGAGTTAGACACGGAGATCAAATTTTATGTCATTGATGCAGAAACATCTTACAAAGCGTTGCTCGGAAGACCATGGTTGCATGAAAATTACTTGGTGCCATCAACCCTTCACCAATGTGTCAAGTACATCAAAGATAACAAACAAAAGAGGATTAAAGGAGATATTCACCCATTTGCCGTACATGAAATTGGCCTTAGTGATGCGAGATATTTTCTAAAATCACCTCCTAAATCTGAGTTTCACAACCTCGAACGATGGAAGCAAGTCAAGTTTTGAAGAAGAAACCCCTACAAAAGGCAAAACCAACAAATATATCAAGCAAGACTTGTCAAAAGCCAAATCCTGTGATTTTCTTGGGAAGTGATAGTGATTCTGAAACTATTGAGGATGAAGAGACTGATGTCGTGGCACCTGATTATAGCTCTGATGGTAGCAAAGACTTGTCTTATCTAACTTCGTTAGTGATTGAAAGAGTACCTGACAAGCATTCCAAGGATTTGCCGCCAAGAGAAGTGAATCAAGTCAAAGGGTCCATACATTCTTTGTCCCACCAAAGATTGAATATGTGTTGGGGAGAGAAGTGGTGCACAAAGGGATTTTGTTCTACAAAACTGAAGAGCTAAATCCCCAAAACAAAGACACAGATCTAGAAAATTGGAGTAAATGGTTGATGGATGATAACCGAGAAGAAGAAATGGTAAGAGTTGAAAGCCGAGGATTCTATGGAAAAGAACTCATGCCTCTATTTAAGAAAGCCCATTGTTTCGACCCAATTACAAAATCAAGAGCCAAATTGTTCGAGAAGTTATGGAATGGAACTTCCCGAAAAGTGATGGGAGTTGATGGAAAAATAAAATACACCCGTGGGTTGGGATTCGTGGATGATTTTGAAGATAGAGATTTCTCAAGGATTTATAAAGGTTTTCGGAGCATCGACAACCGAGCATGTCCTAGTTCATCGGCTTATGACAAAAATAAGTCATACTTCTCTTGTCACATGGCGGAGGAAGAAATTGAAGACGATGAGCAATTTATCTTGGTTGCGAAAAATGCACCTAAAGAGCTTGAAGAAGGCAGACAAAACACAATTGATGAACTACTTGAGATCAATTTAGGCACGGAGGAAGAGCCTCGACCGACCTTCATTAATGCATCCCTTTCCCCTGAAAGAATGGAACAGCTCAAGACATTCCTTATGCAATATATTGATTGCTTTGCATGGAATTATAATGAGATGCCTGGCCTGGATCCCGAGGTAGCTGTGCATAAGTTAAAAATCGACAAAGAAGCTAAACCTGTCAAACAAGCACCTCGAAGGATGAGAGTAGAGTTAGAAGAGAAGGTCACTGCTGAAGTTAAGAAGCTCATTGAGGTCGGATTCGTTAGAGAGGAAGAAAATCCCGAATGGATAGCAAGCATAGTCCCTGTCAAAAAGAAAAACGGACAAATCCGTGTTTGTGTGGATTTTAGGGATTTGAACAAGGCATGTCCAAAGGATGAATTTCCCTTGCCAGTAACGGAAATCATCATTGATCATACTTCATCGTACGAGATATTCTCTTTTATGGATGGATATTCTGGATACAATCAAATCAAGATGGATGAAGAAGATCAGAAACATACTGCATTTCGTACGCCGATCGGAGTCTACTGTTACAAAGTGATGCCATTTGGGCTTAAAAATGCTGGAGCAACATATCAGCGGGCCATGACTAAGATATTCGATGATTTGATACACAAAGTGGTCGAATGCTACGTTGATGATTTGGTAGTCAAGGCAAATCCATTGGATGAGCATCTTCAATACTTGAAGATCGTGTTCGATCGGTTGAGACGACATGCTTTGAAACTTAATCCATTAAAGTGTGCCTTTATGGTCTCATCAGGAAAATTTCTAGGCTTTGTTGTTCGACATAGAGGAATCGAGATTGACCCTGCTAAAATCAAAGCGATCCAAGAGATGCCTCATCCTAGGAACTTGAAACAACTCAGATCACTTCAAGGAAAATTGGCATACATTAGAAGGTTTATTGCAAATTTATCAGGAAGAATAAAACCCTTCACAAGGCTCACCAAGAAGGATGTCCCGTTCAAATGGGATGATGAATGTCAAAAGGCATTAAATGACATAAAACAATACCTCCTCAAACCGCCAGTACTCTCGGCACCAATTCCAGGAAAGGCCCTTATCCTTTACACAACTGCATTGGATGGATCCTTAGGGGCATTAGTGGCACAAGAAAATGAGCAAGGCAAAGAAAATGCACTCTACTACCTTAGCCGCATGTTAGTGGGGGCAGAACACTCATATTCGCCAATCGAAAAGCATTGTTTGGCATTGGTGTTTGCTGCTAAAAAGTTGAGACACTACATGTTAGCACACAAGGTCATCCTTATATCCAAGGTAGACCCTCTAAGATACCTCATGACTAGACCTATGCTCACCGGTAAGCTAGCGAGATGGGCAATCTCTTTGATGGAGTTTGACATCACGTATGCTCCACAAAAAGCCATTAAAGGACAAGCATTGGCAGATTTCTTGGCAGCACATCCAATTCCTGATGATTCTCCTCTAGCATGTGAGTTTCCAGATGAAGAGACGTTACATGTTGAAGAAGGCGAGCCTTGTTGGAAGATGTTCTTTGATGGTGCATCGTCCATACAACCAGCCGTTTGGCCACATCTTCCAAGGTTGAGAGCCGGGATAGGCCTGGTCTTTGTCACACCTGAAGGAGGCATCATTCGTCATTCGTTTGCCTTAACCGAGCCTTGTACAAACAATGAGGCAGAATACGAAGCACTGATAGCTGGATTAGAGATAGCATTAAAACTAAATATCAAGAGACTTCGAGTTTGTGGGGACTCTCAATTAGTCCTTAATCAAGTTGAAGGAATATTCCACAAACAAGAGTTGATAAAGTATCATGAGAAGGCGCTTGAATTAATCAAACAAATCCCAACCATTTGTTTCGAGAAGGTCTCGAGAGCCTCAAACGGTGTGGCTGATGCACTAGCCCGAGTTGCCAAAGAATTATGTGAACCCGAAGGACAAGAAGTGCAAATAACTGTGAGAAACCGTCGATCGTTATCTCCATATTTCATGGGAGTGGAAGAAGGGTCAAATTTACTCTTGGAAGAAGATCTAGACTACATGGAAGATAAACAAGAAGACACTCTTGCTAAAGCTTTAGCAATTGAAGAAAAAGATGACTGGAGGCAACCTTTTGTCGATTACTTCCGACACAAGGTCTTGCCAGAAGGTAAGGTAGTCCAGGAACAACTCAAGAAACGAGCCTTGCGATATGTCTATGTCAACAACACTTTATACAGGAGGTCTTATGATCAGATATGGTTACGGTGTGTCTCTATTGAAGAAGCTCACCAAATTATGAAGGAAGTACACTCAGGTGTGTGCGGTGCTCATCAATCAGGACCAAAAATGAGGCTCAAGATCAAGCATTTAGGTTATTATTGGCCAACGATGATAACGGATTGTGAGGATTATGCCAAAAGGTGTCACATGTGTCAAATTCACGGAGACTTCATCCATCAACATCCAAATCCCCTACACCCAACTGTAGCCTCTTGGCCTTTTGACATGTGGGGAACTGATATAATCGGCCCCATTGATCCACCATCTTCCGGAGGGCACCGATTTATATTAGCTGCAACTGATTACTTTTCTAAATGGTCTGAGGCTGTGGCGCTTCGTGAAGTCAAAACTAAAGATGTGATCAAGTTCTTCAAAACTCACATCTTATATAGATTTGGGACACCTAGGAGGATCATTTCTGACAATGGAACTGCCTTCAAGAGCGCTAAAGTGTATGAATTTGCACATCACCACAAGATAGACTGGAGATACTCATCAATCTATAACCCGAGAGCGAATGGGCTAGCTGAAGCATTTAACAAGACATTGATATCCCTTCTCCGAAAGATGGTTGGCAAAAACCATCGAGATTGGCATGAGAAACTGCAAGGAGCACTTTGGGCGTATCGTACTACCTATCGGACTCCAACACAAGCAACCCCATATTCTTTAGTGTTTGGGGTTGAAGCAATTCTTCCTCTTGAAGTTGAAATACCTTCTTTAAGGGTAGCCATGCATGCAGAAATGCCTTTAAATGAGCGTGCTTACTTAAGACTTGATGAACTTGATGCGATGGATGAAACAAGGCTTGCAGCTCAACAAAGTTTAGAGCTATACCGAGCCCAGATGGCGAGGGCATATGATAAATTGACGAGACCTCGTACATTTCGTGAAGGGGAATTAGTACTTGTGCTTAGAAGACCAATTCTTGGCCGACATCATGGCCCCAAATTCGCACCAAATTGGGAAGGTCCATATGTTATACAACAAGTATACGAAGGAGGTGCATACTTTCTAGTAGACCAAGAAGGTAAAGGGGTAATGCCTCCTATAAATGGAAGATATCTGAAGAAATACTATGCATAAAGCCAACAATACCGATTCATAAAGTTCCATGTCCAAATGCATAAATCTTTCAAAAAAAAAAAGAAAAAAAAAAAAAAAAAAACTCAGTTTGAAGAGGCTTTGAGAAGAGCCACTACAAATGAGTTGTTTCCCAAAATCATCGAAAGCCTTTGTGGTTTTTGATTACGAAAAGTCCGCCCAATGAAGAAGCCTTTGTGGCAACCGAGGGCGAAAAATCCGCTTAATGAAGAAGCCTTTGTGGCAGCTGAAAGCGAAAAGGACACTCGATGAAGCATTCTGAGGGATGTCCGAAAAACACCAAACTCAGTTTGAAGAGACTTTGAAAAGAGTCATTTCAGACGAATCGTCACCCAAAATTATCAAAGGTCTTTGTGGTTTTTGATAACTTAAAAGCCTAATGAAGAAGTCTATGTGGCAACTGAAGGCATCGAGAGCCTATTCAATGAAGTATACTGAGGATAGGACCTCATGACAATCTTGGGTCGCCCTTCTGGGCAATCTTTTTCTTTTGCAGGTACATGGAGCAACTAGAGCTTTATGTCCCTGGAATAAATAAAGAGCGTCTTGCCTTAAATAGGTCCCATAAGACGTCTCTTCCACATAAAATTTCCAAACTCCAAAAATTCCACAACCAAAATTCTACATAAAAAACGGTCTATTGTTGGAGTGAGCCATAAGTCAACCAACACCGGTATGTTCATCTACCGGCAAGAAAGATGAACAAGTTTTGTACTTTGTACTTTAACAATGTACAATCTTAGGTCGCCCTTCTGGGCAACCTTTTTTCTTTTGCAGGTACAAGGAGCTGCTGGAGCTTTATGTCCTTAAGAGAAATGAAAAGAGCATCCTGCCTCAAAAGGCTACATAGGGTGTCTCTTCCACAAAAATTTTCCCCTAACCACACAAAAGTCCACAGCCAAATTTCCATAAAAGAATGGTCTATTGTTGGAGTGAGCCATAAGTCAACCAACACCGGTATGTTCATCTACCGGCATGAAAGATGAACAAGTTTTGTACTTTGTACTTTAACAATGTACGATCTTAGGTCGTCCTTGTGGGCAACCTTTTTCTTTTGCAGGTACACGGAGCAGCTGGAGCTTTATGTCCCTGGAATGAATAAAGAGCGTCTTGCCTTGAATAGGTCCCATAAGGCGTCTCTTCCACATAAAATGTTCCTAACTCCACAAATTCCACAGCCAAAATTCCACCTCAAAATGGTCAATTGTTGGAGTGAGCCATAAATCAACCAACACCGGTGTGTTCATCTACCGGCATGAAAGATGAACAAGTTTTATACTTTGTACTTTAACAAGGTATGCAACAAAAATCTGAGACCAAGGTGAAGGAACAAATAACCTAAACCTTATCCAAATAACCTAAACCTTAACCAAATCCAAAACCAAGGCGAGGGAACAAATACCCCAAACCTTAACCAAATCCAAAACCAAGGCGAGGGAACAAATACCCCAAACCTTAACCAAATCCAAAACCGAGACGAGGGAACAAATACTCCAAATCTCAATCAAATCTAGGAGCAGGAACAAATACCCTGAACCTTAAACCCAAAATCAAAATAAAAAAAGGCACCTTGATGTCTTAACCAAATCAAACCAACACAAAAGAAACAAAAGTCCAAAAACAAAGCACATAACCCAACTCCAAGAAGTCCTCGATATTCTGGAACTTCATCAAAAGCTAAGCAAGACATCTCATCGATACTACTCCACAAAGAATGAATTGATAGAAAAGAGTATAACATGGGCACCAAAGTATGTCGTTCAACTCGACATCCTCACAACATACTTTGGCGGGGGGCATTTGTTGAACCATAAAAATGCACATAGTTGAGAATGGGCAAAAGAAATATGTGTTGAAATGGAGAGTAGTCAAGACAAAAAAAAAAAAAAAATGTGCATTGCAAATGAAGAGGCGTAGCCCATTTGCTCAAGAAATGAAAAATAATTAAAGGCTACAAGTCAGTGCCCAACTCTTTCTCCTGGACCCTCTGGTCAGATGAATAGCACTCCAATATCAATCATGTTCATGAGTCAAATATGCGGTTATAGAAGTTTACAGGCCATGTTTTATTTTAAATGCTGTTGCGCATAAAAAAAATTAACAAAGAAAAGGTGCATAGGAAGTTTGCTGCCAAAGGAACCACCAGAGGAGGTGTCCACTGTTATAACCACCCAGTATCATGGTTAGCCAATGAAGGGATGACACATCAGCCATGTTATGATGCTTGAACGGTTGTCTAAAATCAAAAGATGCAGGAGAGAAGCCTTTAAAAAGAAGGGGTCTGCGCCAGAAAAAAAAAAGAGAGGTATCTACAACCAGAAAAGACAGAATACACAGAAGAGAGACAACTAGAGAAGAGAGACAGAGAGAGAATTTGCGAGAGAGATTTTTCTTTTGTTCTTTCTTTTCCCACAAAAACTTCTGTAAACAAAAAAAAAGAAAACTAAGAGAGAGAGAGAGATTCTGTAAGAAGAAGAAAGAAAAGGTTGTAAAAAGTAAGATGGTGAAATGAAATACTATTGTCGTTTTTTTTTTATTATTCAATTTATCTCTTTTCTTTTATCTTATGCAATAAATCTTGCATCGTGTTGTCAGTCATGCATAAAACAAAGATGGATTATTTTCTCTGTCATTTTATTATTTCAAAATTTTCTGGTTTTAAACAAAGATTAATAAGAAATTTCAATTTTGTTGTCCCTGTGTTTGCATCTCTAATTGTTGTTTAGTATGCAGGAACTTATTTTGCTTTATTGTGCAGAGCGACTCTTTGCAGGGAATTTTGATCTAGCGCAACCACTTCGATTGAAATTTGTTTATATCATAATCTGTAGCATGCTCAGTTGTGATTTAATCAATGAAAAACCGCTTCATAGGGGTCTGTAGCATGTCTCAGTCCCTATGGAGATGGTATGTACCTAGTTGAATTGGATCTGTAGCGTGCTCAGTCCATTCGATTTAGGTTGTTTGAATAACAAAGTTCAAAATTCTATTCAAAGACGTCGTCATGCTGCCGAAATTCACTCTGAAAAGTCATGTTTCGTTTTATGTTTCTTGCATAACTTAATCTAAAATGTCACGAGGTCTTCGCGACTTTGGGCTCTTGATTTTAAGTTCTGAGTAAATTATGACAATTTTACACTTTGTTTGCAGTCTGTTTGTATTTTGCGCTTTAACTTAGCACAGCTTTGAAGAAGCATGGAATCACAAATCAGATTGTGTAGAGATAAAATTGAAAGGGATCTTAGCACAGCTTTGGTCCCATATGATGTTCCAACTTGATTAAAAGATGCCTCAGCACAGCTTTGGCTTTTCTATTTCTCAAGGCTGATCCTTTGATCAATTTTTCTAGGCGATCAGCCATCCACTAAATATGGTTTGGTTGTAAAGAGAAATTAATCAAAAGGACAGCAAAAGATTTGATAATGATCATGAAAGAAACGACATGCTGTCAAAGTTTACTCAGAAATTGATCGTTCTTAAATTGAATAGCAATAGTTTTCCAACAGAAAAAAGAACTCTGAAGGTCCATGGTGAAGATTATATTCTTACTGGTAAAAATGATGAGTAATACGAAATAAACAGATGTGAAAACTGAAGTCTGGACTGTTTCTGGCGTTACCAGCAAAAAGCGCTTTTAACAGTTTACGAAATCCTTTTTATCTCATGAATGGTTAGATAGAATAGATTGAAATTTTAACTGTAGATGAAACATGATACAATGCAACTTCCGTAAAATTTTAATAATTTTTGGACATACAGATTAATTTTAACGAATTTCTGAAGTCAGACAGAAATTGAGTTTCAGGAAACTGCACCAGTAAATCGTGCCAGAAAACACGTCTGAAAGTTCACTCCTCTAAACCTTTTAAATCGATCTCTAAAAATTCTACAAAAATTACTGTAACTGACTCAAGATGTCTAGTTCCAAATATGAAAGTTTCAAGTTTTAACTGCAAAAGAAGAATAACTGAAAATTCAAGCCAGAAAAACTGTTTCCAGAAAGTTGGTCTAGATTGCAAATTTCGGTAAAAATACCAAACCAACTCAGAAAAATTCATACTAGATATGAAAATTCTCCTGGTGAAGTGTAGTTTCAAACAAAATAACATGCCTAAATTTAAACCAGAATAACTGCAGTTGCTAAAAGAACTGAACAAAGGTCGTGCTGACTCAGAAAACTGTGTTTCAGAATATAGCTCTGAAAGATCAAGCCCAAAGCCCAATTAGGAAAATCTAAAAAAATATGAAAATTTAAAATAAATGCCTCCTCTGTGTCTTCTTTCAAATGACTCTAGTTTCATAATTTTTGATAAACCAGAGAGTCACTTTTTCAATTTAAAACTGAATAAAGGTCTGGTCGATTTGGTCCAAGTGCACAGCTCAGAAAAGTTGTAAATTTGTCAAAATGTCAAAATTCATTAAAATTGAAAGAGAACTCTAAAAACCTCAAATAAAATATTCTAAAACTTAGAAAATTCAAAAGATTTCATTTCACTAATCATTTGGTGCCAAAATTATCTAAAGATTGGTCAAATCCGTCTTTGATCATTTTCACCATTATGTATCATGTGAAATTCAAATTAAATCGAAATCTTATGGAAAATTCTAAAAAGTCCATAGAGCCAAAATAAACTTGTGCGACTCCAAATTTGTGGTAAAATTCTAATTTGAGTTTTAAATCAACTCAAATTGACACAAATAGAAGTCAAACCAAATCAAGTCTCAATTTGAGTCTAAATTGACTCGAATTATGTCAAATCCAAATGAAATCTAACTTGAGTATCAAATACACTCAAGTTGTCTAAAATTTAGTTTGAGACCCCAAATCGTCTCAAACTAACCTAATTTGAATCCAAGTTAATTCGAATTAACATAATTAAACCAAATTATAATTTGAGTTCAAATTAACTCGAATTATACCCAAACAAATGTAAAAAAAATCAAATCAAAAGTGATCCAACTTGACCAAAGCCCCAGTTCGATCGTAAATTCCCTCGTCACCTGAATCAGCGGTTCGCTTTGTATTTAGTGTGCGAGTTGCAAGGTTATTGTGCCTGAGTGACCAGTGCGGTTACACTCTTGACCCTAACTTTGCGAAGTTCTTGTTTCTAAGTCAACAATACGCTCTGCACTTAGAACCTGGTACTTCAAAAGGATGCGAGAACAAATACCTCAAATCCAAAAATCAAATGCCAAAAACAAGAACAAATATCTTAACTCCAAAACAAGTGGTATTTAATTGACTAATGGACTGGTCGATGATTTATCACTATGGTTCAAATTAGAT
Source organism: Rhynchospora tenuis (assembly GCA_027725995.1). Taxonomy (NCBI): domain Eukaryota; kingdom Viridiplantae; phylum Streptophyta; class Magnoliopsida; order Poales; family Cyperaceae; genus Rhynchospora; species Rhynchospora tenuis. Next base: position 61,056,976 of record CM050889.1, on the reverse strand, counting down.
TCAAAATCCTAACTTATAGCCCTAAAAAACAAATATTGCATGCATAAATCACCCAACAAGTTGCATTTCACAACTCTTATAGCCTGGAGACATAATTCTTCGAATCCCTTAATCAGAGGTTCTCGCGGTTTATTCCCGAGGTAATTAACAGCAGGGGCTTGCGCCTGTTGGAAAGAAAGAACCCACAAAAACAATAAACCTTCACGTGAATAGAAATTCATATGAGTTGTTCTCTCTTCGTTTAGAAAGGACTTATATCGAGTTGTGACACGCGGAGGGTATCTGGATAGATCTTTTCCATTTCCCGCGTTTTATCCTATTTCGCGACGAAAAAAAGGTCCGGACACTTACTAATTTGAAAATAATTACATGAGTTTTCCATATTCAATTAGATATTTAGCTCTTTTATTTCTATGTGATATGATGATGACTAAACGTAGGCACAGCTTGTATACCATATTAATTATATTTACATTAAGTTGTTAGTTGAATCATATTTTTCCTATGTAATTAATTTATATCCGGCACTTTAGATGCAGGAGCATATACATGCTAATTGGATTGGCTGGATAGAGGCAATAATATATTAATTACATAAGTAAATTCATTGTAGTAGCACAAATTAGTTACATTAGTTTTTTTTCTATGCAATTAGCAATATAAAATGCATCAACACAAGCAAAACAAGAGCTACACATTTCCTGCATCCGTTGGACGGATGCAATAATTAGTCTACTTACATCAGTGAAATCTTATTAGTTAAATCAGTATTTTCCATGCAATTAGTTATGTTATTTATATCAACATAGTCGATGCATAAGCTGCATATTTTTTTCATCCGCTAGATAGATGCGATAATTAATCTAGTTACATCAGTGAATCCTATGCAGTAGCACTGATTAGTTAAAACAATATTTTCCATGCAATTAGTTATGTTGTTTACATCGACATAGTCGAAGCATAAGTTAAATATTTTTTGCATTCTCTTGACAGATGCAAGAATCTGTTAATTGCATCAATCATAAGGATGCAGTCGAGTGAGAATCGTTACATCAATTTATCTCATGCAATTAGATATAATATTTTCATTGAGGCAGCCGATGCAAGAGCATATATATTAACTGCATCTATTGGATGGAAGCAAATATTCAATTAGTTACATTAGTAAATCCAATGCAGATAGACGGAAATAGTTACATCAGCGTTTCCCATACAACTTGCTATTATTGCATAAACAAGCTGATGCAGACAAATATAGGTCGATGCATAATGCTAAAAAACTAAATGTGGATGCAAATAAGTTTTTTTGGCTGATGCAACAAATATTTTTGCTGTAAAATCATAAATCCCGATGCAGATACTGCAGTTTCTTGTAGTGAAGGGTGGCGCTTGGTGTTGCTGTCGGAGAGAGAGCAGTGAGAGCGGTGGCATTGGTCTTGCTGTCGAAAAGAGAGAGATAGCTAGAGAGCAGTGAGAAAATTTGAAGGTAGGAGATGTTAGAGATTCTGGAGTCAGAAATAAATACAAATGAACGTTAGATTAGAACCGGTTATTTACTAAATAACTGGTTCTAAATATTTTTTTCATTTTTTTATGAGGATCTTTAGAACCGGTTATTAATAGAAAGACCGATTCTAATGTCCCGTAGCTAGTTTTTGTTATGACCGGTTTTTAAGTTAATAATCGGTTCTAAGCTACACAATTTTCAAAATTGTACATTAAATTTGGACGGAAAAAAAAACGTTTGAAATTATCATCTGCCTACTTAAACTCCATGCAACCCAGCCATTCCAAAAGGCACCATTTTTATCTTCTCCTTTCTTTCTTTTATCTCCCAAAAAAAAAAAAATCGGACCATTTGCAAAAATAATAAGTCTCGCTTTGTATCTTTCAACATTCTCTTCAGCATCATATTTGATGGAGAACACCCACTTGCAACCGACTATTTCCTTTCCTTTGGGTAAGTGCACTAGTCTCCATGTTTGATTTTTTTCAAAGTTTCCATTTCAACATTCATTGCTTCTCTCCATTTCGGATGTTTGAGTGCCTCTTCTACTCTTTCAGGAATCTTTCATTCTAATATAGTAGCAGCAAAAGCTTTCAGTTTTCCTAATAATTTTGATACACCCATGTAATTTCAAATGGCATACTTTGCAGTTTTCTTTGGTTCATATTATGGTTCATACCTTGGAGCAGGTTTACCTCGATTGTATCTGAAATAACCTAAAGTAGATTCAGAGTTAGTGCTACTTACCTTAGGATGTCTCTCAGGAGTTGGGCTTCGTGGTATTTTAAGGAAGGGATTGTATCACATTTTCTTCATCTAGTATATATATTTTATTCATTCTCACATTCTAAGTCTCTAGGCTCATAACCTACTTCTATGCTTCTCCAACCCGAATTATATGGGTTTAAGATTACTGGTTCAAGTATACCGCCTGCACCTGCATCTGCATCCAAGTCATAGAATGCACCCGTATCCACGCCTGCACTTGCACTTGCACCCGAGTCATAGGGTGCACCTACACCCACACCTGCACCCGAGCCATGGAGTGCACCTGCGTTTGTGCCTACACTCAAATCTGCACCCGAGTCATGGGGTGCGCCTGCATCTATGAGTGCACCCGAGTCATAGGGTGCGCTTGCACTCGCACTTGCACCTAAGACATAGGGTGCTCCTGCTCCCGCACCTACACCCGAGGCAAAGGGTGCGCCTGCATCTGCACCTGTATTGTACCACTCTGGTTCTTTTTCACTTCGCATCTCCCCCCTAAAAAGAACCTACAGCCTTGGAAAATAACTATCAGATTCAATAAAGTTCACATCCATTGTAACAAAGAGTTTCTTTGAGACCGGATTATAACACTTGTAGCCCTATTGTTGTGAGTCGTCATATCCCACAACACATGCATTTCTCTGCGCATGGATCCAATTTTGAACGATGTTGTTTCAAAATATGGGCATGCACAACACATCAAAAAAATACGAGGTGAGAGAGTCAGAACCGATGGAATTCGAACTTGAGAGGCCAAAGCTTGCAGTGGTGTTTGAAATTTGTGAATTACCGAGAGCATTCGATTTATTAAGTAGACGAAAGTGGAAATTGCATATTCCTAGAAAGTTTGTGGCGCATTGTTCTCAAACAGTAAGGATCGATCAGTTTCTAAGATATGTCTATTTTTTCGTTCTGCAATTCAATTTTCTTGAGGTGTACCAACACAAGAGGTTTCATGAAGTATCCCATGATTGATGAAAAACTATTTAAGATCCTTGTTAACATATTTTGTTCCATTGTCACTTCGAAAGACCTGAATCTCTTTTCCAAATTGTGTGCAGATCATTTTGTGAAAATTTTTAAATATTTGTGCAACTTCACTTATCTGTTTGAGAAAAAATAGCCATGTCATCCGTGAAAAATCATCCACAAATAGCACATAATATTTATTCCCATTAGCAGAGTGTACCGGGGATGGACCCCACACATCATAATGAACCAATTCAAAAGGCATACAAGATCTTTTATTACTTATAGAAAATACGGAACGGTGGCTTTTGGCCTTAATACAAGTCTCACAGTCTAATAGTATCATGTAACATTCTCAAATAATTTTGGAACTAACTTTCTCATATACCCAAAGGAGGGTTGTCCTAACCGTATGTGCCAAGTCCAAGCTTTTAAAAAACGCCATTTTTTCGCCGTTTTTTCCGAAAAAACGGTATTTTGTATCAAACCGCACGAACGTCATAGAAAAAAACGACAAAATAACGTAACGCGTCATTTCTGTTTTTTCACCGTTTTTTCACCGAAAAACTTGCGTTTTAACGGAAAATGGTAACATTAAAAAAAAAAGACACATTTAAAGTGGACCAGAGCGCAAAAAAAAAAGGTCAACAATAATGAATTAATGATATATTAATATTATATGAAAACATGACCCAAAAGAAGAATAAAGTTTTGTACTTCAATATTATTTATTCCTTATTAGCTCCAATTCTAAGTAGGTATATAATACAATGACAATCTTAGTATCCGTATATAGCCACCGTTTTTTCACCGTTTTTTCGCCGAAAAAATGCCGCACCGTTAAATCAACCCCGGACCGTCATACCGAAAAAACCGTTTTTTAAAAGCTTGGCCAAGTCATAATTTTTTTCACAGAATCAGACATTCTTCGACCATGTACATGATGAGTTCATCCCAAAAAGATATCTTCCATGTGATACAATCCTCCCCGCTTGCTACCACTCCCAATAATCTCCTTCGAGAGGGCATCCTGGAACAAATAAAACCGAGGATACATTAAAACAACACAATTTAAATCTTCAGCAAGTTGTCCAACTGACGCAAGTTTAGTTTCAAGAGAGGGAACAAGAAGAGTGATGAAGGAATTTAATTCTAGGTCAAATAAATTTATAACTTATGATTTACCTCACTAATTGTTCTGGTAAAACTTAGCGTCGAACCCAAAGGGACGGTACAATTGATTACCAGACTCTATGTTAGGGTCAGATTAAGGAATAGGAAAAGAGAGACAGAGAGAAGAAGAGAGCAGAAAATAGATTTTTGGAAATTGGAATTATTTTTCTTATCATTTTCTAACATTCTCCAATACAATTATATAGATAAAATAAAAGAGAAAATAAGGATACATGAGATATGAAAATCTCTAATTTAAGTAACTAATTAAAAGTAATATAATTCTAATGTTCTAATTGTCTTTGTTAGCTTAGATTTCAATCTAGTCGGTAATATTATTCATTGCACTCTATGGCACTTTGTGTGGTCATCACGTGGGTGTAGCATTCCTCCCCTCTTGCGGAGGCGACTTTGCAGGCGTTGCTCTCCTCTTTCCTCGCTTCGAGTTCGATACTTCGATTTCTCTTTTGTTCTGTGGAAGAAGACAATATCTTCCGACAAACCCCACCCGTTTTGCTGCACATGGCTCACAATACGTCAACGATCTCTGTATATCTCTCTATACGTGGCTCACGAGGAATAGATACATCCATCTTTGCGACAAGGAGGGGGAAATTCAAAACACACGGATTCAGCTCCTCTTTGTTTCTTTACAGACTGCACATCTCCATTTCCTTCTTAAAATTAATTTTATAATTGCTACTGATCTTATAAAAATTAATTGGACCCCTTACTCTTGCAATTTTTCCATGGAATTTTATTTCTATACTCTAAAAAATATGTAGAACACAGTGGTGCCGAGATTTTTTTTAAATGACCTCTCCTTCTTCTGTATTTATTTTCTCCAAAATTATAGGTCATTTTGCATAAAATGGGGTCTCTATGGATGCTCGTATTTTCTCTGCCCAGTAATTTTCCTTATGGCTCCTGTATTTTTAGGTATTTTTTGATGAATTTCAAAGATTATTTATTATTTTCCATGAATTATTCAAATCCCTTGAATTTATTTGCCGTAAAATGAACTGGTTATTTCCTGCATTTTGGAACAATATTTTTGGATAAAACAGTAATGTAGTATAATGCAAAGAAAGATAAACAAACATTGATCCTCCGTGAAAATCAGATAAAAATTTTTGGCTACGATAATTTATTTTTTATGTCTCTGTCTTGCTCATTTTATTTAGTGGTCATCAAGATATTTTACTTTAGAAAATTATTTGTGTCTATGGTATAGAAAGCTCAAAAGAACATTACTTTTGAGCTTTCAACACATACCATCGACCAAACATAGAATAATATTGTTAGTAGCGTGTGATTATCGATGCTAGAGATATAGCTAGTTTGACAACCATGAAAATTAGAATTGGATTGTGATTAATTCCGCTCAGAATTAGAAAGTTCCTCAATAATCGTCTTGTCTAACCGCTCTTCGCGAAAAATACTAGATCCCTCACTTGGGATCCCCGCCCTTTTGGCATTATCTTTTTCTTTTTCCCTCCAAATCCCTTTTTCCTTTCTCTTTATCCTTCTTCTCCTTCTTCTTCTCTTTCTCCGCACGTGGCTTCGGTGTGGTCTTACTTTGCATTCAAAGTAATCCATCAAGTCAGTATTATTAATATTACAAGTACAAATGTGTCCAAACAGATTGTGATACCTTTTGGCGTGGCTTCACATCAGCTGACGACCAAGGGTATCGTCCTCCAACACTCAAGCCTAATTGCTCCGACGACGATCCAGGAATATACCAGTCTTGGAATTCATCTCCACATCCGCAAAGTTGAATTAACATCTGAAATTCAGTTAGAGGTACACAGTGTACTAGCATACCGACAAATGATGGAAGTATCAACCCATTGGCCGCTAAAACACGCCCCCGTGATGAACAATGCAAGTAGAGATCGCATTCAACCAAGTCCTAAAAATTACAAAAAGATTAAAATCACATCATTATTTACAAGAATGAATAATATCGAAGAATTCATTACTTAATAGAAAATGATAAGATGAAATCAACATGTGCATCACCAGTCGGATCCGGAGGCAAAGAGTTTGAGGCAACACCTCTAGGCATTGCTGAGTCCACCTCGGTCGAAAAAACTTGATGCGGCATCTGTAAGAATTGCGGCGGTAATTCTGGAATTTGAACTCCATTCATGAGAAGCCAACTTGTCATCTCTTGCCTCAATTCATTCTTACATCTCTCCGTCACTACATCCATCAAGTGTGTGTTGGAGTTATGTCCTAGAAGTCAATATTTAATGACTTAATTTTAGTTTATGTTAATGATGATTTTAATCATTTGTTCTTAGAGTTTATTATTGACAGATCATTCAGGTTGATGATCTGAATTGTAGATCTCTGTGGATCATTCATTAGAATGACAATAATAAATCTAAACCGTCCATAATCTTGATAATTAACAAAGAACATTAATTATCATAAAAGATTATTATGCAAGTTAAGTGATGATTAAGTTCTACAAATCATAGGTAAGGAGTTACCAACTTAATTGCATATGTGTATGTTATTGGAACATAGTACAGGACTTGACCCAATGAAATAAACATATGGATTGTGTTATGTGTCATTGTTTATTTCATATGAGTTTGATTTTATGTTTGAGATGTTCACCTTTTCCACATGAGGATAGGTTCAATAAATATCGTCTAACATTGATTCCTGATAAAGGCTGCTATAAAGACTTTATTTATGTTCTCTTGAATTGTGCGGGGAAAAAGTTGTTCATCAAGAAAACCGTATGTCCCTCATTAATATACTTAGTGAGTGATGATATCTGTTTGGGCCCCTTGATGGAGTTTGGATTGTTTGGCCAACTTGTACAATAGACTTTAGATCAAGAAATGTATAATCTGCAAGAATGACACATTCCTATCTTGGATTATACAATGATATCATGTGACATAAGAATCAGACAAGGAAATACTTATATTTCTTATGCAGGATAAAGATATTGTAACGGTACATTATTTATACGAATTGGGAATCATAATGTGTTTCTAGATACCGCTTATGATTATTGAAAATAAATAACGATTTATTTTCATGGCCAACATAGCATAAATCCTCAAATAGGGTAGCACCAATAGGACTCTAACCACACTGTGCATTAATTGTTTATTCGCAACAGTTAGTATTGTGAAATATGATTAGTTGATTAATTAATTATATATCGTTATAATTAATTAAGTCAAAAGGATCATATGGAAACAATTTAATGCATTTGCTAATCCTAAATTAATTATTAATGAGTTAATAATTAATTATGTTCAACTTACTTTAATTAGTTTGAGCTAATTGGGCTTCTACTTAATTGGTTAATTAAAGGCCCGATTAAGGAAGAATGAAAAGGAAATTAAAGGGATAGTTTATTGGGCCATTGTACATTTGAAATAGCCCAATAAAGCCCATTTAATTTCAGCTAGGAGCCCTAGTGGCAAACTTGTAAATAGTTGGAAAGAAGGATGAGAGTAGTTGGCTACATAAAGGGGTCTCCTCTTGGAAAAACCCTAGCCGTCTCCCTTTCTCTCTCTTCCTCCATCCCAACCGCCACCCAAGGGGCTTTCTTCTCCCTTTGGCTCATGTGTTGAGCAATCCACCTCTTTTCCTCTCCATAAATTAGTTAGTAGAAGAAGAAGCAAGGTGATTGGATTAGCTAGAAGCTCAAGAGAACTAGCATTCTCTAGGAGCTTGTGGTTAGATCCTTCGTGGGCTAGAGGGAACCGTTGGTGGTGGAGGTGGTGGAGCGCGCACCCCCATCGACTCCAAGTGAAAGGAATCGAGCCTCTTTGTTGCTACACAAAGAGAGGTATAAAACTCCTACTCTCATCTCATGAAATGCTTGTGAATGGCTCTAAAGCCTAGATCTTGTGTGTTTAGTTGTTGTTTCATGCTATTTGATGGCACAAAAATGAACTTAAACACTTTCTAACAGTGGTATCAGAGCCAGGTTGGTTTTAAGTCATTTTGCACATTAATTAGATGAGAAATGAGTAATTAGTGGAGTAATTAAGTTGCTGCCTCTGTTTGCTATCTAGAACTCTGTTTTTTTCGAGGTTTTCTGTGTTTTTCTCATGGCAGAGCTTTCGATTTGATTTTTCCTTTTGATGGATTTGAAAGAGGGACCAATTGTGAGCATTTTCCCACTGGTTTCACTTTAATCAGAGTTATTATGGATTTTTAGTGAATTTTCTCATGACGGTGCGCAGGACAGGTTCCTGTACGACCAGATCTGAGTTTGTGGGCATTATCTGAGTTATCTTGAAAAAGAGACCCTAATTTTATTGGCTAGGAATTAAGTAGACTTGGAGTACTTCCTTTCATACCAATTTGATGATTTGGATCAAAGTCTTTCTATTTATTTGAAGCAATGAAAGACAAGAACGGTCTTATTGGTTTTCTGAACCGATTGGATTGTTTTGAAAACTGGTATTGATTGAGACTTTTGATAGAAAAAGTGTTTAAATAGAAAACTTCCTTTTGAAGTTCTGAATCCATGAAAATTAATTTCATATCAATCGTACTAGTTTTGATACCCCAACCACTCAAAATCAATTTCGTCGACGTGCTGTTCCAGAACAGGAGACTTGTATTCAACCCCCTTAAACTTGATGATTTTGAATGAGTAAAATTAGAAATCTTTCATGGTTACTAGCCTTGTACTTGTGGTTGTTTACTGTAAAATTGTTTTGCATTAAAAGTTTTTGGAAGATGGTCAAACAGTCCAAAAGGTTGAGGCCAAAACCTGAAACTTCAAACGGGTGTTTTAATACACAACCTGAAGTTTGTTAATTTTGGTTCTCCCGATTGGTAAATGATCTCTTCTCGAAATTTGAACAGGTAGTTGTCTCTTGATAAGGATTGCTCATAATTTTTTCTGAATTTTTTAGAGACCGAAAAATTTCTTGATTTTTTCTGGTCCCGTTGAATTAAAGGTGTTTGTTCTAATTAATCAAATAGTTGATATGTTAATTAGAACTCTCCTTGTTGTCATCCATTGGATTTTTTGAATGTTTATTTTATCAAAGGGTTTAAGCAATTAGTTGTTTGAATGTTAAACTCTCTTTGCATGGAAAAATATAAATTAGCAAACAATACGCAAAGACACTTAAGAGCTCACTAGTTATGAACAACTTAGACATATACTTGTATATTGTGCTAACTTGTTTTTGTAGGAGGATGTGGGTTTGATATGGCTCAAGATTTCAATGCCTTGTGTGTTGTAAAATGTTGTGAATGCATGTGATTGGTTGTAATGTGGCCTAAGGTGCCTTGATAATTAATAATTAATTAATTCTCGATTTAACTTGTGAGGCTTGCATGCCCCTAAGGCCTAGGCGGGTTTTAAAATTTTATCACATGTATTTATTTCCCTTAATTATTAGATAGGATCTTAGTAATTAGTGGGAGGGTGTGATTAGATTAGTTTCGTTACATGGAGATGCGACGAAGACTAATGCAAGCGGGAGCCATACAAACCCACGACAATGCTTGAGATGCTTATGTTATGTGATTGTTTGTGAATGTCTTGAATTGTCATAGGTAGATATGGGTGTATGCTTACACGACCACCAAACAAGACTCACATATTTTGTCCCAAACTAAATTGATTAAGTCGACCGCCTTCCTTCTCTCTATCCCCTTCACGTCAATAGCCAATCATGGCACGGTCCGCCCTAGCGGACATCATGGTTGTCAACCTTGATAGTAGGGGTACAAATGAAAAGATTTGTTAGGAGCAAATAGAGAGAGGTTGCTTATCGATAGACCCAACAAGTTTTCTTGGACATCGGGGCGAAGTTTGTAAATATACTTAGATATTCACAAACCAAGAGTCGTATGGTTGATATGATTGGTTGGAGAACCTACCTTGTCTAGTTAAGTAGGGTGTCATGCCATAGCAGACTCTACTTGATGAAAATGGGGATCTTGGAAAACCAACTACATTAGGACATTAAATAAATGTAGTGGGAATTTTGTTTATCATTATAAATAAAACATTGCATAAACCAAATGACCTTAAAATGAAATTGTTATAGATATTAAATATGTTAATTTCGTTGCGATCAATCTTTGGAAAACAACAAGCTCGTTTCTAAGGTATTTACTTGGAAAAGTAATACCGATTCCTAAGACATGTTCTTGGAAAGAAGAAACTTAAGCAAGTTTAATCCCAAAAACATTCCTCGACTTTCTGAACATAACTTCGCAATGATTGATTAGTTTCGACGAAAATTATTCAATAAAGCGAATACCTATATCCTTTTAGAAGTTCTAGACCTTTGAATTGGAGAATTCATAAGGACTAGACTAAACTTCTACACTCTCATCCATTTACTCAAGAAGACGTTCTTAGAGAAAGTAAATATAGACTCAATCATTTATGATCGAGTAATGGAGTGTGAGTTAACCAAGAGACTCTTCTTATAAGAAGATAAATATTTCATTAGCTTGCGAACCGAAAGGTTTGAGAAGCTAATTGACAACTAGAGATAATAAGATCTCCAATATCAAGGATTGTTGATATTGTCATACAATCTCTTTCTATGGATAAAAGATATATTGTTCGCACACTTGTTAGTGCTAAAAGTAATTGGTTAAGTATTAAAGGAATACTTCACCAAGATGTGAGTTGAAACTTTGAGACTCTCACTAGTGACCGTGGGTCACATGAGATATTTCATTTGCCATTTATGGGAGGCATTTGAAAGGTTGTCTGAAATACCATGATGTTCTAAACCTTAAGATATTTGTCGTTCAAATTATCTCACTATCTCTAATTCACACTAGTAATTAGATGCTAGTTCATGTGCTCGCATTTAACGAAATGTGTAGGCAATAATGAATAAGAGAAAGTTCGAGATAAGTAAAGTAAACTCCGTTTTGGAAATGGCTTATACGTCTAAGCCGCTACCATTGAATACGTAGAGTTATCTTTACTAAATAAAGAGTTTGTTTAGGAATTTGAGGTTGTATACCTTATTCCAAACATCTCATAAAACCTTATCTCTGTTTCATATTTGATGATGGATGATCATGTTTTGTAATAGAGAAATGTTGTTCACTTATTGTTATGAATTTGTGTATAAGATTTCATGCATATTGATTGAATTTGCTTGAAATAGATAAACAAATTTTGAATGACAAATGTGTAAGACTTCACATAAAGTATTTGACTTTTATGTAAAATAGTCGCTTAGTCGAATTTAAACAAGAATCACATTATGAGAGTCTACGTAACGTGGAGCTCGTAAATCAATTCGATTGCAAATCAATTGAAATTCATGTGAATCGTGTTTGTTAAAAGACAAAAGCGCCTTTGAACTACGAAAGTTTAAAGGACAAGTAACTTTATTAAGACTCATACATATTGATGTATATAGACCTATAGGACTTGTGCAATTGAAAGGTTGTTGACACTTTACCACTTGACCAACGATCATTGTAGATATTAACGTATTTATTTGATATGGTATAAGTATGAATCTTTTGACAAGATCAAAATAATTTCAAGAGTAAAGCTGAAAAACTATTCAATAAAAGCAAAAGTCTTAAGATGGATCATGGTAAATAGTTAAGTCATATAGTTTGATATATTACCTAAAGAGTATGAAATACGTTTCACTACTCGCTCCATGAGGAACATTGAAAAATGTATCCAAGGATGAAGGTATCGAACATTGTATGATATAGTTCGATCGGTAATAAATCAAATTGACTTGTTCAACTCATGTAAGGGATTTGTGTTTGAGGACAATATTGTTTACACTGAATAAAAATTCCATCGAAGTCTATTGAGAAGGATATCTTACGAGATTCGATCTCTAGGTGTATTATTTCTCAAGATTTGGTGTTCATAAGCTTATTTTAAGGTTCGATTGATTAATAAGCTTGAATCCAAATAAGACGTTTAATATTTTGTAGGATATCTTGAATTAACCGAAAGGTACTACTTCTACGAACGTGATAAGAACAAAGTAGTTGTTGCTAATCATAATCTTAAGGAATAACATTCTCAAGAAGGAATAACATTCTCAAGAAGAAGTAGTGGGAGTAAAGTGAGCATTAAAGGAGTTTATGTGTCACTACAAGAAGTACCTTTATGGAAAACTTGTCACTCCATACATGGTGTTTAGTGGGAGTTGAGCGGAACTTAATTCACAAGCAGTTGTGAAAGGAAAAAGTTTATAAGTACGCTCACTTCTAAAGAGTACTCAAACTTCTCACGAATGGATGATGTTAGAGAAACTCGTGCAATACATTAGGGTCAAGAACTTATTCTACAAGATGCTGTAGAAGTAGTTCATAAGACCTCAGGCACCAATCCTACAAAGATCAACGAGAGTGAATTGCCTAAACTGAAAAGTGCATAAGCTTCACAACATCCTCGTACTTGACCTATGAGGATCCGTTGATAAATAAAGAAGCGATGTAAAGATCCGATTCCACAAGTATGGTTTGAATCTATATGATCTTTAAGTGCAATCCATATATATAACAACAAGGTATAGACCTTGATTGATGTTCAAGAATGAGTGATCCCATCTAGAACATTTAGATCTTTAAAAAGGAAAGATAGATATGGATAGCAAGTCGACTATGTACAAAGCACAATTTCATGATTGGTGCTATGTCTAAGTCGATAATAAGTTGACCATGTACAAAGCACGGCTTCTCGCTTGTAGCTGTGTATAAGTCAATAAAGATCATTCTAACAATAGTTATATTTCATATATATAGATATATGGAAAGATACATCAAAATCGCCTTCTTCGATTGAATGAAGGAAGTTGTTGTGTATTTGACACAAACCGAGGATTTGTTGTATTGTTAGAAACATATATATGCTTCAATGATCCATTGATGGATTGAAGCAAGTATTGTGAAAATTGGAATAAACATTTTGACAAGGAAGTCAAGGAGTTGCACTTCGTCAAAAGTATCTTATATAGACAAGATATTCAGTGGGAGCATGATTGTGTTACATGTATTGTACAAGATACAAGACATTAATTGAGAATAACATTAAGAAAATGAATATTGTCAAGATCTCACTGGAGAATGTTTTCTCAATTAAGAACTTGGGCAAGTCACCTAAATCCAAGGAAACAAAATCTATGGAGATAGATTATGATGGATGTCAGGTTTGAGCAAAATGTGCATATAATGACAAAGTGTTCTAGTTACACGAGAAGATAGACTCCTGTAAAGGATGTCTAACCACGTTGTATGGCATACACTTGAGTTCTACTCGGTGTGTTGCAACTCAATTCGAAAAGAGTGCACGATACAATTCGAGCATCCTTCTGTTATGAGTTTCATTACGTACGCCATACTTATGCACATGCCCCTATGTGTTGTACCCAAGGAGTATGACAAGCAGTTGTCAACTAGATACAAAGAAAAATACGTTTGGACAATAATCGAGAATATCTTCGAGTATCTTATGAGAAAGAATGATATATTTCATCCAAAGGTTTAAATAGCGGATAGCGGACGCGTAGCGGCCATGCTAATGTCATAGCGGATAGCGGATAGCGGCCATTTAGCGGCCGCTATCGGACCATAGCGGATATTATATCGGGTACATACTTTCATTCAAATTAAACACTAAATAACACCAAATACATGCATATATATATTGCGTCAATCATTAGAAGTTTGAAATACACTACTTTAATATCAAAATGGATACTTTAATTAGCATTGTCCAACATGGCAACATAATAAGTACTTTGATTAGCGTTTTCATACTTGAACTTGAACAAAACAAAAGACATCAAAATGACAACAGTCAACAGTCAACTCATTCATTCATTTTTTGAAGTTCAAGAGGATGACGACTCCTGATCTTCCTCATGATCATCCTCATCGCCTGAAGACGGCAAGTCCAACTGCTCATCCTCCTCCTCTGATGAAGAAGTGGACATCAATTCTCCAGTGTTAATGATTCTTTTTGTTTTTTTGGCATGTCTAGAGCTTGTGGGATCATTCATAACTCTCTTCCTTGTGCATGACCTAGGCTGAGTAGACACATTTTCTTGAGTATCTTCACCATTTCCATTTTGTTCACTATTGTCTTCTTCGTCAGAAGGAACATTACCAACCCATTCATTATTTTTATCGTTAAGCACATCCACATGTGGTATCTCTATTGGGTCTCTATTTGTATCTTCTTTCTTTTGTTTGAGCTTTGAATTGAACTTCACAAAAACAAGATCGCTCATTCTTGAATGTAGCATCTTAGCTCTCTTCTTTGAATTAACCTAAGAAAGATTAAAATTTTGTTAACAACATAATTAACTTAACAGTCCAATTTCGGATATCATTGAATAATAAATATCTGACCTCCACAGGTGCATCCAACACAACAACCTGCCAAACACAACACAACAACTGTTTAAGCTCACTGTACCTCCTCTTTTATTTACATACTTGTTCAAACACACTCCAATTTCTTTCACAGGCAGACGAACTACAAGTCAGACTTAATACTCTCATTGCCAAATTCCTCAAAAGTGGTGTGTCACTGCCATGATTGGCCCACCAATTAACTTCAACAATTATGCAATTTAAAAACAATCAAACATTAGCTAATTGAGCATTACCAGGAACACAAGTTCAAAAGAATCAAAACCATAACAATTATCAGCATGTAGGCACCAGCTAGCAAATATCAACTAACAAATTAAATAATAAAAGTTAATTGAACATTACCTGGATCACCTTTTCTCTTCCTATGCCGAATTGCCATTTCTGATCCAAAAGATCCAATACCCCTCTCATAAGCATTAAGTTCATTTGCAATTCGATCTTGCTCCTCTTCATCACACATTTTTCCAATACAAGTAATTAGACCACCTCGAAACTCTCCACTTCTATCAATATTTTCTCTGTTTTCATAGTAGTAGTAAGGATTTAGGTAGTGACCAGCTTTGTGTAATGGGGATTTAAGTTTGGCATTCCATCTTTTATCAATGATGTCCCATACTTCTTTGTAGTGTTTTTCCTCTCCATCAAACTGCAAAGAAATCAATTTCTTTGCATCATCCAAAGCACCCCAAATTAAACCCATAGCTGGTGTCTCGCTATCAACCAACCTTAGAACATGCACTAGTGGCTCAAACAACTTGATAGCATATGAAACATCCTTCCAAAATCTCTCACTGATAACAATATCAAAAGATGGTTGTCCCTTAGCCTTAGGTTTTCCTATATACCCCATTTCTGCAAACTCTTGAGAATGAAATAAAGTTTTCAGCTCTGCCTTGTTGTCATTCAAACTCTTCAAATTTAGGTAAGAAGTTGCAAAACGAGTGATACCTGATCGCACTAAGTCCTTGCCCGGACACCTTCAATTAAAACCACAAAAGAATATTATACAACAGCAAAATGAACATCAATTATCTAATTAATTAATACTTCAAAAGAAAGATGTGAAGTTGTAGACACCCCAAAAATTGTCGTCAATTTGAATAAGTTTTGCTAAAAGAATTAATGATTTGGTCAACCAAGAGAAATATATTCTCATATTGAACAAACACAAGCTAGGTTTCATGGACTTGTCTTTTTTCAAATAACAATACGTAAAAGTGAAATAGCATGAAGGATAAATTAAAAACTATATTTCAGCATCTAGTTGTCGTTTTACATTACTCCTCATATATATATATTAAAAAAAATATATATATATATATAGAAAGCCATGTTTTCTTATGATTTTCTGCATATTGCGTTTTAAATTATCCTTCTTATATAAAAAGAAAGAAAAAAGGGATACCATGAAAACATTTAGCATGATTTTTAATTCAGCAACAAAACCTTTCAAACTCCTTTCACATACATTATTATTATTAGAGCATATGGTTTATACTTTTTCTTAATTCTGGGTACTCATTTTGATAATCAGTCTTATATATGATTACT
Organism: Rhynchospora tenuis; assembly: GCA_027725995.1. Taxonomy (NCBI): domain Eukaryota; kingdom Viridiplantae; phylum Streptophyta; class Magnoliopsida; order Poales; family Cyperaceae; genus Rhynchospora; species Rhynchospora tenuis. Next base: position 61,040,616 of record CM050889.1, on the reverse strand, counting down.
CTCCTAAGCAATACAAAGCAAGATTTTTCTAGCAAAGGAGATAATCCTCCTGATGTTTCCTGCAACTTGTTTGACTGAGGACCCTCTCTATTACTGAAAAGTTTTTCCCAAATTAGAAGTTATCAGATTCAGTAAGAAAAGGCTGAAAAAAAAAAGCTTAACTCTGTTTCAAACTACTCTGAAATGAACTATTTTGCATTCAGTAAACTATTTCGTGAAGAAATTGCTTCTAATTTATAAGTATCAAAACAAGACTATTTTTCATTTAATAAACTATTTTGTAAATTAATCTGAGTTAATTTCAAGTTGCGAGAATTGTTGTAGATTGTTTATTCAAATGAATTATTTCTATTTGAAAATCATCATCCTAGATGACCGGTCATGGACATTGGAGAAAAATACTTCAAATATTACTGTCCTTATTAAGCCAAATTACGTAGATGATTTTTCTTCTTTTCAAAGATTTGCCTTGGAAACAGTATTTGAGATGATTTGCTGAATAAACAATCACTCTAGTTTTGAAAATATATTCTACGTGAACTATTTTGTTTCCATAGAAATTGCTTATTTTGAAGAAATATTGTTGCTCTCGCATCTTACAGCTATCCCATATACATTCTACTTAATATCCTTTTTAGTAAAACAGAACCTTTGACCATATATTTTATCTTGCAAGTTGCCATTTTGCTTCCTGCAGAGGATGATCAGACCACCGCTTAACAGTGGCAGACCAATATCTAGAGCAGATTTCAGAGTATCAATACTTGATAAATTGCAGTTTTCATGTTCAATAGTTGACTCAATGACATATATTTTGACATATTAAAATTGAAGTTGCAATCACAAATATATCTTCTTTTTTTATTTAGAGTAGAAAAATTCATGACGTTGATGAATTTGGTCATGAACTTCAAACCATTCCATGAAAGCCAACCGTTATATACATGTCACTTACAAACTTGTACTATCTTACGCACAACAGTTTTTTATTTTTTTTTTTTTTGAACCAACAAGATTAAATTATCTACTGGACTTTTGTCCTTCATGGAAAATGAGTGTCAAATTTTGAGTAAGTTTCTTATCAAAATCATTTTGCCAACTAAAGTTTATCGTTATGTATGCTTAAAAACCTTTTTGATATTTTCTATAAGAAGAAATGACTGATTTAAATTTCTATGAAGAAGTCCAATACAAATCACGTCCAGTCAAAACACAAGACCTTTTTTTCCACATTATGATCAGAAGGGGACCACTAGATAAGGGCTACTGTTCATTGCAGAATGCAGAAGATAAGATGGATATTTGTCTATTCTCTAAAACACCTGACCTTATATACTATAAACTATTTCATATTGATAAAAGAAGAATTTAAATAATATTTATGTGGAGAAATGTGTTCTTAGAAATCTCAGCTTTTCTGAAAATGTTCTATCCAGTGAACCAAACCAAAGAAATTCCTACTGCTACAGGATTGGATTCAGAAAATACTATTCAAAATACTTACAGTATGATTATAAGCCTCTTTGTAGTCCACAAATCACAGCTTGACTCCAGTATAAGTACTTTAATTCCACACGTGCAACCCTATTCAGAGAGAAAAGCTCCACCAAATGTTTCTGGTAAAATAATCCCCAAAGGAATGCACATGTTGTATTTTATTTTATTTTTTTTCTCACTTTCAACAATTTCAATACACATGGAAATATTAACGTATGGTAACCATGAAGCAATTATCATTTCACTTGAGTTAAAATTATGTCAGAACATTGATAACGTTAGAATTATGCAACCCAATTAGTAAATTTTATCCCCTGTCAAATGCAACGTTATTGATGAAAAATGAGAAGTTCCCATAGATCAACATATCAAAATAAGTGTAAACAAATAATCATGCCTCAGCTAATGTCCTCCAGTTAACCTATTGCATATTAATATACCACCAACCAGCAAATCTGATAAGAAATCATCCCCGCTGCATTTCTATCAAATCAAAAGGGCCACCAATTTCAAATCAGAACACTGTTCATATACTGTTGATACAGATGCACATCATGAATCCTGCTAACTTGTCCCCCACTTCTATAGGGAAATGTAAAATTTGTCTAAACTGATTTTGAGATATGATAATTTTAAGATATGATAATTAAAGAGTGATTAAGGTTATACTTTCAGCAGTATGCTAGTGATACTTATATCCTATATTACAGATCATTTGAAGTCGTGAGAAAAGGCTCTCACATGCACCCCTAAGGAGCTGGAGTTGCCTATAAATACAGGCCTCCACAAGCTTCAAAGGCATGGCTGGAAAGTGCAAGAATACACAAAAGAAAGAGTGAACAGAAATTCAATACCCTATCTTGAAAGAAGCTTTTGCAATCTAAAATCTTCCTGCTTCCACTAGTTAAATGAATGAATGAGAGACCAGCTTAATATCCATTTCCAAATCTGATCATCATTCATCAAATAACCAGTCATCCAAGACGTCCGAACAGCCTCTGCTATGTGTAACAGCTAGTAACCGAGAATTTGGACGGCTTGCTACATCGATATTATTTTACACTCTTCTCTTTTCTTTTATCTCATTTGTGCTTGCTGTAGTCGTTTCTTTTGTTTGTGCTTCTGTACTTCAAATTGTGATAAATAAAATCATTATTGAAAGCTAGAAACAGTAGAGACCAGACATTTGTTTGGGTGGTTGTGATGCCTAACACCTTCCACAATCATAACCGAGATACGAACCACTTATCCATGGGCTAAATACATCTAAATCAATCATATTTCCCGATTTTATATCGGGTGGCGACTCCAAAATACTAAGTTTAATCCAACAGTCAGGAGTTGAGTTAGAGGGTAGCTACAGCTGGCGACTCCGCTGGGGACATCTCAGCTTGAAAATTTCTAGCTTTCTGTTTTCTGGTAAATTTTCTTTCTGCATTTCTTCTAACTTCTTATATTGTCTCTCTTTCTTTTCTTTCAGGAATCGAGTCACCTCGCTCAACGAACAAAGGGAGAGAAAAGCTTGGTGCAAGAAGCTCACGTTGTGCAGAAGCTCACGTTCCAGCAAATAGGAGAAGCAAAGCTACTTGAAAAATCAAGCACCAGAATTTCAATTACAACAACTCTCTTACAGTAAAAGGAAAAATTTCTGCTAAGTTCAAGTCCCTTAAACATTATATTTTCTCAACTGGAGTCTAGTGTTAAGAAAGTTCGTAAGCCAAAAAGGTCTAAGACAGTTCTGGTAAAAAGTCATATCGTGACCAGATCAAGGGCAAAAATGAGTAGTGCCGGTGGTTCTAATGAAAATCCAAATGAAATAGCTCCTCAACCTGAAACCAATACTACAAATGCTGATCAATCTTTAAAAGATTTGCTTACTGAAACCATCCAAACAATGAATTCCATGATGACTAAGTTTGCTGCTATGTCCCAAGTCCAACAAAATCCAAATATGTCCATACCTAATATTCCAGAAGCTCAAAATCGTACACCACCTATCCAGCCTCTAGAAGAACCAATCCCAATATCCAATCACAACCAATTTGCATCAGCAAATACTCCTAGATCAGAACAATCACCATCTCTAATTGAATTTGACCCACTAAAAACCAGAATTGATAGAGTAGAAGCTGAACTTTCCAAAATAAGAAGTGGGGGTACTAAAAGCATATCATTTATAGACTTATGCCCGTTTCCAAATGTGTCACTGCCTGATAACTTTAAGTTACCAGAGTTTGAAAAGTACAATGGGGAGGGTTGTCCAGTATCACACCTAAGAGCCTATTGTGGGGATATGGTCCCATTGAGGTCAAATGACCCATTGCTTATTCGTTGTTTTCAAAAGAGTTTGACTGGACCAGCTCTGAAATGGTTTACCTCATTGGATTTATCAAGTTTCACATCATTTAACCAATTGTCAAATTTATTCATTGACCAGTATTCGTACAACCTGGATATGGAGCCGCGACGTGAGGATCTTGAATCCCTTAAACAGAATAATGGCGAGTCGTTTGGAGCTTATGTTGGGCGATGGAGAGCAGTGGCCGCTAGAGTGAAGGCAAAGCCCACAGATGAGGAATCCATAAGCCTAATTATTAAATCAGCCGCACCATCGATTTCTGGGTACCTAGCAATCCAGGAACATCCAGACTTTCCAACTCTAATCAAGGCGGGCTCACGGATTGAGTCGGCTGTAAATCAAGGGTTAGTTCCAGCCCTAGGCGTGCAACCTTCCTTGCCGAATCATTTCAATGCCAAACGTACCAGAAACGATCCGAAGGCCGCTGTTGCTGCTAGTGTCTCAAAAACTTCGGAAGATGTCAATGCAACTTTCGAAGTATCAGCTGCCAAAAACCATTACACACCAAGCAACTTCTACCAGAATAACAAACAAGAGGGACAACAAAAGCAAGCCCAACTGAACGCAAAAACTGAGAGCTCCACAAAAGCAGACGCTGTCAATCACTCTCCTACGAACCAGCTGCATCAACCTCGAACTTTCAGAAAATTTACACCTATTAGCGAACCAGCAAGTTCCATCCTTGCCAAGTTAGTAGGGGCAGGAAACATAACTCCGCTGAACAGACAAGTGAATCCCGGGTCTCGTGGATATGACCCAACTGTCTTTTGTGAATATCATCAGAGTGCGGGGCATCATACTGACAACTGTTACAACCTCAAGCATGCCATCCAAGATCTAATTGACAAGGGTGATATCACAATCAAAGCACCACCAGTCGAAACCACTAATATCATGACAAATCCTCTACCTCAACACCAGAAAATAGAAGAAGCAACGCCTCCACATGCAGTGAACTGTTTTGAGTATGATGATGGTGATTCCAGTTTTTCTAATAATCTTGTTAATCACATAGAAGCAGGAATTATCATGCCCCGTACGAAAACAATTGAGGTTATGGGTGTAAAGCCATTAAATCCAACAATGCCCACACAATTTAGAAAACCAACTGAAGTGTTGGGGGTCAGAGAGCATGAGCCTAAACCAATTGTAGTCTTGGGGCCTAAACCAATTGAGGTTTTTGGAAAAACAGGTATGACTAATTTGAGCAAGGTTCCTTTTGATTATGACCAGACCCGCACTTGTGCCGAATTAAGCAACATGACCAGGTCTGGTAGAGTTTACAAACCACCACACCTCACTTCAGACCCTCCACTTGCAGAAATTATAAATAAGAATGATACTGATGCCCAACCAAAAAAAGATGTGTCTAGTTATGATGTAGTATCTCAACTCAAAAAAACTAAAGCTGAAATTTCTGTTTGGGAATTGCTCACTAAATCCCCAACTCATTATCAAGCCTTGCAGAGGGTCTTACAGACAATCAATGTTCCAGTTAATGTTGAACCAAGGGACATAGAGAAATTGGTAGCCCCAATATCAGAATCATCCCAAAGCATAGCATTTTATGATGATGAACTCCCACCTGAAAAAGAAAAACATAATAGATCTCTGTACATAAGGGTCCAGTGCAATGGTTATCATATCCCGTTTGTTCTTATTGATAATGGTTCTGCTTTGAATGTGTGTCCATTACGCACCGCCATCAAAATCGGGTTAGACCCAACGAAGTTCCGAAAAACTATAGGTGAAGTCAAAGCATTTGATAGTACGTGTAGGGAAATCATTGGGGAAGTAGATTTGAAGTTAATAATCGGGTCGATCGAGTTTGGGGTTACTTTCCAGGTTGTAGACATAAAATCCACCTTTAATTTGATTCTTGGTAGGCCATGGTTGCATACATACAAGGTTGTTCCTTCCAGCTTGCATCAGTGTCTTAAATTTATTTTTAATAATGAGGTAATTGTTATAACGGCTGAACCTGAAACCGTAGTACCACCGGAGGCCGGATCTTTCAGCCTTAACCATCAAGTGCCTTTGATTGATGTCAATTACCCCAATCCTGAAAAGATGTTTGAAAATCTCCATAAACAGTGGAACTATGTGCCAGGTCAGGGACTAGGAAAGATGAATCAAGGGATGGTAGAACCATTGAATCTGACCAAAAATAAAGGGACACAAGGTTTAGGTTATGACCCAAATAAAACAACAGTCAAATATGAGACGACTACCTCAAATACACCTCTGAAAGACACTTTTATACAAAAAGGTATTATTGAACCTGATGAAAGAAACTCTAAAGGTCTAACAGAAACATTTGAAGTAAATACTTTAGATGGAATACCAGTAGATATCACAACTGGGCAGCGAATAAGAAGACTTATGGGGGAAGTAAATTCCATTCCTGTGCGTCCCCTGAACCAACCACAAGATGCCCCATCAACCTCTGGAGCTCAGCCTAGGCTAAACACTGAACCGCAACCGGGCAGCAAAGACCAGATAAAAGAGGTGATACTCATGCAATTAGAGGCCTTCCAAATGTTGATGCGACTCATTTCTCAGGGCCTAGGGGCAACAGGTATGCAAATGCCAATGTCGTCTCGAGGTTTGTACATGCCACCTACTCTTGATCCATTGTTCATGCAATTACAATCACTTCTGGGTAGAATTGACACCCTCCTAAATGTTGTGAAAAACAAACCCGCTGAAAATAAGCCACCTGAAAAATATGATGGCATGTCATGCCCAATTAAACACACGGTGGAATTTTGCAGAAAACATGCTCCCCTAAATTATGATGATGCCACCCTCATCATGCTTTTTGGTGTAACTCTCAAAGGTGAGGCACGTGAGTGGTATGACAATCAGGTAGGAAGGGAGCGAATGACCTGGAAAAATTTCTGTACTAACTTTTTACACAGGTTTACAAAGATGTGGGGCACACCTTCTTTCTCCGATCTGACAAATCTGGTCCAGGAACCCAGTGAAACGTTTGCCATGTATATAGATAGGTGGTTCGAAGTTGCCGACCGAGTGCATCAACCAACTCCACCCCTGAGTGAACTAATCAAAATAGCAATTAGAGGATCACGACCCCCACTCCCTAATATGCTGGCATCACAAACATTTCATGATTTTAAAGAGCTAAGAGAATATGGAACTAGATGTGAAATGGCACTTTTACCAGTACCAGTTCCAACTTTGAAAAGAACCCGAGAATCTGGTGACCCTCTGAGTCTCCAACTAGCCATAACTCCGACCGTTCAAGTCCCAAACCCGAATAACCCAGATGAGGCACTCATATACGAACCCGAACAAGACTGTGTTTTCCACCGTGTCAGGGGTCACCGCACTGAATATTGCAGCGAATTGAAAAAGATATTAAGAGCTCTTGCTGGTCAGGAAGTTGCAAACCAGCAAACTGGTAAGGAACCAAAAAGAACCCGGTCACATGGAAGTATCAATGTAATTAATGGTGCAGAAAGTGTAATTGATCCACTTACCATGATTCAAGGAGTTAGTGAGAAGGAACAACCCCAACCAGACCAGTTGAATATAGATGAAACTGATCCAGTAAGTCTTGTTAACAGTCTAGACCCAAATGATGATGACCTACCAGTAGATTATTTAGAAATTTATGATGAACGTGGGCATGCATATATTAACAAGAAAATGCAGAAGAAAATTGCCATGCATAAAAGAATACAAGAAGCCATGTCAACTCTACCTACACCCCAGCCAAATGAAGTTCAAAAGGTGCAGAGATCCAGAAGAAGAAAACCCAAGTACAAGGTGCTGAGGAAGGTCATGGCGAGAGAAGACATTTCAACTTATATTGAAGACACAATAACAAGATTGGCAAATTGCACAACTTCTGAACCGGTATGTCCTGACAAGGATTGGCCAATTTCTAGTTCCGCAACTACTAGTACAGGTGAGGTACCTATTTGTAATCACAACTCTCAGGTAAGCAATTCAACTTTTGTTAGCAGCAAGGACCAGGTGTCACGTCCTCCTGGTTCTCTAAAAAAAAAGTCCAACTGAGTTTAAGTTTAAGGCACTGTGTATATAGTTTATCAAAAAATTCCAAAAAAATTATGAAAACAACAAAATCCAAAAAAATGAAAATGCAAAAACCCAAAAAAAATAAAAAGGACGTTAAAGATGAAAAAATCAGAAAAAAGGAAAGACCCAAAAAAATAAAAAAATCAAAAAAGCAAAAAAAGAGTAGATTAGTATTTACGTTTTCATCACGTTGTATTATTAGCTTTAGAAAACCTTGTTCTTTTTCTAAGTATCATTTAGATCTTTTGGCTATAGACGACTCTTATGAAGCTGAGGATGAAGAACTCTCCACACTAATCAACCAACAGGAGAAATCAAACATGTCCACTCTGGAGGAGATGGAGGAAATAAATTTAGGAACAGATGAAGAGCCGAAATGCGTCCACATAGGAACCAACTTATCACCAGAAATGCGATCTGAACTTATTACTTTCTTGAGGGGTTATATAGATGTATTTGCATGGTCATATTCAGACATGCCAGGTTTAGATGAAAATATAGTAGTACACCGTTTACCATTAAAACCAGGGGCAAAACCGGCCAAACAGAAACTCCGTAGACTTAAACCTGAATGGGTCTTAAAAATTAAAGAAGAAGTAATAAAACAGTGTAATGCTGGTTTTTTGCAAGTTTCCCCATACCCTGAATGGTTAGCAAATATTGTACCAGTACCGAAGAAAGATGGTAAGGTGAGGATGTGTGTAGATTATAGAAATTTAAATAAGGCCAGTCCTAAAGATGATTTTCCCTTACCTCACATTGACCTTCTTGTTGATAATACTGCTGGTCATGAAATGATGTCCTTCATGGATGGATTTTCTGGCTATAATCAAATACATATGGCACATGAAGATAAAGAGAAAACATCTTTTATAACCCCTTGGGGCGTGTTCTGTTATCGTGTAATGCCATTTGGACTGAAAAATGCAGGTGCAACATATCAGAGGGCTATGACTGCTCTATTTCACGACCTGATGCATAAAGAACTAGAAGTATATGTTGATGACATGATTGCCAAATCCAGGAGCGCTGACAGTCACATAGAATGTCTTAAGAAGATCCTAGATAGAGCTCGAAAATTCAAATTGCGTCTTAACCCACAGAAATGCTTTTTTGCTGTTACTAAAGGTAAGGTGTTGGGCTTCATTGTCAGCCATAGAGGCATTGAGGTTGACCCAGGTAAGGTTAAAGCAATCATTGAAATGCCACCACCGAAAACAGAAAAGGAGGTAAGGGGTTTATTAGGGCGTTTGCAATATATAAGTCGTTTTATTTCACAACTAACCCCTACTTGTGAACCAATTTTCAAATTACTTAGAAAAAATGCACCTAAGGGGTGGAATGATGAATGCCAGTATGCCTTTGAAAAATTAAAGTTCTACTTGTCAAACCCACCTATACTGGTACCACCAAAACCTGGAAAACCACTTCTCCTTTACTTATCAACAACCTCAACTTCTATGGGCTGTGTGTTAGGACAATATGATGAATGGGATAAAAAACAACACGTTATTTATTACTTGAGTAAATTGTTCTCAAATTGTGAAAGTCGGTACACACCCATAGAGAAAATCTGCTTGTCATTGGTATGGGCTACCCAAAGACTGAGACACTACATGTTATCTCACAAAATTAATCTTATATCCCGAATTAACCCACTAAAGTATTTGTTTGAAAAACCAGCGTTGGTAGGTCGTAGTTCTAAATGGTTGCTTCTATTATCTGAATTTGACATCACTTATGTTACTCAAAAATCCATAAAAGCTCAGGCCCTAGCTGACCACTTAGCTGATCTGGCAATCCCATATTCTGAACCCATAAATGAAGAATTGCCAGATAATGAAATCCTGTTTACCACCACTTCTACATTTAATAGTTCCAGCACGAATTTCCACCACTTCTACACGTTAATGAATCCCATATTCTGCTAAAGTTCATTTTGATTGCACTAATAACATGGCAGAATACGAAGCATGCATACTAGGATTAAGAATGGCCTTAGAACATAAGGTTTCACATTTACATGTCTTTGGTGATTCACTTCTCATAATTAGCCAAATAAAAGGTGAATGGAAAACTAGGGATGAAAAACTAATACCATATTTTGAATACTTGGAAAAATTAACAGAAGCATTTGATGAAATTGAATTCACCTATTTATCTCGAAATAGAAATTCATTTGCTGATGCTTTAGCCACTTTAGCTTCTTGGGTAGAATTAAACAATGATGTTATGAAAATACAAATAACTGGCCATGAAGAACCTGCTTACTGTTTTCAAATAGAGTCCAGTGACTCATGTGATAAATTGCCTTGGTATCATGACATTAAAAGTTACCTAGAAAACCAGTCTTTTCCCCCGAATGCTAACCAAACAGATAAGAATACCTTACAGCGTTTATCAAGGCAGTTTACATTGTGTGGAGGGCATTTATACAAAAGAACTCCCAATTATGTCCTCCTCCGATGTGTCGATGAAACAGAAGCAAGAGAAATAATGCGAGAGGTGCATGCAGGGGTGTGTGGCCCTCACATGAACGGTATGATGTTAGCTAAAAAGGTAATGCTTCAAGGTTATTATTGGCTAACCATGGAAGCAGATTGCATTGATTTTGTGAAACGTTGTCATGATTGCCAAATCCACAGTAATCTCATTCATGCCCCTGCATCCCAATTACACAATTTAACATCACCTTGGCCTTTCTCTGTATGGGGACTTGATATAATTGGTAAAATAAGCCCAAGAGCATCAAATGGCCATGAATTCATCCTAGTTGCCATTGACTATTTTACCAAATGGGTTGAAGCAGAGTCATATTCCACAATAACAGCAACCCATGTGGCGAAATTTATTAGGAGAAATATAATATGTAGGTATGGCGTGCCCAGTGAAATTATTACAGATAATGGCTCAAATTTAACGGCAAAGAAAATAGCTGATTTGCGTAAGCAGTTTAAAATCAAGCATCATCGATCAACGCCGTATCGCCCTCAAATGAATGGAGCAGTGGAGGCAGCTAACAAAAACTTAATCCGCATAATTGAAAAGATGGTGGTGTCACACAGAGACTGGCATGAAATGCTCCCGTACGCACTGTGGGCCTACCGCACCTCGGTACGCACATCCACTGGGGCTACTCCATATTCCCTGACATATGGCATGGAGGCAGTGCTTCCTGTTGAAGTTGAGATCCCATCTTTGCGTGTCCTGATGGAGGCCAAACTAGAAGAAGGAGATTGGGTTCAATCCAGGTACAATCAATTAAACTTAATAGATGAGAAAAGGTTGAAAGCAATGTGTCATGCACAATGTTACCAAAAAAGAATAGCAAGAGCATATAATAAAAAGGTCAAACAACGAGAATTAAAAGAAGGAGATTTAGTCTTAAAACAAGTTAGGAGTAGTGATGGTAAATTCAAACCCAATTGGGAAGGTCCGTATGTGGTCAAAGAAGTATACACAGGAAATGCAGTCCAACTCAAAGATATGGATGGGGACGAACACCCAGAACCCATCAATGTACAATATGTGAAGAGGTATTATGCTTAACTCATTTTCCTTTCAATTAACCACCCCTCATATGGTACACAGGAAATCTCTGCTTTGATATCGTATCACAAAATTAATTTTGCGCATATATAAAAAAAAAAAAGAGTCACTTTTAGTCCAATTGATTGTTTGAGAAAATTAAATACGTATTTTGAGAACTCAAAACATTAGTTAAGACTTGCACCATGGTATGTAGTTTAGTGAAAATTCTTGGGCCGTAACTAAGCATATCAGATTTTTAGTTACATCAATAACTTGCATCCACCTAAGTATACATAAAATCCACCCATGTCCGCTGAAGCATTTTAAAATGGATGTTTTAACGAGTCTTTATTAATATAAATTTGGACTGTTATGGGTAGAACATACGGTTTGGCAATTTTATAGTTCCACGTACATAAAGAATTGGAGAAAACCCTTCCTTTTATTGAACTTTTCTTTTGGCGATTCGGGTTATTTTGGGTCTATAAATCAACAATTTTACTTTATAAAAATTAGAGGCGAATTTGTGAAAAGGGAGTTATCTGTTTAGCGAATGTCGCCATATTGTTATACACCACTACTAATCTTATCACCCCTTCTTTCTTTCTTGCAATTACTCGCAACATTATGTAATTGCCTGTTTTTCTTTTTTTTACCGCTACATCATTTATGCGGTCATGTATATATATATTTTTTTTCTTTTACCGCTACACCATTTATGCGGTTATGGAAATCTTGATTGTCTCTTGTTGGCAAAAAAAAAAAAAAAAAAAAAAAAAAAAACGAAAAATATCATGCAATAAAGTTCAAAGCTCTTAAGATCAATTCTCTCCAAGAACCTCATCCTGCTGTTTCTCCCTCTCTCTCCTGTAGTGGTGGATAACCGGTATGGGGACAATTGTTAAATAGGTTAACTTTCTTTTCCGTAATTCCCAATAAGTTTTATAAAAGAGGAGTGTTGATTTATTGGAACAGGATATCCTGAGTTGCAGGGACTGATTGATAAAAGGAACTGGTCAGTATTTGAGCCTTTATGTTGTAGGAACTTATAGGATTGTCAAACCATATGCCTCGCACATAACAGTACAAGTTGTATATTCGTAGAGGCTCCTGTTACTAGAAAATTTTCCAAAAAAAAAAAAGGGCCCATTCAGAAGCATTCCAGGTATGTGCATAATTATAATAACATATTGGACTATTTTAAAATAGTAGTATCTTACAAAATTAAATATAACAAAAAAAAAAAGGGTTTTTATGAATTGGTTGTAGTAATTCGTGCGATGAGAATAAATGAGTCTTTATTAGAGATTTCTCAAAATCTCGTCTTAAGTTTCTCAAACAATCTTTTGGTAATGACTGTACCGTATTCTTCACATTTAAGAAATTTTGCAACTTGCACCACATATAATCTAAAAAAAATAAAAAATAAAAAAAAAGGAAAAAAGAAAAAAATCAAAATCAAAATGATAAAAATGAAAGTCATTATTATTCAGTCCAATTACTGACATGTTTTAAAATTTGTGCAGGTACATTTCGTGTGGATCCCTGTAGTGCCATTGATGAAGCCTTTAAAAAACAAAAAAAAATTATTATATATCCTTATGGATAAAAATAGTTTTGGCATCTGAGGCAAAAATACTATAAGGGACCACCCATTTCCAGTACGCCCCAATTCAATTGACCATTTTGACACAAAATGTCAAAAATGGAAATAACAGGGGCAATATTTAATAACAATTTAGTTCTCTATTGTCTTATCCAGGCTTTCAATCATTGTACTACCAACCGGGAATCAAGGCCAGACAGTCTAACTCATACCTAAGACACCGATGGGATTCATCCTCAAATGCCCAATGCCTGAGGTAACCATTGAGCAAACAAGGTACGAGGTTAGCGGTCTTTATGCCAATCATATACTTATCTGGTAAAGGGTGTCTTCTGGCTTCAGCTCAGTGTTATCAGATAACACTAGCTGAAGAGGGGCAGCTGTAGACACCCCAAAAATTGTCGTCAATTTGAATAAGTTTTGCTAAAAGAATTAATGATTTGGTCAACCAAGAGAAATATATTCTCATATTGAACAAACACAAGCTAGGTTTCATGGACTTGTCTTTTTTCAAATAACAATACGTAAAAGTGAAATAGCATGAAGGATAAATTAAAAACTATATTTCAGCATCTAGTTGTCGTTTTACATTACTCCTCATATATATATTAAAAAATATATATATATATATATAGAAAGCCATGTTTTCTTATGATTTTCTGCATATTGCGTTTTAAATTATCCTTCTTATATAAAAAGAAAGAAAAAAGGGATACCATGAAAACATTTAGCATGATTTTTAATTCAGCAACAAAACCTTTCAAACTCCTTTCACATACATTATTATTATTAGAGCATATGGTTTATACTTTTTCTTAATTCTGGGTACTCATTTTGATAATCAGTCTTATATATGATTACTCTCCTAAGCAATACAAAGCAAGATTTTTCTAGCAAAGGAGATAATCCTCCTGATGTTTCCTGCAACTTGTTTGACTGAGGACCCTCTCTATTACTGAAAAGTTTTTCCCAAATTAGAAGTTATCAGATTCAGTAAGAAAAGGCTGAAAAAAAAAAGCTTAACTCTGTTTCAAACTACTCTGAAATGAACTATTTTGCATTCAGTAAACTATTTCGTGAAGAAATTGCTTCTAATTTATAAGTATCAAAACAAGACTATTTTTCATTTAATAAACTATTTTGTAAATTAATCTGAGTTAATTTCAAGTTGCGAGAATTGTTGTAGATTGTTTATTCAAATGAATTATTTCTATTTGAAAATCATCATCCTAGATGACCGGTCATGGACATTGGAGAAAAATACTTCAAATATTACTGTCCTTATTAAGCCAAATTACGTAGATGATTTTTCTTCTTTTCAAAGATTTGCCTTGGAAACAGTATTTGAGATGATTTGCTGAATAAACAATCACTCTAGTTTTGAAAATATATTCTACGTGAACTATTTTGTTTCCATAGAAATTGCTTATTTTGAAGAAATATTGTTGCTCTCGCATCTTACAGCTATCCCATATACATTCTACTTAATATCCTTTTTAGTAAAACAGAACCTTTGACCATATATTTTATCTTGCAAGTTGCCATTTTGCTTCCTGCAGAGGATGATCAGACCACCGCTTAACAGTGGCAGACCAATATCTAGAGCAGATTTCAGAGTATCAATACTTGATAAATTGCAGTTTTCATGTTCAATAGTTGACTCAATGACATATATTTTGACATATTAAAATTGAAGTTGCAATCACAAATATATCTTCTTTTTTTATTTAGAGTAGAAAAATTCATGACGTTGATGAATTTGGTCATGAACTTCAAACCATTCCATGAAAGCCAACCGTTATATACATGTCACTTACAAACTTGTACTATCTTACGCACAACAGTTTTTTATTTTTTTTTTTTTTGAACCAACAAGATTAAATTATCTACTGGACTTTTGTCCTTCATGGAAAATGAGTGTCAAATTTTGAGTAAGTTTCTTATCAAAATCATTTTGCCAACTAAAGTTTATCGTTATGTATGCTTAAAAACCTTTTTGATATTTTCTATAAGAAGAAATGACTGATTTAAATTTCTATGAAGAAGTCCAATACAAATCACGTCCAGTCAAAACACAAGACCTTTTTTTCCACATTATGATCAGAAGGGGACCACTAGATAAGGGCTACTGTTCATTGCAGAATGCAGAAGATAAGATGGATATTTGTTTATTCTCTAAAACACCTGACCTTATATACTATAAACTATTTCATATTGATAAAAGAAGAATTTAAATAATATTTATGTGGAGAAATGTGTTCTTAGAAATCTCAGCTTTTCTGAAAATGTTCTATCCAGTGAACCAAACCAAAGAAATTCCTACTGCTACAGGATTGGATTCAGAAAATACTATTCAAAATACTTACAGTATGATTATAAGCCTCTTTGTAGTCCACAAATCACAGCTTGACTCCAGTATAAGTACTTTAATTCCACACGTGCAACCCTATTCAGAGAGAAAAGCTCCACCAAATGTTTCTGGTAAAATAATCCCCAAAGGAATGCACATGTTGTATTTTATTTTATTTTTTTTTCTCACTTTCAATAATTTCAATACACATGGAAATATTAACGTATGGTAACCATGAAGCAATTATCATTTCACTGGAGTTAAAATTATGTCAGAACATTGATAACGTTAGAATTATGCAACCCAATTAGTAAATTTTATCCCCTGTCAAATGCAACGTTATTGATGAAAAATGAGAAGTTCCCATAGATCAACATATCAAAATAAGTGTAAACAAATAATCATGCCTCGGCTAATGTCCTCCAGTTAACCTATTGCATATTAATATACCACCAACCAGCAAATCTGATAAGAAATCATCCCCGCTGCATTTCTATCAAATCAAAAGGGCCACCAATTTCAAATCAGAACACTGTTCATATACTGTTGATACAGATGCACATCATGAATCCTGCTAACTTGTCCCCCACTTCTATAGGGAAATGTAAAATTTGTCTAAACTGATTTTGAGATATGATAATTTTAAGATATGATAATTAAAGAGTGATTAAGGTTATACTTTCAGCAGTATGCTAGTGATACTTATATCCTATATTACAGATCATTTGAAGTCGTGAGAAAAGGCTCTCACATGCACCCCTAAGGAGCTGGTGTTGCCTATAAATACAGGCCTCCACAAGCTTCAAAGGCATGGCTGGAAAGTGCAAGAATACACAAAAGAAAGAGTGAACAGAAATTCAATACCCTATCTTGAAAGAAGCTTTTGCAATCTAAAATCTTCCTGCTTCCACTAGTTAAATGAATGAATGAGAGACCAGCTTAATATCCATTTCGAAATCTGATCATCATTCATCAAATAACCAGTCATCCAAGACGTCCGAACAGCCTCTGCTATGTGTAACAGCTAGTAACCGAGAATTTGGACGGCTTGCTACATCGATATTATTTTACACTCTTCTCTTTTCTTTTATCTCATTTGTGCTTGCTGTAGTCGTTTCTTTTGTTTGTGCTTCTGTACTTCAAATTGTGATAAATAAAATCATTATTGAAAGCTAGAAACAGTAGAGACCAGACATTTGTTTGGGTGGTTGTGATGCCTAACACCTTCCACAATCATAACCGAGATACGAACCACTTATCCATGGGCTAAATACATCTAAATCAATCATATTTCCCGATTTTATATCGGGTGGCGACTCCAAAATACTAAGTTTAATCCAACAGTCAGGAGTTGAGTTAGAGGGTAGCTACAGAAGTCAAACCTTCTCATAGCTTCCAAGCCACGTTGATGAGTATATAGAAAGACAGTGATTATCTTTCCCTTCTCAATTGCTGTCTTTACTTTGGGTAAACGTCCTATATCCTCCAACATAAGATCAATGGTATGTGCTGCACATGCTGTCCAAAAGATACTAGGCCTTTTGACTTTCAGTAGTGATGCTGCTGCCTCATTAGCTCTAGCATTGTCAGTTACAATTTGAATTACATTTTTCACACCAATCTCTTCAACACATCTGTCAACTAAATCAAAGATGTATGAACCATCTTTCTTCAAGGCGGAGGCATCAACCGATTTAAGAAAAAAAGAACCTTGAGCACAATGCATAACTAGGTTCATTATGCCTCTCCCTTTCTTATCAGTCCATGCATCAGTTAAGATAGAACACCCTGTGATCGACCATGTTTGGCGATGTGACTTGAGGGACTCTTCTATCTTCTTCTTTCGTCTCTGCAATATGGGACCACTTAACTCATATGGACTTGGAACCTTTAAACCTCTGCCATAATCTCCAATTGCTTCTATCATGAGCAAAAAACTTGGTAGTTTTGCAGCATTATGAGCAACTGCAGCTTCATAGAACCATTGCCCAATATAATCACACACACTCTCTCTCAATTCTTCTTTCTGCTTCTTGTTTATGACAGATTGCACTTTTTTTCCCTTTTTAAGTTTTACTGCTTCTTCAATACTTAATCTACAAAAGCTGTCAATTGGTTCAATTCTTACAGATCCCTGTGATGTCCCACTCGCTTTAGAAGAAGGCACCTGAACAGTTTCACCATCACTATCAGATTGCTCTCCATTCGAACGTAAGTTTACTTGGGCACGTAGTGCATTAGCAGCTTCAATCTTCAAGTCTTTTTGTCTCTTTATCTCATCTAACATTGTTGCACATTTTATCCTAGCATCTTCTGAAGCCTTCTCACAAGATTTAACATTGCCCCTCTTTCCAGCTAAGTGCTGTTTGAGTCTGGTAATTCCACCATTAAATATACTTTGGCAAAACTTGCAACCAATTCTACTTTTATTTTTTTCATCTGGAAGAAAACCATACTCATAAGCAGGGTCTGACTTCTTTGAACTAGACGTTGCCATTCCAATCACCTATTAAACCTCAAATAATTAATGACTAAGAAAGAGAAAACTACCAAAATAAAGTATAATTTGGTTTCATAAAATATTATCTATCTCATTTTGGAAGCAGCAAAACCCTAGAAAATATTTCCAAAATTAACACAACTAGGTAATGGAAGTGTTACCTGGTAACAGAGGTTTCGAAGATCATGGGATGGAGAGGCGGAGGGGAGGTGGAAGCCGTGAGCCGTAGGACCGTCGGGGTCGAATTTTCTTTCAAGGTGCAGCGGCGATTTGGGACTGAGAGAGGAGAAATGGTCTGCGTATGAGAAAGATGAAATGTAGCCACGTAGGTATGTAACAATCATACAGGCCAAAGTGGGCTTTTTTTATTTTTGGGCATAATATATCAAAATTCCAAAATACCGCTATATTACCGCTAAATCTCCGCTACATTCCCGCTAAATACCCGCTATATACCGCTAAATACCGCTATATTGCGCGCTATCGAACATGGCGCTAAATCTGTAGCGTTGTAGCGTTCTATCATACCGATCCGCTATATCGCCGCTATAGCGGCCACTACGGCCGCTATTTAAACCTTTGATTTCATCTGATAAGATGAAAGAAAGCTCATGTAAATTGTTATATTGATGCTAGTTTTCGAAAGATTGATATAAATACAATTGAGCTACGTATTTTGTTTAAATGTGGTATTGTAAATTTAGAAGGTGTTCTAAATGGGATATTACAACCGTTTCCGTCACCAAAAACAAAATATATATAGCAACTTGTGAAGCAATGAAAGAAGGTAGTATGGATCGAGAAGTTCTCAGTCAAGCTAATATGGTTCTGTGCATCTCGAACCATAGCTTAAACTTGAAGAACCCAATATTAAATTGGTGATCCAACTAAGATCTATGACGATGTCACTTGATCTCACATGATGATGATCAAGAACACATATATCGGAGTATATATGTATATAGGGTCAAACAAAATTGGATAGGTTCGTGGACACAGCGAATACTCTAACTTAAACTCTACCTTAAGCGGTACACGAGATGCAGTTGTGCATCCATGCGTGATGGACGTATGAGTAACTTGCTTTAAGCGTATTATGTCTTTTGAGGTTCGAGACATGTATATATATATGGATATATGACATTGTTATAAATTCTTCACTGGCTAAAAGTCACTATTGATAGACTCTAGGCCAAGTGGGAGATTGTTGGAGTTATGTCCTAGAAAGTCAATATTTAATGACTTAATTTTAGTTTATGTTAATGATGATTTTAATCATTTGTTCCTAGAGTTTATATTGACAGATCATTCAGGTTGATGATCTGAATTGTAAATCTCTGTGGATCATTCATTAGAATGACAATAATAAATCTATACCGTCCATAATCTTGATAATTAACAAGGAACATTAAATATCATAAAAGATTAGTATGCAAGTTAAGTGATGATTAAGTTCTACAAATCATAGGTAAGGAGTTACCAACTTAATTGCATATGTGTATGTTATTGGAACATAGTACAGGACTTGACCCAATAAAATAAACATATGGATTGTGTTATGTGTCATTGTTTATTTCATATGAGTTTGATTCTATGTTTGAGATGTTCACCTTTTCCACATGAGGATAGGTTCAATAAATATCGTCTAACGTTGATTCCTGATAAAGGCTGCTATAAGGACTTTATTTATGTTCTCTTGAATTGTGCGAGAAAAAGTTGTTCATCAAGAAAACCGTATGTCCCTCATTAATATACTTAGTGAGTGATGATATCTGTTTGGGCCCCTTGATGGAGTTTGGATTGTTTGGCCAACTTGTACAATCAACTTTAGATCAAGAAATGTATAATTTGCAAGAATGACACATTCCTATCTTGGATTATACAATGATATCATGTGACATAAGAATCAGACAAGGAAATACTTATATTTCTTATGCAGGATAAAGATATTGTAACGGTACATTATTTATGCGAATTGGGAATCATAATGTGTTGCTAGATACCGCTTATGATTATTGAAAATAAATAACGATTTATTTTCATGACCAACATAGCATAAATTCTCAAATAGGGTCGCACAAATAGGACTCTAACCACACTGTGCATTAATTGTTTATTCGCAACAGTTAGTATTGTGAAATATGATAAGTTGATTAATTAATTATATACCGTTATAATTAATTAAGTCAAAAGGATCATATGGAAACAATTTAATGCATTTGCTAATCCTAAATTAATTATTAATGAGTTAATAATTAATTATGTTCAACTTACTTTAATTAGTTTGAGCTAATTGGGCTTCTACTTAATTGGTTAATTAAAGGCCCGATTAAGGAAGAATGAAAAGGCAATTAAAGGGATAGTTTATTGGGTCATTGCACATTTGAAATAGCCCAATAAAGCCCCTTTAATTTCAGCTAGGAGCCCTAGTGACAAACTTGTAAATAGTTTGAAAGAAGGATGAGAGTGGTTGGCTATATAAAGGGGTCTCTTCTAGGGAAAACCCTAGCCGTCTCCCTTTCTCTCTCTTCCTCCATCCTAGCCGCCACCCAAGGGGCTTCTTCTCCCTTTAGCTCATGTGTTGAGCAATCCACCTCTCTTTCTCTCCATAAATTAGTTAGTAGAAGAAGAAGCAAGGTGATTGGATTAGTTAGAAGCTCAAGAGAACTAGCATTCTCTAGGAGCTTGTGGTTGGATCCTTGGTGGGCTAGAGGCAACCGTTGGTGGTGGAGGTGGTGGAGCGCGCACTCCATCGACTCCAAGTGAAAGAAATCGAGCCTCTTTGTTGCTACACAAAGAGAGGTATAAATCTCCTACTCTCATCTCATGAAATGCTTGTGAATGGCTCTAAAGCCTAGATCTTGTGTGTTTAGTTGTTGTTTCTTGCTATTTGATGGCACAAAAATGAAATTAAACACTTTCTAATAGTGTGCAATCTGGTCTGGTGTGAAGCATTCCGCATGCACATTTTTTCTGGACTTTCTCCCATATAAATCTGACATGTTAGTTTATCCAGAAATGCCTCTCGTTCTACCTGAATATTCCGGCCTCCCAACCGCCTTACTCAAGACTTCTTTAGGCTCGATTGATCCGGAACTGACTTCTTGAGACATAATCTGTAACCGAATAAATGCTTCAATCGTCGCCGTAGCCGATGGATGGAAGGTGTAAGAACATATATATCAAATCACATTCAATATCAAAATTTAAATTCAAAATCAAATCAAATTGGTGGATTGTGCAATTAAGTACCTTCTGTCCCAGTAGGCACGACCCTTCCCATGAAATACCTTTGGCTCCTAGGTTCTAAGTCGCCAATGACGATGCTTGTGGAACCGACACCCTCCAAATCTCCACTTATAGTAATTATGTCCGTAGGTTTCCACGTACCCTCCTTTCCTTTATAGCCGGTCGAACCCATCCTGTGAGGCTCCTTCTATTTCTCTCTCAAATCCTTCCCTTTTTGACTCTTTTCCTCAAATTCTTCCGTAGTTTCTTCCGTAGTTTTTTTATGGTAAAACTCATCCCAAATCTTCAATTTCAATCAAAATCATTATCATATTCATTTCAATCAAAATATCATATCAATCAAATGTAAGGAGAATTGAGGTAAAATTCTTCTCGTACCTTCTTTGAGAATGGGAATATGTCCCACGTTTGTTTGGGATTTTTTTTTAATGAAGTCATCCACGAGCCTACTCCTAAAGGTCCTGTGAGTTCTGCCCATGACTTTGAGAGTTCTCTCCTTGCCGCTATCATACTCGATGTTGAACGCTTTCTGAAATTAAAATAGTCAAAAGTTGGTTTCTTAATTTAATTACAGTTTTAATTTCCAGTTTTAGTCAGAAGTTACCTTGATCTCCAACCACATCTCATCTCTCATTTCTTTTGTAATGTCTTTCTTCCAATCATCAATTGTGATCGGCAGTCTCAACTTAGCTAGATAAGCACAATATGTGTCAAATTTCGAGACAGATTTTTTCTCACCAGTTGACACTCCTTCATTGTTAAACGTCATCTTGAAGTTGTGCCCTGAAGCCTTTAGTCATCTAAATTCTTCCATGTTTGTCATACTTCTTTTATGACTTGTTACTGCACTGGATACTTCTTCCATGTTGGTTTGTTCTTCCATGTTGGTTTGTTCTTCAACATCTCTTTCCTCTCTAGAAGACATCTATTAAATTGATAAACATTAAGGATTTCTTCACACATCAACTCAAAGGGTAACGACCAATCCGGTGGTTGAAGGATAGGCGCGGACATCAATGCTTCTTTCAACCTGCAAAAAGCATTAACACAATCTTGATTAAAATCAAACTCCACATCTTTCATAGTGAGATTGGTTAAGGGTTTTGCAATTTTTGAGAAATCTTTTATAAACCGCCAGTAGAAACCGGCATGACCCAAAAAGCTCCTGATGTCCCTAACGCATGAGGGTTGCTCCAACTTCTCTATCACTTCCACTTTGGCTTTGTCCACCGAGATGTCGTTCGATGATATCACATGTCCGAGCACCACCCCTTCTTGCACCATGAAATGGCACTTCTCCCAGTTCAAGATCAAGTTGACTTCTTCGCATCTCTGCAACACTTTAGACAAATTAGTCAAACAAGGATCAAATGAATTTTCATAAACCGAGAAGTCATCCATGAAGACCTCCATGTCCTTCTCGATCATGTCGGAGAAGATCGCCATCATTGCTCTTTGAAAAGTCGTTGGAGCGTTGCAGAGGCCGAAAGGCATTCTCTTGTAGGCATATGTCCCATAAGGACACGTGAACGTGGTCTTCTCCTGATTCTTAGGGTGAATGGGAATCTGAAAGAAACCCGAGTACCCGTCAAGATAGCAAAAATATGAGTGATTGGCCAACCTTTCCAAGAGTTGATCAACAAAGGGAAGTGGGAAGTGGTCTTTTCGGGTGACACTGTTGAGCCTCCTATAGTCGATGCACATCCTCCAACCCGTCACAACACGAGTTTGGATTAGCTCATTCTTCTCATTCTTAACCACCGTAGTTCCACCCTTTTTTGGCACAACATGGACTGGGCTCACCCATTCAGAATCGGAGATCATGTAGATGATGCCCGCTTGGAGGAGTTTAAGGCACTCCTTTCTCACCACTTCAGACATGGCCGGGTTCAACCTTCTCTGGTGCTCAACGGAGGGTTTGTAGTCCTCCTCAAACAATATCCTATGTGTGCAAATGCTTGGGTCAATACCCTTGAGGTCATCAATTGTGTACCCTATTGCCTTGCGGTGCGCACGCAATTCCTTCAAAAGTTTCTCTTCTTGCTCTTCATTCAAATGCGCACTCACAATCACAGGGTATGTGTCATCCGGTCCTAGAAACCGATATCAGAGATTGGAAGGAAGGGTCTTCAATTCAAGCTTCGGTGGGTCCGGTGTGGAATTCTGGCGGATTCACTCCAATTCCGACTGGTCGTCAGAAATCCGACCAAGTTCAGATCCTTCAGCTGCCATTATGCACTCTTGCACATCATCCACACAATCACTCTCCTCAGTCATTCCTTCTTCAACTTCAAGTCGTAGCTCCCAACAAAATTTGCATAAAACTCTTCATCAATTATCTCGTCCAAACCTTCAACCAAGAAACAGGTGTCGCAGTAACTTGGTCTTCTCATGGCTTTCTCAACCTTAAACTCGACAGTCTTGTCATCTACTCTCAGAGATATCTTGCATGTCCTACATTGAATGAAAACATCAGCTGTTGCTAGAAAAGGTCTACCAAGAATAATAGGTACCTCGGAGTCCTCCTCCATGTCCACAATGACAAAATCACAAGGAATAATCAAACCACCAACCTGAATCGGGACATCCTCAACAATACCTAAAGGTAACCTTACCGATCGATCGGCGAGTTGCAAAGTCATGCGGGTGGTCCTCAACTCTCCTATGACCATCCGATTGAAGACAGTCTCGGGCAAGAGACTCACACTTGCTCCTAAGTCAAGAAGAGCTCACTTGATTTGTGCATGTCCAATCTTGCATGGGATGGTGAATCTCCCTGGATCCCCTAGCTTGGGCGGCATCTTCTTAACGGAGTTGCACTCATGAGTCACAGCAATAGTTGCACAATTCTCCAACTTTTTCTTGTTAGATAGGAGGTCCTTCAAAAATTTGGCATAGGAAGGCATTCGGGTAAGCATGTCCGTGAAGGGAATGGAGATTTGAATTTGCTTTAGAATCTCCAAGAATCTCTCATATTCCTTCTCTTCCTTAGCCTTGGCCTACCTCTGAGGGAAGGGGACGACCGGAGCATACTTGGTCGTCAGAGGCACCACCTTTTTACCTTCTGTTTCATTTCCGACAGACCCGACTGAATCCTGACGGGTCGACGGAACTGGACCAGACGCCTCAGCTTCATTTTTCTTCTCTGCCTCATTTCTGGCGGACCCGTCCAAATCCTGGCGGGTCGTCAGAATCTGTCCAGCGGGCTCAGCAAGTGCAATCTCCTCTCTGGTCTCATTCTGGCGGGTCCGACAGAACCAGACCAGCGACCTCTTCTGGCATTTGAGGCCCGACGTATTGAGTTCCACTCCTCAAACAATGAGTTATGGATTTGCATTCTTCCCTTGGGTTCACATCAGCTTGACCAGGAAACATTCCGGTTTTAGTGAGCGCCCCTTGATTTTGGGTATTCTCTTCGCTCTTGAATTTTGACACAAGGTATCCAACATCTTCTCTCAGCTTCGTCATTTCATCCCGCATCGAGAAATTAAACTTACTCTGATCTTGTATAAACCCATCAACATTGGCGCGATATTGAGCCCAATAGCCCCCTTGATTGTTGCTTGTGGAGCTATTGTTGAATCCCCCTCGATTCGCCAGTGGTGCCTGAGTCGGACTGGCACTACCGCTAGGATTTCCATAGGATAGACCAGGATAATTCCTCTTGTCGCGGTAGGTGTATTGGCTTTGTGGATTGTTCACCGGAAGATATTGCGGGGGTGCCATGAGAGCATTCACATCCGCAATTGGCTCATCTCGCTCCACCATATAACAGGTCTTCGCCGTATGCCCTTCTTCCTCACAGATTTGGCAATGATTCACCGGCTCGGGCCTAGAGTTCATGTTCTTTATCAAGGTTGTGAGGGCGTCCAGCTGAGATTGGAGGTGCGTGGTCTTGTCAACTTCTAGCTTGCCGCCACTACTGCTGCTTTTGCTCCTCACCGACCAGTTTGTTTGGGCACTCGCCATGTTCTCAATCAAATCTTTTGCGTCCTTGCACCCCATGTTGAGGAATGAACCACCTACAGTTGAATCAACACTTTGACGGGTTAAATGAGTCAAACCGTCATAAAAAGTAGTGATTAACCTAGAATCGGCTATGTCATGGTGGGGACACATCCTTTGCAAATCCTTAAACCTTTCCCAGGCCTCAAACAAGTTCTCATCACTTTCTTGCCTAAAGGTCAACAGTTCCCTAACAATTTTTGTGGTCTTAACCCTAGGGTAAAACCGTTCTAGGAAAGCTTTGGTCAGGTCATCCCAGGACTCAAATGGTTTGTCATTAAAACTGTTCAACCAATCGGCAGCTCTATCCCTAAGAGAAAAAGGAAAAAAGAGTCAATTGAGTGATTTCTGGTGTAACATCTTCAGGGAGCACGGTTTCACAATTCTGCAAGAAAATTTGCAAGTGTTTGCTCGCATCCTCCGATGGCGAGCCTCCGAACATGTCATTCTTGATCAATGAGACAAGGCTAGGGTTGTAGAAGAGATCTTTCAGCCTTTTAGATTTAGGAGGTTTCACTCCAAACCTGATGTTGTTAGCCGTCGGAGTGCTAAATTCTTTCAAGGGGCGATTATCGGCTGCCTCCTTCATCTCTTTCATAGCACGTTGAAGTGCTCGTTGGAACACGGCCTCGTCAATGGGCATTTCCTCTTCGCCCGGTACATCTTACTCATCAACTCTGTCACCCATTAGCTCGGATTCGGCTTCAACAAATTCTTCTTCCGAATCGTTGGACAATGTGGTGGGTTGTCTCGGTTCTCGAGGAAGCGAAGTTGTTGCTCCTTGGTCCTCGGTTGGTCCCTCCAAGAAAAGAATCGTTGGAGGAGCGCCTAGGGCGAGAAGCTGCTGGCTCTCTTCACGCTTCTTGCGAAATCTCGTATTATACTCGTGCTCGCTGAAAGGTTGGATTGTCTTTTTCCTTCTTCTGGCCAGTGCGCACACCTACAATTTAAGAAAAACAAAAGAAAAGTGAAAAGAGAACAAATCAAACCAAATAGAAAAAGAATAAATCCTAAAACTTGGTCACCGTCCCCGGCAACGGCGCCATTTTTTATCGGTCTCGAAAACCAAGTCAAAACAAGTCCTTAGTATCACCGATGTAAATCGTTTGCAGTGATAGCTTAAGGGTCGAATCCATAGAGACGGTGTTGAAATATCGGTCTTTTACTTTATTTAATTAGTTAAACGAGAGTTCAAATATTTTTGGGGTTTTAATAATGAATTAAAGTTTCAAACAGTAGAAGACAATGACAAAAGACACAAAAATCAACAATTGGGCAAAGTTAGGGTCAATTGCTTCGGGTTCCTACTCCTGGCCGTATTTCGACGGGTCCGACTGAATTCAGACGGATCTGCCAGAACACGCCGCCTGGTCAGTTTACTCAGCTAAATGTTCCAATTGACATGCAGGATCTCAAGTTGTTCCAAAGCTTACAGCGCTAACTCTTGTTCTTGGCTTAAACACCTAAGTTCAACTCTTCGAACCTCCTAAAAATCCTAAGTTTCAACTCTCGTTCCATGGCTTAGGTTTTCTAGATTTGACTTTCTTATCGTAAGGACAATCTTCTTCTCTCGATCTCAGGTAGAGACACGTCTCTCGACTAAGTCCCGGTTTCACCTCTCGGCTACTACCAATCCTATAGCAAGTGATTGTAAAAAGGCTTAGAGTTTCGGTTCTTGCTACCTATCAAACTATACTTTGCCACGTCTATTGGGTATAAACCATCGATCAAAGCAATTCACAATCAACAAGATTTATCAAGCAAAACAAGAAAGCCAAAGCAAATCAAATAAAACGTCAACTAGAGTAAAAATCACATAGTTACCAAGTATCGGTTCCCTACAATTGCCCCTAAACAAGTAACTACTCACACATCGTCATAAAACAACCACAAATCAACAAGTTTATTGTATCAACATAACAAACCAGTATACAGAGATTACAACAATTAGGTAAGAAGATATGATCCAAAAGCAATCCTGGCGGGGTCGACAGGATTCTGGCGGCTGCTACCCTCCAAAACGCTCCAAAACTTGACCTAATTGTGTAAAATTCTTTTCTCTCTCTTCCTAGGCACCTAACCAAGCCAGGGACGCGTCCTGGGCGCCAGCTAGCAAGTTTCCAAAGTTGTTCTGGCTTCCTGGACAAGAATCTGGCTTCCAAATCTGCTCTCTATCTCATTTCTGTCGGATCCGACCAAATCCTGGCGGGTCCGTCTGAATCCTGATAGAAGCAGTTTTCTTCATTTTCGAGCCCAAATTGGCGCCAAATGCTCCAAAAACCTGCAAAACACAAAAGACAACAACAGTACCTCTATTCTAACATAAAAGTAACATGAAACAAACTAAAAACACAACTTTTGATTGGAATTGGGGCCTAAATGGGGTTGAAATATGTGCATGAAACCTCCCGATCAAAAACTTTTTTCTCAAGAAAAACAAAACACAATCAGATCTGGCATAATTAATCAAACGAATAATAAACAGTTCAAAATAGTTCATAAACAATTGCCAGAAGAACGGAACGGTCCGTTCGAGCCATGAAACGGACCGCCCTAAATATGCCAGAAACTTCAACGAAAACAGTTCAATTCAAAATTCACCAAATCAAACAACAATTCTGAATTTTGTGTTATGCTGCTAGGCTCAAGACGAGTGGCTCTGATACCACTTATTGGGGTTTGCATAAAAGTCAAAGGAATAACAATTCTAACAGATCAAATAACAAACCATAATAACTGAATAACTCGTTGAACCAGCAGTGGAACGGGCTGCCCCAGTCCTGAAACGGACCGTTCCATAACACCGAAAAGTAATCTTTAGAGTGGAAGCATACTTGAATCCATAGCTATGGCCAAGATCTTGATGCAGAGCACGTCTTGCTTGATTGCTGAGATCCTTGATATCTTGAGAGAAGCACCAAGGTGGGAGGAGATCTTCCAAGAGTTCAAGACTTGCCCTTTGATGCCTTTAGCCTTAACAAAAGCACTATCTCTCTCTAATTGATGGAAGTATTAGGGAGAGGGGCTGAATAGCTGCTTTCAACACATGTATGCAGCAGGAATTCTTAGATGTCTTGTCCCTTGGAGACCAATCCCATATATATAAGCCAAAGAAACTTGGTATGCACTCATCTTCTATATTCATCCATCACAAATATAGAACATGACTTTCCTAAGTTAACCACTTATTAAAGGCTACACACTTTCTGTACAAAATCATGCTTTTCCATAACAGTCACGTTTGGCATATTACCATACTTAACAATATTCGCAATTAGCAGAATCATTAAGACATAATTAGCCCACCTTCTAGTTGTTTCTATTCCTGGCATGATTGGAACGGTCCGTTCTAATTCTATAACGATCCGTTCTGATAATGTCTAGAACAGTCGCCCCGACCTGGGACGGACTGATTATCATGCTTGAAACGACCCGTCCTAGTCCTAGAACGGTCCGTCCCACATGTGTCCGTTCTGACTTAAGAATGTCCGTTCTGAAGTCAGGACTATCCATTTCAATCCTGAAACGATCCGTTTCAGCCAAGGCTCGTCAGCCTATTTGGCTAGAAATAATCCAACAATTATCACTTAGGTCCTCCTCAATTGGTGCCTTCTCCCTGCCGCATCCCGGCGGAAAACGACGCACAACCAAGACGGACCTACGGACGGGACCCGGACCTCTCATTTTTCTCCCAAAGTAATTCCACGACTCATTTGTCTTCGAATTCTGTTTTGTTCAAGCTTGGATTTTGTTTCTTGTTAGTGCATTGGATAGTCCATAAGTGGCAATAGTTTAAAAACTCTTCATGCATTTTTTTCAAATTGAATATAGGAGAATTTCAATTGACATGTCCAGGGTGAAGTTACTCTTGCTGTTTATACTTCAGAAAATATATGTCATAAAATTTTGAGGCTACTATTAATTACTTGGACTGAATTATCACCTTTATTGGCCAAATGTCTTTTCATTCTCTATATTCTAGACTTTCTAGTTATTATTATCATATACTCTCCTTCAATTTCAGTAGTCTGTCATCAACAAATTATGTTTACTTCAGTAATTTCCAGTAATATATGTTGTTTACTTATCTTATCTACTAATGAAATTTGAAATCTCTAACTCATCATGCAAAAATTCATCTTATATATAGTTACTAATCTTCTTTTGTTTTGCCTTTGGATTTTTTATTTTTGCAAAAAGAAGAATGTGATTAGTAGCGGCATCTTAATCCTCCTTAGAAATGCAAAACCTAGTCATAAAAAATAATTACATCATGGATTCAAGCATTCAGCATGAGCGGTCTTGGAAAATGGAAATGGAGGGCAATCCTAATGACCTGGTACGAGTTAATTTCATTTTTATTTAAAGACATTAGATTCGACTGATATTTTGAACCTTTTAGAATTTTGAATTCTTAATTTGGGATCTACGGGATGTATATTACTGAACTCTGAATGCCATTAGTAAATTCCTAATTCTCTGGTATGTTGCTGGCCAAATTCTCCTTACTAAGTCATGGTCTAGCCAACATTTGGGCATAGATTTAACATCATGTGTTCTTTATGTGGGGTGATTTGAGGCAAGCTAGTAGAATTTCAAGCACGTAGTTTATTTTTAGTTCAGAGTAATTTAGCTCAATAGGACCATTTAGGTTTGCAAATGCAGTGCTAGATATCACGTCAAAGAAGGAATGGCTTCAAACTAGCAACCAATCTCAGTCTACTTTCTAACAAAGTTATAGTCCTATTGTCGCTACATCGTGGTCTAACCAAATGAATGGTTGGAGCCAAAAAACAATGTTCATAGTAATTCTCCAAATAAAGACAATGCCTTCTCAGTGAACAGAGGGTTCGTTGAGACTTTATAGAGAGGGACGGGGCGGTGGGTGATGTGGAGGATTGGAGAAATGAGAAACGATGGGGGCTGTTATTATTGAAAATTTGTGTGTGGTCCTCTTAGATTCCTCTTCAGAATTGTTTCATGATTTCTCTGTCTTAAAAATTAAAATAATTGTGGTGGTTTAATTTGTAATACAAAGTGCATATGCCTATATTTTTTGTCTTGGGGTACTCAAAAGTATTTGAGTAGCAACATGTCACATGAAGCATGTACATAAAGCAGGTTTAGTGTGTTATTTCAAATTGTTGTTTGTAGGTGCCTTTTATATTGATAATGATGATGATGATGTTGTTCACAATAGGATTTTTACATAATTTTATGATTTGAATTTAACACAGTACTAGGGTGTCAGCTCTGCTAGTGCAGTTAGTGGAACTGACAACCGTAACAGACCAAGACGCATGCAACTTACAATTACCCTTCAGGACCTTCAGATAGCCTTGGAGATGGATCCAGAGTTGGCAAAATTTGGCCAATGAAGTTGGAGAAGCTCTCAAGCCATACACTCAACGATTTAGGAGTTCATTTTTTCAGTCCCTTTATGCAACAAAATTCTACTTGGTTTTGTTTTATAAATTGTCTTAGAAAAACTAATAGAAAAAAGCTTCTGAGGTTAGTTGGAATTGCTTTTCTTGTACTTTGAAGTAAGAGGTAAATTGTGAAATCGTGTTTACTGTAAATAACTATAAAGAGAGTGGTAGTTGTAACTTTGCTTTTGTAGTGTTAGAAAACTAAGGTTAGTTAGAATTGGTATGGTTGTAATATTGAAGTTAAGAGGTGAACAGTGAACTTGTGTCTAATGGAACTGACTTCAAGTATTAGCAGTGTGCTGCTTCTATTGTGTGGAAATTGTTTTTCTTGTTTTTTCCCTCTTGGGGATATCACAGGAGTATTTATCGTTTTTGAGTTTTAAGAAGGCTCTATATTTTGGGCTTAGTTTAATCATGGAATGACCCTTATTCTGGCTTGGAATACCGCATGGCCCAATTTGCCCCAATTTGCCTCAGCAGTCGTTTATTTGACTGCTTGGAGCAGTCCTTCTCTTTTTTATATTTTAAAATTTTAAAATTCAAATGTCGAATTCAAATCGTTGATCTTATTCAATTTAACGGACGATGCATTTTCATATAAGTTTTATAAAATTTAGAGTTAATTTGCTACTTGATTTAGTGCTCAACAAATGAACGTATTAGAATTAATCAAATCAGATTCTTTCGTTTGTTGAGCACTTAATCAAGTATCAAATTAACTCCAAATTTTATAAAACTTATATGAAAACGCATCGTC
Source organism: Rhynchospora tenuis (assembly GCA_027725995.1). Classification (NCBI taxonomy): domain Eukaryota; kingdom Viridiplantae; phylum Streptophyta; class Magnoliopsida; order Poales; family Cyperaceae; genus Rhynchospora; species Rhynchospora tenuis. The sequence goes on along the minus strand of CM050889.1, from coordinate 61,009,268 downwards.
CGTTAAGTTGAACAAGATCAACGATTTGGATTCGACATTTAAGTTTTAAAATTTTTAAATATTTAAAAAAAATAGAGAGAGAAGGACCGCTCCAAGCAGTAAAAAAAAATGACTGCTGAGGATGCGAGTCCAGATAGATAGATACTTGAATCGTGATACACTGATACTGATACGGTGTACTTATGTTTTGTACTTTTTGCTTTTTTGACGAAAAATGAACTCCTTCGAAGAGCTTGCGTTGCAACCATTTGTTCTAATTTACTACGAAATAATATTGTTGAATTGAACCTGAAATAGACTGGAAGGGATTTTTAGAACCCACGTCTAGTTGTCTACTGAGGAGTGAGGTTAAAACTCGCTTGTCTTCAAACCAGAGAAGTTCTGTCTTTAATTACTGTACCGAGAAGTTCTTTTCCCAACCGGCAAAGCAAGCATTATATAGAGAGGAAGAGGAGACGCAGCATGAATGACTAATTGCCTCCTGTTTAGATCTTCCATGTTCTCAATATATTATTTTATCCAATGTAGTAAACTTAAAACATCTCACCATTCCATAAGTTATTTATATATTAATCATTAGATTTTTTTTTTTAAAAAAAAGGTCCTTTCTTTAGTCCATTCACTCGTCGATATATATATTTTTTTTTTCAGTTAAATTTATCTATCAAAGTGTCGAAATGTTATATTTTTTTTTAAGAAAAATGTTTTTCTTTTTTTCATATATCTATTTTTAATTTAATTTACCGCGATATCAATTTTGCCGAACAAAGTATAACTTGCACCGTCAGAATCTTCATCTGAAACGGGAATGCGAGTCTCAACTGTTATACCAAAGTTAAAATGAATCAACTTTCGGAGTTCTGATGTTCGCCTGAGCAACTTGGGAATATTGTATGGCAAAAGAGTTCAACTTATTAATTTTATCTATGTTAGTTTTTTGGAAATCGAATAAAAAGGAAATGTTATTTTCGTATCATCAATTCAATACCTGCTCTAATCACGGCATAAAAACAATTAATAAACAATAACAGGGGATGATAAGGATCATCCCCAATATTCTTCATCCTCATCATTCCCTATTCTATTTTTGGAATGTGATTATTTAAACTCTAACTACCTTTCTATTTTTGCCCTCATCCTCTCATTCCCTGAAAATTACCATTATATATCATCCCACTTTCTATTTTAGTGTGCATCTCCCTTTATATATTTACAATAATATAAAACATATTTAATAGTTTAAATTTGTAAATTAAAATGCACTAATGGAGTCGTTTAGGACTGGATCCTTCTTTAAATATATATGCTTGTGTTTTTTATGAATGTAATTAATTGTTCTAATTTATATAACTAATTGTTCTAATTAATATAAATAATTGTTCTAGTTAATATAGTCCAAAAAATAATTGTTATAGTTAATATAATTTATTTTTTTAAACAGTTAACAATTATATCTTCAACAATTAGCTACAATATCTTTAATAATTAGTGCTCTAAACTAAAACAATTATGATAGGTGGCTTTAGTATATCCTCTGCAAGTCGGATAGTAATATCTTCAACAATTAGCTATTATATCTTCAACAATTAACTATAATATCTTTAATAATTAGTGCTCTAAACTAAAACAATTACGATAGGTGGCTTTAGTATATCCTCTGCAAGTCAGGTAGTAATATTTTCAACAATTAGCTGTAATATCTTTAACAATTAGCTATAGTATCTTCAATAAATAGTGCTCTAAACTAAAACAATTACGATATGTGGCTTTAGTATATCCTCTGCAAGTTGGGTAGTAATATCTTCAACAATTAGCTATAGCATCTTCAATAATTAGTGCTCTAAACTAAAACAATTACGATAGGCGGCTTTAGTATCTGCAAGTCGAGTAGTAATATCTTCAACAATTAGCTGTAATATATTCAACAATTAGCTATAATATCTTCAACAATTAGCTATAACGTGAGAATGAGGGGTGGGGCAGGGAGTAAGCTAACGTTGGGGGAGGTGGGAGGGAGGAAACAGAGGGGAAGAAGGGGATGGGGATGGGGATCTTGATAAGATTCCATAAACAAAATGGAAAGAATGAGGAAACGAGGTTGCGCTAGAATTTCAGAAATTGTCTTAGTCTTTAATACAAAATATGCTGGAAAAAAAAGTTCAAGAGAAAGGAATTATGTTGGATTTCATTCTCTGGATTCTCTCATCCTATCATCTCCTGGTCTTCTATTAATGAGGGCGCTGAATAATTAATGAGAATTTCAGGAGAAGATGAGATGATGGAAATTATAGGAATGATGAAAATTATAAAATGATGGAAAGCAATTCCCAACAATAACTACAAGTAGGCTGTAGCATATAGCCGTCTGGCTGACTTTTCAGTTTTCACTAGCTAGCTAAGTAATGCGCGCCCCACAGGGCTGCTAACGGGAGATTCGTTTCCGTTTTCCGTGTCCGTTCCGTCCGTACGGAACGAATAACGGTACAGATTTCGGTAGTCGTTTCGAAAACGGAACGGAAAACGGAACGCATTTCGGTATTCGTTTATATGTAAAATGGACGAATTTCAGCCATTCCGTTACGTTCCGTCCATACGGAACGGATAACGGAACGCCGAAACATACCGTTTCAGCAAACGGAACGGCAAACGAAATGGCCTGTTCCGTTGCCGTTATGAACGTTAGTCAGCCCTAGCGCCCCAGATACTTAAATAGTTAAATAAGTCACCTTCGCTGATGTTGTTGTGGAATGGAAGTAACACCAGAGTCCGAAAATTGGTGGGAGCATTCTATTTTATTTTATTTTTTGCATGAAAAAGCAAGCCAATTTTGGTATGTTGCTAATAAAATAATGCGGCATTTATCAATCAATTAATATTCAACATTGAATGATAATAATTAATTAATATTAAATGAATGATGATTGATGGACCGAGTCCATCCGAGGAGAGGTGGTGGGAGTGAGGTGGGGGGTGGCCCCTTGGGCGCGCTGTCTAAGCGCAAGTGTAATCTAACCGGGACGGAATCCATCCTGGAAACCCTAGCAATATATTCGTTCTCTCCTCTCCAATCCAATCAATCATTCTCTCCTCTTTTTTCCCCCTTCCCTCTTTGTCTTTGGCTGCCTCTTCTCATCCTTTCTTTCACTCGCCGTCTCCTCTCTCGTCTCGTCAAAAACCCTAATTAAATCCCTCATCCCTCCGCACTCAAAAAATAAAAAAAAAGCTCAATCCGATTGCCAATTGGGATCTAGAATCAATCAATCAATCAGCCCAAGAGGAGACGAGAGGAGAGAGAGAGAGAGACATCATCGATGGCGAGCGAAGCAGAGGTTCAACAGCAAGAGCAGCAGATGGCGGCGGTTCTGGGCCCCGACCCGGCCCAGTTCGAGGCGCTCATCTCCGCGCTCATGTCATCTTCCAACACCGAGCGTGGCTCTGCCGAGGCGCTCTTCAACCTCTCCCGCGCCCGCCACCCGGAAGCGTTGACGCTTAAACTAGTCAACCTCCTCCACTCCTCCTCCCGCGTTGAGCTGCGTTCTATGGCCGCCATCCTCCTCCGCAAACTCCTCACCCATACCCAGTCTGCCCCGTCCGTTTATCCGCAGCTCTCTCCCACAGCGCAGGCTTCGCTCAAATCTCTTCTACTCAACTCCCTCCACCACCAGCAAGACAGCCGCTCCATCTCCAAGAAGCTCTGCGATGCTGTCTCTGAACTTGCTGCTACTCTGCTGCCCGACAACGCCTGGCCTGAGTTGGTGCCGTTCCTCTTCCAGTCTGCCTCTGCCCCTGAATCCCCTGCACGCCTCCAGGAGTCGTCTCTGCTCATCTTTGCACGGCTTTCGGAGTATGTGGCTGACTCCCTTACCCAGCACCTGCCCACTATACATGCCCTATTGCTGAACTCCCTTACCCATCCCACCTCCCCGGATGTCCGCATTGCTGCACTGAGTGCTGCTGTCAACCTTGTCCAGTGCCTCTCCTCCCCCTCGGACCGGGATAGCATGCAGGACCTCCTGCCTTCCATGATGCGCGCACTCACCGACTGCCTCAACTCTGGCCAGGAAGCCTCTGCTCAGGAGGCTCTCGAGCTGCTTGTTGAGCTTGCCGGCACTGAGCCCCGCTTCCTTCGAAGGCAGATTGCTGATGTCGTCACTGCTATGCTACAGGTACAGTATCATATTCAATTATTCATTGTTGTAGTCATTATCATATTCAAATATTAATATATTCATTGTCATTATCACTTTTACGTATCATATTCACATATTCATTGCCACTATCATTATCATAAAAACTGTTCTTCTGGCAACAATGCACAGATAGCAGAGGCAGAGCAACTTGAGGAGGGCACTCGCCACTTGGCAGTGGAGTTTGTAGTCACCCTTGCTGAGGCGAGGGAGCGCGCCCCTGGCATGATGAGGAAGTTCCCTCAATTTGTGGGAAGGCTGTTTGCTGTTCTGATGAAGATGCTTCTGGACATTGAGGACGAGCCAGCCTGGCACTCGGCAGTAGAAGAGGAGGAAGATGCTGGTGAGACCAGTAACTATGGAGTCGGGCAAGAGTGTCTGGATCGACTTGCCATTGCCATTGGTGGAAATGCGATTGTGCCAATTGCCTCCGAGTTGTTGCCGGCTTATCTCTCAGCACCTGAGTGGCAGAAGCACCATGCAGCTCTCATTACCCTTGCACAGATTGCTGAAGGGTGTGCAAAGGTACTATTTTATTTATTCTTTTTTCAATCATCTATCTATTCACTTCATTTGACCTTAGTTATACAGTTGAAGTTTTTTGTGCTGAGTTCAGTTTGTTACTTCATGCATTACAAGGCAGGATCTTGTGTTGCTTAGAACTAGATGAAGTTCTAGGTTTTATTTCTTTGTTGAACCTAGTTAGAAGTTGTTGAGCTGACCAGAAGATATAATTGCAGTCTATTTTGACTTTTTTTATTATGATTATTCTTTTGGGATGTTCGTCTACCTACTTGATATTTATTGAAATGTTAGTTTGCCTTTCTTCCAAAATAAAATCAAAACCCTCTCGATTGTGCATATGAGTGTTTACAGTAGCTGTGCTGGTAATAATGGCCTCTTTACACCAGAGTTGGTTGCAATCTGCATGTTACATAAGGTCGGTTTCCGTATCATAAAAAATAGCATCTAATATGTAAACCTCAAGTAAATGTTAGTACATGCATATACTTGACCTGAATTGCAAGTAGGCTGTGTGGTCAAATGGAAAGAAACAGAAGGAGAGGGAGAAAGAAAGGAAGAGATGGCGCAAGTATTCATGCTTTATTGTTATTGTGCATACAGGTGATGCTGAAGAACTTGGAGCAGGTTGTAAACATGATCCTCAATGGGTTCCAGCACCCGCATCCCCGTGTAAGATGGGCTGCAATCAATGCCATTGGGCAGCTGTCGACGGACCTAGGGCCTGACTTGCAGACCCACTACCACCAGAAAGTGCTACCTGCCCTTGCTAATGCCATGGATGATTTCCAAAATCCCCGAGTTCAGGCAAGCAATTTGTTCTTCATTTAGCTTGATTATGCTCATTTCTTGTTTGTGTGCAGCATGCTCATACCGATGTATTTATCTATTCCAAGTACAGGCTCATGCTGCTTCAGCAATTTTAAACTTTAGTGAGAACTGCACTCCAGAAATCTTGACACCCTACTTGGACGGAATCGTTTCTAAGTTACTAGTATTACTCCAAAATGGGAAGCAAATGGTTCAGGAGGGGGCCCTTACCGCATTGGCCTCTGTTGCTGATTCATCACAGGTATTCAGCACATGCATTTAATAGCAATTTTGTACCCAGAGGCAATACTTTTCACAAGATCGTTCTGGAATCAAAGCATTGATTTTGCATGATTGATGATAACAAATCAATAGTGATTTATTCTTTTTTTTTTTTTTGGGTTAGGACTTGGTACTATGATGCAGTGATCTTGTTGATAATATATTTGTTAACTTGAGTGATGAATGATGCAGGAACAATTTCAAAAGTACTATGATGCAGTGATGCCATATTTGAAGGCTATACTTATAAATGCAACTGATAAGTCTAATAGAATGCTGCGTGCCAAGTCGATGGAGTGTATCAGCTTAGTTGGGATGGCTGTCGGCAAGGAGAAGTTCCGTGATGACGCAAAACAGGTTACCATTTCAAATTTTTTTGAAGTATCTATTACTTTATTTTCCTTAGGTGAGTTTCTCTGTTCTGACATTTGATGCTTTGCTTTATTATTGCAGGTTATGGATGTACTGATGTCATTGCAAGGATCACAATTGGAGACAGATGACCCAATCACCAGCTATATGTTGCAGGTATTGTTTCAAATTTATAATACATTGGTGTGTTTTGTATGTTTAACCAGTAAATCCTTCTATATATATTTTTAATTTTCCTTTTTTAATCTATATATTGACCTCAATGTATAGGCGTGGGCTAGGCTATGCAAGTGCTTGGGGCAAGATTTCCTTCCCTACATGAATGTGGTCATGCCACCACTTCTTCAGTCTGCCCAACTAAAGCCTGATGTCACCATCACATCTGCTGATTCGGATGATGAGATAGATGAATCTGATGATGACAGGTTTCTTTTCGACTAGCTCAAAAATCCTTGTTGTTCTGTTTTGAATAAAAAGTGAGTTGCTCTGATAATATTGAATGGTTATGTTCAGCATTGAAACAATTACATTGGGAGATAAGAGGATCGGCATTAGGACCAGCGTCTTGGAAGAGAAAGCCACTGCGTGCAACATGCTCTGCTGCTATGCTGATGAGCTCAAGGAGGGTTTCTTCCCTTGGATTGATCAGGTTTTGTTTCCTTCACTAGTTTCATGCCTCACAATATGCTGCTTATTTATTTATTTATTCATTGACGTAGTTATTTATTATTTATGATTTGTATACTTTTTTAATTATCTTCCAGGTTGCTCCTACATTGGTTCCTCTCCTGAAGTTCTATTTTCATGAAGAAGTCAGAAGAGCAGCAGTTGCAGGTACTCACAACTACTTATGTTTCTGTTGCCCGAACCCTTATTAAAATGCAAAGATTAAGGAATTGCCATTCAGGCTTGTTCAAGAATAATAGCATGCAGAGTTTGGGATTATAATGCCTCCAGATGTCGCTATTTTTCTTTTTCATATTAATGTTGTTGCTTCATTCGTGTGCACAGCTATGCCTGAGTTGTTGCGCTCTGCAAAGTTGGCTATTGAGAAGGGACAGGCTCAAGGTCGTGACGAATCTTACCTCAAGCAGCTGTCCGATTACATCATCCCTGCCTTGGTTGAAGCTCTGCATAAGGTTACTTATACCCTCATGTTCTGGAAATGATAGGCTTTGGTCATACATGAACTCTAGTTTATTGATTTGTTTCACTTTTCCATGCAGGAGCCTGAGACTGAGATCTGTGCATCCATGCTGGATTCTCTCAATGAATGCATGCAGGTACTGTTGCCATGTCAATATATTTATTTGCTTGGTAAGCGTGGGTTTTGTAGTTTCTAATTACATGGAGTTTATCCTTGTGTAGATCTCAGGCACGCTGCTTGGTGAAGGCCAAGTGAGAGCTATTGTAGATGAGATAAAGAATGTGATAACGGCGAGTGCGACAAGGAAGAGAGAGAGGTCAGAAAGGGCAAAAGCAGAGGACTTTGATGCTGACGAAGGTGAACTGCTTAAAGAAGAAAATGAGCAGGAAGAGGAGGTTTTCGACCAGGTTTCACTTCTCCCTTTTTCTTTCCTCTGCCCTATTGTTTTCTTTCTTTCCTTCACCAGGTTTCAGAAATATTTGTGTTTAGTGTAAGCATTTAGCCATTATTAAATTTTATGTTACTAGGTTGGTGAATGCCTGGGGACCCTTATTAAGACGTTCAAAACCTCCTTCCTGCCCTTCTTTGATGAACTTTCCGTCTACATCACACCTATGCTTGTAAGTGTATTTACATCTTTTTTTTTTTAATTTCAGTTGGAGCAGCTATTGTAAAATAATTTGAACCTACAATAGTTCATTTTGTTTCTATTAGGTCAAATTCTTTTGAGGACTTTTACATAATGCCTGTTTTTACTTTTAAAGGCATAAAGCTATCACTTGTGGACTAAAGTAATTGCACTATATTGCATCACCATTTGATACACTAATGTTTATTTCATAGTCAATGATATATCAGACTTATATGCAGTCAATCTGAATTTGTTTTATGCATGGTAACGAGTTCAGAATTAGGGAATCATTAAGGATGACTAAAATTTCACAAAGAGAATTTTCTAGCCATCTGTGAATGACAATAGGATGCTAAGGTTCTGAAGTGTGATTATCAGTTTTGAAAGGATTATAGAGCTGTACAGGGTTCATGGTGCGACTCAGTTAAGGATTGTCTTCAGCTATTTCTAGTCTTGTAGAATAGTTTTTTTTTTCCCATTATCTTGAATTTTGGAGAAAATTATGAATTATGGTCTTTTAATATGGTTGTAATGAATTTTAAGTGAATATAAAGAGGATAAAAAAAAAAAAAGTTAAGCCCTTGCGTGTGTGTTTTTATTAGTGTAGTTTTGTTCTTGTAAGAATATAAATATTTAAATTTTTTGGGGAACCCATATTCGTTCTTTGTTAATGCATTATCGAATCTGTGCAGGGCAAAGATAAGACTGATGAAGAAAGAAGGATTGCTATTTGTATTTTTGATGATTTGGCTGAACAATGCCGTGAAGCAGCTCTCAAGTATTTAAAACCTACATTCTTCTCATTTTCTTAATTTTTGGAACAGTAAAATTTTGTTGGTTTTTCTTCAATATGAACATGTTTTTTAATTCTATCTTAATTTGTTATTTTTTTAATCAGATACTACGATACTTACCTTCCATTCCTGCTGGAAGCTTCCAATGATGAGAATGCAAATGTCCGGCAGGTTTGTGCAGCCTTTTCTTCTCATATATATATATATAGTCTCTACCAAGCATTAGCCATTTATCACCTTGGATAAATTTTACCAGTGGCAGCTCAGCTGCACTCGTGTGTTTTTGGTCACTCTAGTCAATGAATGGCAATGTTTATCCAAGTTGGATTGCTGTTGTTATTTTTGTTATTGAAATTGCACACTAATAACTGGATTATAATACGATTTAATCTATTCAGCTATAATATGTCAAACTAATTGTTTTGTAATGACAATTTTTGAGTAAATATAGTGTAAATATAGAGGGTTTTGGAATTTAAACCTCCTCACAAATATATATTACTTGGGAAATGTTTTGCATGTGAAATTTTTCCACAAAAAATATCTTTACAACCCAATTATTTGAAACATTGTCTTATGGATTACTACTAGTATGTAATTTGAATTTAAAATGGTGTAAGTGATACAATTGGGAGAACTAAAATTCTATCAGTTCTACAGTAAATCAAGTTGAGTGACCAGGAACTGATAAGAGGGTCGGTAAAATTTGCCTACTTCCATACCTTGTTCAGTGGAATCTATACTTTTCTAGTTGTTTGGATTTAAGCTACCATGATGTGTACTGATTGTATTTTTTTATTTTTTTTTCTTTTCCGGAATTTAGGCTGCAGTTTATGGTGTTGGTGTTTGTGCTGAATATGGGGGTGCTGTTTTCAGGCCTCTTGTAGGAGGTAATTTTCTACATTTAATATCTCTATTACACAAGAAACAGTTACAAAGAAAAGGCTAAATGATGGCTGGATTGTGGTGCAGAGGCTCTGTCAAGGCTGAACAATGTGATACGACATCCTGAGGCAATGAGTGCGGACAATGTGATGGCTTATGACAATGCTGTTTCTGCCCTCGGGAAGATCTGCCAGTACTACCGTGATGCAATTGATGCTTCTCAGGTACTGCAGCTAGTGAAATAATGTATGCTATTGTTCTGATGAAGTTAGGTTATGTTGGACAAAAAGGATGTTAATTTTGATCATTTGTTGTTTGTAGGTGGTCCCTGCTTGGTTAAGTTGTCTACCAATTAAAGGGGATCTGATTGAGGCCAAGGTTGTACATGATCAACTCTGCTCAATGGTTGAGAGGTATGTGTTCTATGCGTGAGAATCTCACTTGCTCCAATTGATATGATTGGTTGCTTTCCTCTATAAAGTGTATACTTTGTTGGCTTTTGATGTAATGACAGGTCGGATGCAGAGGTCCTTGGTCCAAATAATCAGTACCTACCAAAGATCATCTCTGTTTTTGCTGAGGTACCTATTTTGCATTGTATATAGTCCAGTAAAATGCACAAATGGTCCTCGTAATTTTTCTGAATTACCATTTTGGTTTTAGAGTTCCAAAATAATATCAGTTTGATGCTAAGTTTTCAATTTATAGAAAATTGGTTTTATTTTTAGCATTCATTATAAGTATAATATTTTCACCTATTACGACATCAATTTGGCATTGCAACTAGTGGGATGATGCAGTGGCACAAAATATTAAGGATAATTTTGATTTGACGACATCATATATGTACAATTAAATGGATACTAGCATCGATGTTTGTGTCGTCATGATTAATAAAAAGTAATATTTTCGAACATCTGAGTGTAAAGTATTTTTTCCCAACGGATGCTAACATATGTCTGTATAATATTTTAACCAGTGAGGAAGGCTGGACCAATTTGTTGTAACTTTCAAAACTTCTAAGGTTCAACAATAATAATAAATATTGACGCTTTAAGACCAAAATAGTGGATGGGTGATACTTCTAAGGACAATATATGTAATTTACTCTGTAAAAATAGACGTTAAATGTTTGGGTTTGTCATGCAGTTGCATCAATCCACGTATGCTTCTTGTTCCCTTCTGTTTATTGGTTTATATTATTGTGTTGAAATTAAACAGAGCTGAATTCATTAATGCATGAAAACTTGTAGGTGTTGTGTGGGAAGGACCTAGCAACAGAGCAAACGATCGGCCGAATTGTGAATTTGCTGAGGCGCATACAGGAGACGGTCCCACCAGCCATATGGTCATCCCTCCAGCCCCAGCAGCTGCATCTTCTCCAGTCTATACTATCCTCTTGATCTCTGTTACATCCTCTCCTGTCTCATCATGTCCTACCCTTCCAGCTATTTAATGTTTGCTTTTTCCTGTTTTTTACTGAATTTTGGTCTATTGCTGTTTCTCTTTTTGGTCGTCTTTTGCTAGTATTTATCAATTCTTTCTGCGATGGTGATTCTTTAGGGCCGGGTCGAGTCAGGTTGATTGACTCGACCCTGCAGTGTACTTGCCAGTCTGCCTGATTGTGCAAAGAGTGTGTATATTATGTATTTTTTGTTCATCAGCGTGGATTTTGAGTTCTGCGCTCTGGTATTGTTTAAAATAGCCAATGGACATATCAAGGTGGGAAGTTGGAGTTTGTTGGTGAAAGAAAATGCTTTATCTTATCTAAGTGCATAGTATTTAGTTGTCCTCGCTTGTTATTTGCTTTTTGTAGCGTCTGTCAGTTCCGATTATTTTTGTTTCTGTACTTTCATTAAAGGCAAGCTGAAGCATGCCAACTTGCAAAATATAAGCACCACGAACTAATGTTAATTGTAAAATTAGTTCTCATAAGATTATGATGTGCCAATATTCTGAAAATACGTTAAGTTGTAATAACTATCATTTTGCAAAAAGGAAGTCAAAAGGTGGTTATCTCGCCCTCATCGACTATTCGAATTAATAAACAAGTTTATTGATATGGAAAGTCCTTTTATGGTCGAAAGATCTAGCTTTTTGTTGTAAATGCATTTACAAACCGGTGGTCTATCTAATTATTTTATTTTTCTTTTTTTCATGGTTAACATTTTATTTGAAGAATCGTTCACACTGGCAAAACTAACTAAATTACCAATTGCTGGGCAGTTGTTGATGGCGAAACTTTGGTGCTTTCTATGATTTTTTATTTTGATAATTTAAGGAGCGACTCGAAACAGATAATTTCAGAAAACGAAATAGATAATTATACCATTTTATCAAAATGGAACATCGAAATGAGGAATTATAATAGAAAACAGAAACGAAAGAAATGTAGCACCAATTTTTCTTACCGTTTCAAAAACAAAACGGAAATGAAATAGAAATTTCGTTCTGTTTGCCGAAATGGCACGAAAACGGAATATGATTATTCCGTGTAGGTTTGGCACGTTTGCCAGGCCTAAATGTAGTCAACAAAAAAGAAGATAATATGCCGAAAAAATTATAAATAACTTTAATTAATTACGAAATTATAAAATAATCCGTTTTTAATATTTTTTTTAACAATGACTTCGCAGTTTCGGAATCTCAGATTCCGAAACTAAAAATCCTTAGTTTCGGAATCTGAGATTCCGAAACTAGCTAGTTTCGGAAACTCAGATGTCGAAACTAGCTAGTTTCGGAATCTCAGAATCCGAAACTAGAATGTCGCTTATTATATAAGCGGGGACCCTTCATTTCTCTCTCTGTCGCTTTCATTTGGTCTCCGCGAGGCGCCGAAGAGAGAAGAGCTCTCAGGTAAGTTTTTTTTTTTATTTTTTTAATTCATTTATTTATTTATTTATTTAGTTATATTAGGTTAATAATAGAAAAACTAAAAATAATATTTCAAAAATATCAAAAAAATTAAAAAAAAATCAGAATAAATTCTATTAATTAGGATAAATATATTTTAGTAAATATTATATTTTTTTATATGTTATAATAATATTAAATTGATTTTAAAATTAGATTAATAATAGAAAAATTAGGAAAATATTCAAAAAAATATTAAAAATATACAAAAAATTCGGATTAAATTTTATTCATTACGGAAAAAAATAAGTTAGCAATTTTATATTTTTTACATCTTATAATAATTAAAAAATGTTTAAATAATTAGGTTAATATCAACAAAAATAGGAAAAATATTCCAAAAATATAAAAAATTATTAAAAAAATCATATTAATTAGGAAAATCAATATAAAAATTAGAAAAATTAATAGAAAAATTAGAAAATTCTTATAGGTTGATATATTGTTTTGATTTTCAATGTGCAGAAAATTTCAAACAAGATTCAAGATTCGAATTTCCTATTTCAGCAGCAATTGTCGATCGAGGTTAGTATTTTTTATTCATTAATTTAATTATTTTGCATAGTTAATGTACGTAATTTAGAATAGTTTACGATTTTGAATATTGAATGTGATATGAATGTGATATGATATGATAGTTTATGATTTTATGATAGTTTTAGAATATTGATATGATATGATATTTTTTCATATGATATGATAGTTTAGAATATTGATATGAATATTGAATATGATTATCGATTGTGATATGATGTGATATGATATGATTGGTTGGTTTGAAATGGGTTTTTTTTTGGGGGATTTGGGTAAATAAATTTTCGGAAACCCTCCCGATACAGGGGAGATGCTGCCGAAATTTTGTTAGATTTATGACATTTAAATTTTTTAATTAAGTAGTGAAAATGCCTCCGAGAAGAAGAACGTCTCCAGGTTCACAAAGATCTACGAGGCTACGTACCGATCCTCAGGCCTCTACTTTAGACGTGCCTGAGCCTACGGACGTCGTTTCCTCTGGTGTTGTTGATGCCGGCGCTTCTTCCTCAGCCGGGGCTTCTACCTCAGCGGGCCCTTCTTCTTCCTCTACTCCTCCTCCTCCTCCTCCTCCTCCCGGTGCTGATCGTCTGTTGCATTTGCAACCAGACCAGCTTCGTGGCCCTACTGTATGTTATTTTGTTTTTTTCATTATTATTTGAAAATCTACTTGAAATCACCATAGTCTCTAATATTTTTTCTCAAAAATAAAGAAATGGCAACCACTGGTGCATAAGCCGATGATGGCTAGGACTCCTGAGGTGGACCAGCATCTGACGACACTTGGGTTGATCCACGTCGTTCAGCTTGGTCATATGCCTGTGGATCATACGCTTGTGCAGGGTTTGGCCTTGTTCTGGAGGCCGGAGACCCACACTTTCCACTTTCCGCATGTCGGCGAGATGACTGTTAGTCTAGAGGTACGTGATATTTTATTATAAGAAAATTTCATGTTACTTGTGTTATGATTTATATGTATACTAATAGTATTTGAACTATCATGCAGGATGTGGCATTTTTATATGGTTTACCCGTCGTGACTGGCCGAGTCGTGACGGGTCGTTGTGATTTCGATTATATCGATCTTCTTTCGACAGCGTTGCCGCGTGACACATCGCAGGAGGAAGTGGAAAATTGCTTCCGAGAAAAAGAGAGAACGTAAGAAAATTATAAAACTTATTGTGTACTTTATAATGAACTTAATCTTTTGTTCTGACAATAAAGTCGAAATGCAGGAAAAAATATTGCGTTAAGTTTACGAAGCTGCGCAAGATTTGGAAGGATGTTGTCCTCGACGATGAGGATCAGATTGAGAGATACACACGGGCATTCGTGCTAGAGTTTTTTGGTTGCACGTTATTTCCGGATGGCAATGGTAACTCTGTTGCCGGTTTTTACCTCGATCTTTTGCGGGTTCGTAGATTTTTATAAAATATTTAAATTGTTCTGTTAATTATTATAAGATTTTTGCGAGTTCGTATATTTTAAGATACATAATACGTAACTTACGATACTAGGGTATTAACTTATAATTAAATATAGGTTTTAATTAATACTTTAATACTTTGTACATATATTATACAATATAATAATTAATAATATAATTTATACATATTATAGTTTTATTATACACTATAATATTTATAATTTATAGAAATAAAAATACATTACAATATTATACAATATTATCCTTAATTATTTATTCTAAGGATAACTTACCGTATCTTAAATGAATCGATACGATACACGATACAGTTTACGATTCAACTTCTATGATTTGTAAGATCTTCGTACTACTCCCTCTCAGGGAGTGTACAATTGGGGTGCTGCCACACTTGCTGCTTTATATAGAGGTTTGGATACCGCAGCAATAAATAACAGCGCGAAGATCGGGGCTCCGTGGTTACTTCTACAGTTATGGTCGTATGCGCGATTGACTTTGTGTCGGCCGACGATCACGGATGATTTTAGCGACTGGGGTGTACCATCTATTGATTCCTGTGCACCTTATGGGAGGTATGTTCCTTGCATTTGAAATTTAATTTTTGAAGACATTTGAATATTTGCATGATATGTTCAAATATGTTCAAATATTTGCAGGAGATGGACTACACGTCACAGATCTAAGAAGTATGAAGGCCCTGGTATCGCATCCGGGATGGATTATGCTCGAGACGTTCTCATGAAGATCAGACCCGAGCACGTCGTTTGGAGGCCGTACCACCATATTAGGGCCCGCATGCCTCGTTATGCTCAGGTTTGCAATAAATATATTATTCTTTAACATGTTATAATAATTGAAAAATTAAGTTAATATTCCTTTCAAATAATAGTAGAAAATTGCATAATAAATTAGCTTAATTCATACCTTTTATGCTCAGGTTGATCCGAGCTTGTTTGTTGTCCGTATCCCGTGCATTCATTACTGGATGGTGATGTGGCACTACGCCGATCGTGTCATGCACCAGTTCATGCTGTACCAGACAGTGCCGCCACCTCGACCTGAGGTACATTATTTTGGTGATTTAATCATTTACATAAGCATGTTCATATATTTTTTAGTACTATATTTACTTAATATTACTTAATATATTTACTTAATATAATTTCAAAATAAAACAGGCTTGGCAGAGGACGTCGCAGCTGATGGGATACATGTTCACCACCTACCGAAACAGAGACTGGCGTGACGTTTTCCAGACAGAGGTAGGCATGTGGGGTGACATGACACAGGCTATGATCAGGGAGAACCGGCCGTGGAGCGATTCTATGCTCGGGACGTATCTACGTTGGCTGAGGGTACATGGGGGTGCGTATGTCGTACAGATTCCGGAGGAGACAGAGACAGCTCCGGTTGTCGATATGTCGTACCTTCGCGACAGTCCTGCACACGTGGCATTGGTGAGTTCATTTTGATGCAATAACCATTCACAATAACCGATTGAAATTATAATTTGATGGCTAACATTGGTTAAACAGGTTAAGCATACTTTGAGAGACGTGCTTCGAGCATGTGCATGAGCGGTGAAGAAGGGATTCAGGCGTGCTGGAAAGACGCTTCTTAAAAGTTGCAGCACCACATTGGATCTTGTCGGCGAGCCGCATCGGATACCACTTGTTTTAGAGTCCAAGGGTCTTCCGACTGACATAGCATCCATACCTGATACGTCGTCTGACGAGGAGGAGCTTCCGGAGCCCGGTTGGGAGGAGCATCGGTTCATGCAGGTATATATCACAATCTAATATTATTGTGTTATTCTTGTTATGTTATTCTTTTTCAAAATTATTTTATAACATTATTACTGGTTTTATGTGTAACAGGGTGATTTCAGTTTGCATGATTTCGATTCATTTTTTGATGTTCCACGGCCTAGCCAGCCGATTACTCAGAGCAGACGCTCTCATTCCCGACCATCTGTGCCTCCCACATCTGAGGCTCAGACTGGTGAGCCACAGCCTCCACCGCCACCTCCACCTCCACCTCCACCTTCAGAGTACCTCACCCAGCATACTCCTTATCCTCCGTACGAGACTCAGACTCAGACGCAGTTTGGACAGGGTTATAGTATGCACCAGAGTCAGTATGCAGGGAGGTACCAGACTCAGCATCCACCTCCACCTCCACCTCCCCTTAGTCAGGCTGATGCTTTTCACCAGACATACGGTATTCCCTTAGATGACCCTTTCTCGCCTTTCACTCAGTCGCAGCCTCATCCTCAGCCTCATTCTCCGTTTCCTGGCTTTAGTGAGGGGTACAGTTCTCAGTATAGTCATCCTGGGGCATCGTCTAGTAGACCTCCTCGTTATCCCACTTCACCAGTTCCCACTCCAGTTCCGACTCCAGCTCCTGCGTCTCGTCCACTACCAGGACTTGCTCGTGGCCGAGAGCCCCGACGGCCACCAGGCGCATATATTGATTATTCCCCTGCCACGGGGCATTACCGTCGTGATGGACGGAATTAGGATTGTTATATATCGTTTTGTATGACAGTGTTATGATATTGGAGTAGTTTAGAATGTCGTTTTTATTATTGTGGTCGTTTTTATTATTGTTATTTAGTCATTGTAAATTATTTATGTTTTATAAATTCTTCTAACTTTTCTAATTGTATTAATTATTGTTCTTACAAATATTTCTAAGGTTGTTTTAATTTTGACAAAAAAAAAAAGATAAACATTAAATATAAAAATAAAATAATAAGCAACAAAAAAAAATTCAAAAGTGAAATTTCATAATATGAAATTTAACCATCTTTCAAATATTCTTTCATAATTGAAAATTATTTAAGTTTTCAAAAAAGTTAGGTGAAAATTAAAAAAAAGTTAGGTGAAAAAAGTGGGTGGAAATTGGTATGATGAAATGTATAAAAAAAACAAAAAGAAAAAGTATAAAAAAACAAAATGTCTGTAAAATGTCGGGTAGATTATAGTTTCGGAATCTCAGATTCCGAAACTAAGTTAGAGAAAAAAATAAAAATGAAATGTATGTAAAATGTCGGCAGATTCTAGTTTCGGAATCTGAGATTCCGAAACTAGCTAGTTTCGACATCTGAGTTTCCGAAACTAGCTAGTTTCGGAATCTCAGATTCCGAAACTAAGGATTTTTAGTTTCGGAATCTGAGATTCCGAAACTGCGAAGTCATTGTTAAAAAAAATATTAAAAACGGATTATTTTATAATTTCGTAATTAATTAAAGTTATTTATAATTTTTTCGGGATAATGTGTTACGTTTCGCTAACCCAGCCTGTCCCCACCATAAATTAATCTTAACTAATAGCAATTGATCCATATTCCAGCCATAGAAATGCTCAGGCCAACATGTCTAACATAAACCTCATCTCAGCCTTCCCAACAAAGAACAGGGAAATAAATTTAGTAAACTGATGAAGACCCAAAAGAGATTAGAATGCCAAGATAACTAAAGCAAAACGTAACACAGAGCCCAAAAGCCTAACTCAACTCGAATTGATAAACACGCTCTACATGCGCTAATCCGTACCATTGCATTTATATTTGTTCACTTTATTCATTTTTGTGTCCAGTTTGTTTATCTATGTGTTCATGTTATTCAATTATGAGTTTAGGTTTTATTTTTTTGTATTATTGTTCAGATTTTTATATGCATATTCAACTGATTTTTATTAAACTTATTTATTTGTATGCGTTCACTTTGATTATTTAATTGTTCACTTTGTCTATTTTATATGTTCACATTGTTCAAGATATGACAAGCGATAATAAAATTGCGAATTGCAGTTATCATTTATGAACTTGTTTAGTAAACTAATTTGTTAACCTCCAGTTCTCCAAAAATACTAACTTTTAACTCCTAATCCCACTAATTTGTGGCGTTGCCAAACGTCACCTAAAGTTTTTTAAGCCGAGTCCAGTTGCTAGAGTGCTACACATGTTAAGGTATAATCCATGACCTCTATACTTTTGGAAGTTAACTATCGTGTTTTGTGCATGTGTATATCTTCTATTTGGTGCAAGGGCAGTACTGCGGTAATAATTTGGATCTTTCAATTTCTCTTGGATCAAAATGTAGCAAGCAATTAAATTATACTTTGGGTAAAAATATCACACTGCAGATATTTTGTATGAAACATGTTTTACTTTGTTATATATGCTAACGCATTCTTTATAGAACATGGCAATTGTTTAATCAGGTCGATTAGAATTATATATAGGAATAATTTAGATTATATGCTGAGACCGTGGTAACACGTAACAAACAAATAAAAAAAAGAGGTGCTCATGATTGTGGCCCTCATGTCTAACATACGGAGTGCAAGACACGACTCTTTTTTATTACCATTTTGCACAAGTTGCAGCCATGAAACCTAGGCGCACCTATGGTAGTGTTCTCACTCCTCGATGAAACAATAAGTTTTAAGGAAAAATAATTGATAAATTAAGAGACCCAATATTTCTTTTAAGAGAAAATCAGGTAAGAAGGTGACCAGTAAAATATTTAAAGCAGAATATCTTGTAATGCAAGGATTGAGATGCTGATAGTTAGTCACAATTGGATTCAACTTGTTAATTAATGCAAGTTAAAATGTCTCTTTTGTTTCAAGGATATGTAAACAGTAAAATATCAAGAAACAGGATCACAAATTTCCATAGCATTGTACATTATACCTGTAAGAATAGCATGAGGAAGTAGGATAACAACCCATGAACTGTCCAAAGATCAATGATCAAACCCATGAACTTCTTGTTACTTCTTCGTTAATATTTCCCGAATTTAAAAATTGAACCTAGGTTTCTTTGACTGCTTTTGTAAACAGTTCCAGTATTTAGGTACCATTGCGAATACCACCTGGTAGCAACAGATTAATTGCTTAAACAATACGCCAACCCTTTATGCATGAGGAAATTGCTAAAGGCCATTGATTGATTGCTTGAACCGTTTTCTCCCAATTTACTCTTCCACAACTCGTTTGCAAATGAAAAATACTCTAAATCATAGTTGACAAAAGTTCCAAATCTTTATAGTTCAGAATATATTGTATACATTAAAAAAAATAAATAAATAAAAGAGAGAGAGAGAGAGAGAGAGAGAGAGAGAGGAGGAGAGATCACACATAGTAACGAACATATCCTTGTGATTGGGAGTTGCATAGAAAATGCATTTCCTTTGACATTGCAACTTTGTAAGAGGCCCATTTCATTTCAAAAGTACAACATGCCAAGCAGTACGCATACCAAAAGTCTATTCTATTCTATTATATTATATATGATTTGTGTTCTCTATGAGATAGATAAATACTCACAAAAAATACTTAATTTGCCTTAAAGCAATATTTAATTCTGTGTTTTCTTCCCTCCAACTCATAACCAACCCCCCCTATAAATTCTGCCAGCTGCCCAAAAGACCTCACAGCTGCTCCTTACCAGAACACAGCTCTCTCTCTAGTTGTCACCACCAATCCATACCATTGAAATAAAATGGAAATTAATTTCCAACATCAGAAAGACTACAACCCCCAGAATCAGTACCAATACCAGTTCCAGGCACCCACAACTCCAACAAAAAAACCAACCAAACCGAAACAAAAGAGTAGCAAAAAGACCAACAGCACAAAGTTTCTCGGGGTTCGTCAGAGGCCGTCGGGTCGATGGGTTGCAGAGATAAAGGATACCACACAAAAGATAAGGATGTGGCTCGGCACATTCGAGACTGCAGAGGAGGCAGCACGTGCTTATGATGAGGCGGCCTGTCTCTTGCGTGGCACAAACACCCGCACTAACTTCGCCACACAAGAGCTGTCCCCGGATTCACCTACGGCCTCACGCATTCGTGCACTTCTTAACCACAAAAGACTCAAGAACAGCCTTGCATCCAATGTCTCAAGCCCCTCTACCGCTTCTTCTTGTGCCGGCAACATAGCCACCTCTAGTGGCAGTAGTGCCATAAATAGCAATAATGCAGCAACAGCAACAATGACAACAACACCAATGACAACTTTTGATGTTGTTAGTCCTAGTGCCAATAATGTTGTAATTAGTCCTAGTGCTAGTACTAGTAACATGGCTCTAAATCCATTTGAGAGCGCTCTTTTAGGTTATTATAATAACAACAATATTAATACCACGATTAGTCATGTCCCTGACCAAAATGCCACCCTATTGGATGATGAGGTATATACGCCTTGTTTTGCCAATGGAGGTGATGAATTGGGTCAGTTTGAGCTGGCTTCTTCACTTGTGGATCAAACATGGATGTACGAACCAGCCGGGTTTGATCGTTTTGGGCTTGAACTGCCCCAAACTAACTCGAGCAGTGGTTCAGGCTTGTCAGAGTTTGACAGAATGAAGTTGCACGAGTATTTTGACAAAGTGCTCTTCGATCAGCATGATCCTGTGTTCGATTATGCAAACCAGATTTGCCATTTGCCTTGTCAGACTTAACTGATGCAACCTCGCACTCCCGTGCATACTAGGATTTTTCCTAATTTTTATTTTTTTCTCCTTTTCTTTTCCATTTTTGCTTCAGTTTTGATGTGTTTACTTGTAAAAAGCCGGATTCCATACAGAAGTCTGTATGAGATGTGTTGTTTGTACGCGCCCTGTACATGAAATGAGAGAATGGTTAAAGTTCAGTATCTCTGATTTAAAATTTCTAGTTAAACATTTTAGACAGAAGTTTGTATTTGATTATATATTGTTCCTTCTTTTCAAAATGAAAGAAGTACTACCCTAGCTGAAATTGCATCCTTAAATTTAAAAGATTTTGAAACATGGTTTGCTTATTATCAAAGGCACTCTGCCAATTAATTGACTTATAGTAATTCGTGAATATTGTCTCAAAAACATTGACACTACCAATTTCTCACATTATGAAATTCTCTATTAATGTCATTTTTTAAAAATTTAAACCATCATAATTTATCACATATTCTGATACATGCATTCCTCTCTAATTTAATAAACTATTCAGTCGTGTAACACAACAATAAATATTACGATGGATCGTCAACTATAATAGAAGCCGACCATAATCAAAGTCTAAATTAAAGAATTCTTCGGATCTTTTTATATTTAAGCAGACGAGTTGCCATAGATGCTTTCTATAATTTTAGTCATATAATATAGTTAAGAGTAACCCCCAAACCAATTACCACGATCCTTTCAGATTCACCAAAATCTCTCAAATGACATTTATCCAAGTGCAATTCTCCTGACTTCATATCCTCACCAGTTGTGAGAGCTTTAGTACAAATATAAGCAATTAGGAGTTTTTTTTTATATATATAATATGAGAGATGTCTGTTTTACGCTATGTTGCATTGATATAGGTACGAGTATTGTACCCGGTACGATTCAAGTACGGTGGTACGAAAATTTTCAAAAACCTCTAGTATGGATATGACGATATATATATATATATATATATATATTATTTGAATATGTTATTGATCTATAATTATATTATATTACAAAATATAATATGTATAACATAATTTTATTTAGCTAAGGCTTAAAATTTGTACAAATAAATGATATAAACTTGGAATTTACATAAATAAATGACATAAACACTGATATCAACACGTTGACCGTTGACTGTTGACCATTGACCATACGGTAAGTACTGGGTACGGTACCAGTACCCAGTGCGGGTACTGCTGATGTTTTCAAGTACCGGGGTAACATAGGTTTTACGCGTTTAGAATAACCCATTTGGTACTCTTTATATATTTTATAAAAAAAATAGAAATAAATAGGATCCAAATTTAATCTTATTTTCTTTTTCTGTAATCCTCTTTTTATGAAGGATCAATAAGGTTAAGAACGTTTCAGAAAGGTGTAAACTAATAGACATTCGATTTGATTTTGGAAATAGGAAGTTTATTACAACGACATATTATACCGACTACTCTACTCCGAAGTAGGGTGGTTTCGAGTCGAGTTATGATCGAGTTAGTATCAACTCGAAATCAAGTCGCTACATTTCGAGTTAACTCGCGAGTTGATCGTGACACACTTTCGAGTTCACTTGACTTACTCGAAATCAACTCGTGACAACTCGAGTTACTCGTGAGTTAAAAAGTGACTCGACATTTCTACTCGAAATTTGATTTAGTTATTATGCAAAACTAATATATTACTGTGTATAGTACACTAGTACAGTGCTTATTTTTCATCATAAAAGACACCAAAGTTAAACTTAACTTGAGATATTACTGTACAATATACTAGTATATAAGTGAAAATGTTTAAGAGTAATTTTTGGACAGCTACACTTTGATGTATCTAAGTCGGGATTATTTTTTTGGGCTATACTGATTACTTGAGTTAGTGCCGATCGAGTTGGACCCAACTCGAAATCGCCTCGTTTCATTTCGAGTTACTCATAACTCGAGTTGTGACAACTCGAGTTCTGTTAAATCGAGTTATCTTCGAATTTTTTTCGAGGCGAGTTCGAGTAATTCATGAGTTGCGATTTTTTTAGCCACCAGTAGGGATATGTTCAAGTAAATACATTGAAATAAAAAATAGAAAAAGACACTATGGCCCAATTTAAGTCTCCAATGGTTTGGTAACGGCCGGGAGATCATCCCACTGGTAATGGGTCGAGAGAAGACACTATCATAAGCAATTCTATAATGCCACGAACCCAGCCCAAAAAAATATAAAGTTCAACACATGTACGGCATTAACATATTGGACTGATAAATTGGGCTAATATACACCAGCAAAAAAATTAAAATACGGATACAATAAGAGCATTAACGTTCCAAAAAAGAACAATAACACAAAATGAAGCACATAAACATTATCATTTATGAAATTTTCAATACTGAGCATGTATATTATGGAGCCAACTCACCAAGCAGAAATCACAAATTGACCCTCACAAGTCAGAACACTACTGACTTAATAGCCATCCCCGTCATCACCTTCATCGTCAATCCCTTCAGCTCCCACCTCCTCATAATCCTTTTCTAATGCCGCAAGGTCTTCTCTGGCCTCAGAGAACTCACCTTCTTCCATTCCCTCACCGACATACCAATGCACAAATGCTCTCTTGGCATACATCAGGTCAAATTTGTGGTCGATGCGTGAAAACACCTCTGCTACTGCTGTGTTGTTGCTAATCATGCATACTGCCCGTTGCACCTTGGCCAGGTCGCCTCCTGGAACCACTGTAGGTGGCTGGTAATTGATCCCACACTTGAAACCTGTTGGGCACCTATATGCAAAATAAAAATAATAACATCAATACATAAAAAAAGTAATTGTCTTCGACCATTTGAAGAGTTTATGATTTCTATGACAGGGAAGCAGCTCACCAACCATATATTTCATGACTTACATACATAATCAAACATTACAAAAATTGTCCTGCCTTCTCTACCAACTAATTAAAGTAATTCCCAATAGATTTTAATTTATCCAGAACTCAACATCATGAAAATTTGCATAAACTATTAGCACTGTCCAAAACCAAAATTGGGGTCAAAGAGATGAGTAAAATTAATTATCTCACCAGTCAACAAACTGAACAGTTCTCTTCGTTTTGATGGTTGCAACAGCTGCATTGACGTCCTTCGGTACGACATCTCCACGGTACATCAGGCAGCATGCCATGTACTTTCCGTGTCTAGGGTCGCACTTGGCCATCATGCTTGAAGGCTCGAAAACTGCATTTGTGATCTCTGGTACTGATAGCTGTTCATGGTAGGCTTTCTCAGCAGAGATGACTGGCGCATATGATGACAACATGAAATGGATGCGTGGATATGGTACCAGGTTTGTTTGGAACTCCGTCACATCAACATTGATTGCCCCATCAAACCTGTATTGGAACAAATAGAAGTACTAATTACTATGTATCATGCTCGAATGAGTTGTAATTTACTTTGATTAGCAACAGAAATTACTGACAGAGTAATTCAATTGTGATACAGTTTAATCAGCCAACTGGATTCATACCTGAGAGAGGTAGTAAGAGAGGAGATGATTTGAGAAATGAGACGATTGAGATTGGTATATGTGGGTCTCTCAATGTCAAGGGATCGGCGGCATATATCATAGATGGCCTCATTGTCTAATAGAATGGCAACATCTGTGTGCTCCAGGAGAGAATGAGTGGACAGAACACTGTTGTACGGCTCCACAACAGCTGTAGACACCTGAGGAAGAGAATCCAGATAAGGATGCAGTAACAATCAAAACAAAAAAAAGAAAAAAGAAAACAAAAACTTAGTTGTAATAAATGATTACACAGTCTGTACATGATGAGGTCCTACAACCACTTGCATCTATCGGTGCATATTATTATAGATATAGATATGTATGAGGTGCACATGGGAACAATCAATATTTAAATGGTGCGTAATTAAGGGTTTATTGATGTCAATGATTACATGCTAGTGCCAAGTGGACTAGTGGAAGCTGAATTACATTATTTTGGTGCACACTCAATTATTGTGAGAAAGTTGAAATTGATGTTAATTAAATTAGAGAGACATTGAATTAATTCATTGAAATAAAGTAAAATTGCTAGTAAAAATTAACGAATAACTATAAGATTCTAATTAAGAAACCTGAGGGGAAGGATAGATGGTGAAGCCAAGCTTAGACTTCTTGCCATAGTCGACGGAAAGGCGTTCCAGAAGCAGAGAACCAAGACCGGAGCCTGTACCACCGCCGACGGCATTAAAAACAAGAAAGCCCTGGAGGCCAGTGCAGTTGTCGGCGAGCTTGCGAACACGATCAAGGCAAAGATCCACAATCTCCTTTCCAACTGCAACAGAACATACAAGCAAACAGTAATCAATCAATTTTGTCTGATCATTAAATATAATTAGCTGATCGAGACGCAGTGAAAGAGAGACGCACCGGTGTAGTGGCCTCGGGCAAAGTTGTTGGCGGCGTCTTCCTTGCCAGAGAGAAGCTGCTCAGGGTGGAAGAGCTGGCGGTAGGTGCCGGTGCGGACCTCGTCGATGACAGTGGGCTCGAGGTCGACGAAGATAGCACGGGGGACATGCTTGCCAGAGCTGGTCTCACTGAAAAAGGTGTTGAAGGCGTCGTGGCAGGAGCCGGGGGTGGTGTCGGAAGGCATCATGCCGTCGGGGGTGATGCCGTGCTCCAGGCAGTACAGCTCCCAACATGCGTTCCCCACCTGGATCCCTGCCTGACCTATGTGGATGCTTATGATCTCCCTCATCTTGATTTACTGATTAGGATCTCCCTTTTTCTCTGATAATGAGAGAGTAAGGGAGGTAGAAACTAGAGAGATACTGCACTAGAAGGAAAGAAGAGCGATGGGTTGCTAATGAGTAATGACTGTTTGCTTTTCTTTTCTAGAGAGCGCGCACCGCAACTACCACAGTCGTACACCAGAATATTAATATAATATTTGCTCTCATGTCACAGCTAGGATATCATTCCACAGCTAGGCAGCTAGCTGTCAGTTGATTGAATGCGGGTCGGATTAAATTAAATTTCGGATTTTAGTCGGACGGAAAACTAAATTTACAAAACCGTCTAGTGATTCTCTTCTAATATTATTTTATTGTAATTTTTAAGTAGTAGAATTATTTATCAGGAAGATTATTATAAATACAAATCAACTTTTTGAAAAAATGTCAGAAAAACGTTTTATTTCTATTCTATGATTGTTACAACAATTCGATGTTCTCCAAACTATCACTTTGATCAGTGTGTGCATGCAATTCATATCAAATTAAAACATTAAAAATCTAAAAACAAATCTATGTCAGTTTTTTTGGCAATTTTATCAGATTCTAATCATATCCATATTTTTAAGATGTAATCAAGCTTTTAAATTTCACCGAAATAACACCGTTATAACCGAAATAACGAATTTTCGGAGCAAAACGCATCAACGTTACAACAACCAAGCACGAAATAACGGTAGCGTTATAACTCCGAAAAATCAGCGATATAACATAAAAATTTTGCATTTGACAGCGAAAAAACGGATGGGTCATGTAACTTACAAATTTTTTTTTTGCTAAATACAAATTCTTACAAAAATTCTAATTTGTTTAGTTTTTTGTACTTTGATTTTGTCTATTTTGATTTTTGACTTGTTAATTTTTTATATTTTAAAGTTTCAAGTGACTTATAAGATAGACTAGATGTATAATTGTTTTTTTTTACACACCGTTTTTTCTCCGTTATATCACCGATATAACACCGAATCGCTAAATCAACTCTGTACCGTCATACCGCAAAAACCGCATTTTAAAACCTTGGATTTAATTAATACATGACTTGAATGATACAATATTACATCAAGTTCAATTTTAGTAACTCATATTACTGTGTATTTAAAAAAAAAAAAAAAAAAAAAAAAAAAAAAAAACAGATCAATACTCATTGCGCTGCGAGTTTCTCTCTCGTATGTTGTGTAGAACACAGTAATATGAGTAAGTTTGACCCGCATTCATAAACTTAAGTTAGGACTCTCTTAATAATCACTGCCAAAATTTTCTAAAGGAAAAAACATATATAGTATGACCAGAGATGTAGTGCCCAATACTTTAATACTCTTTACCTCCGACTCCGATTGCTTGTTGAGGTACGGCCTTCGATCCTTGCATACGCATTTTGCATTCCAATTCTGCAAAATTCAAAGTTTAATTTAATAAGATCGTCCCTTAAGATTATTTTACAGAAGTTAACGAATGTGATTGAGATTTATATGTGATCCATTTATACAGATTGTAATAGGCCCTATTTTTAACTGTGCCTCTTGTTCTTTATTATACATAAATAAATAAAATTATCCCAACTCCAACAAATAACTCCTATCTTTCTTAATTCACATCAATCACCCCACATTAGTTTGACCTATCATTATTTTTATACGAAGTTATAATATTTCTAATTAATGTTGTGTATTGTTTAATGTCGACATCATGTCAATTGTATGCTTAGCAAAACGATAATAAAAATAATATGTACTTGCATTAACTTTGTTTTGATCTATTGTGGCTTTACCAACTTGCATATATATCCACTCCGATATTTACTTGCTATTTTGATGTTCGTATACAGATAGACATATATTAAATGCTCCTGGACACATGCTGAACATTTTTCGCCCCTTTCTTCTTATCCCAATTGAAATTATTCCCTTTTCTGATTTCATCATTAATTGGTAGCTATTCGCCACCATGTAGTCCCCTCAGAAATTACAACCTAAAAGCGATGTTTGCTTATTTTGGATATTTCAGATTAGGTAGGTGTTGCCTTTCCATCAAGATATCACCTTCTTTGAAATAATTGAAGAAAACTCTTCTAAATTCTAAATAAAGACATAATTTCTATTTTATAAAGTAAAGAGTTCTTTTAAGGATGAGAAATATTCATAGATAATGGTTATCTTAAAAATAATAATTTGTAAAATTAATGCAATATTTTTAAATATAAATATATTGTTGATCTTATCAATTAGTCGTAGTATGAAAAATGCGATATTGATTAATATTGAAAAAAAATCATTGGTACATGGTTGTTGAAAATTCTAAAGACCAAGAGTAATGAGCTCCCAGAAATGTCATCTTTCTAGTTGACATGTCTACTTGTTGAAGTGAGAAGACAAAAAGGAAACGAAAAGAAAAGAAAAGAAAAAACAATAGTACTGCTAAAGCCAGAGGAGAGAGCAAATAAATGAATGGGAAGGCCGGGGACCACCTATGGAGAACCGCCGCTTTCTTCGACTTGCAAATAAATTATTGCAGTCCCCGTATATTTCCAAAATTACAATGCTCTGAGCCATGACTGCTTGTCGAAGTGGGAAAAGTTCAAAGTGCAAGCACTTCTTTGACAACACACGATTTTAATTCCATGTGATATTTTAGAGAGTTTTCGATCTATCTATGCGAGTATGCAACTCAAATAGGATGGTATAAAAAATCAAGGACACAAATTGAGAATGAACAGAACTATAAAGCACAGCAAGAGTGACGTCTCTTGCTTTAATTACAAAAAAAATAATAACGACATCCCCTAGCAAAGTAATATGCCTTACCTTTTATATCTTTTTGTTGTGAAATATTTTGATGGGGTTCGTCGTGAGAGATATTTTTGATGTAAGAGTAAATTTGATTTCCATTCAGCATTCCGACAAGGGCCCACCGCACACCTAAATTCCTAATGACTCTACCAGAATCCTATCCGAAAGAAAATGAAAATAAAAAATGAAGGAGAAAAATAAAGATAAAAAGGAAGGAAGGTAATGACAAAAGGAACCATCTCCTACCATCCAAAAAGGCAATTATAGAGGCAGGTAGCACATCATTTTGCAGAACCAGCTCACCTCATCTCAGGTCAATATCAGATCATGCACCTCACCTGGAGTGCTTGACTTTACACCAAACTATTCATGAGTGATTTGGCCAATTAAGAATAACCCTTGTATGTATGTAAAGAAGATCCCAATGTGAAATTCTCAATTTGAATTTAAATTAATCACTGATCAGAGGCAAACCCTTCCTTTTTTACCAAAGCCAATATTAATACTCCCTAAAACCAGCTACTGAGAATATATAGCCAATTAATTATAACACCAGTTGAGAAACAGTATCGAGTGTGTCAGATCAGATCAGAGCAGATGTCCTATGAATGTTGGTCGGCCATCGCACATTCTATACTTGTTCGGCAATCTCAAAGTTCTCGAGTTCTTAATTTAATTGCATAAAGTTGATAGATACATCTCATCAAATTACTAACACCGGCATAGCCTATAACTACCTTGCCTACCTATCTTTCAATACTTGTGACAACACAAATAACAGAACCTGGAACGAGACTCTGTCTGGTTTGAGCCAACTCCTCTACTGACTTCCTACAACAACAGAATGTCAGTAACTCGTAACTTCTATCTTCCAAAATATGGATAAAAAGGGATCTTCATTTGTTTGGTTCCTCCATTGAGGTATCTGGCAACATTTGAATTTTTCCAAATAGACAAAAGTAGTTGTTCCCAGGATACTTCAACCACAAAATAAAAAAAAAAAAGAGTTGTAATAAAAAAATAAAGGCATGCCATCTTCTTATCAGCCTAACCATAAAAGAATTGAAATACTGCTGTAAACTTATTAGCACTCTAATTTTATATCAGAAAAATTAATGCTAAAGTACACTGAGGCATATGAAACAGTAGATAGACATCATTCTACAACTCAAACCTTGCTATGAATGATTAAAAACTACACGATTCTATTGTACAAACTACAAAGGGAAAAATTAACAAACAAAAATAATAATATGGTGAGAATTCATCACGGCTCCCCTTCTGCTCCGATTGCTTCCTCAATTTCATCTAATTCCGTAGGCGGCGGATCCATTTGAGTAACAAATTTCTCCACTGCATCTACTTGAGCTTCATCTCCCGTGGATTCTGGCACATTGGAGATCATAGTGTCTTTAACTCCAGGTTGCAACTCCATATCAGCATTTCCAGAGTCAGTCCTGTCGCTTGTAAATCAAATAATAAATAAGAGTGTTTTTGGCGGGAGGCCCGTACGAATAACTAACACGGTTAATTTAAAAAAATTGTAACGCCAGTTCAATACAAATTTGGTAACTGCAGATACTGGAGCCTTAAATAATGTGAGAAGAAGAATTGATATACCTTGTAGGAGGAGCAGGAGGAGGAACAGAAGGCCGCAGCCGGGTCTTGCGCTTCTGACCATAGCGCACCTCCTCAGTCCGATCAGTGTCAGTATCAGTAGGAGCCGCACCCAGAATCTCCTCCTTGGAGCGACGACGACGCCTCCTTTTGGTCCCAGGTGCATTACTGGTATTAAGATTAGGGGTGTTAGAAGGAGGCAAGTGCATCTGCATAGGCATTTGGAATGGGGCCTGGGGTGGCATAGGCATTTGCATGAAAGGAGGGAAGTAATAAGGGGGAGGCTGATTGGTATTACTACTACTAGTAGTAGTACTGGTAGTAGGAGGAGTAATGGGATTGGGAGAATTGGAGGTGGGGAAAGGGGGCACAGCGACGATCCAACTGTTGCGATGGAGAGTGGGGCCGCAGGAGGCGCAGAGGAAAGACCACTCCACGCGGCAGAAGGGTATTCCTGGTGCTGCCTCGCACGACTCGCACGCTCTCGGAGGTGCTGTTGTTGATGTTGTTGTTGTTGGAGCCGAGGCAGAGGGACCTGCACTTGCACCCCCGCTCGACGCCGACGGGTCCGCCGTGCCCTTACCCCCACCGGCCATTATTATTCGTCTTCTGTATGAAGTTTGAGAGTTTCAGCTCGATTGGGTGCCGTCCGTCTGATGTTGCATCGCTGGCTCGCTGCACGTCTGATGATTAAGCCTGAATGAAATTGTTTGGGCTGGGCCCGTTCCTTTCCTTTCCTTTCTTTTCTGGCCTTACAAGTCACGAACTTCCATTCACCAATTTATTATCAGCTACAACAGGTCTCCAATTCAATTTTTCATGTTTACCTTATTTTTACTCGTTTTTCTTTTCAAAGTTGTGTCTCACTTTTCCTATTTAGTCGCGTTCCTTTTATAATTCACGGGTGTGTGTCTGTGGGAAGAGAGAATAGGGAATAAATTGACTTATATAGTTATATTCTAGCTCAATTTGAACAAGGTTCCAGTGCTTCTAATTTAGAATGCCACAAGATGCAGAGCCATTGGATTTATTTTGATAAACGGTTGTGATAGACCACGTGAGCTTAAATACCTGCTCTCCATCCACTTTATCGGAAGACACAAATCGGTAAAAAAATAATATCATCATCTTTCCCAACCCATCTATCCCAACCCAACTTAAAATTTTGTAAATGGCAACCAGTTACTATCGTGAATAACTGATCTATTTGTTCAATCGTTTGGCTCTGATATTAATTTTGTAAATGGTTTGTGCTTTCTTTTCTGTTTTATGATTTTACTTGGGCTGTTGCAGAATATTGTTTATCATCGAAACTTTGTACAAGCAATGTTCTTTAGAAATAAAATGTACCTACAACTTTCCATTCCAAAAAAAAGAAATATGTTAACTTTAACAACTTAAAATTGTTCTCTGTGCATACAACTCTTCATAACAAATCCATCAAACAATACAAGCTTACAGGAGGAGTATGACTCTCTTAACTACATCTGATTTTTATACCAAAATTGATAAACATTTTCGGTCTTCATGGCTCTCTTTTAGCAAATGACTTTGATGACTGAGCATAGAAACGTCTTTGGATGCCTAGTCGAAAAAGATAATCCTTCTTTTCTTTTTTTTGGCAAAAAATGACTCTCGTAACAAAAACTTTAAATCGATTGAAGAATTAAGGAATCACAATTTACTTTTGGATTTGAATAAGTTAGCAAGAAGCTTTTAGTCCTTTTTGTTTTTATATTAATAGCCGTTGTTCAATTACACGCCTTGAGGTCTTGATTTTATTTTTCTAATTCACATTACTCATTGATGAAGGAATTTAATCCTAGGTCAAATAAATTTATACCTATGATTTACCTCACTAATCGTTCTGGTAAAACTTAGAGTCGAACTCACAGAGACAGATTAAATTGAATTCCGGACTTTACTTCCTCACGAAAGCTAGACAAGATAATTTTTTAGATTTTATAGTTTAAAAAGACAAATAAATAAAGTACAAGTAAAAGAAATATTTTTGGATATTTTTTGTGATTTATGGACTCAAACAGATGCAAGAAATGTTCTAGGGTTACGTGTTCAATTAATTTGGCTCTAAAGCACTTCTGTCCACGATTTTCATTGGGACAGAAGCCTATTTCGGACCGAAATGCATGAATTTCGGACGGAAATCCATACTATTTGTGCCAAAACTCGCTTGAGACCTTCTATTTTGACTTGATATTTTTACAGGACACTATGTGAAGGTTACTTGACGACCAGACCTAAACTATAACCTCAGACCGCCGCGTTTTATTTCTGGTTTAGTATGGAATCGGCTTTTACCACGTAAATGACTAAGCCTCAGCTGTCGCGTTTTGGTTCTTAATCACTTAAGATTATTTATTTAGTTAGATTTCTAGAGGTATTTAAAGTCTTTTCAGATCAATAAAAGCTACACCTTTCGGTCGTTAAACTAACCTCCTCTTTCGAGCGATTGGTTTACCTCAAATACAAATCAACCAATTACTAATTCTAGTCTAATGCCCTAGTTGTGCTGCAGTTCATCACAAGGTAGACAATCAAACAAGCAATCAAATTAATCAAGCAAGATATAATTCACAACTAAATAAATCACATAGCATATCATAAATCCATCAAGTTATTACAAAATATCAAACTAATCTACTAACTACCCTTAAGACATAATAAATTAGCCTGACATGCAAGAAAAATAAGATACAAACTCCATCATCGATACAAGCAAAGAGAAAAGAAGAGATACAACCAAGTAATCCCGCTAAACTCCTGTTTGCAAAGCTATAGAATCGTGGTTGAATTGGTTCTAATGCTATCACGTGTCGAGAATAGCTCCAAGTTACTGTCAAGGTCGTGCTCTATGGAGAATGGTGGAATCTCACACCTTTCGGCGCGAGAACGACAGTGGAAATGTGAGAATTTGATCTATGGAGGCTTAGATACCCTTTTTGTACAAAGTTTCGTGCTTAAAAACACCCCAAGAGAGGCCTGGGAGGTGGCTACGGCAAGAGGGACGTGGTTTCTTCTTTCCTTCTCTGAAATTTCCATTTTTGCACTTTCAAGAAATAAATTTCGGACCGAAATTCCAGCATTGCGTACCGATAGTATTTGGGCCATAATTTCTTCATCCGAACTCCGATTTAGGTGATTCAAAGATTGTTGGAAATCTTAGGATGAGCTCTACAATGCTATGAATCCATTTAATCATTTTGCTTCTCCAAAATTCTCATTTTTATGCAATTATTATGTCCATTCCACCAAGTTCCTACAAAACAAGTCAAATGTCACGGCAGTACCAAAATCTAGAAAAACACATCAAGTCATGAGGCCATTATAATGGTTTGAGTAATATTTAGATGCTAATTACGGTCAAAATGGAGATATCACTCATATTAAATGTCACTCATGTCACTCATTTATGAATAAGTTGGTAAAAAATATTTTTCTAATTCGCACTTCTCATATTAAACGCCTTTAGGTTGATTTATTAATCAATCACTATGTAAAAATATTACATTACATCATCAGACAAACATAGATATATAGCTTGAGGTTTAAAACTAGTTCATTAAATAGGTACCTGTTAGGTTTGAAGAGATGTCATTATATTGTTTCTATTTTTTTAATCTTTTCGGGTCTTTCAATAAAGTAGATGAGAACGTATTCAATGTGAGACAATCGATCACAACCGTTTATGAAAATCAATCTAAAAGTCCATAACTTGTGGCATCTTGTGGCATTACAAATAAGAGGCACATGAACCTTGTTCTTCTAATTTATCTCATATTTAAATGTGATCTCTTCCTTGTTCCTTATGCTTGCACCACCAAATACACCCGTGGGAGTACCAATTTTTCAAAATACAATTAGGACTTAAATTTTTTTTTCCTTTTTTTTATAGTGATTAACATCCTAAATAAAATAACAATACTCACAAGAGTAGCAAATCGGCTGGAAACATTGGAATTGGAAGGAATCTTATTCTTATGAGAGTATATATGAAATAAAAAACAGTAGTCACAGACAGTAGGGGGGGAAATAAAACGAACTTAAAAAAGACTATTTCCTAATTCCTATCTTCTTCTTTTTTTTTAAAAAAAAAAAATGGCAAAGTGACCGGAGCATTGACCTGACGTCCTGACCGAATCAAATTATTCAGTCGGCTCTTTCATCACATGCTTGTTATTTGTTAATGTGCATTGACATTGCAATTTGCAAAGGACAGTTGTCAGGACGACTAGGATACTCCTACATTCTTATCCGATACCAATTCTCATGTAATTCTGGAGTATCGAATTCTATTATTTTAATGCTTTTGACCAGCGAATTTGGCCAAAATTCGTTAAGATACGCGTTGGATTATTTTGGTATGTTTTTGGATAAATTTTAGGTTGGAACTTGGGAAAAATTGAATGTATTTTACTGTCCTGTTGTGGAATTAAAAAAATAAATACTAGATAATGCACTTTGGAGTTGAATTTTTTTTTTAAAAAAAAATAGAATACTAGATAACATAACAGATACATTATAAAAAAAAAATAATATTTTAATATATAATGTGATTTATTATTATTTTATATATAATCATGTATTCAAATTTTTTGAAAAATGATATATCCCCACACTTGCACCGTATCGAATACCCGCATCCGTACCCATGCAACCTAGATGTAAGATAGTTTAGTAAAATTGTTGTGTCATTGTCCTTGATTCTTCAATCTTATTTATATGCTACCTGTCAGATGAGGGATTTTTTTTTTCCGGATTTAGTTTTGCTGAGACAGACTGAGATTAAAGATATTACTAACGAATAAGGATGAATACAAAATAAAAAATAGACTTTTTGTTGGACTTTTTCGAACTAATCAAATTTAAAATCAATGAATGAAATTTATTAAACCTTAAATAAATTACAGAAAATATTTCTGATATTGGAAATTAAAGTTCAATACCGGTTTAAACTTGTCTTTAATAGTTCCCTCTAAAGTCTAATAGGAGTAACCTTTTTGTACTTTCAGAAAGGCATTTGAACAAGACATGGATCAAATATCAAATTGAAGAAGTTTAAATTTATCAAACAAAATGTAGGATTTAAAAAATAATCTCATTTCAATTTCTTTAAGAAACCTGATTATTTTTTATAAATACATTATGTGCAACGATAGTTAATTAAAATAAAAACTTCATTAGCAATAAGAATTCAACAATTCCGAAGTTTAGAACTTCTTTCGTTTAAAATGTCTCAGTCAACTGATGATAAAAAAATTCTTTCGAGGCAACAAGATGTGGAATAGTTCAAACATTCGTTGTCGAACTTACAATATAGTATACACACCATATAAGAAAAAAAAAAAAAAAAAAAAAAAAAAAAAAGTGTCGGCCGTGCTATCAGTTTATCTTTGACCTCGAAATTAATTTTCCGTGCAGTTAAATTATCCTTAATTACGATCCATATGCATTTGATTGACTTTAAAAACTGTTTGGTGATCAATTTATTATATTTATGCATTAATAATAACTCGTTTCAAGCTTAAAGTAGGTTTGTTACAAAATTTATTTAAGCTGTATTTTTTTTTAATAAAAGATAAGCTGTATTTTGATAAATATTGTTATGATCACTGCCTTCCAATATGCACGCTGTCAATGTAAGTTATGTATTCCAAAGTTACATGATTAGCAATAAGGCGCAGGAAAATTAAAACTTATCTTTTCACTAGCACTATTTAAAATCTTGTGCATATTCTCTCGACCTCAGTATTAAACCTACCGGGAATATGCATGACCTGTGAAGTGGAGGCTGTAGTTCTCAGGTCAACGGAGCAAGGAAGCGTGAAACTTCCCTGATGGTTCAGCAATCAGCATGTTCACTTTAATATACTCTTATCTTATAATATATATTGTGGCATACGTTGCGCCAAGCAAAATAAATAAATAAATAAATAATAATCTCATCTAATTTATTAATGCAATTTGGTGGGCTACATTTTCGACTCAATCAAAATGATGTTCATGCAAATAAATAGTTTATATCGTTGAACGACCATTAATAGTTACATCCTATTTAACTATGTCTTCCTTCCCCTTTCACCCTTACAATTGCATCCAGCAATTTGGCACAAGTGAGAAGTCAAACAAATATTAAGTTTCATGCTTTCATTTTCTCTACTAATAAAAGAATTTCTTGCCCCAAAAAAACAGGCTTGGCATTCTCTCTCCTACTTTAGTTGTTGCATTGCATCTCTTTTGTGAGAAAGATATAAGGCACCGATATTAGCTTTTGGCCTCTTGGACTGGCTGGTTGCAGATATGAGAGACAAGGCTTCGTGGCGCATCCTGCTGTTGTTTCTGTGTGTAACTAGTTTCCAAGTGGCATTTGGTGTAACCGATTCTCAAGATGGTAAGATATTTATGGTTTTCTAGTAGCATTTCTCACGGTTAACAAAATCAAGGATCATACTGGCTGCTGGTCTATATTATGACGCCTGCTTCTACCAGTTTGAATTGATCAGTTTCTTTCTGTTGCATTTCGTCTGCTTTGTGTTCCCCTTTGCATTTATTGGATGTAATTCGTTAACAATGGCAAAATTTTCAATTCAGCTTCAAAAATAACGTTTCAAAATTTATTTTGTAGCTTCGGCATTGAAATCTTTGATGAGTCAATGGCAAAATGTGCCATCAAGCTGGAATCAGTCGACTGATCCATGTGACACTCTTTGGGATGGGATTCAGTGTGCAAATGGAAGAGTAATAAATTTGTACGTCCTTAACGTCACTACCTCATTACACAGTAACTAGCATGCTTTTTGACCCAGTTAACAGACTTCAGTACTCTTATTTCTTTGCCAATATTTATGGAGTCATTAACTCATCCCTCTAAATATAGATTTTGCTTTCTTGTTTTTGTTAAAATTGCAGAACATTGCCTGGTATGAACATCAAGGGCACGCTAAATGATAGTATAGGCCTTCTAAGTGAATTGACACACTTGTGAGTTGACTAAATTTGTCTAAAAAATTTCAGTGATTTGCTGTGAACAGGGGTGGGTAACGTGTAATACGGAAACGAAATGGGTCATTTCGTTTTCCGTGCCGTTCCATCAACGGTATGACCATTTCGTTTCGTTTTCCGTTCTGTTTTCAGAAACGAAATGTTTTCCATTCCGTTAGCCGTTCCGTTTGGCCGAAATTGGACGGAACAATGTTATTTCTACATAAAATTACGAAATCACTCATTCCGTTTACCGTTCCGTTTCAGTAACGATATGGTTTCTCATTCCGTTTACCGTTCCGTTTTTTGGAACGAAATGAATTTTTATACCGTTAACCGTTCCGTTTGGACGGAACGGAACGGTTTCGCGAATTAACGGCGTTCCGCGCCCAGGTCTAGCTGTGAACATTTCAAAATTTCAAAGTTACTCAAATTTATATTTCAGGGATCTTTCTTCAAACGTGGACCTTGGTGGCCCACTCCCAGCAAGCATTGGAGAACTACAAAAGCTTACGAACCTGTAATTACATCAATTCAATATATTAACAATATTTTATTGAATTTCATTAAAAGGCAGAAAATGAAGGTTATTTTCTTATGATTTATACGCCAACTTGTATAGGGCATTGCAAGGCTGCAGCTTCAATGGCACCATACCGTCTGAAATAGGGAATTTAAAAAATCTAACCATTCTGTAAGAACTACTGATCAATGATTTATCTTTAATATTGGCAATTATAAATCAGATTTGTTATTACAAAAATGTTTAGTTTGGCTTTCAATCTGTTTAATTCACAAACATCAAACCGTATGGACAGTAATTCATATTTTAATTGTTGGCCTTCTATAATTTAAAATATCATATAATTGCAGGGCCCTTAATTCAAATAATTTCAGCGGGAGCATACCTTCTTCGATTGGTTTACTTTTGAATCTTGATTGGCTTGATCTAGCTGATAACATGTTGACAGGACCCCTTCCTATTTCCAGTGCCACGACTCCTGGCCTAGACAATCTCACCAACACAAAGCATTTGTAGGTTTTCAATTTTCAAATTTTCACTGAATTTTCAAGCTTTTTTATTTTTATTTTCATCCTAAGAATTTGGAAATTTGATATTGGTATTAAATACTCTGTGATCATTACCGGTAACTTAATTTTTTCTAATCAATTTTTATATATCTGATCAGGTACATACTAACTCAAATTTCTTTATATTGAGCAGCCATTTCAATAAGAATAAGTTATCTGGCACAATCAGTGCATCCCTTTTCAGCTCTAAGATGAGTCTTATACACATGTAAGCTTCCACAAATATTTGCTTGTCTTTATAACCTGTAACCGTTCATCACTTCGTATGATGATGTTGATTGCAAATTTTGGCAGGATATTTGATAGCAATAGTTTCAGTGGTCCTATTCCCGACACAGTAGGGTTTGCTCAGAAGTTGCAGACCCTGTAAGTCTCCTTGATAATTAATGACCCAACATTCTAATTGCTAGATTTTTATTGTTATTATTATTATTATTATTGAGGTAGGTATAAGTATAATATTTTCTTGTGTCACCTTTTTCCATTTCAAAACAGTCAGTTGGATAACAATAAGTTGAGCGGCAACATTCCAATCAATATCAACACCTTAACGGGTCTATATGTACTGTAAGTTGTCAATTATACATCAATCAGTAAATGTGAACAAGTATATTATAACATTACCTGAATTCCAGAGCTTCCATACTATTGCTCCTCTTTATTTCCTTTTTTGTAGAAATTTAGCAAATAATCAGCTGACTGGACGAATACCAAGTCTTTCTCTATTGACAAATCTCAGCTTGTTGTAAGTCTTTAAATAGTGCCTTTTTTAGGTCCTATCTTTGGTGAATTACAGTACAATTGATTTTTTTACTATACCAAATATTAATTTTCTTTTTCCTCCCAGGGATTTGAGCAATAATAGTTTTACCCCCTCAACCGCTCCATCCTGGTTCAGTACACTTACTTCGCTCAATTCACTGTAAGCTTCTGGAATTAAATTAGAGAAACACCTGAAGTACACATATCTCTTGCAGTCTTGCTGGTCGTAACACCCATCATAGGATAGTTTGTACTTAACTATTGTGACAATTTCTCTTGTCCAGACAATGCTTGTTCATCAAGAATAGTTGGTTTTATGTTTTTCATGTAGCTTATTTTCTTTTATACAGGGCAATGGACAATACAGGGCTTACTGGACAAATTCCACGAGGCTTGTTCGCCTTGGACCAAATAAAACAAGTGTAAGTCACCCAACAAGTTACATTACTTCCTACTGGTTAACTGGTACACACCAAAACTTCTTCAGCATAGCCTTGAATTAAATTGGATTTCTATGCCAACTATCAAGGATAGACCTATTGGATTTCTATGCCAACTATCAAGGATAGACCTTGAAAACTGGAATAAGTTCTATATTTATCTCCTAATTTTTTAAGAGTGAAGAAATTATCACCCTTTTTTTTTTTCTC
The DNA here is from genome assembly GCA_027725995.1 of Rhynchospora tenuis. Taxonomy (NCBI): domain Eukaryota; kingdom Viridiplantae; phylum Streptophyta; class Magnoliopsida; order Poales; family Cyperaceae; genus Rhynchospora; species Rhynchospora tenuis. The sequence goes on along the minus strand of CM050889.1, from coordinate 60,969,571 downwards.
ATGAAGGTACTTCATTTAGATTGCATGGTACCAATGGATTCCTTTCATTTTATAAGGGTACAAGTTGTAGGCACATGCATAAAACTGCTACTGTGAATTTAGGATGGAAATTAAGATAAAAAACCAATACCATCGTTGAGGAGAACAATAGCTCATATTTTTTTTCCCCCCCAACAGGTTACTAGATTCAAATCAGTTTAATGGTACACTTGACATCAGTAGCAATATTGGGCAAAATCTACAGAAAGTCAGTATTCGCAACAACAATATTACAGAAGCCAACATTACTTCAAGTTACAATGGATCAATTTCGTAAGCATCTTGTTCTTCTTAATAATGGAGAAGCTTAACCATAATTCTGCTTGCAAAGAGATATTACTGTCTGAAATAAATTCCTAAGCCAACATTACTTCAAGTTATATCATATTTTTCTGAATAATATTCATTATTATGTCATATTTGCAAACAGAATTACACATCTGTTTAACAGTGAGCTTTTAATAAATTGCGAGAAATATTCAAGTTTATATATGTATCATTTAAATTTTAGATCAACTCTTTCTTCAAAAAAAAATAAATAAAATTGTATGAACTCTACAATTAATCTATTTTTACAAGTAACCAGTATGTATATTGGATTTATAACAGCATTCTCATGTTTGGTTAATTCCAGTCTTGTGAACAACCCCCTCTGCCAATATGCCAAGTACTCTAACAACCTGTACTGCCAAAGTCAACAAAAAAACCTACCTCCTTACAGTACAAGCCTTGCAAACTGTAAGTCAGCCTCATGTACTGGCACTCAGAAGTTAAACCCGAGGAGCTGCACATGTGCCTACCCCATTTCAGGTCTAATGGTATTCAGGGCAGCAAGGTTTAATGACATTTCAGACAGTAACAAGTTTCAAGAAATTGAGTCGAGTTTATGGGAGCAGCTTAAACTTGCACCGAACTCAATTTATATATCAGATGTAGCCATAACACTTGATAAATATATTGAGGCGAATGTGGCAATCTTCCCTCTTTCTGGGGCGAACTTTAGTACATCTGATGCCATAAGACTGCTTACTATTATTGATAATCAAATCTACATAGCCCCTGAAATGTTTCGGCCCTATTACTTCATCCACCACCAGGACCAGTTACCAGGTAACTTTGAAATTTCAGCTGTTGGAAAAATAATTATGCTTCTTTTGTAAGTGAGGACTTTAATTACATAAGGTTAACAAGCTGAATAAGAGTAACCTTTCAGGTTCAGAAAGCAGCAGTTCAATTAGTAAAGCTGCAGTTGCAGGAATTGCAGTTAGTGGTTGTATTCTTTTAATTGCAATTGCTCTCCTAGCGGTTTATGCTTTGAAACATAGAAGAAAAGCCAAAGATGCATCTCTGATAGCCAACCCTTTTGGTACAATTTTCTATCAAAATTTAATTTGTTTTTAAACGAGCAGTCATCAAGATTTTGGTTTTCCTTAACATGTTGCATTTTTTAATCTTTCCTTTGTTGCAGCCTCTTGGGGCTCTAGTGGCAAAGATAACGGAACTGCACCTCAAGTGAAGGGAACCAGGTGCTTCACTTTTGAAGAGCTTAAAAAGTGCTCCGGTTATTTCTCAGAAAACAATGAAATTGGTCAAGGAGGTTATGGAAAGGTAGACCAAATAGTTTATTTTTAATATTGCATCCAACATTGTAACATTCTGCCACAGAATTATGTTACATTCTGATTTGTTTATAATAGGTCTATAAAGGATACCTTACAGATGGGGTAGTTGTTGCCATAAAACGAGCAGCACAAGGATCCATGCAAGGTGCACAGGAATTCAAAAATGAGATCGAGTTGCTCTCAAGGGTCCATCATAAGAATTTAGTAGGCTTAGAAGGTTTTTGTTATGAACAAGGGGAGCAACTGCTAGTGTATGAATACATCTCTAATGGCACATTAAGAGAAAATTTAGTAGGTATGTCCATTAGAGTTATCTTCTTATTTATGTCTCAGTTTCTATTTAGACTTTTCTTGGACTCATTATGACATGAGGTTCTTACTTTTGTCCTAATTAACGGTTTAAACGGTTGAACAGGGAAAAATATCTAAACTTGCTTAATTTTTGGTTTATAATTCTAATTTCCAAAATCCAGTTCCAACCAAGAATAACTTACACAAGTGAAGCAAGCAATACAATTTTATTTTCAATCAAGCTCAACACACAAGAAAAACACACACACACACACACACACACACACACACATATATATAACAAAAAGTAAAATTAAAGAGAGTGACACCCAAATTTATTAACAGAGTTCGGAATCACAATTTATATGAATGATCTAGTTTTATTCCTAAGTTTTTGGAAACTCAAAAGATAAAAGATATGATTTACTTATAGGAAGAAGATATCATTGAAGTTTATGAGCTTGCTTTTGGATATCTGGTTGGATAATCATTAGGGCCTCTTGATTATAAGTCCTTTGAATAATTATATTAGTAGAACTTATACGGTGAACTAGTCATTATACTCCTGCTTTATTCATTATTGTACGTACATTTTCCACTTATTTCAGGGAAAGATGGTGTGTATTTGGATTGGAAAAAGAGGCTACAAATTGCATTAGGGGCAGCTAGGGGATTAGCCTATCTTCATGAACTTGCTAATCCACCAATAATACACAGAGATATCAAGTCAACCAATATCCTATTGGATGAAAGTCTTGACGCTAAGGTTGCTGATTTTGGTCTGTCTAAGTTGATCACTGAAACGCAGAAAGGGCATGTTTCTACCCAAGTCAAAGGAACAATAGTGAGTATAAGAAAATTTTATTTCTACATAATTAGTATTGATGTTTTTCTAAGCCATATTACATTTTTGGTGGCAAAATTAAATTAAAATTTAAGGGCTTGTCTTCTCCTTTAAAATGATGATGATGATGATGATGCACTATGACTGACAAAATTAAAAAATCATTTTCACGAATATTTCTTTGCTCTATCAGGGCTACTTGGATCCAGAATACTATATGACTCAACAGCTTTCAGAAAAGAGTGATGTATTCAGCTTCGGAGTGGTCATGCTAGAGCTGATAACTGCCAAGCTGCCCATTGAAAAGGGCACTTACATGGTACGTGAGGTGAAAACAGCCATTGATCAGTATGATCAAGAGTACTATGGTTTGAGAGACATAATGGACCCCAAAATTGTAAACCAAGCTAAAAACATCAGCCTTAGAAAGTTCGTGCAGTTGGCATTGGAGTGCTTAAAGGATTCAGGTTCAGACCGTCCATCGATGAATAAAGTTGTGAAGGAGATAGAGATGATATTGCAAAATGATGACAGTACAACCATAACAACTATGGATTATTGGGATGATGTTGGAAATACTACAAATTTTCATAGCCAACCCTGTAGTGACCAATATCCAATAATAAGAGATACCAGCAACTAGGACATTTGACTCAAGCAGTGGATACTTGTACCAAGGAAATATCGAACCGAAGTAGCAGGTCTTAACTTAAGTTTGAAATTATATTCCTTTGTGATTAATGGTTGTAGTGGCTTTTGGCTGCCGTATATATATTGTAAAATTATAGAAGATTCTTTGTTGTCATTTTTTTTTATTCAATTAAGTGTTGATCTGTAAAATTCTAAAGAACAGGTGCAAATGCAATTGAAAGTTCTGCCTCACACTCGTGGTGCACAGGTGCAGCCTCGTACGCCTCACACTCTATCGCAGCTACCAGTACCATTTCAGCTGTTGCTAGATGTCCACAGTGCTGAGACAGAGGGACCCGCGCTTGCCCCGCTGCTCAACGCGACAGACCCACTGTATCCTTACCCTTACCCCGCCCATTATATATTCTCCCTCTCTGCTTTGTTTGTCCCAGGAAGCCTGAGAATTCAGACCGATTGGGTCCAGTCTGTCTGATATTTGCATCAGTGCACTTCTGATTAAGGCTGATTTTGGTGATTTTCTTTGGGCTGGGCTGTTCCTTCACTTTCCTTTCTTTTCCAGCTTAACAAACTTCCATTAACCATCTTATATGTGATACCCGCTAATAGTAAACTAAAATTCTCAATCGCTGGCCTCTCCACGCTTTAGCAATTCCATATGCTCCCGAAACAAAATACAACAACGCACCCAATTTGTATTGCAGGATGTAATATGAGGACGATGATGCTAAGTTATTTAGAAAATAAAAAATAAAAGATAACTAAGATCAGGTGAGTCGTTATCTATTTTCATGTCAATAACTTATTCTGTAAACTATAGAGACGTACTCTGTTACAAAAAATTTTGAAATAAGGCTTTCCTTCTGCAACGTGTATATAAATGCATATGTTAAGAAATATAAAACATAACTAGATCTTTTTTAAGTAGTATATAGAAAATTAAAAGTTAAAAGGATCTATGAATAGTCAATGCAATTTTTTTTAAATAAAAGAAGGAAGAGTAATCCATCATTCAATTTTGACCGGAGATGAATTTCCACCATCAATGAGCCATGCAAATAATGTGTGAACTATATAGTTATTAATTTTTTTTTTTTTGAACTGAATTATGTAATCTAACTTCTTGGACATTATTCACTGACATGAACTTGGCGAAATTTTATTGAGGGAAAACTTTACACGATGAATTCTCAGGTCGATGAGAGTTAAGTTAAGAGACATCTAAGAAAAAGAAATTGAGGTATTTTACACTTCAATACATCAACATACGCACAACAATTACTGCATTGAATTCAAACAGTTTGTAATAATATTAATTATACGTCTTTGCTATGTATTATCTAAGTATTGTACGAGTATCAACATTGAGTACAAAGATAGCGTCGATATAGCTGTCTATGTAAAATTTCTGACTTGCTAATAATTAACCAATGTTTTCAATACCCTATCAGCACCCATACCAGTCAGTGGCCGAAATCCGAAATTTCTAGGTATTTCCTCTCTTAATATCTGATACCACCGTTTCGGTCACTGTTCTGGTACATGGTAATACCGGAATTTTCTCGTAACCGGTAGGTATTGAAAACAGCGCAATTAACCCCCTCAAGGCTTCAACCCCATCCTCTGTATTTCTCAATTCATTTGTTTATTACTCGTAATTATTAACTATTTATTTACTACCTTTTGTCAACTGATTACCTATTCGTTGGTAAGATTTGGATATGCTTCCTCATGGATAAACATATACATCATCTTCATATTTTCTTAATCTTAAAAATGCTACTATTACTAGTTGCCGCCAATCCCCTAACGCCACCACAACTGTATTACATCCTGTGTTGCACAATTACCTAATTAAATGAGGGTGACGATGACCACTATTCTTTCTTATCTTCTGTTTTCATTTTCCTAAATTTTCTGGCATTTCCTTCTCCGTGCCTTTTCTCAGAAAAGAAATAAACTGCATGCAAATCGTGCACCATACTATTCAATTTCAAAGATATTGTTTCAGAGTCATGCAGACCTATTCGAATCTGAACAATGAATAAAATGTTTATTTAAATACGTTATGTTTTATTTATAGAATATCAACGTAGTTTAAGAATCAATTGATCATATTGGTTCAGCAACGTCAAATCTTAGTGGTCTATAATTTTTTTATTAATTTTTTTACCAGTTCTTAATTTAAAACAAAATGGTTCTTAAGAATTGTATAAAACCTAATGCATGGTCAATCTAGATAATAAAAAAGTATCTTTATTATTTAAATATTTATTTAACAAAATTTAATGTTTACTGTCATAATTGTGAAATAGCTCAAATTTTAAAAATAATCTATTAATGTCCAAATATTTCTAAATATAGTATCATAAGTATATCTATTAACAATTATTCGGAATGTTAAAAATTAATAAACTAATAAGTAACAACCTTTTTTTTTTTTTTTACTAAACGTAGTACTATATCTACAAGTCCAAGTATATATTCATAGGTGTTCGTAGTGTTCTAAATTTGTGTCGTGCCGTGTCGTGCCGTGTCAAACACGTCGTGTCTGGATCATTTGTCGTGCCGTGTCTAAATGTTTCACGTGCCGTGTCGTGCCGTGTCTAAATTCTAAGGGATGGACACGACACGCCTAAGGACACGGCACGCCTCGTGTCCTCGTACCGTGTCGTGCCGTGTTTTTTTTACACGTGTCGTGCCGTGTCGTGTTTGAATACATTTGAATTTCACAAAACATAGTCATATACTTATGTTTAGGGATGAATTTGAAATTCAAATTATAAAATTATCCTAAAAAATAGATAATATAAGAATTTTCTTGTTATTTTATAAAATTTAACATTTTTAACCATCATTATAAACATGTTGTGTCTCTTGGATTTTGTCGTGTCCCGTGTCGTGTCGTGTCGTGTCGTGTTTTGGAAATTCACGTGTCGTGCCGTGCCGTGTCTATTTCATCAAAGTCGGACACGACACGCTTAAGACACGCCACGCCTAAGTTCTCGTGTCGTGTCCGTGTCCGTGTTTTACCGTGTCGTACCACCTTCGTGCCGTGTCGTACCGTGCCGTATTCGGACACGCCATGTTTTTTTTAGAACACTAGGTGTTCGGAGGGTTTGATTGGAAAGGAAATAAAAAGAAAACCACCGACCTAATCTCGCGCATAGACATTGTAAAGGCTAATACAGCCAGCCTAATTACTCCCCCTGAATTGATCAAAGATTTTTTTAAAATCTAAAGGAGGTACCTGTCACCTCAGACTTAAATTTTTCTCTGTACCTGTCACCATCTAAGATGGATTCCTTCTCAATTCTTGCCCCAGACGGAAGAAAGGAAGCAACTCTTTCCTTGCCAAATTGAAATTGTCAAAAACCAAGAAACAACTTGCAATTTGATCCACCGAAATTGGCTTAATAATCATGTGCTATGCATTATTGTCATTATTTGTTTCCGGAATTTCCTTTAATTCGTTCCCTTCTTTGATTTGATCGATCCCGTCCATTTAGCTGCAGCCTGCTTCAACCGAACCCTCTTTTGTTATTTTCTACAGATAATGAGAACTTCGTTTTGACAAAAAGAAAATTAAGAAACAAACAAAAAATAACAGTCAACATTCGTGTAGATCTTTCTCGCTTTTAGCGCTAAAAGATTTCCTACTGATCCTTGCAATATGTGTCATGAGCTAATTTGGTTCATGCACGACTTTTATAATATTAAACATATTTTTGTGGTTTTTGTAGAAATAATAGAAATAGTAGGAAGAGAAAATATTTTAAAAAATGAAATGATGAAAAGTGAGCTTTTATTTGTTGGCTGCTTCAATTTTTCTTATCATATGCTCAATTAAAATATATACTACCATATAAGCAAAACGTTTTATAAAATCTTTTTTTATTCTTAAATTGGTGGCTAATTTGTTAGAGAAGACAATGGCCTAAGATTAGAGTAAAATAAATACTTAGACAGCAAGCATGTATCTTAGTTATAAAATTAACTGATATGCATACGTATACCTTTTTTTTAATTTTAAGCCAGTTGTACGAGGCAGGTCAGGGAAGTTATCCAAAACAAAGTCTGGAAGGAAATTTGATAACTTGGTAGTATTTTTTAGATGTTTGTTTAGTAGATTTACCAAATTTAAAGAAGATATGCATGTTGTTTATTACATAAGCGGTAGCTTTCCAGAGATTATCATAGCACCAGGGTTAATTTAGTAAAGAAAAAGGTTTAAATCTGTGGGGCCCGATAAAACCGAACTAGACTTTTCTTCTTTTTCTCATTTTGTATTATTTATTTTTATTCGTTCGTATATTTGATGATAATGAGAACCTCTTGTTTTGTCATTTGCTGTAGTAGGAAGAGTGCGCAATCAACCTCCAATAATTGTTTGAACGCGTTCCACTACATAACTCGGGGGACCACATGCAAATATGCAATCGTTGTATTAGCTCATATCAAGAAAATTTTTTCCCTTTTTTTAGAATTCACACGACTGAAGTAATTAAATATCAGATACTAATATTTATTTTATTTTACATTACATATTTTATTACAATTTAATAAAAGTTTATAATTTATTTCGAACTATTAGTATTGTATGAGCTAATATATTTAATAAAAAAATATATTGTGATATGTACTTAGCAACTCTCTATCGTTTACTTAAAAAAATTATTCAGTTCAATTATCACTAAATGCAGAAAAAAAATATATAAATATCTCTATGGATTCGCTTCAGAAGAGAGAATCATGGTAAAAGAAAAGAAAGATAAAAAAAAAATCGCTTGCTCTAGAGAAAAAAAAAATCATTGTGAACCGACGAAAATGGAAATTCAACTCTGAGGAGAATATTTGTTTCCTCCGATTTTGATGGGTAACCGTCAGAGAAGAAGATAGCTATGATTTTTTTTAAAATTGTATCACTTTTATTGATGACGGACTCCATTGTCGGTTTTCTAATATTTTCAAACTGGCAGGAACAAAATCTAATTTAAAAAAAATAGTAATATCTGATGTATTATAGTTTAAACCTAAACCTATAGTGCTATCGCACTAGTACCGCGATCAGCGTAAAAACATTTTTGATTGATATATTAAACTGTTATAAGAACTGTATAAGTTTATGGTTTAATGACAAAACAGGTGCAGACAGCAAAAGAAATAGGCAATGTCGTCGCCACCTCGAGAGCTGAGATCCCTTTCTCTTTCATGGAGCAAAGGACACACGGCGCGTCTGAATTCTGAACTTTTAATCCGCCTTAATTCATTTCTTATCTTTGAAAACGAAATAATCGGGTACTGTGGGGGAAAAAGGATAAATAAAGAAAAATAAAATATCAACGACGAGACGACACTGGAAATAGGGAGGTAACAACATTAATTAAAAGATCCTTTCTCCTTCCATCGTCATCAAAGAAACCAAATGAGAATTGGGAATAATCAAATCATGGGCTCTTGCTTTTGGGAGACCAGTAACTTCTAGCTTTGTTAGTAAAGTATCTAACAAACAAACAAACAATTCCCCCTTCTCCCTCAATTTAATCCGTCTAAGCACCTTCTAAACTCCTCTCATCAGAAACAAATACTGAAATACCCCAACCGAGAAAACCCAAAAAAGGCAAATTTGATCTCATCCAAAACAGAGACTTTGGGATAGGGAAGAAGGGAAAAAAAAAATGGATCTTGATGAGTGGGAAGTGATCCCCAGCACCAAACCCTACCTCCATGTTTCTTCCAAGGAGCTCCTCTCTTTCCTCGGCCCCGATGTACTCGTCGAAACCGACTATTTTAGATGCCCCACTCCCGGTCTCAGTCCCAGTCCCAGTGAACACCAACAACAGGAGGAGGAAGAAAAAGAAGTAGAAGAACAAGAAGCCGAGGAGGAGGAGGAGGAGGAGGAGATGCCGAAAGAGTTCAAAGACATAGGCATCTCCACTGAATTCAGGAAAGAAGAGAGATCACCGGCACCGACACCGGCACCTACATCACCTGTCAATTGGCTTGAACCCGACCCCATGGTGTTCAGCCATGGCACTATCATGACTGAGAAAGAGGAAGTGATGCAGATGGAGAGGAAGAAGGAGGTGGTGGTGGAAGAAGAGAAGGATTGCACGGGGTTCAACCTGTGGGGGCTCAGCGTGCATGGGATCGGCGCAATTTGTTCCTTCGGGGTCGCCACCGCCGCTACTCTCTGTGTTTTTGCACTGAGTACCGCCTCCGCCTCCTCCAACGTTCGGGTCCGGTCCAGCCCCAATATCCAATTTCAGATCTTCTCAGATGATAAGGTTTTGGAACATTTCATGCTTTATTAATCATCATAATGTTATTGTTACGATTAGATCATAATCATACATTTATTTGGCATAAAATGAGTTTCAAAAACTTGGTGTCATATAGTTTTGTGCCACTTGAAAAAATATTGCAGAGGATCAAGGATGTGGTGCAGAGGGCAACGGGGCTGAACCACGCCATATCAGCCGCAAGAGGGATCACCATTCCAACGGCTCAGATCTCTTTTGGAGGTCACTACGAAGGGCTCTGATTCGTTCACTCCGATCAGTTCTCAATCAATTGGTGTGTACCAATTCAACCAGTCGACATGAATTATTTTTTTAAGTTTTTAATGTATATAGTTGGTTTTAATTACATTTAGGATACTATACCTATACATGCATTAGCCCAATAAAAAAGAAGCAACAAAGGGTACAACATACACGTGTCTCTCTTGGTTAAATTGAACTAGCACAAAAGTCACGTGTTATGTATCGCACCCCTGGATTCAGCAGTATCTAATGTTTAATGGTTTAATGCATTGACATTGTATCGCATCCCTGGATTCAGCAGTATCCCCAGTACATATTTGCGTTTTGTTATTTGTTTATGATAAAGTAAAATAATGTTTTGGTATTTTGTAATTTTGTGCTTTTGGTTGGTCCCCTCTCAGTTTCAGGTTAGTCAAGCTTGTAAAGTAGCCTAATATGTATGATGTGTGTGACTTGTAATTATGACGGTGCATGGATGATGTTAGTGAAATAGTTTATATGCAATTAATGTTGCCAAACTATGCTTGTTGGTTATTACAACACATTTCATTCGTGTTTGAGTACAGCTTACCTCCTTAAAAAAATGGTGGATTGTCCATAGCAAAGTTTTTTTTAGAAAGCTTGACAGCAGCTGTGAAGTGTCTGTCCATTGCGAAGTTAGTACTTTGTGTTCATACAATATGATTTGGGTAACAATCGAAGGCCCTCTATTCTTCAACTCGTGACAACAATACCACTATAGTTGAGACAACAGCTCAACTGGATCTCCTATTTATTACTATTTTTTAAAGTTCCTAATTAATCTTTATATAGAGATATTGATTTATGTGATTGAGAGAAATATTTATATATAATGGAAAAAATAAATGGAAGAAAAACAATCGAAATAAAGAAATTTGCCTAAATTAGACAAGAATCTTTTTTGTGGTGCGGTACTGAAGCGCATGTGCTGATGTGCTTTAGACCTGTCAGGAAGTGCTCTTCTTTTGCCCTTTATAGAAACGAAAATGATAAATTTACTTTAATAATGATGTTTGCACGCATGCTGAGCACTTTTACATTTTGAGAAAGATTAGATGGCTATCATTTTATGGGTACACTAAGCAAATACACAAACGGTTACGGTGTTATTTATTTTTGTTCCATGTATGCGTGCATAAGCATAATTGCTGGGGTTGTATGGATGAGTAATTTATTATATGGTGATTTTGTTTTGAAGTAATTGATGGAATTTTATGGACGAAAATAATAATATGTAAGTTATTTATTTTTGAAATAGAAGCATTCCAACATGGAACGGCAGCTAATCGTAAGCCAAAATTTGTGAGTATTTATTATTTATCGGGGAACAGGCCGAACGGCGATGATTATTGATTGGTGAGTTGATTTGAACGAAGAAAAGAAGCCCATAGTGTATAAGTGGGCCTTAGATGGTGGATGGGTAGCCCAACAATATCTTATGGAATCTGTAGGTCCATTTCTGACAATAAGCTTAAGCTGAGGTCCAGGAAGTGCCAGGCTTCCCGCATGAGTTTTTTTTTTTTTTGAAAACGTCGCATGAGTTAATTGTTCGCCTCATCGACTCACAAGTCACAAGACTCCTCTTGGTTTTGGTACTCTGGAGAAGGAAGACTGGAAGAGACACTGCCACTGGACTCTATTCTTATAAAAAAAAAATAATAATAAAAGAGAAGTTTGGAAGAAAGGAAGGTAGGCAGGTAGCAACTTACTAGCAAGGATGATGGTTGGGATGACGCCATGCCGATGCGGTTGCGTCAATTTGTTGCCTTCACGCTCAGTACCTCGGTTGCCCCGCACCCGAATCCGCCAGAGCTACCCCTTACCCAACCTCAACTCCTCCATTCAGACCCACTTCTTCTCCTCTCCAGTTCACTCTCCTCGCCTCCTCTCCTCTATGGGCTCCTCCTCCTCCTCCGCTACTGCTGCTGTATCTCAGCCTCAGGTCTGTCTCCTTCCTTATTTTTAATTAATTATAATTTGTTTATTAATTACCAATTCTCTACCTCTACATCTCTCATCTGATCACATCACATCGCATTTTATAATCCCAAATTAAATCATATCAATTTCCTTTTCCAACTACATACGCCTTTAAAATTCTTCTATCGTCACTAGTAGCAAATCAATTAATTCTAATTGTGATTGTTTGCTGCATGAAATGAAATGCTTCTCGGTACTCATATTGTGTGCATGTGTGTGTGATCATGTTATGTTGGAATCATGATCAGATGGCGCCATCAGCATCAGATGATGTTTTTGAAAAGATTCGCACCCACCAGGTGCACCACACTTTTTCTATCTCCTTTCTCCTTCATTTATTATATCTATCTGATCTAATTCTTAATTGCCCACCACTGAATCTAATTTTTAATTTGTCGGTAATTATGACAGGATGCAGCAGCTCGACTGGCACCAGTCGTAGAGGCTCGCACTATGCTCAACCAAAGCACCAGGGGCATGCTCTCTACTCTTTCTCAGGTCAACCTTCTCTTCCAGTCTTACTCCTTGCAAGTTTTAATAATTACTTAATTCTTCACTCTGCACTTTTTCCTTTACCTTCTAACCTAACCCTCCTGATTTCATTTCTTTCTTCTTGTTTGTTTGCAATTAGGTTCTATTATTTTTATTTTACTTTTGTGTAGGAGCATGAGGGTTATCCAGCAGGATCAATGGTTGATTTTGCATGCTATGAAGATGGCTCTCCTATCTTAGCTGTTAGCAGCTTAGCTGTCCACTCCAAGGTTCTCTTCTTTCCCCCCATTTATTTCTTTTTTTCTTTTTGTTATGAATTCAATATGTACTTTTCATTACTGATTATCAGAACATTGGAAGTTCACAATATGTTAAGTCCTAAAGTGCCAATTTGTTGGGGGTATTCTAACTTCTAATAGTGGAAATATATTTGGTGATGTGTAGAACCTCTCTGGGAATGCAAAGTGCTGCCTTCTTGTGGCAAAGGACCCAGAAGACAGGACTGATACTGTCATTACTGTTTATGGAGATGCTATCACAGTTTCTCTCTCTCTCTCTCTCTCTCTCTCTCAATATCTCTCTTCTAAGGCTTCTTGGAATACCTAAATTTGTTTACTAATTTACAGCCATTATCTGACCGTTACGTTGATTTGTCAACTGATTGTCTATAACTGTAGTATGGAACAATATTTAGTGTCCACTTCCGCAAGGGCCAATAACTTTTCTTTGATATTTCATTTTGCTCTAGTATTTATTAATTATCATAATTCTTTTTGGATCAACTTTAATTACCTTTGTCCTTTACATTGCGATCCTGATTCACCAATGCTTATAGAAACAGCAATTGTAACTAAAAGTAGTTTTACATTACTCCAGAATGATTGATTAATTAACTAATTAATCCATGCTTTTCTTTGATTCAGGTTGCAGCAGAGGAGAGAGAAGAAATGCGTGCAGCATATCTCAAAAAACATCCAGATGCATTCTGGGTTTGCTTCTAACTTTTACCCCAGCTTCTTGTTTCTTTCTCCACTTCTTTTTTTTATATATAGATATTTGTGTTTTCACTCTGCTGCAACTTGTTAATATCAAAGGTTGACTTTGGAGACTTCCGTTTTGTACAAATAAAACCAAGATTCATACACTATGTGTCAGGGGTTGCTACAGCTCGCCTTGGATCAGGAGGTAGATTTGTTGACCTTACTGCCTTTGTCTCAAGCTATCTGTTCTGGTTATCTATTTTAGTCGATTAATTTGTTATTTGGAAATATCGACTTAAAGCTTCTAATTTGGAAGGTTGTTGCACAATCTTGTCTTATGCAGAATTTACTGCAGAGGAGTTCAGGACTGCCAAAGTGGACCCCATCTCCCAATTTTCAAAGCCTGTTACGGTACTTAGCTTGCATCTTTAAACAACATGGCAACATCTGATCCCAAGAAAGAATAAAATGAAATAATTTAAAATCGTTCTATGTTTCATTAATTTGAATTTTGCGAATTGTAGAGCCACATGAATAGAGATCATTCCGAGGACACCAAATTAATTGTGCAACACTCGACCTCAGTTAAGGTAAGCACAGAACAGTGGCTATTGTACTGATTGGTAGCAGCGAATACAAGATGATTCGAAGAGAAAATTTAAAAAATATACATAAAATCCCTATGCCAAAACAATTTTTACACAATGTCTCCTTTATGGTTGAGCCTTCAAGGCAAAAAAGGCTGATGTGTCACATTCTATCTGTGTATCAGCTCTAAAGGTGACTTGACTAGAATAATGTTTTTGTTATTGCACACTCCTCTTTTTTTGGTTGACATAAATAAGCATCAAGTATCCAGTGGTCCTTTTGATAGAATTGTATAACTATAGTCTGATGAATGCAAGACTGAAAATTAGGTGGATTCTGCGTACATGCTGGATTTGGATAGTCTCGGCTTCAATGTAAAGGTCTAGACCTCTTCTTCTCCTCTTGACTATTGTTTTATTAGATACAGATACTTTAATCCATCTTGTTGTACCTCGTGTCTCAATTTGTTCTGGTATGGAACTGCTATGTGCCGGCTCTGGCACTTTGGGGTGTGACTTGACATTAATATGCCAACTCTTGCAATATGTTAAAATTGATGTGTGTATGCATTTATAAATGTATGAGCAGGCAGAATATGAAGGCAAGACAATGAAGCTTAGGATCCCTTTCCCTCGGCCAGCTCAAGACAGAAAGTAAGCTTTTCTTTTATTGTAGATATTACTAAGCTTATCACCATATTACAATGTTTTTTAGAGAGAATACATTTTTCTTGTTCTACATTGTGCATTGGAACGGATGGGATGTGTCAGTTGTACTTTGTTGAAAACCATATTAACAGAAACTGTACTCGTGTGCTAAAAAGGACCCTCACCAGCATGAAGCCCAAACCTTTTGTATTGCTTCCTATTAAAGCAGTACAATGAGGGAGTTTGTGGTTCCCATTCTCTTTTCTGTTAATTATTGATGGTGTTTCATACTCCCTATTATTTTTCTTTTGCTGATGGTATATTGTGAATAGGGATGTGAAGACCCTCATAGTCGAGATGCTTCAGGCTGCAAAAACTAGTGCAGTGCCGAGTTCTGAATAAAACAATATAGAGTTGCGACTACATTAATTCTGACGAATTTTTCATTTTGGTGATGATGGATGATATGTCCTATACTTGTATGTGCTTTATTCATCTGTCTAGTTTGTTGATTTCAGAGAAGTTCTGCTGGTATATCACAAAACGAAAATGGATTATATCTGTTTATGATGTCATGGGATAGATATGCAGATAAAAGAAGGGTAAAGGGATATAACAAAAATTATCAGGAACGATTTCCTTGAAACTTGTATATAGAATAAACAAGTTAATTGTGGATGTACTCTGGAATTTTATGTTGCGACTTAATTGATGTCTAGTTTATTAGGCTTCGGCCTGGTAATAGACTTGTAGTGGTAAGGGCATATGGGCTATTTCGGGCCACTTTAGAGAATGGGTGTCCAGAGTCCAGACTAACTGCACTAACAAGTGGAATCTTCACAAACAAAAACAATTAAAAGCTTTGAACCCTGAATGAATTGGCTCGACCAATTTTTTTGTTGAACAAAATTAACGTTATGTTCACTTATGTATAATTATATTGCACGACTAATCGACTATTGTTTTTATATATATTCTATTTCATCTGTGTTATTATTTACGTGTTATGTTTTAGCTATGATTTATTGTTAACAATCAACTATGCTAATTATATATAAAAATATATATATATTGCCCAACGATGCTTGCAAAATCTACAAAACCTGTCCCGAAAAATGTACGAGTTTAATACCTTTTAAGTTATAGATGTTTTTGGGTGGATGCATGCGGATTTAATTTAGGTGGCATCTGTATGATCCAGACAATTGTAGGTACTACTATAAAATGAATACTTTTGCAAATGAAAATAAGCTCGATTTCTTCGCTTTGTCGCTTTCTTTTTTTTTCCCATATATTGCGCGTGTATGCTCCTTTCATAAAATATCAACGATAAGTCATTAGGAGAAGAAAATGATGAAAATACAAAAACAAGGATTTTTATGCTCGTCTTAACATAAGAATATGCAAATTATAACTTCGATTACGATTTACGACACTGTAGAAACATCTAAAAACTCTTGCTATGTTGCTAATATATTTTTTTCTTTCGTGGGTTCTGTTGAAGCATTTCTGTTCCAACGTCTTTCTAGGAGAAACAATTAAACACGCGTTTGCCATAACGATATATGTACGAATTTACATATTTCAAATTGAAACTCTCATGACATAACGAACACTATCAAATTATTCGCGGATATGTATCGTCAGGGACGATTTTGGATGCACAGATGGTGTTCCATAGAACAACATTGTAGTGCCCACAAGATGATGCTAGGGTTATTGCTCGATAGTCGATAGACATGCTGTACATAATCTGTCCAATACTTCAGGGTTATGTACATTTGAGAGGAAGCGGCAGGATATAGATAATTACAAACTTGGTGAGTTATCACTTATCACCCCAAATTTCTATAGTCTGAATTCTCAAGAAAATATTTCGGATATAATAATCTAATTAGAGGATTGTAATCAAAATAATATATTTTTTTGTGCTAGTATATCAATAGGCTTAAGAAATTCTTCGACCAAACACAAGGAAATAATAAACAATGAATTTCAATTAAGGGAGTATAATAAAGAATACAATAGCAAACTCCCAAATTTTTTAAAACAAAAATCAATCAATATATAGGCAACGGAGAATGCCGAAGCAAAATGGAAAACAATAACATTTATAAAGATAGAATTATTTTCCTTTATATCACTGCTTTAATAGCATAGCATTATTAAGAAATAAAACACACATGCAATTCAGCTTAAACTAAAATAACAATCCACGCCTAAAAAATAGAAAACAAAATAAAAACATTTTTGAGGGGCTGCCCAGCAAAAACAACTCGATATGTATAAAAATATTCTTCAAACATCTTCCTAGCCCTAAAAACACACTCTTCTCCCTCTGAGGCGGCGGCTACCCAAGAGCAATCTCCCTCTTCGCCCCGACAGACGACAGTTCATCAATCGCAATGGCGTAAGTTATCATGTCTTATTTTCTCTCTGTCTTTCTCGTCTCATGTCATGCGCGCATGGAAATTTCACGGAATTTAAAAACTTGGGTTTCATTGTAAAAGAACCAGGACCATCTGCTTTCTTTTTCCCCATAAATTTTTGACAACTTTGTTCACCCTTATTAACATTTTCGTACCTTCTTGTCGCAGTTAATACTTGAGACTTTTCAATCAGAAAACGAAACATAATAATGCATGCATACATGTTCAAGTAGCTAGCTAGGGGATGAAATTAACATACATTGCGTTTGTTGTCACCCCAAATTTGATATACCTTTGAATATGAATTTGTTCCCAGTGAGGAGGCAGCAGTTGAAGCACCAACCCCGATCCTTGGGGAGCCAATGGATCTCATGACGGCTCTTCAATTGGCGATAAAGAAATCTGCAGCCCATGACGGCTTGGCCAAGGGTCTTCGCGAGGGCGCCAAGGCCATCGAGAAGCACACTGCAGAGCTCTGCATTCTCGCTGAAGACTGTGACCAGCCTGACTATGTCAAGCTTGTCAAGGCTCTTTGTGCCGAGCACAATGTGCACCTCATCACCGTGCCCGCCTCCAAAACCATTGGTGAATGGGCTGGGGTATGTTATGTTAATTAAGTAGTTATTTGCCTTTATTTGTTTCTCCTTACTACAAGTCCTTGCACATTTGTTGATGGAAAGTGTCAAGGGAAGTCAGTATATTTATAGTCTTTTGTGGTTTGATTTGGGTAACTGAGGCCTACAATATAGTCTGCTTGTTCAGGGATTGTCTTTTTGTATAGCTCAAGGGCCTATTCCAGCATGTTGGATGTTTTGCATTACAAAAAAGTCAAGCTAGCTGTCAAAATGGGTAAAAAAATTTCAATTGTATGGATTAAGGTTTCTGTAAGATGTTAGATGAGTTGATAGTTAGTAAGATTAAGCTTTGGAAGTTTAGGGATATTGTTTTTTTAGATAAGCTTGGTAGCGGCTACCAAGTGGAAGTTTAGGGATATTGTTGCAGATGAAAAAAATTCTGAGTTTGGTTGAAGGGAAAATTGCTGATCAAAGGCAAGCACTAGAATGTATTTGGTTTTGTTATAATTTGGTTTCTCCTCTAATTTTTCCCAAGTCATTTTATTTGTGTTTTCTTTTGGTGATTTTGCTGTCCATAAACATACTGTTTGGCTAATTTGGTATTCCTTTTGTTCCATGTAGCTTTGCAAAATCGATGCTGAGGGCAAAGCAAGAAAGGTTGTTGGCTGCTCTTGCCTTGTCATTAAGGTTTGTCCCCTCTCTCTCTAATGGTTAACACTCTGAAATGACTGTCGACTTAACTTTCTATTGTGACATATTTGCTCTTGTTATTTGCAAGTATATATGTTTGTATGGTATATTGAATGATTCCTCACACAGTATGAATCAAATGTTTTAGTTTCAATGTGATAGTAGTTGAAAAGATTTTGGAAATAACTACAGTACTCAAAATCTTATTATCTTTTTTTCCTAGGATTATGGAGAGGAGTCGGAGGGAATGAACATTATCAAAGAATACGTCAAGACACACTGAGCTTAGTTTTGTTCTTCCAAAGAATAGTTAAAGTTAGTATTTTGGTTGTACTTTATTTCTGAGCTCGTGGCTATGGGGCTTGTTATTTGGTTTTCATGAAAGTTTAAGAGCATGACATGAGACGGTCAATTTTGATCTTTTCTTTGGTTAAAGATCTATTGATATACTGGCTAGTTTTGTTAGTTGCCTGTATTTGCTGAAGGGCAATGTTTTCCTTGTTCAGTTTGATCCGCCTGGGTTTTGATGGTGTGAATTAGTTGGATGCAACAGTCGTATTACTGTTAATGTTCCAGTAGCAGTAAAATCATTTAGCCTGTTTTTGGTAATCACAAATGTTCAGCTTATTTCCTAGGAGCACGGACATAATATACAACATTAGTTTAGTGATCTTTAGTAAGCAAGGACACAAGATTATCAGTTTCAAGGTACAGAATATGTTGATCCTGCAAACATAAATATAATAGTTCCAAAAAACAATGTTGCCAAATTGAAATAAAGTACTAGGAAACATATAAAATAACTGCTTGGTTGAGTCTAGATAAGCAATATGTTTGATGGATAAAAGTGTACCAATCGATTCCAAGCTGCTTTGAATTGAAAAGTTCTTCGTTGTACTTGATAACAGAACTAAATGCATTGATGAAGCTCTGCATCTCGACTTTGATCGAGTCATCTGTCGCAATAATATAAAAATTCAATCAAGAATTTGTGAAGACCAAGAAATATGTGCAGAATTAATGATAAGTCGATAACTATACAAACTATTATCGTTTCCAGAAAGTTCCTTGTGATAATATGTTTCTAAATCTTTTTGAAAGATGAAGTGGCACTAATCATAAATATGAGTATGATCCATTACTATCAGCAATGTACTTTGTACCCTTCACTGGCACAGTAAATGTTTCAGAAGATAATTGTACCTTCTAAACCAGGTTAACATTTTCGAAGTGAAATATCCATAGTTAAGAACCGAACTTCCAAAGGAAGCTGCAAACCGGTAACGGACAGAGGACACTTCAAGACTCAGTTGGAGTAAATTAGAATACAAGATATGAAGTCGATCTTAGAATCAGCAAATAAGAATATAGAATCAAAAGCAGTAATTAAGACATTTGGGTAGAAAATCTACTATCTTCAAATGATGTGAAGACCCTTACAGTCGAGATGCTTCAGGCTGCAAGAACTAGTGCAGTGCCAAGTGTTGAATGAAAATAAAGAGTTGCTATTCATTAATTCTGACGAATATTAATAGTGGTGGTGATGATGACAAATGATATGGCCTTTACTTGTACGTGTTATATTTCTCTTTGTCTAGTCTGTTCATTTGAGAGAACCTGTGCTGGTATGTCACAAAATGGAATGGATTTATTTGTTTATGATGTCATGGGATAGATATGCACATAAAAGAAGGGTAACGAGCTATATATAACGTAATTATCAGGAAGGATTACCATGAAATTTGTACATAGAACAAACTAGTTGATGATTTTGGAGATGATCAGAATTGAATGTTGTAACTTGGTTGACGTGTGATCTTCTGGGCTTTGGCCTGGTTCAAAGACTTGCTGTAGTAAGGTATATGGGCTATTTATGGGCTGCTTTCGAAAATAATTACCCCGTCTAACCAAGACTAACAAGTAGATTCTTCACAAACGAAAACAATAAAAGTTTGAAACCTGAATGAAATTGATGAAGGAATTGGGTAGGTACTGGTGACAACAGAGCTGACAATGACAGGGATAGGGACTGAGGAACACCAGTGAGAGGTGAGAGGAAGCAATGAAATGAAAGGATTCCAAACTAGGTTCCAGTTGTATTGTATTGTATCCGAATCCAACCAAAACAGTGAGTGTGAGTGAGTCTCCTGTCTGGTTCTGTAAGCCATGTGATGTGTGTCTATCACTAAAAGTCAAAGACAAGGACAAACTGTACCGCTCTCTCTCTCCAACCCCCGCCCCAAGTGCCTCGTGTGTTTGCAACCCGTGACTCGAGCTCGCTGAGAAAAAGACCTTTCTAGAAAAGCCAGCTAGAAGTCTCGCCGGAAACCTAGCTCGCCGGGAATGTAAATACCGTTCAATCCGATTTAGTCCGTCCTATCAGTCCTGTTTGTTCAGTCCGTCCTTTCAGTCCTATTTATTCAGTCCATTCGGTTAGTTCCCCTCCTAATCTCTCTTTCTCTTCCTTCCTTACTCGCTATCAAATTTTATTGTCTTCGCACATTTATGACCTACTATCGCAAGCCAGCTACCAATTCCTACCATATTTACTGACCTACTGCCTTATGTTTTCTCCCCCAATTAATGCTTCCCGTACTTGTCCATTTCTAAATCCTTTACCCTATATTACTTTGCTTATTACTATTTTCCACTCTATCCAATCTCCATTTACTACAGTAGTTTCTGTACAATACTTGACTCCACTTAATGCCTTCTACCTTTCTTTCACAAAGTCAATAGTGTGAAGTGTTTGACAAATTGACTCAGAGAGTTTTTTAACTTGTTCCCAAAACCAACCATTAACCTACACCTTTGCACATTCCTCTTCTCCAATTACCATAAGAGACAACCAATTGAATATAGCATCATCCCAAATACCATGCTTAAAGCCAATCACTGCAGAATAGAAGAAATCATAAAGGCCAAGGTGATGAGTTATATTGCGTCGCCATTTTCACCATGAGAATATTATCTTGGAATTGTCGGGGAGCCAGAGGACCCCAAACAGTGAAGCACCTTGCAAACCTCCTTCGAAGCACCCGTGCTTCACTGGCTTTTATTTGTGAAACGAGGTGCAGTGCCCAGAAATCAAAAAGCATAATCCAAAACCTACCTTTGACAAACAGCATCATCATTCCGTCAAATGGTTTTTCTGGGGGGCTTTGGCTATTGTGGGATGATACAATTCATGTATTCACTATACAAACTTCAAAATTTTTTATCTTTGCAAAAATTACAATGGCGGGTGGGTTAACATGGAACATTGGCGCAATTTATGGAGATCCCCATCACAAATATAACCCGTACATTTGGGACTTGATTAAGCTGTTGTCTATGGAAAACATGGAGCCATTGTGTTGCTTTGGAGATTTCAATGCAGTCCCATCGCTGAGAGATAAGTACGGGGGTTCAAGAATTTTAAATAAAAATAATAGATCCTTTAGAGACTTACTCATGCAGGCGAATTTGATAGATCTAGGCTACAAAGGCCCGGCGTACACTTGGTCCACTAACTTGCACACCTCAAACCCTATGCACCAGAGATTAGACCGGGTAATCGTCTCCCCATCTTGGTCAGCCATGTACCCTGATGCCTTTGTAAATCACCTACTTAGGTTGCACAGTGACCATTGCCCCATTTTGCTCAATACATCAAAGACCTTCCCTCAACCTAAACAATTTCAGATTGAACACTGGTGGCTGCAAGTCAGTAGCTTTAAGGATGAATGCAAGAGATTGTGGCAGGAGGATCCTGATGTTAGCTGGGGACAAAAGTACCAAATCTTGGTTAGAGGAATTAAAGCATGGCGTAAGAAAATTAAAACGCCAAAAGACAAATTAAGAGAATTGGAGGAGAAAATTTTTAAGCAACAGATGGTGCCACCTCACCTACAGAACCTCAATGAAGAAATCAACTTGAGAAAGGAATATGAAGAAACAATGCAACAACTAGAAACTTATTGGCAGCAACGTTCGAGGGTCAGGTGGGCGTCCATGGGTGATAGGAACACAAAATTTTTTCACAATGCAGCGACCATCAGGAGAAGACAGAACTATATCACAACTCTGCAAAAACCTGATGGCTCATGGACCAGCACAGAAGGTGAGGCAAGAAAACTTTTAGTTGAATATTTTAAAAATCTTTATTCTTCTACAAGAGCCCAGCTAAATGAACCCGTACTTAGTTCATATATCAAGAATGAATTTAAAAAGTTGACAGTGCAAGCCCGTGACCAACTTAGGCAAATACCTAATGCACATGAGATCAAAACAGTATTATGGGCAATGGGACAGGATCGTGCTCCAGGTCCGGATGGTCTAACGGTACGATTTCTTAAGGAGATGTGGGATTTAGTTGGTCCGGATATTGTTAATAGGATAAAATGGGCTTTTACAGTTGGGATCATGCCACAAGAGTGGACCCCGTGTAATATTGTTTTGATTCCAAAAGTGGAAAATCCTCAAAAACCAGACCAATTTAGGCCCATCTCTGTTTGTTCAGTTTTATATAGATTGACCATGAAGATAATTGCGAGAAGGCTTGCACCATATGTGTCAGAAATCATTTCACCTGCACAAACTGCTTTTGTTCGGGGAAGAAGTATCCATGAAAATGTGATTTTGTTGAGAGAGATTCTCAATTCCTTTAAATCTAAAGATTTCAAAGAAAAAGCTTTTGCATTAAAATTGGATTTGAGGAAAGCTTTTGACACTGTTGAATGGGGACTGGTTCATGAAGTTCTTAAGACCATAGAAATGCCAGAAAACATAATAAAACTCATATACTCAGCCATGACAACAGCTAAATTCTCAATTAAATTAAATGGACGAAATGGCGATGGATTCTTTCAAGCATCAAGAGGGCTCCGTCAAGGCTGCCCAATGTCGCCATATCTTTTCATTTTGGCTGCAGAGGTGCTGTCTAAAATGTTTAATCTGGCTACTAGAAATGGGGATGTACAAGGAATTTCCTTAACACAAGATACAGAACCACTCACACATGCTTTATATGCTGATGACCTTGTAATCTTTGCAAAAACACAACAACAAGAGGTTAACATGGTTAAGAATATCATCAACCGATTTGGAATGATCACTGGGCTTAAACAAAACCCTGACAAGTCACAAATCTGGTTCAGCAAGCATGTAAATCAAAGGGAGAGGCAAACCTGTCAAACAACCTTATCAGTTCAGCCTGCACCAGAGTGTTCCACATACCTTGGCAATCCTCTCACGACTAAACAGTATACCAAAAGAAGTTACCAAAACCTTTTAGAAAAGATTCAAGGAAGGATGGCAGGTTGGAAGATGCACACTCTTTCTTTTGCTGGTCGCGTTGAACTAATCAGAACTGTCTTGCAATCGATCCCTATGCACACTATGGCCACTCAGCTACTGCCAACAAAGGTATTAAATGAACTTACATCAATATTTCGCAAATTCCTCTGGGGAAAGGTCAATCAAACTAGGTTTTTGGCATATATTAGCTGGGAGAAAATTTGCAAAACTTTTTCACACGGGGGTTTGAATTTAAAAGATCTTCACATTTTAAATGTTACATGGATCATGAAAATGCTCCATACTTTCTTGTCTGGAGTTCAGTCTCCGTGGGCCAAAATTTGCTGGGAAAAATACTGTAAAAATAGTGGGTTTTGGGTATCTAATCCGAAACGTGGGGACAGTGAAATTTGGAAATCATTTCATAAAGTTAAACAATATGTCAAAGATGACATATGGTGGGTTATTGGAGCGGGAGACAAAATTCCTGCCATAGGTCAACCATGGTACCACAATTGGTATGACGATAGACATGGCATCGCACAGTTTCCGAACCTAAAAGTCAGAAACCTCTTCGATTTCGACAACAACAGGTGGAACCTTCAAACCTACCAACATCTCTTCTCTCAAACATCCATAAACCAAATAATGTCTATCACACTAACCCCTTCCAATAACATTTCAATACCAGATAGGCTTATTTGGACCAGAACCAAAAATGGAAAATTTTCATTAAAAATCGCTTACCAGTTACTTACCCATACCCAACAACAAGTAGAAACAAGCCAAATATGGGAAACTTTCTGGTACCTCAGACGCTTGATCCCAAAAGTCAAAACTTTCATTTGGAGGGTAATGCAAGGTGCTCTACCGACCATGTACCAGTTAAATAAGAGAATTGGAAGAGTTTCAGCTATGTGTCCCAGATGTGCAATGGAAAATGAGACTGAGCAACATATGTTGTTCATGTGCCCAGCTTCGCGTGCAACCTGGTTCATATCACCACTAGCCATCAGAACCGAGGAACTCTCTCTTAACCTGCTACAGTTGTTGCAAGATATGTCAGGGATCTTATCAGAAATGAATATGGTGTTATTTTACAACATCATGTGGACAATATGGAAGTCTAGAAATAAATTCATTTTTGAAGGCAAGGAGGAAAATCCAACCAGCATATTAGCTGAAGCCATGGCCATCACCATGACACCAGTACTGAATGGAGCAAATTTAAAGAATATGAAGGCCGACTGTACAATAGTTCCTCCTCAAGTTACAGCAGTATGTATGGTGGATGCATCATGGGATGTAAGGGGCAAAGGAGGAATAGGGATTGCATTTTATTGCAGACAAGGTTTGCTACAACATGCATATTGTAAACCGGTCACAGCTTCAAGCCCTTTCCATGCAGAGACTTTGGCACTGGCTATGGCTCTTCAGCTGATTACACAAATACAAGCTCCAATGCCAATCATAATCTACACAGATTGCCAATCTTTAGTGCTCTTTTTAACAGAGAATGAAGATAGTCATATCCAAGATTGGAAAGCATCTAAAGCAGCATACCAAAGCAAAGTTGCAATTGAGGAAATGCAAGGCAATGTCATAGTAAAATACATTCCCAGATCTTTCAATGAAGTTCCGCATAAACTGGCAAACTATGCACGGACAAAGGGCGTCTATTATCAAGGTTTCCCTTCTACACAACTCATGGGAGAGCTGGACCTATGCCAGAGGTTGACAGCATTTTTTATTTTGTAGGATGTTGAACCTTTACATTTGTTTAACATTATTTTGTGTAACTTTAATATGCTCTGTAATGAACTCAGTTTCCCAAGGGAACGAGACATTTTCAAAAAAAAAAAAAAAAAAAAAAAAAAAAAACCCGTGACTCAAAAATTATCAAAAAAGAAAAAAAAATAACAAAGAAAAGGATGGAATGTAGGAAAGAAATGTGGAGTTTGAAGTGGGCAACTCATGAGCTAGCAGCTAGGAACTTAGGAACCGCCTGTCATGACTTGACTCATGAGGGGTTTTAGACATGAAAATTAGGGGGCCTAACTTGCAAATTTCAAATGCAATCCCAAAATCACTAATTGAAATTGAAGTCAGACAGGCGCAGCAGCGTAGCACTGGCATGGTTGCAGTTAGGCAGCCTAACAATTTGCGGCCTTTATCATCTCTGTTTGCCCAATGTCAAATTATATCATATTGGGACACTAAGTAAATGGAGTCCAGAATAAAGTCATTCATCTATGCAAAATGATGAAAAAGTACACCAGAATCACGTGTTAATCAAAGAGGAAAAGAAACAGCGGCACTTCCGCTTCCAAAAATTAGATTTTTACCTTTCCACTTCCAATCATTTTTAACTATAATTGAACATGCAGTATTTAAAACCTCATACATCGAAAATGAGTACAGCAAGCTCAATAATAGATCAATATTATTTATGGATTAAAAAAGATAAAAAAACTATTTAATATTTTTTATCCAATCAGAGATATATAACTAAAAAAAGTTAGTTAATTAATCAATAAATTTTAAATTACACTAATTATATTTTTATTTTCGACTAAAATTCTCAAAAGAGATCTATTAAATTAAATACTCTGACATTTTTTTTTATAACATATATCCATATACACTATATTTTTGTACATCCACACAGCATTATGTCGTGACCACTCATAGGTATATTATAAGTGCATATGTTAAAAGCATTAACTAGAACCTTCCACCCACCCCCTTCCACTTAATTACCTTGCACTTCAAAACCATAACAAGTTATCCTATGTTAAGTTGTCCGTTATTATTATCTCGGAAAACTATCTTTTTCAGTATGTAGTTTGGTAGAGGGAAACATATTGCTTTTCCAAGTATGAAATACTTTTTATCCTTTCAAAAGAAGCAAACATATTATTTTCAGGTCTAACAGTACAACTTGTCTGCTTCGTAACGCAAAACAATGCTCAAGAGACCCGAGGGGAGAAAGAAGATAAAATAACTTTCATGCTCAGCCCCCCAGAAAACCACTAAAACCACTAAACCAAACATTCAACATGTCACACTTTTATTCCTCCAATACAAACAAATAAATGCTCAAACCACTAAATCAACATTCAACATGTTACCCTTTCACCATAAACTCTTTTCCAAAAGTTAAAATCATCCCCACCATAAAGACCCATCATCCTTTTGCACAAGTTCTTTTTATTTGGTCTAACATGAACATGTGCCTCCTAACTAGCAACCTTTTTCAAGTTTTGTTTTTCTGAGCAGCGAGTATGGATAGGTCTGTCCTTTCATTTTACTTTTCCATTCACATATGATTGATTTAGCACCTTTTCTTGATAATAGTCAAGATCGTTTTCTGAATTTCCGGCTTGGAAGGGCAAAGGCAGAACGGAAATAGTTAGTTAGATACTTGTTTTGAAGTATCGACCGAGGAAGGTGCTTTATTTACGGATTCCGCTCTTGCCATTTGAATATCTGCCTGCTGCAGCAGGATCTTCAAGTTCGTTAGGAAGATGTGTTAAAGCGTTGGCAAGTTCGACTAATTCTATTCACCGTGTCCAATTGGTTTTGGTTTTTCACGAGATTCTTCAGGACGAGTCCGGCGACTGGATCTATTGATGGTGCTACATCAGGAATAGTTTCAAGTCAATCCTTGGCGAGAAGCCTACCATTTCTATCTATATAAGCAGCAATAGGCAGGAAATAGGAAATAGTGGAGAAAGCCGAGGGGGAAGAAGAAGAAGACTCATTTGTTTCATACCTCTACTGACCCTATCTCTTAAACCTTACTTAGGTTAGGAGCCGCCGCCTTCTTTTGGATGGATTCGTTCCCCAATATTCACTCTCTTTAAGAGCTACGTAGTACTGAGACAAATCTCATTCTTCTGTAAAGTATGGAAGCAGGGTTCTCTAATTTCTTTCTCGGCGGATACTTTGGCTTTGAGGAAGCAGTCTTCCAATATATGTGTTAAGGCTTTAGTAGACTTGTTGAGATTAATCGTTAACGTCGGTACTCCAGTTCCTTACTTATTCCTTACTAGATCCATTACCGAGCCTGACTCAGTCATTTGTACTTCTCTTCTTTAAGACCGAAAACCTAGGGTAAAAGAAAGCGCAGCATATGCAACTGGATCTGAATCTTCGACGGAGACTCTTGCTTAATCTCCCGAGCCAGAAAGCCTATTACGTATATCAGGGGGGTGGGGGTAAGGCTTCGAAGATATAATTTGGAGTTGACAAGGGCACTTGCCTGGTCGTTGTGTCCGCGAAGTTAAGTTAAGTGGGTGGAAGAACGAAACGTCAAAGCCCAAGGTTAGTAGGCCCAGGGGAAGGGGGCCAGCATGCTTTTTCGGATGGTAAGGTAGTAGGCTTAACAAAAAAAATGTCTCATTATCAAAAATACCATAATGTTGTTGAGAGCCTTGTGCAAGCTTTTAACCCGATCTTATTTGTTTTGTTATACACCCCGTTACACCCAATAACATTTACATTTGAAGGTGGTGGCACGAGCTCCCAGGTTTCATTCAAAATAAGAGCTTGGAATTCCTCTTCCATAGCCATCTGCCATCCGCTTAACAGCTTAAAGAAAGTGTTTCGGTTCATAGTTCAGTTCAGCAGAATGTGCAAAAAGTGAGGGCGGAGCTCATTCTTAGCTCTAGTCATGGACCTTGTTTGCATAGAATGAGTTATCAAGGTGTTTGGATTGGATCTATTGGATGGATATAGTATAAACGAACCGGGTTATAAAAAGTATCGCTTGGAAACGCGGTGCTTCTTTCTTTTTTGTCATACTTGTCATTGTCCCTACAAAAGCCTCTCCCAACAAAAGCCGTTGCTTACCTATGAGATTCTTGTTCATAAATAAATGCAACTTTTCTAGTTTGGTTTAAGTCAGGCAGCTTTTATTCCAGGGAAACACTTCCTATTTTTGATGTGCTGATTTAACTTCACCCTACCTAGACCGACCACTGAACGAGGAAATAAGACAAAGAAACAGACTTGACAATATATATGAGATTTTGGCCTATCATCTTGCTTCGACCTATTACTTGATAGACCTAGTAGGCGCGTGCGTTGGTGCAATTTCTAAGTATTCCTTTGGTTCTCTGGTTTCAAAGTATTCCTGTGAACTGAAGTTGACCCCTAAGTAAGTAGCAGTAGCTTTCACTGGATCAATCTACACCTAAACTGCTGAAACCCTATCTATTTATTCTTTTACCTAAGCCTCTCTAGAAGCTTTTCCTATTTCTTGACCTTGGCTAGCTGTGAGTTCACTTTTACTTTCTTTGTGCGCACCCTGCGGTTCACCTAGAAAATAGTCTTGACTCTAAAGCAGAGGATATAGCCGAGAGCCCCACCCAGTCTTCTCTTGGAGCCGCGTAATAATTTGTACCAAAAAAGCATGTGACAAGAGAAAGCTTGACTTAAGCTAGTTAGTTAACAGTATATTTATATCCGACTTATAACACTTGATGAATTTGGGAATTCTCGATCTTTTTTGACATATCTTGCATCTGCGAATACCTATTCTGAACTCGCCTGCCCAACTCAAGCAGGTAATGCAAAAAACTACTCTTATGCTTCTTGGCCTTCCCCCATCTTGTGCTTCTAGAAAAAACGCCTACTCATACCTATACCTTTTTTTCCCCGTGTAACTGACCTACTTGAAGCACCATAGCCAGCCTACCTAGCACGAACTAGCACGACTAAAGAAGTTTTTTCCATACCTGCCTACAAGCTTGCGTACTCGACTTATCACGGAAAAAAAGACCTACCTGTACAAGAAAGACTTTACCTAAAAAACCTTTGGTTGGTTACCTTGGCTTCCCAATTTACTCACCTCTCCGTGCAGATGTCTATTCCGGTACTTTTTTCAATACAACGTTACCAGTAACAGCTTCTGTGGAAACGTTACCTGTGAATGAACCTTGTTCACTATTTTGACTTGCCTTTGGGGCTTCCCTTTTGACACTATTGACGATAATATTCAATGAAAAACAAAAAGAATGGAAATGAAAAGAGATCAAAATGAGTTAATGTCGTGCCGGCCTACTATCCCTCCTACTGGCTAGTTCCCTTGGTGAACGCCTTATTCTTATTATCTCCAAATACTTCTAGTCGAGCTCCCTATTGCATTGGTCTTTCACTCCTACTGTAACTGGCTCCTTAGCGGCCTTTCAAACTGGTCTGTGCCTGGACTTTATTATTAAGTATGCTAATTTATACAAGTATGATAAGTGTACTTGTATCCTCCGAGCTATCTTAAGTGGATTTATCCTTATTCAAGGCTAGATATTCACCCCGTTGTTTGTACAATTCAGTATATGTGAGTTCAACTTTATGAATCTTATCTTCAACAGGCTCTTTATCCCAATGATCAAAGTACCTAAGTAGGATGGTAATATCACTTATAGTACATCTTGAATAATCATAACCATCGCTTGTTGTCATGTCACGTAAAAGATCGAATATATTCAGAAAGAATAGAGGGTGGAGAAATCCATCGTTATTAGTGAAAGTGATAGGATAGCCTTTTTCTAAAGTAATGTAACGATCCTGAGATTTTATGTAGACAGTGTAAGTGAGAGTAATTTTTGATTTAGATATGAGTTCAGGTATAAATTCATCAACCAGTGTAGTTATAATTAATTTGTATATTCTCCACAAATCTTCCAGATAGAATGGATAAAGCATATTCCTTCGCATTTGAATAAGAATATGGATAGAACCTATGAACTCATGTTTGATATAAAAGAAGACAAGAAAAGGATTATAGTATTGATTAGGAAATCGTACCCACACTTGAGTTAAAGGTAAAGTAGACATTTTGTTCTTGTGAAAGAGAGGATAAGGATAAGGTATTTGTTCAAAGCAATGAGCACATTTTTTCAAGATCTTATATCTCTTAAGATATAACAGAGAAGAAGTAGGATAAAAGAATATCTGGATCAAGTTCTTTTTGTAAAAGAAGGACGAAATAGTTCAACCGCATTTAAGAGCAGCAGGGATTTACAACTCAAGCTTTGGGCCGGCTGCAGTGACGTCCCACGAGTGATGGGCTAGTAATACAACTAGCTTAGACGACGCTTTCTGGCGAGATACCGGGATCTACCAGTGAAGGTTCAAAGGTAGAGCGGCAGGCTCCTTTTGGGAGCGCAAAGGGGCACCCAAGAAGAACTAACCCCTTTTTCCGTATGAACACCCAAAGCAGGTTGGAGTTGGACTAAATGGGTCAGGTACTAGAGAGAAGGAAGGAAAGGTTTACTATAAGAGCTACAGAGGAGGAAGAGATTGCCTATAAGGGAGTACTCAGGAAAGGTTGATTTTTTTCCTATAAGGGAGTGGTGAGGTACTAAGGAAAGGTTGATTTTTTTCCTATAAGGGAGTAAAAGTGGTAAGGTACTCTCTCTCTCTGCCCTAGCAAGAAGGGGATCTTTAACAAAGCAAGATCAAGTCTCCCTTTGGTTCGCAGTGCCTTGCAGAGAGATATTTATCTTGATGGAAAGGGAGGCCGAAGAGAGAGCGCCAAGAGATCGATGTTGCTTGCTCTTGTTTGAAAGGATAAGAAGAGTTGGAATGCGAGCGTGTTACCTTTAGTAAGTGAGAAAACTCTTTTCTTCCTTATACCCCATTCTTTGCCATTGCATCTTTTGTAGGCATATCCACAGCTGTTAGCTCAGTTAGCTCAAAGGGACCCGTAAAGGTCACTCAATAGGAATTCTGTCTTGAGTCTGTCTTTACTTTTACTCTTTCCGGCGGTATCGTCTATAAAGAAAAAGTCGTTTATTCGGTAGGGAGAACGTCAAGGCGATGAAAGAAAAAGCCTTGACTCTGCTACTTCTAATGTCCTGCAAGAGGATTAGCTAAAAGGAAAGCACTTTAAGTAAGCGATGAGTGCCCTAGCGAGGACTATACTTCTCTAAAGAGAATGAAAGTTTCAGTCCTACACCTGAAAATAAAGCCTTCGATAGTGGTTAGAGGCCGCTAAGGGTCCCATCTTCTATTTGGAAGAGGCCTTAGGCGTTCACTTCCTTGTCTAAAAAAAGGTTCTATAAGGGCCTCTCCACAAGCAGAAAAAGACGAGTTCCAGTAGTCTCAGCTCCATTTCTGGTTCATCCAACGCAGCCAGCAAATGGTCCGCTCTCTCTTCTCTATCGAAGGTTGAGTCTTTGATGCATCGAACGTCACTAGTAAACACTCTTTCACGGTTCGAACAAAAGCTTACAGAAAGTAACAAGAATCGTTTATTCAAATTAAAACAGAATGGTGACCACATCGAAAATTCAAAAGCAAACGAAGCCCACAAAAATACAAGATTGAAGTCCACATTAAAACATCCCCACTTGCATGATCTTGCAGAGCTTATACAAGCAAAGCAAAAGAGAAGTAAGATTATTTACCACGCACATACACAGTACATAATCTCTTCACAAACTAAAATGTACATACTCCACGAGATGTTTACCAAGATGCCAAATATAAACAGACAAGAACACTTGATACACTAAAAGAAAAGAACAAATAGTAACATTGCATGGCCTGTTTCTCTTCAGAAACTTGACCGCTCACACTCTCTTTCACCAGGCACCATGGCTATCCTAAATCAGAACCAGCTACAAACCTCTCTATTAAACAGTACCAAATTCACATGTTAACATTCTAGCTCTAGCTAAAGTTAAAAGAGGGGAAAAATGCTCAAAGAAAAAGTTATTCATTGATCACACTATAATGTCTTTTTATGGACAATTAGGGTTCTTCCCGGGACCCCCATAGTAAAAGTAAGTCCCCCAGTCTCCATTACTACCACTTTGCACATCATAACAATTCGATTGCTCGGTGAAAGTGCCGACCCCCTTTGGCGCCCTCAAATTATTCGACTCGTCTACCACTTGAATGTTTCTGAAGTAACTTGATTTGCCAAAGCCCTCCTCTGGAAACTGGCCGGATCCCATCTGGGTGGAAGTGTGCAACCCGTCAGGCTCTGAATTTACAACTTCACCTCCCCACTCAATCATGGATGCACTGTCGGCAAGATATGAAAACAGAAATGACGGCCAGTAGCCCAGTACATAGTCTCGTCCAAACTGCATCCACCAGTTGCCTTCCTTCGGGTCCTTTGAGACCAAAATCAAATTTAATCACTGTGTTCATGTGATATCCAATGCTATGTAAAAATACAAATGAACATCTTGCAATCATTGAATGTTATTAAATTCGGTCCCTTGAACTAAGGTCCAAAACTTAATGCAGACCTATGTAGGCATGAACAGTATTCTTAATTGCCACATTACACAAAGTTAATAGACAGGAAGGCTAACATGAATTTTCAACCTAAATTGCAAGATGTCAATTACAATATAAGAAATATATGGTTGAATTCATAATATGGTACATTTGGAGGGCAAGCATGAAATTTTCTCCTTGAAATATAGTACAGCACACTTGGCATGAGTTAATGTGCAATTAGATAGGGAAGAGATGGAAAGAGAACCAAAAAGAAAAAAGAAAATCAGCGGCAGAGATTCTCTGCTCCTTTTTCTTTTCTCCAAACAACAATTCCATATTGGCGCATGTGACTATGTGTCATGCAGCCTAGGGTAACAGTACCAAATAACCCCTCCTGTCTGCAACAGAACAGGAGAAATCCATCCCTTTCCAATACAGAAAAAAAAATGCAATATATGAATCAAGATTAATGTATGAGCATTGATAGCAGCAAGGGAGCTGTCCAGTACTGTAAGGCTGGAGAATGTTGACATGGATAAATGAGAGTTACGAGACTTTAAAATATTATTGAGGGGCTTTATTTATTACCTTCCAAACGAGAATACTAATGTCATATTGGGAACCACCATAGTTGGAGATAGGATAGATGCTGGCACCCATTGCAATGTCGTTGTTTATTTGGATGAACCCGGAGCACAGCAGGTTATAACACCCTGTAGCCTGATATGCATCACTCTGCATTGGCAGGTGGGGAGAATGAGATAAGAAATGACATAGATCAATCCAAACGTAAACATTTAAATTAGAACTTTTGCATGTAGCAAATTATTAATAATTCGAAGAATCTTGCATCCCATCAACTGTCTATGGATTTTTCTAGAAAAGACAAAGAAAATCACATTTCCTCTGTACCCTTTCATTGTCAAATTAAGGACGACCCCATTAAATTAAATTATAAATGTGAATTTTCATTCTAGTAACAGTGGTGAGAATGGAGAATGGTGAGGATAAGATCTCCATTCAGTTTTGAATAAAAGAAAATAAATAAGAAAAGAATGCCAGCATTCGGAATAAGTTATGAGATTATAACAAAAGAAGAGATGAGGTGCATTGTTATCCCAACGTAATCATGTATGATACAGGAGAATATAATATTATAGGACTTCCATTGAAACGTTAAGAAGTAAAATGGAAAGCAAGAATGCACTTACAGTCCAGTAAGTAAAAAGCCTAGTGTTGTTGTCACCGTAGAGATCTGGGCTAACCTGAAATTACATTATTATTATAAAAATTAAAAAAGCAGTGAACAATGTGACTAGTTAATGAAGGATTGTATGCAACAACAACAACAAAAATGAAATCTTTAGGGTCTGCTCTAGAACTCAGATGATTAAAGGAGAGGAGTGGAGAGGAGAGTAAGGTTTGATCGGAAACTCTTCCGATTGTTTCGTTACTCTCCTCTCCTCTCCCTCCGATTTGGTGTTCTGGAGCACAGCCTTAGTCCCAAACAAGGTAATCAAGAATTGTAAATTAGAATAATTAGCAGAGAGCAACCTGCCAACCGGCCTCGATGCTGTTGAGGTCCTGGCCAAAGGAACCACCGAGGATCCAGATCTGGGAGAGGCTGAACTCAGACGACTGCTCAATACGAGGCTGCCACACATTGATCGTCGCCCGTGCCCCATAGTACTTGTCCCCCTGCACATATGCGATTGCGTGCTGATGACCACTTGCGCCGCCACTCCCCATCTCCATGTCTGTTGACAATGACATCGATAATGGGTCTGGGGCTGCTGCATTCCTCCTCCACTTCCTGCCGTATCTCCTGACTGACGCTGCCCGCAGCACGTCCTCCTCCCTGGTGCGCCGTATCGGCACTGTGCCTTCTGGGCACCTCCCGCTGATGTGCCAATGTTGCTGCAACATTGGCTTCTCCTTCTCCTTCTCCTCCTCTTTCTCCTTTAATTCAAAGAGACCATCGGGATGGAATGCCGGTCTCATCTGTTTTTGAATTTGAAGTTTCAGTACTGCTACTTTGACAGTCCCAAATAATACTCGAAATAGTATAAACGAAAAATTATTCCATTTCATTTCTTGGCACTGAGAATTGAAAATTGAAACTAAAAACGCCTAGAGGGCTATCTGACCTGGATGGTGTGGTTGCGGAGGAAAGGATGATCAAAGGCAGGTTGCTGCGAGATTGGTATGCAGTCTATCATGTCTCCATCCGGGCTCTGTTGTAATTTAGGATCAAGCCCACTTCATTAATTATATTAATTAGCCAGCCACCCAATTTATATCATAAATATTTGAATTTGAATTTGAATTTAACTGCAGTCAAATGGAGTTTTCAGCGTTGCTTAAATAATTAAACATTGAAAACCAAGCCCAGTGATATCATCAGTTAAAAAATGAAAATAGAAGGAAATGTAAAAATATTACTTTTACTTTGGGGTAGTTGAGAGACAAAGTAATTTGTGCATCCAAAATTGAACAAAGCATTTTTCACTTTGGGCTAAGAGAAAAAATATTCATTTAATTCTGCTTGTTCAAAAAGGCAAGATTTTCTCAGTGGTAAAAACAAATATAAAGCAGAATACTTTACGCTCAGCCCGAAAGCTTCAACCTTTTTCAAAGCAAAAATGAACACAAAAAGCACCTTTTTCACAATATACACTTCCAAAAAAAATGTGAAAGAAATGATCCAAATTTGGTAGAAGTGAGTAGAAGCAGAGCAACCGTTACCTGAATTGTTTTAACTGCTGGTTTATTTATCCTCTTGAGGTGGCGGTGCACGGCCGAACGCTGTGTTCGCCCCTCGACGCCCGACAAGCCGGTTACCATTAGAAATAGACACAGAAGCAGCACCAACCAGCCATGGCTAACGCTTATGTGCGCTGCCATGGCTCCAATTACAATAAATAAATTAAATTATTTACTCTTCTCTCGTTTTCAATCTCAGCTTAGCAGCCTATCCTAGCCTTGCAATTAGAGAACCTTTCCTAGTTTCCTCAATAGACCCAGATTCCTTCTCTCTTTAATTAGCCTTTGTGCATTGCATTTCAGTTTAGAGACAGAGAGAGAGAGAGAGAGACGAATCAATCAAGCAAGTACGAAAGAGAGGAGAGGAGAGGAAAGTGGGACGAGTTATTACTGGGTTTCTGTTTCTCTCCGCTCTCTAATTCTGTGTTGTTTGGTCTCGGTTTTATACTTGGTATTCTTGAAACCTCCACTTTGTAATAAATGATGTTATAAAACTTGTAATAATAAATAATAAGTACATCATTAATTATATTAAATTAAATAATAATAATATATAGTGATAAACAATGATATTTAATATGTCGCTTTGTCTTCGTAAACAGAGTCAAACATTGGTTGACTGTGGTCCAACGGTTCTGTTCCTGGCCTACACCTACACTGCGTCGAATGGTCTCGCTCTTTGGTCTACGTAGACCAAGTCTAGGCTTCCTCTTTTGTCAAAGCCTCAACGGGTAACTCTGATCTGAGGCACCGCACCTCCTCACCTAAATCTCATTATTTAATTATTTCAGCCTTTTTTACCTTTATTTTACGAGGTACACTTTTTTTTTTTACTCTCACATGTACTTCATTTTACGTGTGCATTGCGTACATGCCTACTTTGTCCATCAGTGCAATTAGAACGAGAATGTCGTCACTTTGTCACATGAAAAATATTTTAATAATTATACACGAAGAACGTCAACTCATTTTTATTCTTAAAATATTTATTCATTTTTATTATATAGAACTTAACCAATATTTTAAAACATATTTTATGTTGTATATTTATGTGATTGATAATTACAAACAAAATTTGTAAGTAACATGATGATAATTTTACTTGGAGCACTAACAATAATTGTTCCGCGTACTAAAATTATTATTGTAATTACTATATGGAATTTTGCATTTAGATTACAATTAGGTTGCAGATGGACATACATGAAGTTGAACATCATATTAATCACTATGCTTTCAAGATTTGAAATTTACTTACCATGAATTTTGTATGGAAACTTACTACATATACAGTTTGTCCATGGGCTAGACCCTTGTTTTTCGTCAAAAATATACAGTTTGTCCATGAAATTTCACACAAATTAAGTTTTAGCTGATAGTGCCATCTAAATTTCACTGGAATCACGCCTGGCTCCCGAATTCAAGAACCAAGCAATTAATCCAGACAGTCTGCATGGTTGCAGATCAGAAACTATTGACTGCATGCATATGCAAATAGTTATGAATGCAAACTAATACCAATTACAGAGATCCAGAATGATTTTGTATATTTATTACATTGCAATGAAAAAGGGATAGGCAACCGAAAAGTTCCTGAATCCTAACAGAATCGCCACAGTTTAAATTAATTTTTATTATTCAACAGTTTCTTCTTTGCACTTGCGCAGTGCTGCATGCGTGACATCAAATATAACTTCTGTACAAGACCTGGAACCTGACATATGGACCACCCTAGGTCATTATGTGCTCGGCAGTTTAAACAGTTGAATTGGGCTATATATAAATATAAGAAATTTAACAATTCAATGGTGGTCTGAATCGACAAAAACTTAAATTGGATTTGGAAAGAAACTATTTCATTTATTAGGTTTGTTGAGAAGTGAGAAGTATTAATTAATTAATATTGGGAAGGGGAATAAATTTTGAGAAGTGAGAGGTGTTATCGGCAACAGGAAAAACAAATGAATGTCCCAGCTTCCTTTGTTATTGTCACACCAAAAAACCAGATTCTCTTGTCGAGGTGTACGGCATTCATCCGATTTAGAAATATGTTTAAAAAATATCACTCCGAAAGATGATTATATTATTTTTATTATGTATTAAAATTTTATTGATAATATGTTACGTTTTTCAATAAAATATTGTTTATTATCGATCGTCAAGTGTATTAGTCGTGAAACTCTACGATTAGACATATTTTATTTTAAATTATTATTGATCCTATGCCATTAGTTGGGATAAGCCATACTATATAGTATGTGGATTCATTTGTTATCATGTTTTCAATCAAACCATTTACATTGATACAAGTTGGAAAACATGATATTAGATTGACCCACTGTATACGAAATACTGAGTGATTTGTCATATGAGTATCATCATTTGGTTTCATATAATGATATTGCTTACCATTTTGATTTGAGACCACCACAGTTTCCTAAATGAGAAGTTTATGCTTTGATATTACCGAACAATGTCCTTAAACAGGTATCGATAAAGTTGAAAGTTGGATATGCAATGTATCATGCCGAGGATTGTGGTCTGTGGATGGTATAGATAGAATGTGTTCCCTCCCATAAACTGAACAAATTTAATGTCATGCCCAATATAGTTGAAAGTCAATTATTTGATTCTACCTTCAATTTCAAAAATTAAAATGAAAAGCATATAAGAGTGACATATTTTCTGCGATGAGTTCGATCGAGATATCTTATTACAAAGACATCGGCATATATTATTGCAAATTAGATTGTCAAATATGATATTTGCGCGATTGGATTGAATATTCTTGTAGATAATAGCTTTGGTACACTGCGTATTGTTGGCTTTGCTTTTGACGATGGATTTGAAAGACGTAATCATTAATTAGCGTGTTCAAAAATAAGAATATAAATTTTCAAGATCCATAAATTATATAAAATAACAAAAAATTGAGTATAAAACTTACAATTATGAAGAGTATAATTCATAAATCGTTAGGCGAAAACGTTAGTACTGATCTTCATAGACCTAATGATGGTCTTCTTTAGATGTTTTATTCCCTCAATTTTATTTTATTTTTATTAGTGAAAAAATGTATAAAAATGAACACACCGTTTAGTATAAATGGGTAAAACGAATCACACTTTTTAGCAAGAAATTAACAAGATGAGGAAGGTTCCACTACCAACATTTTGGTTGCCCCAAATGCCAATATTTTTCTATTTAGTTATTTTTTTCAAATTTTAAAATTCAAACGTTAAATGCAAACCGTTGATCTTATTTAGTTTAACGAGCGATGCATTTTTATATAAGTTTTGTAAATTTTGAAGTTTATTTGATGCTCGATCAAGAGATAGTAAAATAAACGAACCTTGTTAACTATGATAGATTCATTCTAATACGTTCATGTTTTAGCCTTTGATCGAGTATCAAATAAACTTCAAAATTTGCAAAACTTATATGAAAACGCATCGCTCGTTAAACTAAATAAGATCAACGGTTTGAATTTAACGTTTGAATTTTAAAATTTGAAAAAGTAACTAAATAGCAAAATGTTGGCATTTGGAGACAACTAAAATGTTGGTAGCGGAACTTTCCTCTAAAAAGATATATATAATACTCTAAGGTAACTATTGGGATCAAATACAATGAATCTAATCCATCAGAATTTTCATCAAATTTTGATGCACCCTTCGGTTAATTTCATCAAATGAACTTGGTTCACAATTAATAATATAGGCCACATAAATAAAATTCCAACAGGATTTAGATTGCATATCGTTTATATATATATATATTTGAAATTTTTAAAATAGTTCGAAATTAGTGCTAAATAAGATTGAAACACTTATATTTTGGTATTTCCAAACAGAAGTGATTGAAATGGTTCCAGTTTTTAGATGGAATTGATTGAAAGTTTGAAACTCGGATCTAAAAATTTTAAATGGCCTGGAGTGGGGCCCAATCTCATCCGGGGCAGACAAAAAGTTGGATGTCGGGCAAAAAACAAATACATCCAATCACCATTTATTTAGATTTTTGTCAATTTCGAAAGATGGTGTGATTATGTGAAACAATTTTATTATTAAGAGAAACTCAATTAAAAAGAATATTGTCGCGAGTGATAACTGTTAACTCATTTTAAAATGCAACATCCGACAATTGTTAACAGCTAATCAAACCACAGTATTCATATTCACCGCTAGTAACTAAGCAACAAAAACTTTCTAAATACAAGGCCCCAGAAGGCACCAAAAAGCAGAGATTATCAAAAGCACAATCATACTATCATACACTAATTTGAAAAGTATAATCATTGCATATTTGCATCTAAGAAAAGTTCTCGACTAATCTACCTTTTATTAAGTTTGTATGACGTTATATTTATAACTGTCGGTAAATTTATTTGTAAACACAATAATACAATGACTGATCACATCGAACAAGAAAATCATTTTACATGCACTTTTGTAAGATTTTCTAGCAGCTCTGGCTCCAACTTTCCTCGTCTGTTCCAGGACGCGAGAGGAAGGTAAAGTGACGGAAAATTTTTGAAAACTTACAATGTCCAATTTGTTTACTCTCTCTGCAGGACAATAAGAGAATAATGGAAAGAAAGAAAAAAGGAGATAAGAGATAGACTGATTTTGTATTAAGTTTACTCTATATGTCTACTCTTCGATTTAAAAGGTAAACAAATCTGGGCAGTCATCTCGTCCCCTCCTTTTCATTCCATTAACGAAGGAGTTTTGGAGCATACTCTTATAGATAGGTTGGGTTTATGAGCTTAACTTTATTTTTTTTTAAGTATTTTCTTATAAATCTTATATGCAAACCAATTTTTTCTTAAATCAGGAAATATTTTTTTTATATAAATGTTTAGATTTATAAAATAAAATTACATGTGCTAAGCGGGAATATTGAGGGAGAATTTCAAAATAGTTGTATCATTTAAAAAGTTTCTCTGCATCTTATACATCCAAAATATTTTTAAAAATAAGAAAGAAAAGCATGAAAATGAAAGCGAGTTATCCGATCATTATAATATAAGAAACGGCCCTAAAAAAAAAACATAATAATATAAGAAACGAGAAGAAGAATTAGACGAATAAAATTGAGCGAGATGACAAAGTTAAGGAGGTTGACACAAGTTTCTCTGAAGTTGATATAATTAAAATTTAGTGGACAATAAATTATGCAAGCATGTAGAATGTATCACGTTGTTGATTTCGCATTACAAAGTCGCGGTGTCCCCTGTCCCAAATAACATGTGATTTGTATCCATCGATGCAGTACATACTTTTATTTGTACGGTAATGTATCCGCATCCAATGCTTTCAAACTAATTTCGTGTTCGTGTTTCGTTAGATACAAAAAAATCATGTTCAAATAAAAAAAAAAAACACAAAAGCTAGAAAGATGTATTTGTTTAGTGCTCGTGCAAAAACTTTGAGGGAAATAATGCAAAGACAAGTGGGCCTCCTGCAAAGAATGCAGATTTGGCATCCCCAAATAACATGTTTGTGTTTATATATGCCATCCTGCAAAGAAAAGTGGGCATTCATATTTCATATGAATATTTATTCTGCGAATGTGAGTGAAATAATGCAGATTTGGCAGGGAACTATGTAGAATAAAAAGAGATGAAAAGAGGGCCCAATCGAAGAACAATTACAACCCAATTCGGCCCAAAAAATAAAATCTTACTTGTCTCTTGCGAGTTGCGACTAGTAGCACAGCCCAGGAGGTCTGAGAGTGAAAAGCGAGAGGAGAGACTCGGCGGTGGGGTGTGGACTCCGGACTCGGGAGGGAGTGGGATCGGAGATGATACAATCATGGACGGCGTTGATTGGGACCGGGACCGGAAGCAGCTGCCTCACTCTCACCCTCAACCGAAGGCACATCATCACTACTACCACCGAGCCAGCTCCTCCCTCCTCCTCCTGCTCCTCTATCAGATTCAGGGTCAGGAGCAGGAGCTGGAGGAGTGATGATTATGAAGACCAGGGGCAGCAGCAGCAGCAAGAGGAGCAAGAGGAGGCTGATCACTATGCAGTGCTGGGTGTGCCGCGTGGGGCCACTCGAGCGCAGATAAAGCAGGCCTACCGCCTCCTTGCTCTCAAACATCATCCCGATGTCTCGCCTCAACCCAGCACCTCCCCGCACCTCTTCCTTTCCATCTCTGCTGCCTACCATGTATTTCATTGTTATATATTTCATTCATATTTCTTTTACAGTTTGTTACTACTCTACTGTCGCTCTATAATTCTCTCCTCAATCCTCATCATACCATATCAAAACTCTCACTTAAATCATCCAATTGCACTTCCCTCAATTTTGCTATTAGTTATAGACTTACTGCCCCTCTCATATTGTATCTCCTGTACACAAATCTTACCATACCTTAAAACAAACACCAAGATTGAAAAAAACTTATAAATCATGGTACAGCAATACCACTCAGTTTGGTTGTTGCAGATGTAGACCCAAAGAAAAACTTTAGCACAATAATAACTATAAACTTTATATCTCAAGGAAAGACAAGATATTACCTTATACACTTCATCTACCCCGGCCTAATAGTATAAAATTATTATGTTCCTTTACAATTTCTAAAGTTAAGCTTAGCCATGTCCCTGTGCTTCCGTGTTTCTTGGTTATCTTATTTTGTTCTATTTTCTGATTTTGTGTTTCCTTATACCGTCTGCTGTCTCTTCAGGTTCTGTCAAATGAGGATACAAGGGCCCAGTACGACTTGAGGACCCAATATTTCAGAAAAAACAATACATCATCAAAGCATCCTACCATGTCCCCAAAAGATAACTACTACGGCTATCCTGACCCAATAAGATATTACAGATGGACCAACTTTAAAAAGAGAATGAGACGCCAGAAATACAGCACACAATATCCATATGAAGAAGCAGTAGAACAAGAAAAGACCCTGCATGAAAATCGGGAAACTTTTTCTGGTGTGCTGAGATACAGCTTTTTGGCACTTCTCCTTGAGAAAGCAGTTGGCCAATTTGTCGCCCTTACGCTTTGTGCACTGCTTCCACTGTTCGATAATGAGTTGGATAATGGGTACAAATTGGGGTACTTGGTTTCCTGGCTTCTGGGGGGCCGGGCTGGAGTTATTTTAATGCTTTTTGTTAGATTCGCTAGTTGGCTTTGTGGGAAGAGCAACAGCGGCCGGCTTGTGCTGGTGGTGCTGGCAATGTGGGTCGGTGTTAGCCTGGCTCGCTTCGCACCACTTCCTCAGGGTGCCATTCTTGCGTTGCTTTACATGTCAATGAAGCTACATGATGATCTCAGATGATGCATACTAGTCCAGTCCTTGTTGCCGCTGGAGCCATGATGGTTTTTTCTTCCTACCTGCGTGGCTGCATCTACATGAGCTAATCATTCTCTACTCTACTATCTCTTATTTTTCTCTAGTTGGCAATGGGATATAGTTGGTCCAGTTACTTAAATAATTGTAAATTAGTACTGTATAGAACCAGCTGACAATTAACCTTGTGAAATTGAATGTGGATATAAATTCATTACTTTGTGTCTATCTCTTCTCATTTAGTCCATTTGGCTTGTTCGATATGTCAGTTCTGTCTATTATTCCTTTCCTATCCCTATCTATTTGTATTCTGTGGTGCTTCAGTGTTTTATCAGGGTAGACTCGAAATGTATAGGCTTTTCTTGATAGACATTTTTTTTAGTAAGAATAGACATTTTCCGTGGTGCTTCAGTGTAACCAGAATAGACACAATCTTTGGTGGTTTTGGATACATCAATGAATGTACTTACTGGTGTAAGAAGAACAGCCATAGAAGCAGAGATAAGATTGCTGCAAGGCTTGCTGGTTAAGTATTAATTCTGAAGGTTGGTTAGGGTTGGTATGTACTGTTACAACTGGTGATTTTATCATAGATGGCTTCTACGTCTTTGCCAGTTTGCACAATCGAATTTATTTACTGTATATTAACTGTTTGTATGTCACAGCAGGTTAACTACTCTGTCTGAGACTGATTGTTTATGCTTTCCATATTTTTTGTTTATTCTGGATTTTACACAGAATGGTGATGATATTTTATAAAAAAGAATAAGCAAATGATCCGTGATATTTTAAATGTATATTATCAGAGCTTGAGATCCTACACTCCAGAAAAAATAGGTTCAGCTTGTGGAAATAATTTCGCAATTCCTTTCAAAATTAAATAATTTTCACTTTAAGATCATAAATAAGGCTGTTTGAG
This sequence comes from Rhynchospora tenuis, assembly GCA_027725995.1. NCBI lineage: Eukaryota > Viridiplantae > Streptophyta > Magnoliopsida > Poales > Cyperaceae > Rhynchospora > Rhynchospora tenuis. The sequence goes on along the minus strand of CM050889.1, from coordinate 60,925,669 downwards.
TACTTGAATAATAATAATTTCAGTACTGTACTTTAAGATCATAAATTGAAGATACAAATCCTTTGTTAGGTTGTAGCAGAGAAAATAAAATGGGACTCCCATGTGATTCACTTATATTATGCTGATTAAGTACCATATAACAGATGAAATCATGCCTTCAGTGAAAAATAATAATAATAATAAAAAAAACAAGAATAGGGTAAGAGTCCCAACTGCCCTTCAAAGTTCAACTGGAAATAACAAAGTGAGCCGTAATTTCCAGAGAATTTCTATAAATAGGCCAGTTACTGTACTTTATTGTTTCAATAATTACAAAATAACTTAACTGTAAGTGGTAATTAACAGAGAGGAGACAAATTCAGATTTTGGGAATGTCAAACAAGTTGCTGGGTGTTGAGATATTATACTCACAGTCACTGAGATCGAAACATAGGATTCCGTTCAACAGTGATTTCGAATAGGCAAAAATTGTGCTAGATACAATCTGAGAACAACTACGGCCAGACCGATGAGAAATGAGGACGAGTATGTTGAGTTCGAATTGTTTGGAGCTGGCACATTTTGGCCTATTTCAGACGGCATGATGATGCCTGCATGAAAACTCAATCGAGTGCTTGTTTCTACTCATGCGTACATCTTCATAGAATATACAAACTCCGTATGGTGGCGACTGCAAAGGGAAGCATTTAGTGGGGGATTGATGCTAGAGATTAGAGTTTTGGTCTTGGAACTGATAATGTTATTGGAGAATGTATGTATTTATATGAGAAATGAGATGGAATCATAGACACAAGGAGGTTGGTTATTTATTGAGATTGAAAAGGTAATAGAGTAGCTTTAGCTTAAATATGTCATAATTATAACTTGGATTTTCAATTACTTCACTTGGCATGTGCCAATCATACACTACCATGATGGTTTTAGGTGTGGAGGAATGCTAGCACGAAGCATGTTATGTACCAGTTGGCTGGTAACCTCATGTTATATACACATAGTAGTGCAATTGATAGCGGTAACTGATATCTAGCATCTATTGTGCAATGCCGAATATATATCTATCTAATATATAGTGTCTACTTAATGAATGAAAGGTATGTATAGATAGATACATGGGTCCCCCATGATGATCACATTTCAATGCTCCTTGCTCTTGTTTTTGTCGATCAATGTATGCGTGATGCACTCCTTTCACCGTATATGTGGCTAAATCCAAACATGAATTAACATTCATATTGTTTTCTCTGTGTGTGTGTGTGTGTGTGTGTGTGTCTCTATTTCACTGAGCATTTTTATGTTTGAAAGGAATCACAGGACAATATTTAGTTTGAGTCTTGAAAATATTGACAAATAGTTCTTTTAATTACTTTATATAAGTTAAACTTTAAAATTAATTTATAGATATATTAGTGACATATAGATGGCCTTGCAATGAAGTACCATGTAATTTTGAGTACTGTTTCTTTGTGTATCAATGATTGCTAATTTCGTGCGCTGTCGAAAGTTCAAGTCCCTCACTAACAATAAATTATTCACTAAAGTTTACTATTTTTTTATAGACATGATATGCACCTTTGAGTGTATAATATAAATTCGAAATTGTGCCAATGTGTGGATATTTAATTTTAGGAAAATGGAAACGTAGTCTCATTTTTTATCTTTAAAAAACATAAAAAAATTGTGGTTTTAATTAAGTTGAGGAAGAGCATACAGATTGTCGCATCGTAGCAAGGTATCACTAAAGTAACAATACTACTAATTGGGACTAGGGAAGTTGGATGATTATATCAGATAGCCCATAGTTATCTGGTTGTTCGCCAACCGCGCTGGACACCAACCCCATGCACCCCCATCAACGCAGCAACATTATTTCTCTGCTAAACGTTTCTCATTCTCAAGTCTTTCCGTTTATGAGAAATGTTAGCACTTTAGTTCCATTATCATATTTACATGTCTAAAATGTTAAATAAGATTGGCTGTCATTCTGATAATTATATTTACCGATACCATGTGTTAGAGAAATGTGCTGATTTAGATTTATCACAAGGAAATATAAAAAATTGAAGAAGATAAATCAACAAGGGGACTAAAAATTGATAGAAGCGAAGCAAATGTTGGCCTTCATCTAACCTTTTGATGTGGATCAAGAATGTGCAAGTTCCATTTGATAATAACCAAATCATGGATGGAATCGTTCTGAAGTTGAGTTCCTTTTTTTCTCAGTTGATCGAATTAGTGATATTTGAACCAAGAGATTTTTAAAATCTCTGTTTTATCTAGAAGAATAAACATGTTTGTTGACGTCAGATGATCTCCAGTTTAATAATTAAAGTCTAAAATCTAAATACGTACATTGCAATCCTTTCTAATACGAATAAAAGCACACATTGATTAATTGTCCTACTATTTGGTGATATCTAATTAGCAGATACAATTTAATTAGCAAGTCATAATTTTTAAGTACCATAATAAAAAGCTACAGTGCATATATAGGAACAAGCTACAAATCTACTAGCTAATTTAAGCAGTGATATATGGATCAGTACATATCTATGATTTGGATGAGCTTCTTTGCGACTGCACTTGCATACACCGTACTACCCTCCATTATCTGCACCCAAAATATTACAATTATTTAGTACACATTAACTAACAAATAAATAATAATTAAGATGCATATATGTATGATATAAAAGAAAATAAGAATGAGAACGAGGACCACCTGAGTATTGAACATGTAGACATGACACTCTCCGATGATGCCGCCAGACAAATTGAGGACCTGGAGCTGGAGTTCATCGAGTGCACGTGACACCGGGAGGAGGCACCCGATGGCCTTCTTCTTCTTTGTGATTTTGATGTTGACCTCGTCCTCGATGATTCTGACATCAACCAATGCTTCCTTCGATCGCCTCTGCAGCCACGAGCTCCGAAGCCTTGGCCCCTTCCCAAGCCCTCCTCCCTCTTGCTCTCCTCCATTCATATTGCCTCCTTCAATTTATTACAACTATTTAATTAATATGAAACAAAATCCATGCATCTGATCATACACATTTTTCTATATTATCCTTAATATATTTCTGTTCTCACTGCTAATTTCAGATTATGACTTAACAAATTGTAGTAACAGTTAGTAAAGGAGTCTGATTAATTAGAGTTACCATCTGGTGGTAGCAAAGTCGGGATGGCATTGGAGCTCTCCATGTCTGCAGTCGCAGTATCTTTGTTGAAAGAGACTAAATTCATTTTCAGTCGTTTCTTCTCGACCAGAATTTTCAGCTCGTTCACAGTGCGGCATAGCTCATTGATGTAATCGATGGCATCTGACACTATTGTTGCCCGATCATCCTATGCATTTAAACATATATGGCATAGATCATCAGTGCAAAAGCAGAACATAGTTAATTTACATGGACTAAATTTTGGGGTGATTTATTCAGTTTGTATAGAAAAAAGTGTAGCACAAGTTCTTTCCATTCTTTTCATTTTTATTTTTGACAAAAAAATGTAAACTGATGAAGAACAGGGGCCAGGAGAATTAACAGAGACTTACTGTCACGGAAAAAGACAATAGTAGGAAAGAATAAAAAACACAAAGAAAAAGTAACTAGTAATATGCATGCGAGTTACTAACTTGCTATGAAAGAATCAATGCATACATACAAACTATCACTTTTGTTTAGTGAAAAATAACAACTGTTATTGTTACGCATAAATAAGGTTGCACAAATAGAGCGATAATAATAACAAAAATACACTCAACCGTAGAGCCACATTATGCATACCATGTTGAAATTTGCTTATGTAAGATAATCAACATTACAGAAATCCAAGTACTGTCTGGATAGTAACGGCAACCTTACACTTCTAAAATAAAATTAATATAAAAGATAACTTCATCTACGATATCATAAAAATTAAAAAATGTACCTTGGTTCTATTGGGTATGAGAGCCTTGAGCATGTCATACTTCTCCCCCAGCCTCTCTCTTCGCTGCTTCTCTTTTTTCTCAATCCCTTTAGGTGCCGAGCCGCCCCCTCTCTGCCTTTTAACCCCGACATACGGGCTCTCAAACTGGCCTACGTTGTATCCCTCTATGACCCCCGGCATGAACCCTGAGTTCTCACTTGGTAATGAGCCATACATGTCCCTGGTCATATGAGATACCTGGTATGGGTAGTCGTGGGGGATTGATCTGTTGTACATTTCTGTGGCAGGCTCACCGAGCTGACTTGAGGGGTCAGCATGGTACGTGAAGTAATTGGAGCCGGTGACATCGTGCTGGAGGTGGAAGTCGAATTCAGTGTAAGTCGGGTTGCCGAGAGTTGACATGTCTTGGTAGTTCATTGGCAACTCGCCTCCGGGCGCCTCTTGTGTGATGATGCTCTCATGGGGTGTCAGGATCTCACTCGGCTGCTGGTACATTGTCTGGACTGCTAATTAACAGCTGCATGCTCAACAAATTAAACACAAAAAAGAGTTAAATATCAGAGAAATGTATACTTAATTAATAACAAGAAGAAAAGAAACAAATATCATTGTTGTAAAATATAAATAATTAACTAGTTAACTTCATCGGTTCATGGAAATAAGTTGCAATACCGAGCGACTAACAAACTAAACCAGAGGCGAAGAAGTTGCAAATTGCAAAATATATATATACCAAATATTAGGAAGGAAGCACAACTGTCAACTTGGTGTGTGTACAAAAGAAACAAATAAATTTTTGTAAGCGAGAAACCTTTAATAGGGGAAGGATCAAGAAAGAGGGAAATATATTATATGAGAAATGAAGGGATGGCGCCTTGGAAGGAAGCTAGAAATTAAAGAAAAGAAGGTGAACACTGAACAGAGATATTTACATTTAGAATCTTTCAGGGTTCACGTTACTCTTTCCTGTCAACTTTTAGAAAGCAGCACATCAAATAGCCCTGAAGTTTAAAAGTAGTCAAGGCAATGCCACATCTTTTGAGATATTTACGGTAATACCCCAATTTTGTCTGTATATTATATACGATGACCGACTGTTGTTAGAAACACTCAAATTAATGATTTAAGAAACTTTCAATTTTCAACCCGTAATTATAACATAATTCACTTGAAGATGTTTGCAAAATTTTATTTGTAATAATTGCATGTAGTGTGGAAATACAATCATGCATATAACTAAAGTAGGATATTAATGGTCAACTTCACATTTGTACATTTGGTCAAAAATAGCAGAATTCATTTTGCCAGTTAGGCACTTTCAATCTCAATTAAACATGGGAAAGAAAAATAAGAAGACTAAAGTACTTGAATATTGTAGTACCCACCAATACAATTACTCAATGGTATTTCTTAATTAGCCAAATAATTTGCAATTTTGCATACTAACCTGGTAAGTACCTAAGTGCCTTGGTGAATCATATGTCTGGGGATGGAGGCTGAGAAAGTGGGTTTTGCGACGAGAGAGAGAGAGAGAGAGGAATCTGGAGCATCAGGTGGAGAAAGTGGGTTTTGCGGGGAGAGAGAGAGAGAGAGAGAGAGAGAGGAATACGGAGCTTCATGCAATTGTAACCAGGCGCAACCGTTAAGGGTGTTCTGGAAGTAGGCACATGCCTTATGTCATGTTTCAACTGCTAATTTTCCTACTACAATTTTCACTTTTTGTGTCGATGTTTAGCCCGCTGTTGTTGCGATACTTGGGTGGGCCATCCTTGATGATAAACTCTTTATTGGAAGGTTCACTTATCACTTATCAGTCATCCAACGGATGCGCGGCAATATCAACGAATTTCTTACTTAAATTATTCTTATATGTTTTTTTTTATTTTTTCCCCCTTCCTTTTTTACTTTTCCAGTGTGGTTGGGTCGGTTTTGATAGTAGTAGGACTATATCTGGCGCTGTGGGGAAAGAGGAGAGGTGGTCGGGTCAAAGGAAAAGAAGATTTCGGATGCAACGGTACTAGATGAATGGACCAGTTTATCAGGTTGTTCACCCCAAAAGAAGAGATGGTGCCAATACGAGTCTACTAGTGTTATTTTGCCCAAAAGAAGAGTCTGTACAGAGTACCCCAGAAGAGCATTAGTTAGGAATAGGATTATGTTCTTATGAATGATTACAACACTTATCATTCACACTTACCCCTCACTGTATATAATAGCAATTCTGAGCTCTTTTCTCCCAAATTGATTATAATTGATTCAATTGAAATAGCAGATGGAACACATATTAATGTATTATTAATCAAATGAATGTATAATTAGGAAAGGAGTTTTCCTCATTTCATATATATTAGTCAACTGTTTCAGTATAACAGCTGGAATCAAAGTTTATTTGAAATAATAGGGAGTGCAATCTAATTAGATGGAATTTGGGGCTAACATTATTTGAAATGATAGGGAGTGCGATTTCAGTATAACTCACTGTACATAATAGTATATTAGTACCGTGTAGCAGGACCTGATAGTTAACCTTGTGAAATTGAATGTGAATATAAATTCATTATTTTGTGTCTATCTCACATTTAGTCCATTTTGGTCCTTTCGGCTTGTAGGATATCTCAGTTCTGTCTATCTCCCTATCTTTCCTCAAAAAAAAAAAAAAAATTCCTTTCCCTATCCCTATCCCTATCTATTTGTATTCTGTGGTTCTTATGTGTTTTACTACGGTAGATTCGAAATGTATAGAGTTTTCTTGATAGCTTAATCTTCTGCTGTTCTATCATTCTTGAAATGGGTGATTTTTTATGTGTTCTGAGTTATCGGAATAGACATAATCTTTAGATTTTTTTTGGATACACCAATGGGATGTACTCAAATAGTGTAAGAACTAAAGAAGAACAACCACATATAGAAACAGGAATAAGATTGCTGCAAGGCTGGCTGGGTAATTATGGATTCTCAGGGTTGGTAGTTGGTAGCAACTGGTTATTTTATCATAGGTGGCTTCTATATCTTTGACAGTTACTGTAGTTTAATGCATTAATAATTACAAAATATTTACAAAATGTGGTAATTAACTAGAGAGGACTGAATGTCAGATTTTGGGAGGGTCAAAAGACTTGCTGGGGATTGACAACTTTGAGATCTCATACTTAACACTCACAGAGATAGGGAAAATTGTGCTAAATATAATCTGAGCTCTTCTGCACTGAGATCAATGAGGAATGAGGATGTATAGGTACAATTGCACTGTCATAGGTCCAGGAACTATGTGTATATTGAGTTTAAATTGTTTGTATCTGGCACATTTTGGCCTATTCCAGAGGGTATGATGATGCCTCATGAAAACTCGATCCAGTGTCATTCCTGTTTCCACTCAAGTGTACATCTCCACAGAGTGTATGAACTCGGTGTGGTGGCGACTGCAAAAGGAAGCATAAAACCGGGGGTTGATGCTAGAGAGTATGGGACTATTCAATAATCCTCTGAAAATGCAGGATGTAATTACTATTGGGTTTGCTTTAAAGCCAAACGGAATAACAATTCTAGCAAGTCAAAATGCAACCCAGAAAAACAAGAACTCGTAGAACCAGTAGTTGGAACGTATCGTTCCAAAACATCAAATAAACATAAACAAGAGCGGAAGCATACCTAATTCCATCGCTATGACCTGGATCTTGATGTTGAGCGCGTCTAATTGATTGCTGAAGTCCTTAGTGTCACGAGAGCACCACCAAGGTTGGGAGGAAGTCTTCCAAAGGATCAAGACACGTCCTTTGATGTCTTACGCCTAAAGCAAAGCACTATCTCTCTCTAATTGATGGAAGTATTAGAAAGAGGGGCAGAGATGCTGCTATCAACGCATGTATGCAGCAGTGCTCGTTGTTGTCTTGTCCCTTGGGGACCAACCCCGTATATATAGTACCAAGGGCTTCTTGGCATGCAAACAATACCATATTGGTCCATCATCAATATAGATTTGTTTCTAAATATGACCACCTACAAAAGGCAACACATCCATGTACAAAATCTCGCTTTTAATTACAGCCACGTTTAGCTATTACCATATCTGAATTGACTTGGAAACCAAGCAGAATCTGCCCACACAAATAGATTGTTTCTTAATATGGCCAAATAATCTTACAATTACATAAACATTAACTTCTACTGCAACTGGAAGGCCCTCTACGACTGATTGCTTGAAAGACTATGACTTAGATTGAGAATTTGGCATAAAATCAATATTGAGTTTTGGTTTGGGAACTGATGACGTATGTATGTTTATGAGAGATGAGATGGGATCATAAACATAAGGGGTTGGTTATTCATTGAGATCCAAAAGGTAATAGACTAGTTTTAGCTTAAATATGTCATAATTTAAACTTGGATTATCGATTACTTCACTTTGCATGTGCCAATCATACACTATCGCTGTCATAATTTAGGTGTTTAAGAAGGCTAGCATGAAGCATGTATATGTACCAGTTAGCTGGCAACCTCATTGATTGATGAAGGTCCAGACTAAGGTTAGAGGCTACAAATATAGTAATATACAGAGTAATGCAATTGACAGCGATAACTGATATCTAGTATCTATTGTGCAATGTAGGGCTGTATACGAGCCGAGTTCAAGCAAGTTAGCCTCAACTCGAACTCGAACTCGTCACAACTCGAGCCAACTCGTGACTCGAACTCGTCACAACTCGAGCCAACTCGTGACTCGACAGCGAAGCAGTTCCGAGTTATTGAAGCTAACTCGAACTCACGTGATTTTAGCTCGAGCCAACTCGTGGCTCGACGTACAACTCGTGGGAAGAGGTTGAGGTACTGGCCGATTTTAAATTTTGCTCAAAAATTCCCCTGCCGAGAGAGAAGAAGTGTTAGGAGTCGAAGGAGAGATGCGTTATATTAGCATTCTTGCATTCGGTGGGAGAAAATGAAGCTATAGGAAGTGGAGATCTCAAAAATGAGTGGAAAATGGGTACTAGAGAGAAGGGAAGTGACTAAGTGAGGCCATGGTTAGTGAAGAAAGGGAAACCGTGGGATATAAGGCTCCGCTCCAGAGGGGAGTACTCGGGAGTACTCGGGAGAGGGAGACTCTGGAGCGGAACCTCAGTACCCTCCGATTTTGGGGGTAACCGAGCTTATCCATCGATTCGCCCCTCTCCTTCTTTTCCTTAGCTCCGATTCCCTTCGTCTGGAGCGGAGCCTAAGGGAGAAGAAAATGTTCGGGGGACTTGGAGGCTAGGGTTAGGGAAGGAGTTATTGGGCTGCAATTGGGCTGCAAATCAATAAAATTGTTAGGCTTTATATTAATATGATAACATTTTATTTTCTGCAGCCTGCATATGCTGACTCGAGTTGGGCCGAGTTGAGTTGGGCCTAATTCGAACTCAGCTCGTAAAATTAACGAGTTGGCATAACTCGAGTTATTCTGACTCGAGTTATCATCGAGTTTTTTTCGAGTCGAGTTCGAGTAACTCACGAGTTACGAGTTTTTTGCTCACCCCTAGTGCAATGCCGAATATCAAAGTCTATTGTCTAATTAATGAATGAAAGGCATGTGTAGATAGATAAACGGGGGACCATGATTCACATTTCAATGCTCCATGCTCTTGTTTTTTTCGATTAATGCATAAGTGATGCACTCACTTCACCCTACATATGGCTACTTTCAAATATGAATTACATTCATGTTGTTGATTCATGTTGTTGCTTTTGTGTGTGTGTGTGTGTGTTTTATTCCACTGACCATTTTTATGTTTGAAAAGAAATCACAGGACAGTACTTAGTTTGAGTCTTGGCAATATTGACAAACAATTTATTTAATCACTTTATATAAGTTAAACATTAAAATTAATTTATATTATCGACATATAGATAGATTTACAATGAAGTATCATGCAATTTGAGTATTGTTTCATGGCGTATCAATGATTGTTAATTTCATATTGTTGAAAGTTCAAGAATTTACTAAATAATAGATATTAAATTCTACTTTTTTTCGTGCATCTGATATGTGCAAAATATTAAGCATTTATGTACTGTTAGATTTTTTAATTTAAATTTTATTTAAATACATTGTTAATATTGTCCATATAATTGATTGTCAAGTGTTTCTCTCTCTGCCAATAATATTAGATAACGATGATTTTTCGGCTGACGACATATTATCTTAATTGGTCAAGCTTAAACATTATGATAGCATTCAAAATTCACGGCGTTCAAATTCGACAATTAACTATTATGGATATATATGAGCATGGTGCGTTACCCACTTACACAAAAGGAAAAGTGACAAGGAGTTGGGCAAGTCAATGCTAATCTATCATTATTTTGATAGGCTGCCTATACCAAAGCCATAACATTTAGAATTTTATGGAAAAGAGGGGTACCGGCGTACCGGTGCAGTTTTGCTTTTGTTTGTTTTGAATTAGCTGACTGATAGCTGCTACAGATTATGTGTTCTTTGTGATTTTCATCATGGAAAAGAGGTGGAGTCATCCACTTATTTAAAAAAGAATAAACAAAAATAAATTTTCTTTTTGATTGATTTTGGTAATTACCAATCCCGAGTTCACTTTTATATATATATAAAATCAGCCCATTATATCTATTGGAAGAAAAACAGGGAAAAAAAAAGATGATACATATCAAATTATTGTTCGTAATATTTGTGTGTGGAATCGGTTTAGACTTGTGCAATATTTATTTGCGAATCGCAAGACGGTGCAATACAATCGAACTTTTTGTTAAAGAACAGAACATTATGTGAAAAAAATAATTATGGGTTAGTCAAAACATACCAGGAGTTTGTTTTTTTTTTTTTTTTTTTTTTAACGTACAGGCTTTTTATATACTTATGGCTTAAATCTGAAGATCAAATTTCACCCGAAAGATGATCGAAAGTTAATCACGAATCACGAAGAAAAATGAATCCTCTCAAATAGAAAGGGACAGTAAAAAATATCTCAGCTGAATAAGGCCTACGTAATTGACACCATATATTTGTTTTTTTTTCTTTTTTTTGGGTTCTCCTCCCAAGAAAATGGGTCAAAATTTCAGATGACGAAACCAGCGTGTCCTGGCTGAGAACAGGGTTTTTAGATTTTTTTTTTCTTGAAACAAAATAAAAACCACCTAATGTTTGAAATAAATTTCTCTTGCCACCAACACCATATGCACAAGCACAATCTACTGATCCCCTCCAAATTTGACCCAGAAGAGATTAGAGATAAGTTTGCATCAAAATACACACACATCAATACCAAAAACAGCCTAAAATAGTTCCTCCCCACTTGCAAGACAAGTCTATGGAGGAAACTCATTCAGGAACCTTTCTATATCTCAAGTTCACAACTTGACCACCATAATGTGCCCCCAAAGAAAATTGGGCAAAGAACAATAAATAAGAAATACAACCTATCTAAATTAAATACTAGGAACAAGTATCAACAGCATCTAATGGGAGCGACTTAGTTCTTACATGATAACTCTCACACCGTTTCCGTTCCAGGATAGGTTCAGGTTTTGGTTCAACCCAGGGGGCCCGGTAATAATTATTAGTACCAACATGGAATGACTCAAACTTAGCAAGGGATGGTTTTCTACCGTGGCCCTTTTTCTTGACATTACTTACCACTGAATTTCTGAATTCTGTTCCATTACTATATGGCGAATGCACGCCGGGTTCATTTTCTTCTGTTCCAACCCCATTAATAGGTAACATTTTTTCCTCTTCATGGCAAGAGGATTCTGGTTCAGGTTCAGGTGCAGGTACAGGACTGTTGAGCTGGTAACTGATCTCCTCAAACCGGCTATTTAAGTGCATGGTGGTGCAGTCAATGTTAGTACAATGTCCTGATTGAAGATTCAAATAATCCACCATAGAGCCGCATGACGATACATTGGACTGACAGTTATGACAATATGTTGATGGGTTAAGCACTGAAGTTTCCTCAATACAGGGTCCAGGTTTCCAATCAGGTACAAGAGTTGCGACCTCACCATCAATCATGTCAGCAATTCGAGTTACCTCATGGTCCGTGATGTCTAACTCTGCAACCATTTCTGTGGCCACACTGAGTGCCGTGTCAGCTTCCGTGTCAAAAGGGAAGTAAATATTTCTCACATGGCCTACAATCCAAATTTTGCACCTAAATTAGTATTTTTGAACTTTCATTCCGGTGTGCTCACATTCAAAAGTGCAAGGTGGACCCAAACAGATTTATAGGACAGCTGGTCTGCTACTATACTTCCAAGAATAGCAAATTGCACTTTCCTTCTCCTGTAAAGTTTTGTTTTCCAATTTTGCTCCAGAAGATGTAATATGCTTCCGTTCTAATTTCTTTTATTTTTCTAAATCAAGGTAAAAGGACTATCATATATACATGTCTATCAAACCTAAGCTCACATGATTACTAGATGGGATTAACAATGGGATTAACAATGGCAGACTTAGTCAGATGAATAGAGGTAGAGTATGAAGAAATGAAATAAAGTACCATCTTTGTCTGAGATTCGAAGACGCAAAAAGATGCCTCCGTCTTCCTTCCTCTTTCCCTTAATGGAAATGTCAAGATCAGCAATGGGCTCTTCATCCTGCCCGTGAAAGAGGTCTATGCCACGGTGGGCCTCCTCGATGTGGGCATGCTCGTCGTTGTCCCTATCTCTGTCCCTGTCCCAACAGGAGTAGTCATCCATTATGGCCTCCTCATAGGAACCACTGGAAAAGGCGTTGCCAGACAAGCATCCATTGAGATAGAAGCACTCTCTCAATCCTTCTCCCTCGGCATCTGTTTCGCCTTCTTCGTGAGAGGAAATGCTGGCACTGGTGCTTCCACTCCCCGAGCTGTCTGTTTGAAGAAAAGGATGCCTAAGGAGCTCATTTGCGGAAAGCCGGTGTGAAGCTGTGGCCAGGCATTTCTCTATGAATTCCCTCACAGACTCATCATTCACCTTGTACAGCCCTTCTGGTTTGGTCCCCTGTGTCCAGTATATTGATATAAATTTCATCCAAATATGCAAGTAGCCCACCTTGGGCTAAAGGTAAAATAAGAACTTGACTGATTACTATTATTGAGTGAGAGGGCTGACCGAGATGACTTTCTTGTAGATCTGCACGGGGTGGGTGCACTCGCTGTAGGGGTATTCAAAAGTGACCATCTCCAGTACGCACATCCCAAACGAGTAAATGTCTACAAGCTCATTGTACTCTTCCTCATACACCTCTGGCGCCATGAACTCTGGAGTGCCTACTCGATTTAAATTAATGCCATGCAGTCAGACAAGAGTCATTTATTTTGAATAATTCGTCTCAGATTAACTCATCTAAAAAAACATCTCATGTATTTTAATTAAATATTTTAAGAAGGTTTTAGTTCAATACAATTCAATTGAATTTCATTTGATACATGATGTTGGTGTTTGTAAACTTGAACTTAACTGTCAATTATAGACAAGTATTGATAAATACACAGACAAATAAATGGATAAGATAGGTAGAATTAATGAAGAAATAAAGATAGGGGAGATAAGGATTAAAAATAGTAATAGTAATAGCATTAGCAATAGAAATAGAAATAGTTAGTAGGTACAAACCAACACAATGCGCGGCATAAGACTTGCGGAGGATGGCGGCAAGACCGAGATCACCGATCTTGACCTGACCGGTGTTGCCGTTGATGAAGATGTTGTCACATTTGAGGTCACGGTGGATAATGGGAGGATCATGACTGTGAAGGTATGCAAGGGCACTGAGGATCTGGCGGCACCAATTCTTGATGGCATGCAGCTGCACGCGCTGGTGCTTCTGCCGATACCTTGAATTACATAATTAAATGTAAATGTGGTATGCAATTAGGTAGGTTAGGTATGAAGGTAGGTATCAAGCAATTAGTGAGAAATGTAATTGAATGAGAAAGAAGGATTATGTGAGTACTGACTGGCGGAGGGTGCCAGAGGTGAACATCTCGGTGACAAAATTGAGGTTGCGGCGGGGAAGGTCGACCCAGGAGGCGTAGAACTTCATGATGTTGGGGTGGCGCAGGGTCTTAAGCAAGTGGATCTCGCAGTAGAGCCGCTCCACCCCCTCGGCGCTCTGCAGCATCTCCTGTAGCCTCACCTGATTCCACGCCACCTCCATCCCTTCCACCTCATCAAAACCCCGGTACCTGCAACCCCAACAACCCACCAACATTCAATTCCTTCCTAACCAATTTTGATCTTATCAATTTCAATTTTAATCAAATCTGCTGATTTATTATCATTACAACACTTACACTGTCTTTGAGGCTCCTTTTCCCAGGATCTCTTGGTACTGCAAAAGTAAAGTAGAACACGTGAAAAATTATCAACGATTACAAGCATAAATTTTCAATTCTTCCTTCAACCAAACAAAATTAATGTTTATAATAATAATAATATACTATGATAATGCAAAACCAATCGAAATCATACAACAAGTTATAATTAAAATAAGTAACACGCAAGAAGGAATCAACCAATTTGAGGCGGCTTTACCCTTCCATATCTCCCAGAGGGATCAATTTCAACATATTCTTCTGGACAATCCAAATCCGAATCTCTTCCATTAACACCCATCATTCTATTCTCCTTTCTTCACTTACTACTTGGATCTCTCTCTCTCTCTCTCTCTCTCTCTCTCACTTTATCTATTTCTCTTTTTTAACACACACACACACGCCTCTTCCTCCTACAAAAAAGGGACCATGAAAAGCGAGAAGATACACAAATCAAGGACGGGATGTGAAAAAGGATGGTGCTTTTTGTGTGAAGACTGAAGAGAACGGAGGAGAGTGAAACAAACCAACCAAAAATTAAGAGAAAAGAAAGGGGCCTGTAAGCAATTTCATGTAATTTCTGGATATAGAAATTAATGGCAGAGAGGTACAATATCTTGAATTAATGTGGACGACAGAGGCAATGGGTTTCCCCCTTTTGCTCACCTGCATCGCTGAATTAATATTTAAATAATAATAATACATTTTATAAATACTGATTGATATTTTCTTTTGTGCTCTTATTTTAAATAATAATAATTGTGATTGATTTGGAGGAGGGAGGGTATTGGTGGCTGATTTATGGCTTTCACAAAGAGGACAAAGTCTTACAACTCAGCCCACAAGCTCTCTTTGGTCCCACTCTAGGAACTTGGTCACAACCTCTATTTTTTCACATGATCGCAACCTCCTGCAATTTTATGGAAAACCTTATTATTTTCTAAGAAATTGCAATGTTATGCAATTCTGATTCGATAATGTTCTCTATAATGAGTGTCAAGTAATTCCTTAAAAAAATAATAATGTGTTCCGAGTATATTTTAAACATCTAGGAAGTTTAAATTTTTGTCTTCTATAATATTAACTAATTAAGCATAATTATTTGAGAACATTATTTTCGGTCTCCTCTATAGTATTAACTGATTAAGCATGATTATTTGAAGCATTATTTTCGGTCTCCTCTTAGGCATGAACTAAAAAAATACCACATATCAATGTCAATATACCACCACTTGCAATGAGTTTTCGCAATTTTTTATGCATGAACTTGAATTATTAAATATAAATCCAAACTGAGTAAAATGGCGAAAAATGGGTCAAAAAAAAATTGACATCCTCGTAATTTATAAATCAAGTTATACCTATTATGATGATGATTCACTTTAAAATTGTATTAGTTATCACGACAGATATAAACTTAAGACCGTAGCAATAATAGAAAGTATGATGCACTGAAAAAATTGATTAATAATATTTGATGAATGCTTTATTTTTCAATACTTTACATTGAGTATATTGACGAAAGTTCTCTTGGTCGACATACAATGACATTTGAACTATTAAGTCTATAAAGTGATATTGTCCACTGCATGAAAATTATAATATTTTACAAGTTCACTGAAGAAGTACTCACTTGCTTTGTAATATTTAAATACCTTTTACTTCATTCGATTTGAAAATTGTCAGACTAAGAAAATCAAATAAAAACTTTCATCGTTATAAAGAGCTTGATTTTTTGTACAAGAGAAATACAATTTGTATTTTCGTAGTTACAAATCCCAAATTACTCATATTGTTTGTTAACATTATTTTTAGTTAACATATTTTAAAATACTGGACGTGTTCATCTCTATGTGTAAGATTGCCATTCCATTCAACGACACAACTTACAGTAACAAATTAATTACATCAAAATAAAAAAGTAATGTCAAAAATACATATTTCACAATTTACATAAATTATGCATCAAATTCGGTATAATTTGGAATCACTTAGTAACCAATCAAATAAATTTTAATTAGCTAATCAGCTGTTATATTTGAAAAATATATTTATTTTTTTAAATGAAATGAATTTAATTTTCAACTACGTTTCTCATTATCCTATGTCCAAAAAACCAAAACGAGCTTCTTTATTCAAAAAAATATATTTTTTTTCTTTTTTTTGCAGAATATCCGATTTTGGCTGAAAACAGAGGATAAGGAGATGGCTTTCCTTTTCAATATTTCTTCTTTCCAGACTTTCACCTTCCTTTTCCCCAAAACGGGACAAGAAAATGCAGCGAGGCCCTCGTGCCGACCAATCTTTGTTTGGAGCTAGTGTTAAAATTTAATGCATGCACCAATAGCAGCGCATCTGTACGATCCGGTGTGACTCCTGACGTAGGTTTTAGACCACCAGGGATATTTGTAGTAGAGGATTTTAATTCGTTCCTTGGCTTGGTCAAATATTTGTTTGCGACGATGTTTCTAGATGTATTATTATTAAATTTTTGGAAACCAAAAGATGTTTAATAAGTTGACCATTGTTTCTTAGCAATTAGAGATTTTTGAGTGTTAAAAGTTTTCTATATGTCGTCACAAAGCTTTTTAATAAAAACAAAAAAGGAAGAAGGAGAAGCTTGGTGGGCCCGTCTTATGATCCGGTCCTATCAGCGAAAAAAAAAATGAAAGAAAAAAGCTTTTGATGCCATCGGAAGTGAAAAAAAATACAAAGGGACGATAGGTCCTTTTCTTTTGATTTTTAGATTTCTCAGCGTTCACACCATAATCAGACCTAATGTTACACATCTCAACATTTATATACACTAAGGTTTTAATCAAAATAATTTACATATTAGATTTTATTTGATTAGAATTGATTTCTAGATTTAGTTAAGTTCAATAACATAAAATTCTGATCAAATGAAATCAAATCTGTTTATTCTGATCAAAGAATTTTAATAATAAGAATTCTATAGAATTGAAATTCCTAGGAAAAAAAACTCATTTTAATCAGGCCTAATGTATTTTTTTTATTTGAATTTAGTGGACCGTGGAGGAGAGCGCATGGTGACTAATTCTTAGATGATAAATTAAGGATCGCCGGTTCTAACTTCTAACTAAAGAAGGGAAAGAAAGAGATATATTTCATTTTTATAGTAAGATCATTATTTAGGAAAGTTCGAGAAATATCTTATAGTACGATAATAATTTTAGATCCTACTAATTATCACTTTAAATTCTCGTATAGATTTCTTCAGTGTATAGTTTTTTTTTTGTGCACAATATGTTCAATCTTTTATAATATAGTTTATATTTTGTATAAAAAAAATGATAAATTCGCAGTTTGCACTAGATGAAATTTTGCTGGATGAGAATATATTTTCATATATTTATATGCTTAAAATTATATATGACATCCAACCTTTATAGATATTTCTAGTTTGGACGATAGAAGAATAGAGAATTGGAATAGGAATTGATCCAATCCTTATTCCTTATTCTAATATCAACATTTTGTTGGTATAGGAATAAGGACCCGAATAAGTCCAAATTCCTTATTCCTATGGTGTTTGGTTTTCACCGGAATAAGAAATAAAGGACTTATTCCTTATTCCCGGCCTATCCAAAGTTCCAAACACACCTACTACAAAGGAGGTATCTGATATTTTTATTCAAGCATTCTTTTCAAAATTTGATTTGATTGTCGCGGTTGGTAAATAATAATTTTCTCGTCAATATTTCACCTCCTATGAAATAAATACTTACTTTTTCTTTATTGATAGTTTGATACGAACTGATAAAATTGACTATGCAGTTAGCATTTTCGGATGAATCGGATCAGAACAGTTAATGCCTCGTTATCAAAATAACGTTGGTCCAACTATCTCAGATCCATTGGATACCATTAATTTCCTACTCTATCAGGTGATATTTTACAAATATATATATAGGCTCAAATGCTTGATGTACATCTGGAAAGCAAATAATATTGAGTGAAAAAGAGCAGGTTCTTGACTCTTGTAAATTCTTTATAGATATTTGTTTAAAAGAAATTGAGAGGTTTAATCCTCAATTTATTTGAAAAAAATTACGTGAAGTTTGGATTGGAGTTGTTCTTTGCACAACATGCTCGCAAAAGACTAACACTATTCACTTGTTTTAATATATATGTAGACAACTTAATCCTCATTTATTCGTGCAAAAGCTACTCATGTCTCTTCATTACTTGTATTTTCCATTCCTTTGCAATGGAATCACACTGTCTAAAAACTCAAAAATAATTTGGCAAAAAAAAAAAAAAAACCGTGATAAAAAGACAAAGAGGAGACAGCTTGTGGCCGGCGGATTTTCTTCATTTATCCTCTTTGGATTTTTCATTAATCAAAAAATAAGATAACTTTATTTTCATTCAAAAGATTTTTTGATAGAGCGAAATGTGTCTCGGCATTAGTTTCCTTGCTTTTGCATCTGAATTATTATTGTTGTTATAATTATTATTATTGTTATTGTTATTATTATCATTATTCTTCTTCTTCTTCTTCTTCTTTGCTATTTTCTGTAAAATTATAGTTCCGCATTGTTTGAATTCAAACAAATCAGAAAGTAAAAATTGATAAATCTTGATATTGAAAAACGAAAATGAAATAACCAGCCCCAAAAATATATTCTATTTCAGTGTATGATTAATTTATTAAATGAGGACTAAATTAATGGCTAGATACCTCTTAATATATAGTTTGAAATTACATAAAAGAAAATACCTATTCTGAACTTACAACTAAGATACTGTTCTCGGTTTCATTCGGATAGAATATTATTGAAACTTAATTTGCACATTAACGAAGAGAAAGAATATTGTTTGTAAAACAAAAATACGGAGGGGCCATTTGAAATTGTATATAGATATAAAAATTTGATTAGCGTAGTGTTTATCAATAATAATATAAATTATTGTGTGAATGAAGACGTATGTTGTGCGCCATTGGCCATGTTATTTCTCAACTAATTGTCTTTATTACACATGCAATGTCTCCAGTATTATTTTTTTCCCCTTAAATTTGCGTGTCATCGACTCATCCTAGACATATTGGATATATATCCACCCAGGTGTTTATGAGTCAGCAATAGTTCAGTAGTATGTTGGCGCAAACGTTTTCTTGTCTCTGGATATCTCTCCACTTTATGTCTCTCCAAAAATTAACAATTAGACGCGAGATTTCGTTTTGACGACTATATAGTACTTTTATCAATTTAATTTGTTTGGATGTAATTAGAGAAAATACTAAAGAAATTGTTCATATACTTTATTGTAGAGTTAAACACAAATATTTCACATACTTAATTGATACATTAAACATAACGTTCCAAGTATTTTATTTTTCAGTAAAGAGAGGGCTCAATTTTGTTAGTTTACATAAACTTCAGTTAAAGTTGAATTTTAAATTGCGCTTGCCGCTAACAGTAATTATTTAGGGAAAATTGGATATAACCCCCTCTAATCTTTTCTATCTGGATATAACCCCCTGTATTTTTCAAAACTGGATATAACCCCCTCCAATCATGTTTATATTGGATATAACCCCTTTTCATCAAATTTAATTATTTTTTAATTTAAAAAATTCAGCAACATACACCTATGACCAAACTACCCTTCTCCTTTCCAAAGAACATTTCAATTTCCCTTTCTTACAATCACTACACCATTGTTTTGTACTCTCGCAAAAAATAGTTTTCTTCGTTCTCTCTAAAATCAACGATACAATATTTTTCTCTAAATCATTACTCTTTTTGTCTGCACCGGATAAGAATAGAGACCTAAATTAGAAACAGTAAGAAATGAAAAAAAAATGACGAAGAAATTTTGATAATTTTGTAATAAATCTACGTCGATGCCAGGGAAAAAAAAATTAAGACAAAAGCATTTGTTTAAATTTGAGTCACCTAATAAGACAAAAAAGTATAGTTATCAATTAAAAACTTTTCACATGGCAAAGGTATATAGTTACAACTTTTTCGTATTTCGTTCAGCTCCTCCAATGCCCTTTTGATAAATTTTATTTTTGTCAAATTCGAAAACGATATACTAGTATACAATTTCATACCAGCCAAATTCATCAATCAATCGGACTCTTGACTAGAATTTAACTTAAATAAATTATTGTCGGCGAACAAAGAGGGAGAAAAAGATGGAGAGAGGTTGAAAGGAAGGAGAATGGTAGTTTGGTCATAGAATTATGTTGCTGAGTTTTTTAAATTAAAAAATAATTAAATTTGATGAAAAGGGGTTATATCCAATATAAATATGATTGGAGGGAGCTATATCCAGTTTTGAAGAATACATGGGGTTATATCCAGATAGGGAAGATTAGAGGGGGTTATATGACCCCAATCATAACAGAGTAAGTAAACTAGATTTTTTATGAATAGGACCAAAATTTTGTAAATTGCACTGCGACATTAGCACGTAATTAATAGATACTAGACATGACATTCACAGCTTCGTTGCGCTGTACAAAATATAAGAATTTTCAATGTAAAATATAAAAAATATGTCGTAAAAAATTTGTCAAAATATATAGACAAAAATTTATAAGTTCAAAATTAATAATTTCTTCCATAGAAAGTCGCTATATAAACTTGACATAAATTTTTTGTTCAAATTTTTTTTGCTAATATTAATGATTGGTACGATTATTTCTTATTTATTTTTAAAAAATATATTTTTGAATTTAAAAAAAAAATTAAAAAAAAGAAAAAAAAAATTTTGACCGCTTTCCATACGCCCACGGCTTTTAAGTAATACTATATAGATGCATGAACTTTTACTATTATTCTTAATATTATGATTGTTATTATTTTAATTAGCATCTACTTAATATATCATAATATATGAACGGACTGATTTTTTTTATTATGTTATTTTTATTTTTGGGTGGGAGTGGGGGTTGGGGGTTGGGAAAAACATATTTGACGAAGTGACGTCGGGGCTTCAAGCCTTCAAGTTCAAGGCTTCAACCATGCATTGAGAAAAAGCTGTATCAAAAGTTGAACATAAGCGTGCTTTAGTTGACCAAAAATTTGCATGGAATACTATTCTTGAATTATTTCGGACCAATCAGCAAAAACAAATATATATTTTGGACCATTCCTGCTGCTTGCTTTATGCCCTTGAATATGTGACCCAATATGTTGCTTGATAGAATTCATCACCTCCGTCCAGGGGCGGAGCCAGTAAGGGGCGAAGGAGGGCCTGCCCCCCCTAACATTTGTGCGGTTTAATAATAAATAATATTGAATACTCTTGGTTGAAGTGAATGTACAAGATATGTTGACCCTCCAGCTTTGACCAAAATTTAGACTTACGACCTCAAAGCCCTCAAATAAATTGTTTAATTTGTTTTACTAGTTAGTTTTAGTGTAAATCCACCCAAATACATCTTTTGAAGATTCCAGAGAGAACAAGTTCCCATCTATGTATTCATATATAGATGGCTATTTCTCTTAAATCAAATGTTAAAATATCCTAAATAGTCTCAAATATTACAATGATCCCCTTTAAACTCAATTGTAATGTATGTGGTTCGTAACTATTGAGCTTTATTTTTTATTTTTGTTTTTGAACTAAATCTATATAGAGTTAATATAGTAAAAAACCATCCAATTATAATAACTTGGGAAGTTTTAAACGTGCACCAAACTGTATATGCAAAGAATTGCCGGCATTCATAGTTTTTTTTCATTAATAATAATAATAATCATCATTATTATTATATTACGTTTGTATGTAGAAACCATTGCCCCTCCTATTGTAAAATTTTGGCTCCGCCCCTGCCTTCGTCATGTTTCAAATAGTACCTCCAAAGATTTGCTTTCGCCTATTCCAGGTTGAGTGCTTAATACTAAAATATTTGACAATTATATAAATTGACCTTTTTGAACTCGTGCATTTATAAATCGTGTCGAATTTATGCATCGAATCAGCTGAAAAAAATCACTAAGAAATTTTTTTCCAAATACAAGAGAGAATGCACCGAGAACATTAGTCCTGATTGAACTATAAATGCAACAGATGAAAATTCAGTAAAAACAATAAAGTTCGTGTGTTTACAACTTGACATAATCATAATCAATTTTTGAAACCGAAATAGTCATATTATCAATTTTTTTCCTTAATTTTTATGTTTTACTTTTGTTTCTCCCTTTCACAGCCGCTGTCAATCAATCTATTTAAAAAAAGAAAATCACTGTAGTCCTCGTGAATTGTTGCTTCCAACTCATATGTTCTCGTGTAATGTGGTGTCCCACGGATTTCTGTTTTCTGAAACTGATGTGTGAATTTTTAGAAGAATTTGTGCAAATCTTAAGAAAATTTGTTCAAGTTTTGAAGCAAAGCCAATCGTCTGATCCGTGCAGCTTCATACCGTGAGACGTAGGATTTCAATTTCGTGCTCTAGTTCACTATATACGTTGGGAAAAAAAAAATCTACCTAGAGAGCTTAGAGAACTTCGTACCAGTTATTTTGTGATTTTAATTAATCTAGCAATATTTTTTTATCAGTATATTCTATAATAATATGTTATTGTAACTGAGGTAATTTTTTTAAGGAATTCCAAGGAAGAAGAGCATACATATATTGACACTCGCTAGTTTTACAATATAAAAGTAAGTGTTTAATTTGTTAAAAATAATTCGATTATCATATAGTTCAGAACCAATATATATTTTTAATTGGAACCAACGTTAGAATTCGTGATTAAACAAGTATAACTTGCTTGATCCACCGAACAAAAGATTTGGACATTTCTGCTGACGAGTCACATGCGAATTTAATAATAATAAGAATAATATATGATTTAATAATGTCCTAGTGGACTAGAGGAGTGTACGAAACCGTGTACGGTTCTTAACATCGTCTTCTCAGTCCCAAACACGAAACATCACTACAAACCGTTAATCTCCGACGTGTCATTTTAGGACAATCTCTAAAGACTTGTTGCTGTATGTGTTTGGGACAGCCTCAGCGGTCTATTTGTTTACCGTTCTCCTGGAAAGTAAATTTTGTACGTGAAATAGTGAAAGTAGAAAAGTCGAAGGGGGTCCGATTATATTACTGAGCGTCGTGTGGTCGGTCTCTCGGTCAGCAGATCCATCCAGACTCAGGAAGCAGATCAGTTTCTTCTCCATTTAAATAAGAGCTGATGCCTCCAGTGTAGTGGATATGGCATCATTAATTTGCACTAGGTGTTGTTCTCTTTTCTCTAACCTAATCTTCCAACATCCAAGGGGATCTAATTTAAAATTACATCCTCGCATAGATTCCAACTTTCATGATCGATTTGAAAATTATACTTTCTTATAACATTGTAGCTAGGTCGATCTGACTCTAGTCCATACAATAAGATTACATGTTTATTATTCATTTTTCTATATGGTTATGTAACTAAATTTTCATTATAATTTAGTCATAATGCAATAAATTTTAATTATGGTAAAATTTCAATGTAAATTTTACAATAATAACTAAACGATTCAGTCAGCTCGTAGACCTCACTAATTATAATTTAGTTCATGATTACAGTATGCTCCTTTTTTTTTTTTTGAACAGTCGATCAGCCCGTAGGCCTCACTAAGATCTGAGCCATATAATTTTTCAACTGGTCAAATTAACGAGTTAATCATAATTTATGAGCTAAACTAACAGCCATAATCATAGGCCCAGGCATGCTTTGCAGCGTGTGTTAATAAAAAAAATCAAAATCGTATATATTTTTTTTAGAAAAACTAGATAGCGGCTATCTAGTGAAAAAATTGTAGCTTGCCTGACTAGCGATGAATGCTAAGAAAAACACATTTCAAAATTGATCCAACAATAATTTTCAATCCTTTCTCAGTGCTGAGATATATATATTTTTTTATTACAACTCAAACCGTAAAAACTTCAAGCTACCACAATACTGTTGGTCTGTTGGTCTGTTGGACTGTAATATAAATAATTTAATTAATTAGAATTGACCTATATAAAAAAAAAATACATGGCTAATGTTTAGTAGTTTTATTTTTATTTTTATTTTTTTAAAGTTTTCATACGGATGCAGCACTAGCAGCACATATGAAAAACATGTAGACAGTGCATGCGGATGCATAATTTTGAAAAGTAATTCAAATAAAATAATTTTTGCAATTGTAGTATAAAATGTAATACTAGTAATCCTTATTAGATTGACAATGTCAAATATTTAAAATTTGTAATTGAATATACGGTATAAAAGCGTATTTTGATAAATATACGATACCAATTTTATAAGTATTATATGCAACCACATGCAATCCATACAGCTGTATTTGAACAAACTGAAAGGCCCATCTTATTATAAAACGCTCGGAGGCACATCACATGGTATGTGCTTCAAAAGAGAGGCATCTAATTCTACTCAAAACGGAGAAAAAGTGACTAAGATTGTCCTTTCCCGTACCTTCCAACGACCACTCTACCAATGATAAATATTAATCAATATCAACTATGGGCTTGAGTCTCATCCATTTTTTTTTTTCATCTATCCTGAACTAAATTGTTAATAAGGGAAAAAAAAGGAAAAAAAAAACATAATAATTAATTGCTTCTACAAATTACCGAAAGAAATTTTAATGTAAATTAATATAATTTTTTATGGATAATTTTATGATGGACAGAAATTTAAAACCAAACTTGAATCCCGATCATCTATCTTTGTTCATAATTTTAATTGTATTTTGAAATTTAGTTCACGGCAGAATCTGCCACTTTTATTATATAAAGAGGAGAGCGGTGATAGAGTTAAAGAGTAACTATAAGAAATAAGCTAAATTTGTAGTAAAAAAAAAAAAAAAAGCAGAGATAATAATTGTTCAGAGCAATTCTGCTTCAGATTTGTAAACCGCTATCACCATATCACGTGGCTCCAAATTTTTATCTACAAATCTTAAGGTTCATATTCGATAGAAAAATATGGGGAGTTCACAAGTGACGATTAGAAGTCGTAAGCAAGGACGGACAAAATATTAGAAGTAAAAATAAAGATATAAAAGAAAGAATGTGTTTGCTAGAGGCAAGCCTGTTTCCAATAATGCAATATGTATCCCATATTCCCATTAGATTAAAAGGGATACCAAAGGAAATGACGAGATTAATCAATAAGTTACGTTGCAGTTTTATTTTAATATTTTTGTGATTACAACGCTTGAGCAACAAAAAAATCGAGACCAAACTAGTTTAAACTCTTAGGGCTCGTTTGGATGCTTGAAGGAATAGGGGAATAGTGGGAATAATCACTCTTCCCACTCTTCCCACTCTTCCCAACAACACTCTTCCCAACAACACTTTTCTCTCTACTTTTTCACACTTCCCAACGCTATTCCTAAACTCACCATCCAAACGACCTAGGAATAGCACTCTTCCCACTCTTCCCACTCTTCCTACTCTTCCCACTTTTTTCACACTATTCCCACTATTCCCACACCATCCAAACAAGCCCTTAAGTAAAATCCAACATTTCGGCCAATCAAGAGGGGCCTATTAAACTATTAAATCCTACATGAAATAGGCAAACAATGGGGCCACTGGCCCCTGCGTTAAGTATGCAACACATACAAAACAGTGTATAGTTGTTTCACTGAAAAATAGTACAAAAACAAATAAGGTTTGTCACACAAAAATATACGGTGACAAAATAGGGTCACATAATAAAGTAAGATTGTAGAAACTTGTAGATTTGCAAATGATTGGTGGAAGTAGAGATTTCTGTATAAATTTTCAAATACCAGTGTAATGTCGTGTTTTGAAATGTCTAAGAATAAAACATAAATTCTAATTTTGGAATTTTAGCAGGATGAAGAAGAAATACAGATTTTGAAACTTAATTTCGAATTTTTGCTAGGAGCTACACGGAGACACTTTTCCCATTTTAAAACTTGAATATGCATAAATTTTCCACAAACAAAAAAATGTGGTCCCAAAGCATGGTTTTGCCAGAATAACAAGAAACATAAATTTGCGACAAGGTTTGCTGGAAGTAACAAGAAATACACGTTAATTAAAAAAAAAGAAAAGAAAAGAAAAGAAATACATGCTCTTTAACATGAACAAACTTATAAGTAATTGACAGCGGCTGTCGATGTAGAAATATAATTAAATGTTAAAACGTCAAAACATTGTCAAGTTTGCTTAAAAAACTGCAAGTTTCCCGACACAAAATTTTCTATTTTAAAACTAGAGTTGGACAAATTCTTTTTTTTTATGACAAACTTTGGGACCGTGGAAGAGAGGAAAGCTGGACAGGTAGAGAGAGAAAACGAAGTGGGCCTGTTGTGTAAACTACAGCTTGCAAGAGAGATCGGGCCCAAACTATTAAATCCTTTATGAACTACGAAGTGGGCTTCTTGTAGATTCCAACTTGGCGTCCATCAAAAAAAAAAAAAAAAAAAATTGCATGAGAAGAGACAGAAGAGGATGCAGGAATGTTTCATGTTTGGATCTTTTGCGAGAAATTTCTAAAGGCCTTTTTATGTTGCGTCTATCAGGCCCATTATTAGTATAATACGATAAGGTAATTACTATCTACCATCCACCGAATTACCATCCAGCGCCATCCAATTTTCCGCGTGCTGACGTCAGCAAAAAAATTTTGACAAATTTTTGAAAAATTTTTGTGCTGACGTCATCAAATATGCTGACTTAAGGGTTCTGTTAAATGTTTTAAGGGTTCAGTTAAATGTTTTAAGGGTTGAATTAAAGTGTATAAGTGTTCAGTTAGATGCACCAATAATTTTTTGACTAATTTTCGAAAAAAATTTTGTGCTGACGTCATCAAATATGCTGATTTAAGGATTTTGTTAAATGTTTTAAGGGTTGAATTAAAGTGTGTAAGTATTCAGTTAGATGCAACAATAATTTATTTCACTTTGTATATTGAATATGATCATTTATTTCTTACTTACGAAATTTGTATATATGTTCAGTTTATTGTTGTAAATGTTCATATTGTTATTGTAAAATGTTTGCTATGTTTGTTGTATCTGTTCATTTTGTTTTTTTATTTAACTAGTTTAATTGAACACAAAAACTACGAAATCAAATTTCTGCTGCAACTAACTGAACACATAGAACTTTAAGTTCATTCCTTAACGTATTTAACTGAACACAAAACACTAAAATTCTAAATTATTGCTGCATCTAACTGAACACATACATACTTTTAAATAATCTCTTAACGTATTTAACTGACCACAAAACACTAAAATTTCAAAATATTGGTGCATCTAACTGAACACTTATGCACTTTAATTCAACCCTTAAAACATTTAACTGAACCCTTAAATCAGCATATTTGATGACGTCAGCACAAAAATTTTTCGGAAATTGGTCAAAAATTTTTGCTGACGTCAGCACGCGGAAAAAAAGCTTTTTAGGCCTGTTGGATGGCGCTGGTTCAATTGGATGGTTTTTTGTTGGATGGTGTATATAATTTCTGATACGATAAGGCCACAGAAATGATATACACCATCCATCAATTACCATCCAATACCATCCAACAGGCTTCAACAAGCCAAATTGGGCTTCAGCCATCAATTTCCGCGTGATGACGTCATCAATTTTTTTTCGAAAAAAAAAAATTTCGAAAATTTTTTTTGCGCTGACGTCATCAAATGTACAGATTTTTCTGTTCAATTAGATGCATCAAAGGATGAGTTAAAGTTGATAAGTGTTCAGTTAGATGCATCTTAAAATGGAATTTTCGTATTTTTTTGTTCAGTTAAACACGTTAAAGGATGAACTTAAAGTGTTTATGTGTTCAGTTAGTTGCATCTCAAAATTGAATTTTCACCTTTTTGTGTTCAGTTAAACACGTTAAGGAATGAATTTAAAATTTTATGTGTTTAGTTAGTTGCAACAAAATTTTAATTTTGTAGTTTTTGTGCCCAGTTAAACACGTTAAGGGTTTAATTTAAAGTGTTTATGTGTTCAGTTAGTTGCAGCAGAAATTTGATTTCGTAGTTTTTGTGTTCAATTAAACTAGTTTAGGGATTAATTAACATTGTTTATGTGTTCAGTTCAATACATTCGTAATTTGAACACTAATCATTTATTAAAAAACTGATCCCTTAAAGATACTAACTCAATGTCTCGCACCTTTTTGGACCCTGATCCTCGGAAGGGGGAAATGACCGGATACTCCCTCGGGGGAAAAAGATATTGCGGACGAGATACCCCTCGATCGTTTCAAAACTCAGACATCAATACCCACCTGACAAGGAATGGGGGTATTGACATGGTTTCGATCCTTTCGAGAGTTTGATTGTTTACTGCAGGTCCTTTTCTTCCAGTAGGCGCAAGCCCCTACTGTTAATTACGTCTGAACCAAGTCAAGAGCACCTCTAGATCGGGATAGTCAATAGACTAGGCATGACCGTTAGCATTCCAGCATTTTACTAAAAGACACTTGACATTAGAAGGACATATGCGAATGGTGACATGAGCGGAACAGATATTATAACCATGAGAGAGTTAACATAATGCAAAACATGATGCAAGGACATTTAGTTCATATTTGAGATTCCAAGAGATTTTTTTTTTGAGTTTGGTCATTTGACCCTATTTTTATATATTTGACAATTTCTTGTTTTATTCTCTTTAAACCATACGCATTGTAAGTCTAAAGAGAACGGACATAGACGTGTAAAGTTTCGGTATTCTGATATATTAAAGCTTCAACTACTTTAAAACTTCAACATATCAACGTATTTAAACTTTGGTCTGTTTGTTGACGTGTTAGAATCAAGGTTATCAGACGTTTCTGGAAACCCAGGCATTAAAGTACGTAAAGGTTCCGGCCCTTGAACGTGTGTCGATTTTGGTCAACTATTGACGTGTTGAATTTCTGGCCCCGTGACGTGCAAGAGTTAGGTTATAGAACGTTTTAAACTCTGGTATTAAGGCGTGTTTAGAAATTCTGGTCACTTCGGACATTTTAAACTTTGGTCTTCATATATTCTAGAATTTACCAAATTCTGATTTTCAGGCGTATTTAAAGTTTGGTCCCTGGATTTTGGAAGTTTTATGTAATCATAGAATTTTGTTTATAGATTTGTATAGCTTTGGATTTAGGCCCGAATCTTGAGTCTGGATTTTCTGGATCCGGGTTTGATTGAATCTTCCTGGGTTTGGTTTTGGATTTTGGGTTTTCTGGATTTTAAGTTTGGATTTTCTTGGATTTTAATTGGGTTTGTATTTCTGGATTATTTTTTATTTGATTTGGGTTCGAATTTTTGGATTTGATTTGAGCTTGGGTTTGGATTTGACTTGAGTTTAGGTTTTGAGTTTCAAATTTTGAGTTTAGGTTTTGGATTTGACTGGATTGGGTTTTGAATTTAAACTGAATTTGAGTTTGGATTTTTGGATTTAACTGGAGTTTGGGTTTTGGATTTGAACTGGATTTGAGTTTGGTTTTTTTTTTGATTTAACTGGAGTTTGGGTTTTGGATTTGACTTTTGGGTTTTGGATTTATTCTTAACGGTAGTTACAGTTTAATTGTACCTGCTGTCTAAAAAATTTTGAAGTACTTGTTGTCCAGACATATCTGTCATTTTGAAGTACCTGCTGTCAAAGGGGTTCATACCCTTACACTTTTACATAATTCAAACTTTTGTGTGTTTTGTGTTTATTAATTTTAATCATTTTTCATAACTTTATTTTTAATTCCCTTTTGGTTAGGAATTTGAACTTGGAGTGTTATAGAAAAATGTTCCTCATATTTTTCTGGACATTTTGGTATTTTATGGGAACTTTCTGAACTTTCTAACTATTTTTAATGCATTTTTGAAGTTTCTGAATTTTAGGAAATTATAATTGGATATTGAATTTGCTGTTTTGTATTTTGCTTGTCAATGACCCGACACATATGAGGAGCCACAGAAGATCTGGGGGCAACTGAAACTGAGTCTGGCTGCTTGGTCCACACGCGCGCTCATGAACCGAGTTCACGCGAGGCTTTGGTTTGTTTCAACCCTTCTCCCTCCCATGGATTTCTTCCGTCGACTGGAGCTGTCCAGTATTTTATCGCTGACGAGCTCTCGTGACCCTCCGGTTGGTCCTTTGCTGTGGAGCGTCGCAGTGTTCTCCTGGGTTCAGTAATGCCGCCCATTTGAGTCATATCCCCTGATTTGAGGAATTTTGGCCATGTCTTTGATTGCGTCCGATGATGGCCCTGCGGTTGCCGGCGACGACTTTTCTACCAGAGACAATTTCTCAAGCATCGCGGAGTTTCTCTGAGATCGTCCCCTCTGACAATTGGTGCTGTACATTTCGTCTTGTAGTATTTTGATCATACCTTTGATTCAGGACTCAGTTTTTTTGGTCTGACAAGACGGCTAACTAAATCAAATTGGTCTTTACTAATAATGATCATCTCTAGTTAACATGATTTCAATCATAGCCACACACTTTAGATTATATTAAGACCTTTAATTTGATCATATTTATCAATCATACTTAAGGTACATAATACAGTAACCAGAAATTTAAATGCATATTTTTATTTTTAATATCCCATAGTCTATCAAATATTAAGTTTCAAGATGGATTTTTTTTTTTTATTTTTTAACGCCGAGTATTTATACGTATGCCATATACAGTCTCCAATGCAGTTCAGGATTCTCAATACATGTTTAAACTGTATCATTTGATGTCCTATAAATGCTCATACTTAGTTTTTTTGGGTGTGTATGTGAAACCGTGTGTAAAACCACATGGGGAATATAAGGTGCCATAAAAAGAACTCAAGTTTAGTAACAAACGACATTAACTACACCTACTCTTTGTTATATTTTTTTTTGAGATTACGAGTTTATTATGTATTATGCAAACCTTTTTGTAACCAAAAGAAACTTAATCCATATATACTTTCTGAAAATTTGAACTTAAATCAAGATGCAAATACTTCTCTCCTTCTTTTTTTGTTGTAGGGGTAATGCTTACTGATGATACTATAGCAACAGGACTATACAATCTTATTCATAGGTGATATCAAATAGATTCTGGTGTCAAAGGACAGATGTGAATATAAGTTCTAAATAACCATACATGCACCCTATTTGCATCCTTTGTGTGCAATGAAATCTTCATGGACTAATCTATGCATGCAATAGGATATAAGGCATGAGACTCGACTATAATAGGTGTAAGAACAAAACACTCAGACCTGTTTTTATGTTTAATGCAAGATACAAGTTAAATTTATTTGTTTGAACACAGCAACCATATGATTAGACTTTTAGTGGAAAGACTTGTGCATGCAGACCTTGGGAGTACATTTTTTTGTAAATCATGACTAGAGTTTGTTGAAGCTGACCCTTTTATGTGAAATTGAAGCTTACAGGTTTGCCTTTAAGCTAAATAAAATAAACGCTTATGAAATCCACATGTAAGACTCTCATAAATGTGAACATACTTCAAAATGCAAAGAAAACAAAAATCATTCTTAAAGCTCTTAAAACGTATCAAACTTTATTCTGCCACTTTCTCTTGTTATTAGATGCGAGTTTATTTCTGTAACATTGAAGATATATGAAATTTCAGAATACAGGATTTTTGAGTATGTAGTTTCCTTTTTTAACGAAAATTAATCTTAAACTAAGAACAGCAAAACAGTTTTAAACAGATTTATAAGGTCTCTCCACCTTTATATTTATTTGCTTATTCTAAGTTTCTCTTCCCCCCTTTTTTTTTATTGCCTTGTTATATAAGAAATATGACAGTGGAGATATAATGATGACTACAAACTGGATGTGTGAAACCCATGGTTAACAGTGACTTAATTACTTATGCCAAAAAAATCCATCTACGTGTTTTTAGCGTCTCACAAAATGCATTTATTATTCCATCTTAATATCTATACTCCTTACTGTGATAAAGCCCGAAACTCACTCATTAGTATCATTCTTATTTTGACTGCTTTTTTTTATTTTAGCCCACTTAAACTTCTGTTAGTTTGCTTAATCTATAACTAGGCTAAACCATGGAGACGGAGTCTAGTGTCACGCACTCCATGATATAGCCCAATTCACAGCTTAAGCAATCTAACTAGAAGAGAAAGTAAAGCTGGATTATACTGACTTCGTGACAAATATACCATTTAAATGCAAAATAAATGCGACATGATATTCTTAAATATGCATATTCCTTAATTAGAGAACCTATGTGGTGTCTCTGGAGGCGGAGTCTATTGTCACGCACTCCAGAGAACCCATGGTTCATACTCCAAAAATGCAATGCACAGTTTCATGGAAATTGTTTTGTTTAACTCAATCTTGCTAAAATCATGTTCAATGTTGGCGGAGACGGAGTCTAATGTCACGCACTCCACCAACACTGTCCCCAATTCTTGCAAGAACAAGTGTGAAAAGAGATGAATAAACGAAAAGAAAAAAAATCTAGAGAAATATGCATGCCAGAAAAGAAGAAACAACAGATGAACAGAAAACATTTCTTTTTGTTTAAATTTGGAGGCCATTACAATTTATTTACCTTAAACAAAATTTTTACAGCAATTCGACTAAGCAAAAGAACAATTGGCCTCCTCCTTTCCTGTTGGGGAAGATGGCATTATATAGAGGAACTTCCAGGGTTTGGCTTCAACTTCTGGCGCCAGGTGGCAGCATCTCTTTTTTCCTGATCTTGATCAAGGGCTTAGATGTGCCTATGGATTTGCCGCCTTACTTTGTAAACACTTCTCCACTTCTGATTTTCACCTTCAATTACACCCTCCAGTGAATGCTTGCCACTTGGCAATCATATGCTTGCAGCAGCTCATTTGTTTCACTCTTTACTCTTTTCTTGCTTGTCAATTTGGAGAGTATGACAGGTGGGGCCCATGGGATTTGATGCTTGTCATACTAGAAGGGCGTTTTCTACTATTTCCTACTGGAGGCACGCTTAAAAGAGGGTTGCTCTGGGGTTAGCTGTACAGAGGACAGGTGGCATGCATCCCTGCCTCCATAGGTAGTCAAGGGTATGGATAGTTTGGCGAAGGCATCATCCTTCTGAATTCGTAGCTGCAGCTATGTTGCATAGGTTTCAGGGGGTATTTTCCCTGTCCTCCATTTGTGTAGCATTTTATCTTCATGCACACTGAATTGGAGGCTCCATTAGCCTCTATAGGATTCCAATTATATCCTTTGGCATTGGCATATCTTTTTTTTCAAGAGGAGGGTATAATTGGTAATATAACCGCCTTTTACCCATCATTTGACAGTTGGTTCTTTTTAATTGGTGACACCTCTATGCTTGCTGTTTCCAATTCAGCTTTGTACATACGAAGGTTTGTGCTGTCTCCTTGTGACTAACCAATTAATTGGGATGGTACACTCTCTTATGTCAGATGCTGCCTTTTCCTTGGTTAAGCAACCAGTAACTAGGTAACTCATATCGAAATTCACTTATCAGAGGCAAGTTTAATCATCAAAGGTGCTGATTGTTCACATCCCTTGTAGAATATGTACAAACATAGCTTCTGACATCAGTTTATGGACATTTGCCTTAGGGATTAGACACCACTAATAATCTGCTAATATTTTATAATTGCTTTGGCCATTCTTTTAGCATCTCTGCCACTCAATTAAATATTTTTCTATGATGCAACTTTCAAAGGGCATAGTGGTCATTTAGTGGGGTTTATGCATTCTATCCATATGTTACATCCTTTTGTCCTCTCTTCCAATTACTGATTTGCCCCCTGGGGCCCATCCAGAAGGATTCATGCGTTGCATCTGCATGAGCATTCTTTGATTTTTATGCTTTCACTTTCTGTCACCTCCTGAACAGCATTTAACTCCTGTACTATGAAGGGGACAAAGCCATCACAATTCTTTTCATCAACGGCTGGAATTGAAGAGGTGAGCTTACCCCTCCACGGCCAAGAGAATCTCTACAGTCATAGACATCCTTTTTCCAGACGTAGGCTGCAAAAAGTGCACTGACTTCTTTGTTTGCTTTCCTTCTTCCTCTTTTCATCCCTTTATACACTGGACCCCTCCAGTGCACATGAGAATTTGAATTTCATAACGCTGTATCATGCTTTTTACATCGGCTGAGTGCATATCCCTGTTGGTATACATATGAGAAGCGCTAAGTGAGGATATTTCGTGTCACCTCTCCTTCCACACCATCTCTTTCTGTCTGCTTCGAGTCTGACACCATGGCTGGTGGCACTACCCTCCCCTTTCGACAAAATTAAAGTCTGTTGATTCGTTATTTCTCCTCCTATTCCATTAAAACAACTGTTAAGGTAAAACATTTCATCAATTTCCTATCATCTTCTCCCAATTTTACATTTCCCTTCTCGACATTTATCCCGAGTCCCTTTCAAATTATTCTCCCCCAGCATCTTTCCCTTGTCGAGTTCGGTGTCGTTAGACTCAGGGACTCATCGCCTATCGAGCGGTGCCTTTAATTGGGGACGAGGTGGTCGGAATCGCCGGCGGGGTTCCTTTCTCCATCAAGCGTGCGCAGCTTCCTCTTCGAGTAAGCTTTTCTTTTATATTTTTTTCTCTTTTTTTTTTTTTTCTATTAACGGTAACCAGGGGCCCGCGTCGTCGACCAATGATAGGTCGACACGTGTCAGACTCGCTGTTGACTTGATCGAGTCATCGACAATTTGTTTCTTCGCGCGTCTATTTCAGACCTGGGCTTAGCGACAGGGAAATTAGTTATGGGCCGAATTGTAACGGATTGGTCATGGGCTGAATTTAATTTGAGCCGGCCCAGCCGTATAGGCCTGTTCTTTGTTTAATTGGTGTAGGTTTAATTATTAACTTCATTTTAATCATCCAATATACTCAATTGGTTTGGTAACCAGCCCAAGTATGTACTTGTCGGGTTGTTTCTGGTGCAGAGTCGCCTGTACTTGTTGTCATATTGCTCCATGTTTGTGTGTCGGGATTTTGTATTGCTCATTTTTAGCAATTTAATTGGGACCATCACGGGCTTGGCCCAAAACTTGATTAAATTCCTAGAATTATGTACGGTATTTTAACCATCCCATAATTCCTATTTTCAGGGCTTCCCCCTTTTCAATTAGTTGATTAATCAATTATGTTGGTTTCATCATATTTCACATAATTAAATTAATTAACTAATCATTCATTTGGCGGGTTTTGGCTTGAGTCCCTCAGAAAAGTGTATGGTGCGCACCTTTTACACGATTTCCATTTTTAGGGCCTCTTACATTTAATTAATTAATTAGTTATGTGAACATTAGTGTTTTTCACATGATTTAACTAATTAATTAACTAACTATTTTGTGGGTTCTGTTGTTTTATTTGTGAGTTTTATGCTGCTTGAAATGTGGGTCATAGTAACATTTTCTTCATTTGTAGGTTTCTCCAGATATTTCATCATCTCTACAAGTGGCAAAATTTGGAGGCAAACAAATGCCCCCCACCAGAGTGGAGTGTGAGGTATGATTCCGAACAGTCTACTCTGGTGCCCCCAGCCTCCAGCTTATCGTTTTAGAGTCGGGTATACTATTTGGTCATTCTTTGTTGTTATGTCTTTGCAGGTGACCATGGGACCTGTAGAGGAGATTTATAGCACTACCCCTCGCTTTGATTTTGTCAGGACCGGCTCTTACGGTCCCTCCGATGAGGCTATTACTGACTATATCGAGCATTACTTGGATCCTGAGAAGGTTCACAAGCGTCTTCACGCTAAGTGGAGGAATGCCATCCTTCGAGGGAGGGATAACTTTCATGGATTGCTAGCTCGTCATAACTGCTCTCCTGTATACTCCCAGCATGCATATCCCCGTTTGAGACCTGATCCCCCTTCTTATACTGAGGTACGTTCTCGTAGCCAGACTTATGATACATTTGTGGCTGGGAGTCAGCGTCGTATTGCTAGTGGGAGTTCTATCCGCACTTTTGAGGGTCTTTTCTTGGGTCCCGCTGGCAAGATTGGGTCTCGTCAGGATTACCATTTGCTGAGTACTGAGATGATAGAGGGTCATGTCATCCCGTGGTCTCCGGGAAGTTTGAATGTTCAGGGCGAACTTCGCTGTGTTCCGGGACAGACTGAGTGGACCCGCCATGTGCTGGGTCGTATGGGCTCATTGCTGAACGAGTTAGAGATTTTTGGGGGAGTGTCATTGGCCCTATTTCGATATACATGGGACCCTGTCATTCTTCGGGCCATGGCTACCAATTGGAACTATATAGACAACACATTTGTCTTGGAGGACCGACAGGCCACTATTGATCTCAACCAGATGGTTCGTTTACTAGGAGTTCCAGCTGATGGTTTGTTTTATGAGGAACGGGTCCCATCTGAGTTGGAGCTTTATGGCATGAATGATTATGGAGATTTTTTCCATAAGGATTCTTTACGAGCCGTTTTCGGGATCTATTATGAGATTGCTATGACCCGGTCTTCTCAGGGTTTGGGTCGAGAAGTTCCTTTCAAGGATTGGGTCGGCTATTTCATGGATAGGGTCCCACCAGAGAAGGCTAAAGGTTTTGCTAAACCTTTAGAGCCTGTTATACCAGGTTCAGATAAGACCTTTGCTCCCAGTCATTATGTCCCATGGGAGGAGTTGAGTTCTCGTGCCCTTGATCAGGATACTATCTTGACGGCATATCTTGCATGGTGGATATGCTACTTTGTGGTGGTTATGGAGCCTGCAGGCGTCATTAGGCCCGGGGTATTTGTTATAGCTGACGCATTAGTGCGAAAGCGTAAGGTGTCTTTGGCTTCGGCTGCTTTGGTCAACACCTATCGCTCGTTACGAGAGCTCACATCTTCCAGAGACCCTTCAAGAGCATATGTTGTTATGCCTTTACACATTCTGCATGGGTGGTTTAATGTGTATTGGGGTGGATGTTATGCTCCTTCTACCTCTCGGGGTTTGCGTGGGTCGAAGCCAGCTCTCAGTCTTATCGCCGGTTCTTCTGTTCATCCCCCGGATCAGCTCACTGCACACCGGTTCTTCTCCCAGAGCAGCCAGTTTATTACCGAGTATCGTCCTGAAGCCTTTTCGCAGGGTTGGCCTGCAGCTACTGGCAGACTTTATCGGTTTGAGGATTCTAAGACATCTCGTGAGGGTGCTTTTCCTGGATTACTTTCTCGGAGGAATCGGCGAGCA
Source organism: Rhynchospora tenuis (assembly GCA_027725995.1). NCBI lineage: Eukaryota > Viridiplantae > Streptophyta > Magnoliopsida > Poales > Cyperaceae > Rhynchospora > Rhynchospora tenuis. The sequence goes on along the minus strand of CM050889.1, from coordinate 60,888,294 downwards.
CGTGAGCATGCCCTTGGGATTCGCGAGGGGTGTTTGATCATTCGCATAGGTGACCGAGTTATCTCTGAGGCTTATCTTCCTCAGAAGTGTGCATGGCAGTTCGGATATGACCAGGACGTTCCTTCTTCTTCACTCCCTGATCCTCCGAGGGATATATCTTTGAGGTACTGCGCAGATCAGGCCGCATTTGCATTACGTCTAGGTACTGGGAGCAGATGCGACGTGCCTGATGCTGAGAGAGAGGGTTGTATGACTATAGGTTATGATCGCTGGTTTAGAGGATGGGCCGTGATCCCTCACTCGTATTCTTTTGATCTCATCATGGAGCGAGTTTATCCGCCTACTCGGGTCATCCTGCCGGATTTGGATGCTTCTTTGGGTGGTTTTCGCCCCTTGAGAGCTACCCAGGGGGTAGATAGGCAACTTCCTCTTACTTTCCGGCCAGCTAGCTTCAGTGAGCTACCTTTATCTCTGGACGGCTCTATTCCAGGTATTCCTTCAAGCCTTGTATTTATTTTAGCTTGCATCTACCTTGCCTTTTCCTCTCTTCTTTATGTTGCATGTGTTTCCAATATCTCGAGCAGGTCTGGGAGAGTGCAAATTGGGGCACTTCTATTTTAAGCTCGAGAGTGGTCCCCCGACGGAGGACAGTTCGTCTCAAGCGTCTTGGTCTGGGCCTAAGAGTTATCAATTCTGGGCCATTTATACAGGTACTTGAGGTTCTTCCGACTCTTGTGTTCGTTTTCTTGCGTGTGTTTGGACTTACGAGGTCACTATGTTAGGTGCTTCTGCATCTGGGTCAGAGCCGGAGTCTGTGCTCGAGCCTGTGCCTGAGCCTATGTCTGATCCTTTGGCTCCTGGGGACGATCAGGGTTTATCTTCCTGTCCTTCGCCGGAGTATCCCGAGGAGCTTGCAGAGGAGGAGGCTCGCGCAGAGCTGAGGAAGAGATGCCGCGAGGATTCTCTGTCTTTAGAGGAGGTATCTCGCTATGAGTTACGGCCGAGACTGGGAGAGGGCTATTCTGGTATCAGATTCTCTATGGAGCCTCCCTTACTTACGCCTTTTACAGGTATGTCCTTTTCTTTACATTTCTTTCACTTTATCTTGTTTCCATGGTATTGTCTCATGTTTTGTGTCCAGGTACTTCATGTTCTGGACTGTGGGGTAGCGCCCTTGTTGCTGAGCCTAGTGCCGGTGGGACAGAGATGACGACTTCGCAAGAGACTATAGGGGCAGTTGCGGCGTCAGTCGCTGAGTCTGACGCCGAGGCTAGCGTGATTATGCTCTCTGAGGCGGAGGCTGGAGATGTTGAGGTAGAGATGGTGGAGATAGAGACACTAGAGGTACCATTTGAGGAGATGTTGTACCCTAGCTCTGCTATCCCTGCCCCATTTCTTGAGGATGACGATTCGTTTGTCCCGGATGACTCTTTGGCTATCGTTCCGGTGACAGTATTGGGATGTGAGCCAGCCCCTTTACCTCAGATTCCTCCGATACTTCGAGGATTAGGTACTGTACTTCCCCTTATCTGCTGTATTTTACTCATTTTGCATTTTCTGGCATTCATTATGAGTCAACTATTTTGCAGGGCGGCTCCCTCCTTGGCTAGGGGCCTTTGATGTTGACCTATGGGCCTCGGGTTTACGACAGCTATGCCGCCAGTACCAGTTTTCTGCTCGGAGCTTTGCTAGCATAAGCGAGCTTTCAGGTGCCATTCTTGGTGTGGAGCTGGAGATTCAGGAGACCATGGAGCCAGAGACTCAAGAGGCTGTGGAGCCGGAAGCTCAGGAGGATGTGGAGCTGGAAGCTCATGAGGATGCTGCTTTTGCCGTTCAGCCTTCCTCAGGTACCCTTAGTTTCATAATTCTTATGGGCGCAATAATGAAGCAAGCAGGGTAAATTTCTCATTCATTGACCTTCCTCTTTTTTTTGCAGGGAAGGATATGATTGACGCTCTATTTGATGACTGTGATTTACAGGCCCTTCACGACATCATCATGACAGACGCGGCCATAGGGACGGTGCCTTTGTCAGAGCTCTCGGTAGATTATTCTGAGTGGGCATCTGTCTTATGGGGTGTGGGCCCCCTTGACTTCGTCTCGCCCTTGGATGTTGGGACGAGTTATATCCCTACACCGGGAGTTGTGCTGACAGAGTTGTCTGGTCCTGAGAGTGTAGGGCTTGCGTCACCTGGTGGGACTGATGATGAGTTGCTGTCGGAGGATGATGACATAGAGAGGGTAGTCGTTGACATTGTGCTTGCCCTTCCTTGTCCTGGGATTCCTCTTGTGGATAGCCCGGTTGGTAGCGGAGCTACAGAGCCACTTTCAGGGGACACTGAGCCACTTTCTGGAGGTAGTGGTGGGACTGAGCCTTATCCTCAGGATGAGCCTGAGGTTGAGTCACCGGTTCTTTGATATCTTTTAGACATGATAGAGATTTGAGGGGTTACCGCACTCCTTGTATCTTCCTTTATCGCACTTTAGTCTTTATTTAGTCATGACATTATGCTTGTCTTGTTTTGTATGACTGTGTGAGACTGGATATTTGTAGCGCTTTGTTCACGCTTCTGTGATATCTTTCTGGATTATATCTTTCCATATTTTCCATCTTGTTTATCTTTCTGTGGTATTTTCCCTAATCGTGAAGCGATTAGTGCACAAGAATCGAACGCCTTTAGGTTAGAATCTCGGTATCACCGCCTCCCATTCTTTATCTAAACGTCGCGGCGACGTCGCCCTTTTCTGCTTTTGCTTTTAGGGTTTAGCTTTTGCAGTCTTCTTTCACCATGTCTGTCTCGAACCCAAAACGTCCCAGAGACGCCTCTAGCTCTTCGGTGGTGAGCCCAGGACCGACTGTTCCCAACTGGTCTTTAGTTCCTGACAACCGCTATCTTTTCCGGGATGCCAAAGCCTTTGATTGCCATATGCATAATACCGGAGGTGATAGGCGTCCAGTGGCTGACTGTTTTTTCTTTACTCCTGACGGCGCCATAACGGGTCAGCCTAAGAGCCTACTTGATGGCTGGTTGAATGCGTGGAGTCTTAAGGGTTTGACTTTATTCAATCGCCCTTATTATCCTTCGATTGTGCGCCTGTTTTATGCCAATCTTAGGGTAGCATTCGATCACTTTGGGGTCCCCTCTGCTTCATCCTATCTATTCGGCAGAGAGTTCCATATAGTGAGAGAGGGTTTGGCTGCCCTTATCCAGGCTACCGAGAGTCTAGGTGGCATGGCCGTGTATGCCTATGAGTATTGGCCTCAGGGTTTTGGGACCTTTGGCGCTTGTCGTCGCTGGTTCAAAGCTCGTCCTTATGAGAGAGGTGCCGAGGTTGTATCCACCGAGCACTTGCCTGCTCTTCATAGGTACATTCACACTTGCATTTTTCTTTAACTTGAGCATTTCTGACTTTACCAGGTTTATTTGTAGGGCTCTTTTTCTGGTGGTGACTCAAATTCTCTTCCCGCAAGGGAGTCTGACCAACCTTTCTCGACCAGGCGGTCTGTTTTATCTTCGCCCGTTTATCCGTAGACGTGACAAGCCTGATTTGGCTAGCCTGATCCTTCAGCATATGCATCAAGCAGTAAGGTTCACACATGGATGTTTGCCTTATGGTCATCTAGTAGCGGCCTTGATACATCGAGCCCGGATCCCAATGCCTGATATGTTGTGGGGAAGGCCTGTATCCGAGAGGGACATGGTGTACTGTCGCAACCTTCTGGATGTTTTACCCTCTTTTGGGTGGGTTGATGACCAAGACGGTCATTTGGTGCCCGACCCCAATCATTTGGTTAATGGATATATCTTGCAGGAAAATGCTGCCGTGAACCAGTACAGTCCGATAAGAGAAGCTTCTTCTCCCTCAGATGACGGGTCTGCTATTGGAGACCCTCCGCCAGCTCAAGTTTCACTAGATCAGCAGCTTGGGGAGTTACATGCGCGTCTAGAGGCTATAGAGGTGATGCTCCAGTCGCTGTCTGAGGCTGTTAACAAGTTGGCAGGGAATGTGGCCCTGCCCCCTGCGTAGGCGTCTTCTTTCTGCATTATATTTTTGATGACAATGTTTACTGTTTACTGTTTGTTGTTTTGATTGTTTGGTTGACTATTTGTTCTTGTCACTGAATTTTTAATTGGTTGTGGCTTGCTTGTTTGGGTGATGATACATCTGCTTTGAGGCAACTGCAGGGATGTATTCTGGATGTATGCATATGTTGGCGTGCATATACGCATTTGATCCTTGTGGATGTGCTTTCGGACCTCTGTAACCTTTTAGGTTATGGTTTAGGTAGGGTCCATAAAATTATTGACACAGCCGGCGGGATTTGTCATTTGCGTACATTATAGGAATATGCATACACATACAATTGTCTGAAGCGTAGCTTTAAGCATGAACTATGAGACTGCTGTTTGGATATACGCATATACTTTGTGAATGTGCATACACGTATACCTGTTTTGGGATAGAATGTCAGGCGTGGCTCGTGGGACTTGTTATTTGAATATACGCACATATTATAAGAATATGCGTATATGTATAGCTATTTGAGGTATAGCTCTAGGCATGAACCATGGTTTGAATTTCTTTTATCGTTTGATATCGAGTGGAAAGGACGACTTATGAAGCCGTGAGGGCAAATCGTCTTTAAGACTCCTACCTTACTAGGGGACATGGTGGATTGGTGAGGCTCACGCCCTCAGATGTGCTTCATGGGGCGTGTCCTCGGTGTTTTCAGCTACCACAAAGGTTTGAGCCTCCTCAAACACCTTTTCGCTTTCAGGAACCACACAGGCTCCTTCATAAAGCGGATTTTAAAATGTTGGGTCAGTGTCCCTTGGTCTGCGTATTCGAAAGCCACACAGTCTTTCTCAACACAAGTTAGGGCGTTAGACTTACGTCTTCAAGTGTCTTCTTTAGAGTTCAAGACGCAGAACTTTTGGTCATCCTTTTTAACAGGTGAGATGAACAGGCACCCGGTATCTTGTTTAAAGCACAAAGCACAAAGCTCTGGACATCCTTTTATGGAGGTGGGAGATGTATATTTTCTTTAGTGGGGATTTTATAGGAGAAATGCTTTAAGGATGTCCAGAAGGACAAGGCATTTCTTTTACGAGTTTTTTAGACCGGTGGGACAAAGGGTTAAAACATCAAACATGAAGCACGGTGCCAGTTTGATATTGGAGAGGTTCTTCTTTGCTTCTCCTTTTGTCTTGAGCATGAGATACCAATTCGGGATGCGGTGCCGATTGATACCAACATTTCTGGATGAAGTACTAACCACGAGGCACGAGGTTGGTCTGAATATTTCACCAAGTATTGCTGATTTAGATCCCGACCAGGTTTCCTTTGGATTTGGATTTGGTTAATGGCTTTGGGTTTGATTCTAGATTTTATTAGTTCATGTTTTAATTTTGAGGTTTCGCGTTTATTTTTGGCGCTTGACTTTGTGTGAACCATGAGATCTGTTTGTTTAGTTGGATACATGCATATATATAGAGATATGCACACATGTATAGTTGTTTGAGGTACAACTTTAATCATGAACCGTGTGTTTACTTGGATATATGCATATATATAGAGATATGCATATATGCATACATATATAGTTGTTTGAGGTACAACTTTAATCACGAACCGTGGGATTGTTTCTGAGCTGTTTGAGGTACAGCTTAAGTATGAACCGTGAGATCTGTTTACTTGGATATATGCATATATATGGAGATATGCATATATATATATATATATAGTTGTTTGAGGTACAACTTTAATCATGAACCGTGGAATTTATCGGGTATGTTATTAAGTGTAAAGGTCGACTTATGGGGCCACAGGGACAAATCGCCTTTGAGATCCCTACCTTACTAGGGAACATGGTGGGTTGGTGAGGCTCACGCCCTCAGATATGCTTCATGGGGCGTGTCCTCGGTGCTTTCAGCTACCACGAAGGTTTGAGCCTCCTCAAGCACCTTTTCGCTTTCGGGAGCCACACAGACTCCTTCATTAAGCGGATTGTATTTTTGGGTAAATTTCACCATGCCCCATGTATTCAGGAACCACACAGGCTCCCTCAACATGGAGTCTTTATTAGGTAAGTTTCACCGGTAAGTTTCACCAATTTTGTGTCTCACTGTTGTGAGAACAGTTGTGTCATTCCCTCGTGGGCCTCGGCCCAGTTGGCAATGAAATCTTCTTCTGGACGCCGTTGAGGTTTTGCATGTTCTGGAGGTTGGTTTTGGCTATAATATTTCTTGAGATATCTCCCATTTAGGACTGGCAATGGGTGTTCTCCATTTTCCGTGGCTAAAAGGTAGGCGCCTCCATCATAGACTTGATCAACTATGAAGGGGCCTTCCCAGTTTGGTGCAAACTTGGGGCCATGGTGTCGGCCAATGATTGGTCGCCTTAGTGCCAATACCAATTCACCCTTTCTGAATGCTCTTGGTCTTGCGAGCTTTTCATAGGCCCGCGTCATTCGAGCTTGATATAACTCCAGATTTTGTTGCGCGATGAGTCTTCTTTCATCCATACCATCCAACTCTTGAAATCTGAGTTGCATTTGTTTGGTCATGGGGATTTCTGAGGCCATGGCTACTCTCAGTGAAGGGAGTTCAACCTCAATGGGCAGAACCGCCTCGGTCCCGTATACCAAGGAGTATGGAGTGGCTTGAGTGGGAGTTCGGTGTGTAATCCTGTATGCCCATAGTGCTTCTGACAATTTGTTGTGCCAGTCTTTCTGATTATTCCCAATAGTCTTTCGAAGGATTTTTATCAGTGTTTTGTTGAATGCCTCGGCCAATCCGTTGGCTCTAGGGTTGTACACAGAGGAGTATCTCCACTCAATGTTGTATTTCTTGGTGAATTCATCAACTCTTGTATTCTTGAAGGCAGTTCCGTTATCGGAAATGATTTTCCTGGGAGTGCCGTATCTGCAAAGGATGTGGGTGGTGAAGAATTTCACTACCTCTGAGGCTTTGACTTCTCTATATGACCGAGCCTCGGCCCATTTCGAGAAGTAGTCAGTTGCTGCCAAGATGAATCGATGCCCATTCGAGGCTGGAGGGTCAATGGGACCTATGATGTCTGTTCCCCAAATCTCGAAGGGCCATGACACTACAGTCGGGTGCAGTGCATTTGGATGCTGGTGGATGAAATCCCCATGTATTTGGCACATATGGCATTGTCTGGAGAAGTTTTCGCAGTCGGCGATCATCATGGGCCAATAATAGCCCAGCAATTTGATATGGACCCGCATTCTGGAACCTGATTGGTGAGATCCACATGCCCCGGCATGTATTTCTTTCATCACTTGATAGCCTTCATTTCTGGTGATGCATCTCAACCATACACCTTCATAAGACCTCCAGTACAAAGTGTTGTTAACATAGACATATCTCAGAGCCCTTTTTCTGATTTGTTCTCGAAGTCCCTTGTTTGCGGGAAGCTTTCCTTGTTGGAAGAAGTCGAGGAAAGGTTTTCTCCAATCTTCATCATTGGTATCTTCAATAGCCATGGATTGAGTGCTTTCTCCCCATTCTTGTATGGTTTCTCCTTCCCATGTCGCTACTTCCATGAACAGCGTACTTTCCTCATTTTCCTCTAGAAGTTTTGGAAAACAGGGGAATAGTGACCTTCTTCGATGAACCAGGATTTGAATTTCTTCCTGATCGGGATCACTGAGTTCATTGGCCAAGCGAGCCAGAGCGTCGGCTTTACCATTCAAGGACCTGGGCACTTTTTCCAGTATAATGTCAGTGAACTTGGCCATAAGCTCGAGAGCCTTCTCATAGTATTTTACTAACTCCGGCTTTCGTATTTTGAACTGTCCCTCCAATTGACTGAGTATCAGCTGGGAGTCGCCGAAAACTTTCATCTTTTCAACACCCATATCCAAAGCCATTTCAAGTCCTGCAATGAGGGCTTCATACTCAGCTTCATTGTTGGTGCGTGGTTCTGTCAGACTCAAGGCATATCTGATGATCCCCTTTTCTGGTGTAACAAAGACCAAGCCTACCCCGGCTTGCCGTTTAGGTAAATCTGGTTTGACTCCTGGTTGAATGGAAGAAGACCCATCGAAATACATCTTCCAATAGCCTTCTTTAGTATCCGTATGCAGAGTCTCTTCATCTGGAAAGTCACATGCTAACGGGGAATCGTCTGGTATGGGGTGAGCGGCCAAGAAGTCAGCTAATGCTTGTCCTTTGATCGCCTTTTGGGGCGCATAAGTTATGTCAAACTCCATTAAGGCAACCGCCCATCTTGCCAATCGACCAGTGAGCATGGGTCGAGTCATGAGGTATTTCAGGGGGTCAGTTTTGGAGATCAACGTAACCCTGTGTGCCAGCATATAATGTCTGAGTTTCTTGATTGCAAAGACAAGGGCTAGGCAATGTTTTTCAATTGGGGTATAGGCATGTTCCGCTCCTACCAGCATTCGACTAAGGTAGTATAAAGCATTTTCTTTTCCTTCCTCATTTTCTTGGGCAAGTAGTGCCCCCAGTGATCCGTCCAATGCTGTAGTATAAAGGATGAGGGATTTTCCTGGAATGGGCGCTGCCAAGACTGGTGGGTTCAGCAGGTATCGCTTGATGTCTTCAAACGCCTTTTGACATTCGTCGTCCCATCTGAACGGGACATCCTTCTTAGTGAGCCTGGTGAATGGCTTGATTTTGCCTGAGAGATTAGCAATGAATCTTCTGATGTATGCCAATCGCCCCTGTAAAGATCTGAGTTGCTTGAGTGTCTTGGGAGGTGGCAACTCTTGGATGGCTCTGATCTTCTCTGGGTCGATTTCTATGCCACGATGTCGCACCACGAAACCGAGAAATTTGCCAGAAGAGACCATGAAGGCACATTTCAAAGGGTTGAGTTTCAAAGTGTGAGCTCTCATTCGGTCAAACATTAGCCTAAGGTTGGCCAGATGCTCTTCGTGTGAGTGAGATTTTACCACCAGATCATCGACATAGCACTCCACGACTTTGTGTATCAAGTCATCGAAGATCTTGGTCATGGCTCTTTGATACGTGGCCCCTGCATTTTTCAACCCAAAGGGCATGACTTTGTAGCAGAAGATGCCAATTGGTGTGCGAAAAGCTGTATGCTTTTGGTCACCTTCATCCATCTTGATTTGGTTGTACCCAGAATGTCCATCTACGAATGAGTACACCACATAGGAGGAAGTATGGTCCACTATGATTTCTGTCACAGGTAGAGGAAAATCATCTTTTGGGCACGCTTTGTTCAAGTCTCGAAAATCCACACAGATCCGGATTTGTCCATTCTTTTTCTTAACTGGGACAATGTTGGCGACCCAATCAGGAGTTTCTTCTTCTCTTATGAAGCCGGCGTTGATCAATTTCTTGACTTCGGCAATCACTTTTTCTTCAAGTTCAACCCTCATTCTCCGAGGGCCTTGCTTTACGGGTTTGATTTCTGGATCTATTTTTAGTTTATGAACAGCTACAGCGGGGTCCAATCCTGGCATTTCACTGTAACTCCAAGCAAAGCAATCCCGATACTCTTTCAGGAGCTCTATCAGATTTCTTTCAACGTCTGGATCAAGAGAGGTACTGATGAAGGTAGGTCGAGGATCTTCCTCGGTGCCCAGATTTACTGACTTGAGTTCATCAATGGTGCTTTGACCTCCTTCTTCCAATTCTTTCGGGGCATTCTTGGCAGCTAAGATAAACTGTTCGCCTTTTGATATTTCAGGTTCAGCCTCGAGGGTTTCTTCTTCCCCCTCGGCTTCCTTTATGGTGACCCGATGACAGGTATGCCCTTGATTTCTGGCTCCCTTGTATCGAGACCTACCGGAGTGTGAGCCTTGGTTCCTATCATGTGGCTCTTCTGTTTCTGCTTTCTTTGTATGGGAGTGAGATTTCTCTTTTTGATATCTGCCACTTCGACTTTCTGCCCAATGATGCGACATTTGGTCCTGCAATTTGAGGATCTCTTGTTGACAGGCGGCCTCGCCTTGTGCACTTCGCCGACATTTTTCTCGGAGTTTGTCGTTTATCTTGTACTCTTTCTCCAGACTATTGGCTGTTTCTTGCCTCAATCGTTCTAAGGTGAGGATTTGATACACATGATGTTGTTCTCTTCTTTGAGAAACTTTCCTTTCTTCCTGGTACCTCTCCCACAACCTTTCTAGTTGGGCGCGTAGGTCTGATTTTTCGACTATAAGGCGGGACATTTCGCACTCGAGCCTTTTATGGGACTGAATCAGATTCTGAAGAACATCTTGAAAACATTCTTTCATTTCTTCAATTGAGATCACCTCTTGTATTGGCAAGCCTCCGTCAGGGCCATCTTTCTCATTGCTAGTTTCAGGATTCTCATTCTTTTCTTCTAACATGTCGGATATAGTGACCCTGTGGCATGTGTGCGACTGAGCATCTTCCGATTGGGCTTGATTTTTAGCAGAGACGAGGGCTTCTTTGGTCTCCCTTACCACTCGGCTGAGTGTCTCTATTTCTTTTTGGTAAGACAAGTTCTTTTGAGATATCAGAATTATTCTATCCTTGGCTCTTTCACCAGCGTCCTGGAGTCGGGTTATCTCCTGACGTAGTTTGCTGACTCGCCATTGGAGTTCCTTTATCTTCTCTCGGCATGCTTGATTCTCTTGTTCTTTTGTCGCTATCTGCCGACTAAGATCTTGGTTTCGTGCAATCAGACGTTCCATGGAGCGCTCGACATCTTGTTGCGAGCGAACCATCTCTTGGAAGCGCCTTTGGAGCACATCAAACATGGTCATCTCATCGGAGGCTTGTCCTCTGGAGCCACTTCTCCTCCATGTCTCAGTGGAGGAGACATGGCGGCTTGTGTGTACTTGGCTACTTTTGGATGTTTTGGGTTTTGATGTTCCTAGTTGTGTGTCGAAACCAAGGCCCCGGGTGTTAGAAGTCTTTCCATTGAGCTTGGTCACTTCGTTTGAATCACCATTCCAAAGCTTTTGGAACATCTCGACCCGCCTTTTAGAGACTGGCTCCAAACAATGAGTCCGTTGGAACAGGTCCTTCAAGCGAGCATCGGTATTTCTTTGTAACTTGGGAGGCATTTTGGTTTCACTTTCACTTTCTTCTAGCCATCGTTTGCAATCCTCGGAAGGAGTTTGGCCATTCTCTGGGTCAACTTCTCCTATTTTGACAAAGTGAATGCTAGGGTGGATCACGGTCCCGTATTCCACTTCTTCGATTTTCGGTGGGACGGTGAATGTTTTCAGCTTGGAGATTCTCTCTCTCTCGCGAGGAGTGAGATCTTTGCAATGTTCCATGGGCATGAACTCCACAGCTAAAGAGCTTTGACCTTCTCCTTCGCTTCCTGAGTCTTTACATGGGCGAACTGGGGTATGGACATCATCTTCAGCTTTTTCAGAAGATTCTGGCTCACTATCACTTCCCCACAACATTTGGGTTGTTTGCGACTTGATGGCTGCCTTGAGTACCACCCTTTTTACTGCCTCTCTAACAGCGTCTGAAGAGGCGGTATTCTTTGTGGATGCTGCCCCCTGTTCGACCTTGGGCTGGTAATATTTTGCATCATCCAATTCGGCTTCGTGTGCTTCAAAAGGTCGGTCATCGCCCTTGATTACACATTGTCTGCCATCTCGGGTGAACTTGACACATTGATGTAGGGTGGAAGGGACCAGACCATTTTCATGGAGCCATGGCCTCCCCAATAGCGCCTTGTAGGTGGTGTCAGCCTCTATGATAAAGAATTTCACGGGCGTCACAATTTCACCAAAATCTATGTCGATGATGGTGGACCCCAAGGCCTTTTGGTATTGATGATTGAACCCGTGAATCCGGATTTTGTCTTTCTTGGTTTCTCTGATGCTGAGTGAGAGTTGAACCAAGGTTTTCAATGGCATGATGCTAATGGAAGACCCTGGGTCAACCAGAATTTTGTTGACCTTTTTACCATATATGACCCCAGTGGTGTAGAGAGGCCTGTTGTGGTCTGCAGTTCCGGCCATCAGATCTTCATCAGTGAAGGTGATATGTGGCTCTGACTCAATTTGTGCTACTTCCTCCCGGGCTTCTTGAGCAAAGTATGCTTGGAAGCTGGCGGGGTTTTGTAAGGCATATATGAGAGATTCGCGGAGCTCTTGTGACACCATGAGAGCATCAAAGACACTTAGCAAGGCCGGTATTTTACGCAAGTGTGCTACCACATTGTAGTCACCTACGGTCATTCTGGGCCTGCTGCGATTTACTCCTACATTTCTTTCAGCGGCTATCTCCTCCGGAACGCTCCGTCTGTTGTGAGGGACATCCCTCGGGGGTTGTCTTTCAGGTACTCTGGTACCAGACCTCAAGCTGACATTGCATTGTCCCTTTTGTTTCGGTTGGATTTCGGTTTGAGCCCGTCGGGCCACCGGACTTGGTCGACTCGGGGAAAATGGTGCAATTCCCTCCTCCTCAGTCTCATTTTCCTCAGAATCACTTCCGAAGGGCATGGTTGTCATTGGACGGGTAGCCATTGCAGTTGGCTCCTCCTCCGGACCGTCATAGTCCGACTTTTCTGAGTCTTCCTCTTCTGAATTTTCGGGATCCGGGTACCAAGTCGTGGCGTGGCACTCTTCTCCTTCTGTTTCTTCATCTGAGGTCTTGCCATCATTATTGGGCCAGGCTAGACATTCGTCTCTGGAATGGCCCCATTCCTGATGATGCTCACAGTATTTTTTGCATCCTTTGGGCCTTTATGGCTTGTGGGCTCGTTCGACGACATTCTGGTGCTTTTGTGGAGCACTCTTTCTATGTCTGTCGGGCTCTGTCTTTTCGAGCAGAGGTAATGCGGCTTGTGAGGAAGTCTTCTTCTTATTTCTTTGGAGTTGGCCATGAACATGAATCCATTTTGGTAGCTTCTCAGCTCCAGAGGAAGGTTCTTCTATCCTGCGCAGCTTCACATCGATATGATACTTCCCTTTGCGAGGAGTTGCGCCCTCTTCTTTTGTGGCGCCTGTTTTGCCCCTATCTTCTTTGGAGGGTCGGCTGTATGAGCTTTCGCCTTTCTCCATCTTACCGCCATTTGAGCCAGCTGATGGGGAGTAGGTTTGAGTTTTGTCGCGTTTCTTTTTCTTTTCTGCGACTGGCATTGGTGCCTTCCCTTTTCCTATAGGTTCGTTGTTCCTGGCTGAGGGTTGATGACCTTCTTGGATAGAAATGCCTACTTCCCTCCTCCTAGGAGGAGGTGGTGTCTCAGCTGGCTTTTCCGCCTTGCTTTGTCTTCGCCTCTCTTTTCTTTTGGTTTTCGCCTCGAGACGTTGTCCTTCCATGACACGAGCCAACTTGTGCTCTATTTCCATGAGCAACCTTCTATTGTCAGACCATTCCCCTATGCTCATTCTTTGTAGCATTCGGAGGAGCTCAAGAATGATGTCATTTTGTCTAAGCACAGTAGCGAGGGTATTTTCTAAGGCACCGACCTTTCTTCTGATCCTCACTATTTCACTTTGATCGACCATTGGGTTTTCTTGCAATGCCCCCTGTCCATTGGCCGGGACAGGGTTTGATTGCGCTTGGCGAGACCGGGTACGAGTGGCGGGGCCGCCTTCTTCGGGTCTCTGGTACTGCCGTTCATCACACTTCGGGGTAGCCTCGTGTCTTGGGCTATTTGCCCTGAGAGGATAATGTACCCTTCTGCTTTCAGGTCTGACTGGCATAGGCCTATCAGGACTGAAGGAGCGCCTGTCAGGAGATCTGTCTTCATCATCCGAATCTGACTCTGCAACTGTGATGACACGAGCGGTCTCAGCTGTGCTTGTTCTTTTTGAAGCATTTTTTAATTTCCGGGCCTCGGGCAATGTATCTTTTTGGATATTTACCCAAATGGCCGGGTCATAGTATCGACGAAACTCTTCATCTATATAATGCCGAGTCCATTCCACCGGGACAAGGTAATAGGGAGATGGCTCGTGACCTTCAGTGCCTTCAGTGACTGAAGTCTGACGGAATTGCCGGAGGAGCTCTTCCTCAGTCTCTTTTCCTTTTGATTGACCTGGATAGACTAATCTCCTGACCCGATCATACTCCAGGTTACACACTTCTCTGCGAGACCTATTCCATCTCATCCTCTCAACCCATGGGAGCGGGGCGGTCCGGATTTCACTTTCTTGTCTCACAGCTGTTGGTTGGCGCGTTGCGGGCCAAGGATCGAGCACAAATGGTTGAAGACTAGTCAAATGAGGGTGTTGGGGCTCAAGTTCCTCATCACTGCCTTGCCATTCGACCGGTTCACCTGATTTTTCCACATTTTTAATCAAGTGACCCGTCCATCCAATCGGGTCTGTCAAGTCATGCTCATAATTTTCATCTGAGAGTTCTTCTGTTTCAGATCCTTCGGATCCCGAATCATCAGAGATGTATATTACTCTACAGGATTCAGATCCTTGGCTTTCTTCTGATTCTTCTTTCTTTTGGGGAGGGTTAGAATGTGAAGGTGTATTGTCCGGCTGACTGGTGGAAGAAGTTTCCGCTGCCCCCTGTCCTTGGCGGGTGTCTTCTTCTTCCATGACTATAGCTTCCCTGGTTTGATTGACCAATTGGCGCACAATTTCGCTCAGGTCTTCCAAGGTAAGCCCAGGATGACCAGGAATGTTGGAGATGTGAATGTCAAGGTTCACCACTCGGACTTGCTGTCCCTCCAAATCTGCTGGGTTTACTTGATACTCGGGGTCCAATACAAATTCATAGTCATACTGAATCCCATCATCTTCGCCATTTGGATCATATCCTGTCCCCGGTTGTGACTGAGGATTTCCGGATTGTGGGCCGGAAGTTGATGGCTGTGGCCGGAATGTTTCAGGTTGAGGTTGCGGCATTTCAGGTCGCAAATATGATGTTTCCGGCCGTGTCTGTGATTCTCCAGGTTGTGATTGAGGTGGATCTGATTGTGATTGTGATGCTTCAGATTCCTCTTGATCATCACTTGCCTCTCCGCAGGTGATTCGGTAACAGGAGCCGACACTTCGAGAGGACTCACCTTTAGGCGCCTTGTTTTTCCTTTGATTCTTCTTCTTGTTTCTTCTTTGATAGACCAAGAGGGGTTTGGTTTCGACTGTGTCTTTTTCTCTCGGGAATTCACTTCCTTCAGAGAGATAGAAAACCTCTTCCTCGTCGGTCAGTTGTAGCTCCCGCAAGAGTTCGCTGGTTGTCTTTCCTTCAGTGGCTGCTATAAGGGTTGCCAATCCTTCAGGGAACATTTCAGTCCATTCTGGTTGTGGTCGGACCGTCATGCGAGCATTTTTCTTGTGGCTTTTCTTTTCTTTAGTTTTACCACGAGATTTTGGAGAAGGTTCATCGTCATCCGTCCATTCCGCTATCTTAGCTGCACGACGATTGAATTTTCTTTCCCTGGGACTTTCAGGCTCATCGCTACTGATGTAGCGGGATGACCCGGAAGGACCAACTCCGGAGTTGTCATCATTGTCGGGTCTGAAAATATACTGGGCGGTTTCTGCCACTCCTCGCATGCGAGCAGCCTCGGTAGGATGGTTGCGCACAAACCTCTCACGATTCCTTCTCCAGGTAGGATCAGGATACGTGATGGGGTATTTAATGTACCGCATAAGTATTTGGAAATTTTCTGTTGCGAACCGGAAGAAGGCCGGCTCACTATTCCTCAAGTCCTGAAGGTATGTGTGCAAGTCAATGCCTTGGCGCCTTGTGATTCCCGTCCGGGCCACTGTTTCTTCGACCAAAAGGTTGGTCGGTCTGTGTGGCTGGCCTTGGTTTGAACTGGGGGTATCGCTCCTGCCAGCACTGGCATAGCGGGAGGTGCCAGAAGTATTAGCTGAGTTTTCACCCTCGCTGTTGTGGTCATTAGAGGGAATGGAATTTCTCAAGTCATCAAAGTTTTCCACAACTTCTCTAATCCGTGCAGCTTCAGCAGGATGGTTTCTTATGAACCTTTCCCGTCTTCTTCTCCATACTGGATCGGGTTCATGACGTGGGTGCTCTAGACAACGAGTCCAGATTTGCTCGTGATTTGTCACGATGTCTAGAAATTCCGGGTCATTCTGGATTAAGTGGTTGATGTATGAGAAGACATCAGCTGTTTGATTTAGAGAAAGGCCTTCAAAGGCGTCCGACACATCCAAGAGTGGTTCTGCGGATCCAGGGTTTTCATCGTAAAACACTCGCACAGGTGGGCTCCTGGAGTCGGGATCCCCGGCATAAAACACACTCGCCCTTGAGTATGTACCACTTGGATTGGGTGTTTCTGATGTGGAGTTTTGCCGATCTCTTCTATCCCTATTGTTTTGGGCACTTCTTGTTCGTTCCCCTCTATTTCGGTCATTGTTGTTGCTTCCCTCACCTCCATGAGAGATTGTATGACACGATGTCGAGGAGGGGTTGTGATCTTCGGTAGATGCGAAGATGTATCTTGCAGTCTCAGCAATTTCTCGCACACAGGCGGCCTCGACTGGATGATTCCGCACAAAGCTTGCCCGATTCCGGGTCCAGATAGGACTAGGATCGATGCAAGGGTAGTCCATATATCGCGCGATCATCTGGAAATTTGTAGCGGCGAGCCTAAAGAATGAGGGTTCTCTACCTTTCAGATTCTGCAAACACATGCATAATTCAGCACTCCGACGCCTTGTGGCTTCTGTTGCTGTCACAGGAGTTTCATCCAGGGAGTGGGATGGTTCATGAGACTCATTCTCGGAGTCTGAACCATCATCCCAATTGATGCTGATATGACGGGAGGTTCCAGAAGGGCCGGCTCCTGGGTTGCTGTCATCACTGTCATTATCACTTGCAACAGAGGTTATGATTCTATGGAAAGTAGCGGCTACCTCTCTCATATGAGCGGCTTCAGCTGGATGTTTCCTTACAAATTTCTCCCGCCTTCTTCTCCGAGATCGATCAGGGTCATGTTCGGGATGTTCCATGAAACTGACCCATACTTCAGCATTTTCGGTGTTATCCGATATCATGTCGATGAATCCTGGGTCATTTTGTTTCAGATGACTGAGGTATGCAACCACCCCAGCCGATTGATGGATAGTAAGGTTTTCAAGTGCAGGGGTTATATTTAGAATGGGCTCTGAGGAGTCAGGCCCTCCCGTGAAATACACACGTGCATTCGGATCTATGTCATTGGGACCGAGCTCGCCTGGTCTTCGCCTGGAATTCCGCCTGGAGTTGGTCCTTCCTTGGGGTGATGGCGCTTGTGGCTCATTGCTTCTTGAGGCCGCTGATGATTCCCCTTTATCCTTTTTATCATCACTGTCATTATCAGCAGTAATATGACGGCAAGATGCTGAGGGCGCGTCATCATCATTGTCTGAATCGGATATATACGCAGGAGTCTTTCCATTTCTCAACTCCTTCCGTACTATCTCAACAGCTTCTCTCTCGAAATCCTCGACGAACTCACTAGCAAACATCGAATGCACAGGATCCATAACATATTTGAAGGTCCTAGGATCGGAGACCCTTAAATCCTTGAGATAGGAGACGTAGAACTCCACTAGTTCCTCATGTTCATGCTGCTGAGAATCATGTAGTTGTTCCTGCGATTCTTGTTGGCTCGTCCCCACTTGATTAGAGGTTTCCACCATTGGTCTTCCGGTCCTCATTTCTCTCAGATGTTGTCTGTAGCCGTACATCCATGGCTCTCGGTTGGTTTCTGGGGAACTGGGTTCTGGGGTGATTTCGCCTTCTTCAAGGCCGGTGCCTTCGGCCTCTTCTTTGAACATCCGATCGATAGCCTCCTTTTCATAATCTTTCAACTCGGAGGAATCTTCAGGGTTCAGCATGTTGTGAAATTCCTCAGGGGCTATCATTTTCAAGCTCTTGAGATACTGAACATATTCATCAATCAACTCCTCTCGGGTGGAGCATCCATTATCGCCAAGTTTTGGACGCAACCATCGGCCTAGGCCTCCTTCAGAGAGTGGAGTCTCATGCTGTGGTGTTTCACGTGCATCCAACACCTTGGCATGTTCATAAACAATCTGGTCATTGGTCAAGGCAGCAACCGCACTCACGCCTATTTTGTCCCATCCATTGTTCAAGATGATATCTACAGCCAATTTCCTCGTAGCTAGGAGCTCAATACCATCACGATCTAGGTCAGTGACATTATCTATGGCCTCGTCCACCTTTAACTCATCTTGAAATAAATCGAAGTTTTGAACTTTCAAGTCCATTAAGAAGTCGATGTATTCAGACACCGCTTCGAATGTCACTTCTGGTGGCGACTCGTCATCAGAGTTGTCATCAAAGTTCAGAGCAGAGGTTTGAATTATGATTCTCTCGGAGTCACTATCATTTTCTACCTCAGACTCGTCGGAAGCGCTCAGATATCGGCAAGTCTCTGAAGTTTCCTTACTTTGGGGTTCTTTGAGTGATACTTTCAGTTGGTACTTGCCAACTAACCATGCGGCCAGCAGTTGATCAATATCATCTCCTTTCATCAGCTCGTGGACCCACCATAAGGGGTCCGCCAGGATTTCTGTCTCTAGCTCGGGGTGGAACACAACCGTGCGATACCAGGTGGCCAATTCTCGCCATTGTTTCCGAGCTTTTAGAAACATTCTCATCCTTTGTTGGGTGGGAAGTCCGCGAGGCTCTACCTCTTGGTAGAAGACATCATTTCTTGCAGCCGACCCTTCTCCTTTTAGGGAGGAAAAGGGAGTCACAGCAGCAGTTTCCTCTATTACGTGTTTGTCTTCAACCTCCGCATCTTCTGGTGGTTGTTCGATGTCATCCTCAGCATTTTCATAGAAGTCGCTGTAATCTTCGTTTCCATTTCCCTCACCCTCAGTATCAGAGATTGCGAAGACATTACAGCATGCACCGGCGGCGCCACCGCCACCTCTTTCTTCGTCACTACTGAAGTGACAATCAAAGTCATAGTTGTTATCCTGGTCGTCGCGAGGCGGGCTGGTACCAGGCCATGAGTATTCATCTTCAGTGTAGCATTCTTCTTGTTCTGAGGTTTTAGCTGGGGACTTGGCTGGAATGGGCGCCTTTCTGGCTGTCATGGCTTCCCTATCTCTTCTGAGTCTCGTTGCATTTATGGCTTCACTCATTAGACCGGACACATGTTGGGCCAAAGTCTGTATCACAGAGGGGGGAAGTTCAGGTTGCCCTGCCTTGTCTTCCACAAGTAGGTTAAAACCCAGGTTGTTCAAATCCAGACCACCATCCTCACTTTGACATTCTTTGGGGATTTCCACATACACTCTCCTTTCTTGTCCGTTGACGGTTACCGGAAGAATCATCAGTTCTGAGTCTGGGGCTCCAGGACCTTGGGTCCTAGAAGACTCTCCGGGTGTATTTACTTGAGTGTCAGATCTTCTGTTTCTGCGACTTATGTGCGTCTTCTTGGTTTTAGTAGGGGTGGTCTCGGTTTGTGTTCCCCGAGATGACGATGACCCCGCTTGACTAGATTGTCCAGGCATGCCGAGGACCGCTGGTGCTCTTTCTGGAGCTTCCGGTGTTTCTTCTGGGATGTTGGGCATTTTGGCATCATTTTCTCCTTGGGTTCCATCCGAGATATGGCGACAAGTAGCCGTCCAGAATTCTTCGGATTCTGCGTTCTCAAGCTCTTTCCTTCCCTGTATATCCTTCCAGGCCCTACCAGTAATTTTGGTAAAGTCTTTCGGGGAGAGAAAGTCAGCCAGGGTTGCTTGCCTTGGCCTCCCTTGGATGTATTGCTCCTCAGTCTCTTGAGGTGCAGTTTTCCTCCAGAACGGTCTATTGTTGCTTGACCGTGTCACCGGAACATAACTGCGTCTCGATCTAAGAGGCGATCTCGTTGGCATGACAACGTTTCTCGGCACGATGGGGGTGATGGCATTCTTCCATCTGAGCCTGGGTTCAGCTTGAAGCACCTTCAACTTCTTTTTGGTGCTCTTGTTGAGGCTTACACTCCAAGTGGTGGGTGGTCTGCCGTCAGAGCAAGCAGAGACGCGATTCGTGCTGGCAACTGGGGTTCTGGTTGGCCCAGCATGAGGTGCCGGCTCTTGCCTAGCGTCATCATGGAGTGGGATTGCTCCTTCCTGGATTCTTTTCTCGATCCAGTCCTTGAAGACATAGCAGTCTTCAATACTGTGGCCTAAGACCCGGTGATATGGGCAATAGTTCGGGTGGTTGACCTTGTTTTCTTCTTCAGGCCTTTTACACCTTGGAAGTCGTATTTCTAACACTTTCATTGCTTGCTGAAACAACTTTTTGGTCTTTTCTTTCTTGAAAGAGTATGGTTTGTTTTGTAGCTCCTTCAAAGTCGGTCTTGGGGTACGGGTTTGTGAAGTCCCGTCTTTTTCTTCATCACTTTCTCCCCATTGTACACCACTGGTACCTTCAACTTGATTGCTGGCCGCCTTAGACTTCACGGCTTTACTTTCAGCTTTCTTTGGTCTTTCCTTGGGGAGAGGATACATCAAGTTGATGTCGTCCTCCATTCCTTCAAACTCGGTGATTTTGGTCACCAAGCCTTCAAAGGTGGCAACATTATGCCCAGCCAAGAGCACTTTCATGGGTGGTCGGATCCCGTTCATGAGCATGCGAACCGCCTCCTTTTCAGAGATGTTTGACTGGCATCGCGTGTACATGTTCTCCCACCTCGTAACAAAGTCTGAAGCGGTTTCTCCCTTGTTTTGCTTGGTATTAACCAAGCTGGTCAGAGTGACACGGCGAGGGGTGACTCTGAATCGTGTCTTGAAAGCAGTAACCATTTCCTTCCAATTCTTGATGCTGTTTTCCTCCAACGAAGCATACCATTCAAAGGCTACTCCCGTTAGACTTTGAGGGAATTGCCTCAGCAACCATTCCTGTCTTCTGGTGGTGTCCCCACAGGATGTTAGAAAGTGGGACAGATGTTGATCAGGAGTCACTTTGCTGCCGACTCCTTCAAACGGCTTGAATTTCGGCACAACATAACCCCTTGGGTATTCAACCCTGTCAAACCTCTCAGGATATGGTCTTCCTGTGAAGTTATTGGGGAATTGAGGTCCGTCAACTCCCAAGTACTGGAACTTTTGTTCCATCTGTTTTCTCATTTCTTCCATGAGGTCAATTGGATCGACTTTGGAAGCATGCTTCTTGTCATATGACCCATCGTCTGATATTTCGCTCGAGTCACGACTGGATTTGTTCTTTCTTTTCTTCTTGCGCTCGGGCACCGAGTGTCGGGCGCTTCCTTGCTTTGAAGTGACTGGGTTTGAGCTCGGCCATGCTCCTTTCTTGGCCATGTATTTCTGGATCTCCGCACAAGCTTCAGCTATGCGGACATTGTCGACTTGTAGCTGTTTCAACTTCTTGTCTTTTTCTTCCAACTCCTTGCGGAGCTGGACAACTTCTCCGAGGACTTCATTTTCCTCGCCTGCACTTTCATCAGAGGCTTCACCTCTGTTTGAACCGGGATTATCTCCTCTTTCTTCCTCTTCGCCAGTAGAATGATCACTGGCTTGGTGAACCCTTTCTTCTGTGATGGGCTCAGGGATTCTAGGACGGTTGTTTTTCTTTGGTGGGGCGGAGGCGGAAGCTTTGCTCTTCTGGCTCCGGGTTTCGACAGGTATACTCTCAGGCTGTGGGGGTTCCTGAGAGCCAGGTCCAACCATATGAACTTCAGTGAGGTTATCACCACTGTCGTCAGCATCAGCATGGACATGATACACGGACGCAGATCCGGCACCCTTTCTTTTCTTTGGCACGTGGACCTTTCTTCCTGGGGCTTGTGTCATGTATGACACAACATCAGATAATTCGGAGATTTTCTTCCTCCTTTTGTTTTCCTTCGAGGACCTGGCGCCTTCCGGCTGCGGATCAGAAGCATTTTTAAGCTTCCGAGCATGAGCAGCCTTTCCCTTGGCTTTCATATTCTTGGCATTGGGTTTGAGGGGAGGGAAAGTGAGGCGATCAAAGACCGAGGGAGGTGCGGCCTCAACTTTCTTCTCCGGGGCACTGTAATCAGCATCCCCAATCCTGGTATCCTCATAGTAGGGGAAGCGGAGGCGCTGGAAGACCGGGAACCGGAGCCTTTCCTTGATCGAAGGCTTTTGGGTGTTCTTGGCGGGCTTGGCGAAGGCTTTACGAGCCCCGCGGAATTTCTTGACAACTTGATAGGTGGCATGGATGGCCTCCACGGCTTGGTGCTTCTTGGGAGTGGGGACCACCTCAACCTTCAGAGGAGCATACTGGGGCAGCTCCCAGTCCTCGCGCAGGCGCGGACCGTCAGCATTTTTCTTCACAATGCGAAGAGGAGCAAACGCATTGTTCAGAGGCAAATCAGTGTCAATTTCCTCTTCCTGGGCCAGGCGGAGGGCTTGAGACCTCGAGAGCCTGACGCGGGTTTCCTTCACCTTTTTGGGAGCGAGGGAAACTTTGAGACGCTGGGCACCAGCCCCAGCCTTCTTGTTGAGAGAGATGGTTGCGGTCACGGGCGCTTCACCAGCAAGCGCGGTCAAGGGCACCTGGACGGGCACAGTGAGAGTCCCGGCCACTGACTTGTTAGCCTTCTTCAAGTGTGCACCGCTCACGATTTCGCTCCAGGTCACCATGTTGATTGTTGGTTTTGGTTAAGTTTTCCTTCAAATAGAAAATACTTAAAGTCAACGTCAGTGTCTTTATGTATTTTAAATGGATTTCATACCATGTTAATATGCTATGCTGGTATGCCTGGTCTATTGATTATTCCCTGATGAGAGGAGAAAAGGTCCCACTGGGCGTGCCAGAATCTGTCTCGCACCTTTTTGGACCCTGATCCTCGGAAGGGGGAAATGACCGGATACTCCCTCGGGGGAAAAAGATATTGCGGACGAGATACCCCTCGATCGTTTCAAAACTCAGACATCAATACCCACCTGACAAGGAATGGGGGTATTGACATGGTTTCGATCCTTTCGAGAGTTTGATTGTTTACTGCAGGTCCTTTTCTTCCAGTAGGCGCAAGCCCCTACTGTTAATTACCTCTGAACCAAGTCAAGAGCACCTCTAGATCGGGATAGTCAATAGACTAGGCATGACCGTTAGCATTCCAGCATTTTACTAAAAGACACTTGACATTAGAAGGACATATGCGAATGGTGACATGAGCGGAACAGATATTATAACCATGAGAGAGTTAACATAATGCAAAACATGATGCAAGGACATTTAGTTCATATTTGAGATTCCAAGAGATTTTTTTTTTGAGTTTGGTCATTTGACCCTATTTTTATATATTTGACAATTTCTTGTTTTATTCTCTTTAAACCATACGCATTGTAAGTCTAAAGAGAACGGACATAGACGTGTAAAGTTTCGGTATTCTGATATATTAAAGCTTCAACTACTTTAAAACTTCAACATATCAACGTATTTAAACTTTGGTCTGTTTGTTGACGTGTTAGAATCAAGGTTATCAGACGTTTCTGGAAACCCAGGCATTAAAGTACGTAAAGGTTCCGGCCCTTGAACGTGTGTCGATTTTGGTCAACTATTGACGTGTTGAATTTCTGGCCCCGTGACGTGCAAGAGTTAGGTTATAGAACGTTTTAAACTCTGGTATTAAGGCGTGTTTAGAAATTCTGGTCACTTCGGACATTTTAAACTTTGGTCTTCATATATTCTAGAATTTACCAAATTCTGATTTTCAGGCGTATTTAAAGTTTGGTCCCTGGATTTTGGAAGTTTTATGTAATCATAGAATTTTGTTTATAGATTTGTATAGCTTTGGATTTAGGCCCGAATCTTGAGTCTGGATTTTCTGGATCCGGGTTTGATTGAATCTTCCTGGGTTTGGTTTTGGATTTTGGGTTTTCTGGATCTTAAGTTTGGATTTTCTTGGATTTTAATTGGGTTTGTATTTCTGGATTATTTTTTATTTGATTTGGGTTCGAATTTTTGGATTTGATTTGAGCTTGGGTTTGGATTTGACTTGAGTTTAGGTTTTGAGTTTCAAATTTTGAGTTTAGGTTTTGGATTTGACTGGATTGGGTTTTGAATTTAAACTGAATTTGAGTTTGGATTTTTGGATTTAACTGGAGTTTGGGTTTTGGATTTGAACTGGATTTGAGTTTGGTTTTTTTTTTGATTTAACTGGAGTTTGGGTTTTGGATTTGACTTTTGGGTTTTGGATTTATTCTTAACGGTAGTTACAGTTTAATTGTACCTGCTGTCTAAAAAATTTTGAAGTACTTGTTGTCCAGACATATCTGTCATTTTGAAGTACCTGCTGTCAAAGGGGTTCATACCCTTACACTTTTACATAATTCAAACTTTTGTGTGTTTTGTGTTTATTAATTTTAATCATTTTTCATAACTTTATTTTTAATTCCCTTTTGGTTAGGAATTTGAACTTGGAGTGTTATAGAAAAATGTTCCTCATATTTTTCTGGACATTTTGGTATTTTATGGGAACTTTCTGAACTTTCTAACTATTTTTAATGCATTTTTGAAGTTTCTGAATTTTAGGAAATTATAATTGGATATTGAATTTGCTGTTTTGTATTTTGCTTGTCAATGACCCGACACATATGAGGAGCCACAGAAGATCTGGGGGCAACTGAAACTGAGTCTGGCTGCTTGGTCCACACGCGCGCTCATGAACCGAGTTCACGCGAGGCTTTGGTTTGTTTCAACCCTTCTCCCTCCCATGGATTTCTTCCGTCGACTGGAGCTGTCCAGTATTTTATCGCTGACGAGCTCTCGTGACCCTCCGGTTGGTCCTTTGCTGTGGAGCGTCGCAGTGTTCTCCTGGGTTCAGTAATGCCGCCCATTTGAGTCATATCCCCTGATTTGAGGAATTTTGGCCATGTCTTTGATTGCGTCCGATGATGGCCCTGCGGTTGCCGGCGACGACTTTTCTACCAGAGACAATTTCTCAAGCATCGCGGAGTTTCTCTGAGATCGTCCCCTCTGACAATTGGTGCTGTACATTTCGTCTTGTAGTATTTTGATCATACCTTTGATTCAGGACTCAGTTTTTTTGGTCTGACAAGACGGCTAACTAAATCAAATTGGTCTTTACTAATAATGATCATCTCTAGTTAACATGATTTCAATCATAGCCACACACTTTAGATTATATTAAGACCTTTAATTTGATCATATTTATCAATCATACTTAAGGTACATAATACAGTAACCAGAAATTTAAATGCATATTTTTATTTTTAATATCCCATAGTCTATCAAATATTAAGTTTCAAGATGGATTTTTTTTTTTATTTTTTAACGCCGAGTATTTATACGTATGCCATATACAGTCTCCAATGCAGTTCAGGATTCTCAATACATGTTTAAACTGTATCATTTGATGTCCTATAAATGCTCATACTTAGTTTTTTTGGGTGTGTATGTGAAACCGTGTGTAAAACCACATGGGGAATATAAGGTGCCATAAAAAGAACTCAAGTTTAGTAACAAACGACATTAACTACACCTACTCTTTGTTATATTTTTTTTTGAGATTACGAGTTTATTATGTATTATGCAAACCTTTTTGTAACCAAAAGAAACTTAATCCATATATACTTTCTGAAAATTTGAACTTAAATCAAGATGCAAATACTTCTCTCCTTCTTTTTTTGTTGTAGGGGTAATGCTTACTGATGATACTATAGCAACAGGACTATACAATCTTATTCATAGGTGATATCAAATAGATTCTGGTGTCAAAGGACAGATGTGAATATAAGTTCTAAATAACCATACATGCACCCTATTTGCATCCTTTGTGTGCAATGAAATCTTCATGGACTAATCTATGCATGCAATAGGATATAAGGCATGAGACTCGACTATAATAGGTGTAAGAACAAAACACTCAGACCTGTTTTTATGTTTAATGCAAGATACAAGTTAAATTTATTTGTTTGAACACAGCAACCATATGATTAGACTTTTAGTGGAAAGACTTGTGCATGCAGACCTTGGGAGTACATTTTTTTGTAAATCATGACTAGAGTTTGTTGAAGCTGACCCTTTTATGTGAAATTGAAGCTTACAGGTTTGCCTTTAAGCTAAATAAAATAAACGCTTATGAAATCCACATGTAAGACTCTCATAAATGTGAACATACTTCAAAATGCAAAGAAAACAAAAATCATTCTTAAAGCTCTTAAAACGTATCAAACTTTATTCTGCCACTTTCTCTTGTTATTAGATGCGAGTTTATTTCTGTAACATTGAAGATATATGAAATTTCAGAATACAGGATTTTTGAGTATGTAGTTTCCTTTTTTAACGAAAATTAATCTTAAACTAAGAACAGCAAAACAATTTTAAACAGATTTATAAGGTCTCTCCACCTTTATATTTATTTGCTTATTCTAAGTTTCTCTTCCCCCCTTTTTTTTTATTGCCTTGTTATATAAGAAATATGACAGTGGAGATATAATGATGACTACAAACTGGATGTGTGAAACCCATGGTTAACAGTGACTTAATTACTTATGCCAAAAAAATCCATCTACGTGTTTTTAGCGTCTCACAAAATGCATTTATTATTCCATCTTAATATCTATACTCCTTACTGTGATAAAGCCCGAAACTCACTCATTAGTATCATTCTTATTTTGACTGCTTTTTTTTATTTTAGCCCACTTAAACTTCTGTTAGTTTGCTTAATCTATAACTAGGCTAAACCATGGAGACGGAGTCTAGTGTCACGCACTCCATGATATAGCCCAATTCACAGCTTAAGCAATCTAACTAGAAGAGAAAGTAAAGCTGGATTATACTGACTTCGTGACAAATATACCATTTAAATGCAAAATAAATGCGACATGATATTCTTAAATATGCATATTCCTTAATTAGAGAACCTATGTGGTGTCTCTGGAGGCGGAGTCTATTGTCACGCACTCCAGAGAACCCATGGTTCATACTCCAAAAATGCAATGCACAGTTTCATGGAAATTGTTTTGTTTAACTCAATCTTGCTAAAATCATGTTCAATGTTGGCGGAGACGGAGTCTAATGTCACGCACTCCACCAACACTGTCCCCAATTCTTGCAAGAACAAGTGTGAAAAGAGATGAATAAACGAAAAGAAAAAAAATCTAGAGAAATATGCATGCCAGAAAAGAAGAAACAACAGATGAACAGAAAACATTTCTTTTTGTTTAAATTTGGAGGCCATTACAATTTATTTACCTTAAACAAAATTTTTACAGCAATTCGACTAAGCAAAAGAACAATTGGCCTCCTCCTTTCCTGTTGGGGAAGATGGCATTATATAGAGGAACTTCCAGGGTTTGGCTTCAACTTCTGGCGCCAGGTGGCAGCATCTCTTTTTTCCTGATCTTGATCAAGGGCTTAGATGTGCCTATGGATTTGCCGCCTTACTTTGTAAACACTTCTCCACTTCTGATTTTCACCTTCAATTACACCCTCCAGTGAATGCTTGCCACTTGGCAATCATATGCTTGCAGCAGCTCATTTGTTTCACTCTTTACTCTTTTCTTGCTTGTCAATTTGGAGAGTATGACAGGTGGGGCCCATGGGATTTGATGCTTGTCATACTAGAAGGGCGTTTTCTACTATTTCCTACTGGAGGCACGCTTAAAAGAGGGTTGCTCTGGGGTTAGCTGTACAGAGGACAGGTGGCATGCATCCCTGCCTCCATAGGTAGTCAAGGGTATGGATAGTTTGGCGAAGGCATCATCCTTCTGAATTCGTAGCTGCAGCTATGTTGCATAGGTTTCAGGGGGTATTTTCCCTGTCCTCCATTTGTGTAGCATTTTATCTTCATGCACACTGAATTGGAGGCTCCATTAGCCTCTATAGGATTCCAATTATATCCTTTGGCATTGGCATATCTTTTTTTTCAAGAGGAGGGTATAATTGGTAATATAACCGCCTTTTACCCATCATTTGACAGTTGGTTCTTTTTAATTGGTGACACCTCTATGCTTGCTGTTTCCAATTCAGCTTTGTACATACGAAGGTTTGTGCTGTCTCCTTGTGACTAACCAATTAATTGGGATGGTACACTCTCTTATGTCAGATGCTGCCTTTTCCTTGGTTAAGCAACCAGTAACTAGGTAACTCATATCGAAATTCACTTATCAGAGGCAAGTTTAATCATCAAAGGTGCTGATTGTTCACATCCCTTGTAGAATATGTACAAACATAGCTTCTGACATCAGTTTATGGACATTTGCCTTAGGGATTAGACACCACTAATAATCTGCTAATATTTTATAATTGCTTTGGCCATTCTTTTAGCATCTCTGCCACTCAATTAAATATTTTTCTATGATGCAACTTTCAAAGGGCATAGTGGTCATTTAGTGGGGTTTATGCATTCTATCCATATGTTACATCCTTTTGTCCTCTCTTCCAATTACTGATTTGCCCCCTGGGGCCCATCCAGAAGGATTCATGCGTTGCATCTGCATGAGCATTCTTTGATTTTTATGCTTTCACTTTCTGTCACCTCCTGAACAGCATTTAACTCCTGTACTATGAAGGGGACAAAGCCATCACAATTCTTTTCATCAACGGCTGGAATTGAAGAGGTGAGCTTACCCCTCCACGGCCAAGAGAATCTCTACAGTCATAGACATCCTTTTTCCAGACGTAGGCTGCAAAAAGTGCACTGACTTCTTTGTTTGCTTTCCTTCTTCCTCTTTTCATCCCTTTATACACTGGACCCCTCCAGTGCACATGAGAATTTGAATTTCATAACGCTGTATCATGCTTTTTACATCGGCTGAGTGCATATCCCTGTTGGTATACATATGAGAAGCGCTAAGTGAGGATATTTCGTGTCACCTCTCCTTCCACACCATCTCTTTCTGTCTGCTTCGAGTCTGACACCATGGCTGGTGGCACTACCCTCCCCTTTCGACAAAATTAAAGTCTGTTGATTCGTTATTTCTCCTCCTATTCCATTAAAACAACTGTTAAGGTAAAACATTTCATCAATTTCCTATCATCTTCTCCCAATTTTACATTTCCCTTCTCGACATTTATCCCGAGTCCCTTTCAAATTATTCTCCCCCAGCATCTTTCCCTTGTCGAGTTCGGTGTCGTTAGACTCAGGGACTCATCGCCTATCGAGCGGTGCCTTTAATTGGGGACGAGGTGGTCGGAATCGCCGGCGGGGTTCCTTTCTCCATCAAGCGTGCGCAGCTTCCTCTTCGAGTAAGCTTTTCTTTTATATTTTTTTCTCTTTTTTTTTTTTTTCTATTAACGGTAACCAGGGGCCCGCGTCGTCGACCAATGATAGGTCGACACGTGTCAGACTCGCTGTTGACTTGATCGAGTCATCGACAATTTGTTTCTTCGCGCGTCTATTTCAGACCTGGGCTTAGCGACAGGGAAATTAGTTATGGGCCGAATTGTAACGGATTGGTCATGGGCTGAATTTAATTTGAGCCGGCCCAGCCGTATAGGCCTGTTCTTTGTTTAATTGGTGTAGGTTTAATTATTAACTTCATTTTAATCATCCAATATACTCAATTGGTTTGGTAACCAGCCCAAGTATGTACTTGTCGGGTTGTTTCTGGTGCAGAGTCGCCTGTACTTGTTGTCATATTGCTCCATGTTTGTGTGTCGGGATTTTGTATTGCTCATTTTTAGCAATTTAATTGGGACCATCACGGGCTTGGCCCAAAACTTGATTAAATTCCTAGAATTATGTACGGTATTTTAACCATCCCATAATTCCTATTTTCAGGGCTTCCCCCTTTTCAATTAGTTGATTAATCAATTATGTTGGTTTCATCATATTTCACATAATTAAATTAATTAACTAATCATTCATTTGGCGGGTTTTGGCTTGAGTCCCTCAGAAAAGTGTATGGTGCGCACCTTTTACACGATTTCCATTTTTAGGGCCTCTTACATTTAATTAATTAATTAGTTATGTGAACATTAGTGTTTTTCACATGATTTAACTAATTAATTAACTAACTATTTTGTGGGTTCTGTTGTTTTATTTGTGAGTTTTATGCTGCTTGAAATGTGGGTCATAGTAACATTTTCTTCATTTGTAGGTTTCTCCAGATATTTCATCATCTCTACAAGTGGCAAAATTTGGAGGCAAACACTCAACACATACGATGACTAACTAATCCATTAGGAAAACTAAATCACTGATAACAAATTACATATTATGATCTGAATAAATGAAAAAATTAACAAATCTTGCACTATGTAGTACAGAGTACTGACACAACCAGAAAAATTCATTCAAAAAATATCCAACAAATTACAAATCGATTGTAAACTCGAAATTTCCAAATAACTCCTTTCCGATGACTCTTCGGCATCCTCTTCTGACAACTCTTCTTCGATAACTCTAATCTATCCCCCTATAATAAAATTAATGCAAGATAGAGTTAAACCACAACGTCATTTTTAAAATAAACAAATAAATTAACAAATTCAAATATATCCCTACTAAACAATGGTTAAGAAAAAAACTTGCATTATAAATATTCAAATAATTGCTTCTGATTTCCACAAAAGTACATATGAAATGAATGCAAGAGTGGTGTTTATAGTGTTTTAAGGGATATATATGATAATTTCTCAATATTTAGGCATGCATACAGTATGCTGATATTAATTTTATATACCATGACAAATATCATCGAAAAAATAAAAACATAATGGGTAAATAAAAAAAAAGATAGGATGGTACTGTTGGAATTGTGTTCTAAAAGTTATCTTATAGTGATTACTTTTATATGTTATATTTATGAATTGGATGTTATTACATTTTGTTCCATGAGTTTATATTCATATTTAGAAGTGTTCAAGAAGATGCTCTTGGTCTTGAACCACAGAACTCTAAATAAAATGAATATATATCTCTAAAATGTTCACAGGTCTTGGATATTAGCAGGAACACTAATATGCCATATAAGACTGTCGTGTTGATTAAAAGTACGTTGTAGTTCTGTAAACGTTGATAAAGGATTATCATTTAATAACACGAGTATATGAAAAGTTTCATATATTGAACAGACCTAATTGATAAAAAATATTATATGGATTGTGTTTGTGTCATTAATATTTTTATCGTGTCGTTAATTCTAAGATTGATATGATATATTTTTCACATAAGAAATATGCAACGTAATTATTATTAAAAGCCATTTGAAGCAAGTGGTGATAAAAGTAATAGTTCTTTGTATGTAACTTGTGTAGGAGGAAAATATATATGTCAATAGCTAATTGCCACTCATTAATTGAGGAATGATATTATAAAGGGCCCCTTGGTAAAGTGAGATTATAAATGGATCCAATATAACTGAAGTGCAGTTATAATTATATAATCCTACTTATTAGAGACAAAGAAAATATTATAATACGAAGATGACACAGTCCTACTTTGTATAATAATCATAATATCATATGGCAAGGAATAGACACAAGTAATGTTAATAACATTACTAGAAGGATCGTGTTTCGTAAAAGGATTTGCTAAACATCTATATTATTTGGGTAGCTGTAATGTATGCTAGAGTACCGCTTACAGTTTATGGAATAAAATAATTATTCCATTGCCAACATAATATGAATCCTCAATATAGGTCACACCAACTGAATGGGAAACAAGAAATATATTTTCTATGTACAAAGTTTCATGTTGCATGAAATAAAGTACAAATAGAAAATTATATCACGTGACGTGATTAACTAGCAAAGAATAAATTTATTAATATGTGTATATTATAAGGATAATATAAGTTTCACATATTATAATAATATATGAATATTATTATGAAATGTATAAATTTATTTGAAGCCCAAGCCTAATTATTTTAACAAATGAAGAAGAAAGAAGGCCTTAAATTCGTGTCAGAATTTGAGCCAACTTTAAACAGAAAATTAGTATAGCAAACGATAACCATTCTGGGCAAATGATATATGAAAATTGTAGCCCTTGAAGTGTAGAATCCAATGGTCCAAGTTTCAGGACGTTTGGAGTTTCCTACAGAGAGTTATCAAGGTTTTAGTGCTGCAACGTCAGAAATTAAAGTGCTGTTTTAATTTCTGGTTAGTAGCTTTAAATGCTATATGAAATTGAAAGGTTTCTTCTTGTGTTTTAAAGGTAAAGCAAATCAGAAATTTTGAGTACAAGTAAGTCTTCATGTGTTGAAGCTTTGTTATTCTTTTCTTCAAAATACTTGTTAAAATATTCTATCGATTAAGCAATCGATTAAGATACGGGCGACAGAGCTAGGTGTTGACGGGGAGTTCGTTAGCACGGATTCGACTGTCGTTCTTGTTTCGGATTCAAGGTGAACCGAAGAGGAATAGAGCTTCGTTAAAGACCATAGGTATGGTTCTACAATCCTTCTTATAGGAATATATTTGATTGCGATGCAAATAAAATAAAGAAAGTTAGCAATAATAAGAACGATCCTAGATGTTATCGGTTAATAAAATTTTAAAATTACTCGATTCACATCATGAAATCCTTCAGGTACCTCATAGCTAAGATGAAAGAGGTTACGGTCACCGCTATAAATGGATTTCTTTGTGACTGGTACATAAATATTGTGCTGCTTTGCGAATTCAATAGCATCTTCCCGGCCTGTGATATCCCACTCCCGCCATGGTGCCACCACTTTCAGTTCCGGGTCTAATCAGAATGTCATCTCAAATCATACCTAAAAAAAAAATAGATACTAATTCAATTAATCACGAAATTTTAGCTATGTTAAGCGAAATCAAACAACAAACTAGATCAAAGAGGAACAAAATCAATAAGCTACGCATGCTAACCTATAACTCAAAGCTCACAAAAATCAGATTGAATTGCCTCCGAAGACCTGGACGATCACCGCTTTCCGACCGGGGTAGCGGCCGTTGAGCACGATCACGGTTTTGTTTGGTTTGAGAAATTTCACCATTTTCGTTTTGCGCCGCCGTGATGCGAGGAAAATGGAACAGGTAGTAGAAGAAACAGAGAGGTAGGGTTTTGAGAATTTATAACGAAAGAGGCTATGGACTGGGTTGGGCTTTTAACGATGCGGGTCTGTCGCTGGTCCAATAGGAGCTTGGATGGTTGGATGGTAATTGAAGGGATGGTAGATAGTAATTACCATAAGGCCAGGACCAGATTTTGAAATGCAAAAACCGCTAAGCTGGTGAGGTTTTATCTTAGCTGCCTGACTACCTCCTACTCCTATGGGTGTCAAACGTTCAAAACGGAACGGAACTTACCAGTTCCGTTTTCGTTCCGTTCCAGTCAGCGAAACTGAAAATTCATTCCGTTTTCGTTCCGTTTTCGTTAAACGGAACGGAATTAACGTTCCGTTCCGTTTTTACATTGATTTTTCACGGTAAATACCTAAAACGAAACGAAATCCTGTTCCGCTTCCGTTCCGTTTCTGAAAACGAAACAGATTTTCATTCCGTTTTCGTTCCGTTCCGGACGGAACGGAACGGAAACGTTCGAAACGGCAGAAACCTGACACCCCTACCTACTCCGATTTCCTATTAAGCAACAGATGCAAAAACAACTCTCCCTAGTTTCTGTCTATCATCACTCTGTGTTTGTTTCACCGGCAGGTGGGTCCCGTGGAAATGGAGAAGGCAGCGCATGAGAAGGGGAAAAAAAAAGCTAAATTCTATAATGCAGTGTACATACTAACATACAGAACAGACGGACATTCATTTGACTGAAAATGAGCAGGTACCAACCATCAAGGGCAAGGTACAAGGCTGACGGACGAGACAAATACTTCTAATTTATGTAGTTAGGTGGTCAAAATCTCAAAAATTCTATAACAGAAAAAGGACCACGCCAGAAATATTAATATAAATATAATACAATCTAAAGTAGGACCGCTCTATAATAAGTGCTATTTTTGACGCACTAAAAAAAAAATGAAATATATACACACACATAAACGGGAACTTTTGCAGTATACAAATTTATTTTCATTGGAAACTGGGATGAACTATGTTCTATGGATAATTCAGAATGGTGAATCATGCACAATTAAAGACTATGCACAATTAAAGACTAAGTGTAAGCTATATACAATATGTCAGCATGAATTCTAATGTAGAAATGAACAATATGTACCAAAAATAAAAGTGTAAACTATTCATTATAAATTAAATTTGTACATGGTTTTCACATCAAAACCGTAAAGTGAGTGGGCGAAATCTTGACGAGTTTGCTAATTGCTCATACGGCGGTTAGCATACCCAAAAAATAAGTATATGTAAAATGTTCTATTCCAAAAACATTAAATGGGGCACATGAAGCGGTAGTAATTAATAGTATACGGTTGTTGATCTGCATTTATTTCTATTGCAATACTATCTCAGAGAGTCAGCCATTTACATCCATACCTGTCAGTCGGTAGCTTGTGGGGCTATAAATTGTTTATTTATTTTTTCCTCTTATGTTTTTCATATTCCAAATGGCACGCAAAAATATAAGTAGAAAACCCATTTAGTTTAGGCATGGGCAATGGATGCATATCGTCACCACCTAGCTAACAACTTCTGGTTACCAGTTACGAAAATACATTAAAATATTCAAGCTTACAGAAAGCATAAATCAAATTTATTTAATGATCTGCAACTAGGGTATTTATTTTTAATAGGCAGTTGCGTCTAACGAAACAAATCTGAATTTCTTTCTGACTGCTACCTTTAATTTTCATGACAGCTAGGGCTGCTATTCAGCTATTCTATCCCAGTCTGTTTTGATAGACTGCTATGCTATCTTCAATTTTTTTGAGCAAGACTAGTACAGAGAGCTCCGGACTCATTTATAGAGTTAACTACTATAAATAATCTTTCAAAGCAAAGCAATGCCCTTCTTGATACAATAGTTAATATTTGAAAAGAACCATTAATCGTACTTATGGGGAATCCTGCACAAGTAGTTTGATCTGATCAGCTGACAAATTTATTACATCACATCCTAGCATATCAGACATCTCTGGAGTCAAATCCCTTCTAATCGTTTGTCATTCAAGCAAATCCTCTTCTCTATCAGTCTGCCTCATGAGGTAACGGAACATATACTTATCTTTCAATTAATTTAACAATTTTATTGTACCAGAACAACAAACTTCACCATTATAGCAAATTGATAGCAACAATCTTCCCAAGTCTCAGACTATATAGGAAAGAAGGAAGCAAACAAAGAGATAAAAACTTACAATTTGTTAGTTTAGAATCAAATCAAAAGATATTGCTTATGAGAGAATCAGCGGCAAATATAAAAAAAGAAACAAATTACCAAATTGTAGAAAACGTGAAGGTCAATAATTCAATCTTCCATCACCTTTATAACTTGAGAATTAAACTCCAACTCTTATAAGCTACGCTCCTGATTTGTCTTCGGTTACCAAATTTGATATGGAAGGAGCACAAGGAGGTAACATGCAATAATAATAATCTGTGATAGGATAAGATGCAGAGAAGAAGAAGAAAAAAAAAAAAACTGACGAGTACTAAGCTGGGAAAGCCATCAATTTATTCATATATACACTCTAATGTTACAGTACCATAAATATACTACGTCAGCACTTGCACAATTATATCCCTTTAAATTTGATTTTTGCCTTTTTTTTATTTTTTCTTTGTCCTGATGCATGCCTTTCTACATTCCCCAAGCAGGAGATAGGATCACAAGATACAAAGGTGTTAGTCCCAAGGCGCAAAATAAAAACAGTACTTTCAATGCACTTAATCATACCAGGTTTATGAGAAAAACAAAAACAGAAACCAAAGTATATGAAAGATATGACAAAATTGAGATTATGGTGTTTTGATGTTTCTGCAATTTGAACACATCATTGAACAGGAAAAATATAGAAAAAGAAAAGAAGAAAAAATAATGTGAATAAAAGAAAGAAAAAGAAGAAGAAGAAGCCGATTGTTGGGGCTACTGAACCTTCCAAGCATAGAGAAGAAGCGAGAAGCCTAGATGCGTTTCAGGCATGTCAGCAGTGCCAGCAGCAGTGTGGAACATAAAGACAGCAGCATTGGCTGGAGTAGATGATCCTCCAGCCCCGAAGAACCAGCTGTGAACATCCCATAGCACCTCAATGGGGGTGCCGTCGACCACAATGGTCTGGTTGCCCCTGAATTTCCAGGGGAGTCTCTTCACCTGCATCACTCGCCTCCTATCCACACGGATCTCAAGACAGGGCTCCTTGGACCCACTTCGAGCAGCATCGCACTCGATGACAATGTCATGACACCTGCCGCCGTTACAGAAGCAAACCCGGGCAGTGTAGACCTTATTGCCATAGATGTGCTGCTTTTTGGCCATGCATACGGCCCCATACCTGGGGCTGGGGTTGGAGGCGCCGGTTATGCGGTAGGCCTCATCAGCAAGATCACCGAGCAGGAGCACCATCTTGAGGTCGCAGACAACAGCCACATAGTAGCCCTCTGACGGCTCAGGCCCAGGGCCAGGGCCAAACTTAGCAGCGGAGAGGTCCCAAAAGACATGAAGCTGAGGGGCCGGGGTGTGGTGGGTCCCTCTCCAGGAGAGGTGGAGGCTTTTTGACCCCTTCCTCTTCCACTTCCATTTGGACTTTATTGTCGCCGAATCGGAGTGGGAGTGAGAGTCAGAACTTGAGTTTGAGAAGACACCGAGCCATGGGGGCCCCACTTTGATATCCAACAATGAAAGCTGCCGTTTGTTCCTAATTCTTCCCGAGCCTTCCTCAATACCATCGGCATCTGTGATGACAATGCTGAGTCCAACCTGGCCTAACACAGTCTTCGACCAAACCACCGTCATCCTACATTCGCTGCCCCGGCCATCACTGGCACTGTCACCCAACTGTGTTTGGTACACGCACGTCACTGCATTCCCAGTCCCATTCCCACTCTGCCCGGGTGATGAATCTGCAATCTGTACACCACTCTCTCCAAAACAGGATGGAAAATCTCTCATTCTCCCAGTCTATCTATGCACCCGTCCCCTTCTCTCCTACCTTCTTTCTCTATTGAAACTCCAATAATGGATGGAGTAAGTACTTAGTTGTACTCCCTTCTTTGACAGTTCAATGGGCAATCAATAATTAAAAAGGAAACAAATCCGCATGGCTGTTTAATTGCGGCATTGGGTGAAGAAAATATTGGGTTCTTAATTGCAGTGGGAAACAAACATTTAACCAACGATCCGGATCCGATTCGACCCAAGTACAGAAAAGGCAAAAAAAAAAAAAAGAAACAAAAAGGGAAGAGAAGGAAAGGGGAAGGGGTGGGAATGAATGAATGGGACAGATAGCAAGGCGAGAAGGAAAAAGACAGCAATCTACTTACTGTATGAAATTAAATTAGATTTGGGTAAGTAATAAAATAAATAAAAGGAGGGAGGAATCAAATCAGTGGACCTTGCATTCCAGTGGTCATGGGAAAGAGACAGGTGCTCGATCGAACAGGGAGGGAGGGGACCCTTGGAGCCTTTACAGCAGAAGAGAATGAGAGAGACTGCACTTTTGGAGGCTCAGGCTGTGGTTAACTCATAACTGAGAAAGTCTGAGTCTGAGTGAGTGAATGAATGAGTGAGGCGAAAGGAAAGGAAAGGAGTGCTTTTTCAGCGTCGCATGCGCAAGCGGGGCTTGTCAGTCCAAGTGAGAACAAAGTGCGAACCCTCTTTCTCTCAAGGCGAGTTCCTCTCACACGCTCTCAATTATGGCTTATGGGTTGGGGCCGGATGCCTTACTTGTTACTTCAATTGGGCTAGACAGAAACAGAAAAGACATTTTTATTTACTACCTTTCGAGCTCCCAACTCACCACTATTTTCTCCAGAGTGGACAAAATTTGAACAATTAATGTACCATGCATTCTTTTCTTCTTGTTCGTACAGAATGCCACGATGTTTCTTTGATTTTCGTTACTGTATTTATTTAGTGCGTCTCGGACCCACTTTGTTTATCATTAGAGCCATTTCTATGCTTCAGTTCATAACAAAAAAAGGCAAAGTAATACTGGTTAGCCTCTATCCAGTTTGTCTAAAAAAAAATATTGGCAAAGTATAAATTAAAGACAGAAAGCATTCATAAAGGTATTCAGTTTCTTGAAATGACTTTAATATGTACTTGTGGCCTAAAAAATATGATCCCATTTGGAAACTACTCTTGTAAAGGCCTAAATATGGTCCAATTTTGAAGACTATTCTTCAATCTTTACAAGATTTCAAACTAGACGGTTCATTTAATGACTTCTAATCAACAACCAAAAAAATTCAATCTGGACAGGTTTTACGTCCTTCATAATTGGAGCGGATCAGATATCAAGATCCAGCTAGTTGAGCACTAATCTCAGCTTGGTCTCTCGCCGGGTCCAATAAAAGCATAACAGTGAAGTGTGTATGAGGATATCATATGTATCCTGTATCCATCAACTCCGCGCTTTATTTGTTTGTAATAAAATATAAATTCCATGATTGCTTAGTAAACTGACTAAATATTAGAAAACATGCAAGGCAATAACTATGTAATTTGCTCAGTCGTTACTGATGGTTAATTTTTAGCACAGTTATCCTGCAATTTGAAAAGAGAAAAGTTAAAACACATTGTAGAAATCAGGAAGGGTAAAAATAAGGTGTCAGGTAGAGGTTGATATCAGTTATAGCCTTTTATGAAATTGAGTATATTATGTTGATAAACAGATCCTTCAATGGATACATGGATGCTTCAAACCAGAAATGGGTAATGCATGGATATTTACTCATGGAGCACTTCCACTTAATCATATCGGTATATTGCATTTTCAGAGCAAGATTGGATGGAATTGTTTAATAGTAGAAAAATAAGTCCATTTTAGATGAAGGCAAAATGTCTTTTTCTTTCAGTTATTTATTAGATGATAAATTATACCCAGACACTTCAGAGGAACTGAAAAAGAGAAATAAAAATTTGATGTCCTAATAGAAAAATGAGACATTTCGATATTTTAGTGCAGAAAATCAGTTTGGTAGTGTTGATAGGTATGCCAACAATTACCCCAAATTTTTTAAAGGAAAAAGATAGGAAACTGAATTATCTTGTACTGACCATGGTTGTTGCCTTCCATCATATTGGAGACCTTATGCAATGCCCTGTGAAACTTGTTGCCTGTACATTTGGTTTTAACAGATTAAGCATCGACTTATGCTACCATCTTACTAAAAACTTTTTTGAAACAAGAACAATGACAGCACTACAACAATAATAATAGCTTAAACAGATTTGATGCGAGATGGAGAGTATCAGTAAAATCAACAAACAATAATCCATTTCAAAGGATTTGCTACACTTGAGTGATTCAATAATATAAAATCAAATCTCATTATTGTGCAGATCATCCTACAATGTTGGATTTAAATTTTAAACCGTGTTTTGGACAATTGTCAAAATGAATGATTGTCAAGTGGTCCCTCATTTAATCAAACCACTAGATAGATACAAATTACTAAATGGTAGATGAAGTAAAATACCTTGTCATCAGATGCATTAAGTTCCAGAAAACCATCATAGAAAAACCTTCGTAGGTGGCACTCTTGATGCCTCTCTCTGAATCTCACCTCCCTTCCCCCCAACCCACTCCGACAAACAATCAGAATCAGAAACATAAACATGTATGCAGAGAATTATATACACAAATATCTTTTGATTGAGGTCCATTCACATTCACAGTTGGTGAGAGAACTAAACAACATGATATTTATATTTGGCAGCTCATATATACAGACACTAGTTGCATGAGTCATGAATCAAGGAGCATGCCACTCATAAGGTAATGAGCTCAAATGTATACATTGACAAAGGAGAGACAGAAAGTATAAAGCAGACATGTTAGCATTATTGACTGGAGATGTTGTGTGCATTTCCTTAACCAACCCAGGTAACACTCTAATACTAAACTCTACTTTGACAAGAATTTCTAGCATAATTTCGGACTACTTTACAAATAAAATTACACCAGAACTTACAACATCTAGTCAAAACTAAGCACAGCAAGCTGTAGGATAACAGCTCAGCAGATGAATAAATAACAGAGGGACAAAGGACAAAATAAAAAAGAGAAAATAGTGCTAATATACTAACAATACACATAATCATACTGCATAAACTATCCAGAAAATGCTGTCCAAGAAAGCTTCTTCCTAGAAGGAATTCCCACAGAAGCAAAAGCAAGCATGCTACGGATGCTATCCAATTTGCCCAGATTGGTCAATTAGGGTGCCAATTTGATCCCCAGCAAGGGCTCTCGAGATGTTACTAGGTTCCAACAGATTAAACAAGACAACTGCACAAGTACATAGAGAACTACTTTAGACAACATGTCCAAAATAATACATGCAAACTGGTTCATAAAGTGAAAGTTGAGTGGGCCAAACCTGGAATGTTATTTTCTTCACAGAAAGCAACAGCCGTGGTGTCCATGGGAGTAAAACCTCTAGAGACAAACTCCCTGTATGAGATGTGTTCAAAGGCTGAGCCATTGTTGCTTCCTGGATGGCATCCATACAAAGCATCTCCAGTGGTTCCTTTGAGAACAACATCTGCATTGACTGTTTGTTGGACATCATACCAGACATGTCATGTTATCATTCATGCATTGAGTTTATTGGCAGTCAAAGTTGAATGAACAAGCATGACAAATTATACTTCTCACTTACTCTCTGAAGCTCTGAGTGCAGCGGCTGCATCGGTGGTGAAGAGGGGATTTCCGAGGCCAGAAGCAATGCCACCGAAAATGACGACCCTCCCTTTGTCGAGATGGCTAATCGCTTTCCGCCTAATGTATGGCTCGGCAACCTCTTGCATTGTCAAGGCAGTTTGCACACGCGTCGCCACCCCAATCTTCTCCAATGAAGCCTGCAGCAGCATCGCATTCATCACTGATGCCATCATGCTGAAACACGTTTAGTCTCAGTCAATGTTCAATCATATGCAGGTGCTTCAGATTCATAATTCTTCAATCAAACAAAAAGAGAGACAGATTACCATTACCATATTTGGTAGGTTGCAGCCCTATCAACAGCAGTAGCCGCAATCCAAGTATCGCCACAAAATATATTTCTGCCTCCCACAACAACCGCAACCTCATAAAATCAACCCAAGGAACAAAAAAACTTCAGAATTGCAGTACACGAAATAGTTTTGAGACTATCCACCTAGTATAAGTATGATTGTTTATCAGAAGATGAGAGTAGAGAGGTAAC
Source organism: Rhynchospora tenuis (assembly GCA_027725995.1). NCBI lineage: Eukaryota > Viridiplantae > Streptophyta > Magnoliopsida > Poales > Cyperaceae > Rhynchospora > Rhynchospora tenuis. Next base: position 60,847,195 of record CM050889.1, on the reverse strand, counting down.
AATTTGGGGACTATATACCTGTATACCCTGGCGACTTGCAACCTGAATTTCTCTTGCTATCAGCATAACAACCTTAAGATGGAAAATAGCCTTTTGTTAAAATAGGCACTTATATAACAATGAAATGAAAGAGCATTAAATAACTTAATTTAATCAACTAAAATGTAGCAGCCAAAGGAAAATGTAAACACCTTAGGGTCGACATTGTGGGGACCAGTACCAGAACCAGCAAGGGCGCTGCCGCTGACCTTGAGGAGCACCCTCTTCCACTTGCATTTCGGTGCCGAGGCAGGGAAGACGCGCATGCTTCCCTGCGCAAGGGCAGCAGCATATCTCTTAGACTGCCTTCCTGAGGCAACAGGGGCAGAACCCGAGGCAGACGGGGACCTATCGTCGTCAGCTGAATGAGCATGAGTAGGAGGAATTGGAGAGGGGGATTGGTTCAGAGGCTGTGATCTGGCAGCCGAGGACGAAGAATTGGAATTGGCAGAGACAATCACATCGAGCTTGGCAAACCAGGGCCAATGACTAACAGACAGGCCTCCAGTAGAGAGCCGGTGGCACTCCACCTTATACCGCTTCTTCAAATTGTCGATCTTGTTCTTACACTGCTCCACGGTCTTCCCTTTCCCATCCCTATCGCCACTACTATGGCTCACGGCCGCAGCAACATCCTCCCAATCACGGCCACGCAAATTCCCCCTATTAAGCAGCTCGTAACGGTGGGTGTATGCATCCAACAGGGCCTCGATGGCGCCATCGCTCCACTCCTCCCGATCCTTTCTATATTCGCCCCTCTCCTTCTCTTTCTCCTCATGCAATTGGAGAAGCTGTTTTTTGACGGAGCGAGAGGCGATGGAGTAGGGGGAGGGAGAAGGGGAGGAGGAGAGCGCCTCTCCGTCGCTGGCGCTGACGACGAGGTCGTCGTGGGGACGATCCTTGCGCTTGTCTCTTTTCCCTCTCTCGCTCGCGATCGCTGCGGCAGCCGCTAAGGACGCTGCTGCTTGGTGCGCCTCGTCACCGTCACCGAGGAGAGAGTAATCGTCGTCGTCGCACGACGCCATCTGTGATCTGTCAGTCAGTATGAATTTACAAACAGAAAAAGGAAAAAAACAGAGACGGACAGCGGAGAGGGGGAAGCGGCGGCGTTAGTGTTAGTGTTAGACAGATGAGATGAGATCCAATTCGAGGGTTAACTTTACCTTTGCCTGCCTGGGCTTCGTTACTAGGGTTACGAATAGATCACAGATTCGGCACTCGATCAACGGAGCGGGCTTGGGAATTGGGATTGGGGTTGGTGCTAGCGTTACTGCGTTAGTTTGGGTTAGCTGGTTAGGGTTGGACTTTGACGAATTTACGACGGAGTCTAACTCTGGAATGATATCCTCTGGACGTAGTCCAGAGTGCCCATTAGGTTTCTTAACCGTCCGATCATAAATGAGTGTCCGTGATAAATGTCAGATTGATAGGTCCGAAAAAGTTTAATCGTCGAAATTAGATTGAACGGTCATGATGAGATGGACAGGGTGCCCATCTTATATGAGTAGAAGATACGGGTCCGTCTCACTCAAACACTCCTCTTCTCCTCACATTTTCTGGCTGTAATCATATACGTGCGATTAGGATTACATTAAATTAACCAGTTTATACATCAATAAACACGATTTTTGTTGTCATGAGTCATGACGTGAAATTCTGTACAAATTAAAAAATAATCTGCATTTTTTTAAACTGAATTTTGTTATCGTAGACACCAGATCTTCCTTAAAAAAAAAAAAATCCTATAAATCAGAAGAAATAAGATTACTGCTGTGTACCCAAATTTTATCTACCTTGAATGATGCCTCAAATTCAAATTATATCGTGCGTTTTCCTGTAAATAATAATTTTCTTTTATAAAAAGGACGGAGTGATTTTCTTAGAAGTTATTGGGGAAAAAAGCGTTTAATATTCCAGAGAAAGTGGAACAAATCTTTTTTATTTTTTATTCTTCGCCACATGTCATTTCATAATATATAATATTTTAAAAAATAAATTATCACAAATATTAGATTCATATTTCTCGATACTTCTAAATTGGTGTGCGAATACGAACGGCAACGAATTTGGGTAATTTTTTAAGCGCTCAGAAAATTGATACAGATTTTAAAGCGAACCGTAGAATTTCTATAGGTACCGTGTGGCAGATAACCAGAACAGAGGTTCTGGCAGACCACCTGGTCCGCATTGATCCGGATGATCTGATTTAATCTCAACGATTAAAGATGTCCCGTGCATAATAGAAATAATTGGCAGGCCCGAAAAAAATGAACCGTTGAGATTAAATCCGCACCGGTCTGCCGACCAGAGGATCCGAGTTCGTGTGGCAGGGGACTGCTCATCTCATCTGCATCCGTTTCGGCACACACCTCCAGATGTAATTTATTCCATTTATAGTAATTTTATGGCACATTTCTTTTTTAAAGATGTAATCGGATGAAGAAGTTTCTGATGATAACTCATTAACTCCGTAGTCTGTACTAATTTTCCTAGGCAACTAATAGCCGAGTTGAAAAGAAAAAAAAAAAAAACAAATAATAGGGATAACGGATCCAAAATTTGATAATGGATCCAATGCAGTGTTCTTTTGAAGACAGTACATAAAGGGTTATTTAAGTCTTAAAAAGAATGATTTCACAGATCTGAATATTTGGAGGGTGATTTTGCAAATTGATTAATTTGAGGATAATTCAGCTAATTATAAAAAAAAAAGACTTTTCAACGATTTCATTATATCGATCTTTATCTTATTTCCTATTATATTTTTTTAAAAAAATGGGACGGAATCTTTAATTTTAAATTAAAATATTCACAAGAATTTTTTTTAGCCTAGTTTGAACATGCAACTTTTATGAAAGATGCAATACTAGACTAAGAATTGATTCTTCATCTTATTTTTTATTAAAATATTCACCAGAAATTTTTTTAGCCTAGTTTGAACATGCAACTTTTTATGAAAGATGCAATACTAGACTAAGAATTGATTCTTCATCTTATTCTTTATTATATTTATTCATATTTCACAAAAAAAAACCACACTGAAATTTGAATCTTTTAAAGAGTAAAAGGAAGTAATGTTAGAATCAAACATGATTCTAAACTTAACTACTGAAATTTTAAATTACCAATTCAAACCAATCAATACGATCTTCAAATTGAAATAGTATCAGAGACCAAATTTATATTTTTTTCAAAATTTTTAACTATTTTTTCAGATTTTTTAGAAGTTGAAAGGTCCGAATTAAAAAATTAATTAGATTGAAATTTTCTAAAATTCAAAATAAATAGTAAAAAAAATCGGAAAATTATAAAATTTGATATCTAACACTAACACTAACACTAAAGTCTAAACCCTAGATGCCTGAGGGGTTCGCCATCTCTCATAACAATGATCAATGTCGCCGGAAAAAGTTTGAATCCGGCCGCCTTATCATTCTCTTCCTTCGTCTCTAGCACCCCTTCACTTCCAATCCTTAGCAGTTAGCACCGCTATTCTACTTCTTTGAAACAAATGTGCATTTCTCAACGCCATTAAACCCTAGCAACGATCCATCTTCTCTCGGTCGGTGTTTTAGGAATCGATCTCTTTCTACGCAGGTACCTTATTGTATTCAACGATTCTGATGTCCCAAACATATCATTTCCGGCTATTTTATTATTTTATTTTTGTTTTTTGTTTTTGGGATTTTTGAGAGTATTTTTTTTTTAGAATTGACAGTAATAATAGAGTGAAAGGAAGAATACGAGGTATCAGTATCATCTAGTCGTACACACAATGGGTCTGGAGCTTAGTACATAATTGGTGACAACAACTAAAATGAGTGAAATCCCATATGCATGCAGAAACCCCTTGTTGCTTACCTACTGTGCAATTGGGGAAAAAGGACTTTTGAAAATAAAAAAAAAAACCTTGCAATTCTGACAATGATCTATTTTTACCTTACCTGAGACAATTGCCCACCAGATGTTTGACAAAATGATTCATTGTAGGGATCAAGGGTCGCAATTGAAGTAGGAAGATGAGTTGCACGGATATGATAAGTGAGTTGGACGACTTCCTCCTAACTCATATCCTGTCTTTCTGGCCTACAAAGGAGGCAGTAATGACCCGAAAACTATCCAGACGATGGAGGCACGTGTGGGCCTCTGTGCCTGTCCTCAACTTCAACTTTGCCGATTTCTGGTCTGATGATATCTTCTCTTATTCCGGAAACTTTACTTGTGTAAGTCCACACTCAGAATGCCATGAGAAGTTTGTGAGGTTTATTGATACTGTTTTAGCCTCACGGCAAGTTCAACAGGTTGATAGTTTCAGGCTGGTCTGGCAGTACCAGGTTAAGCCATATCAAATCTCCGACCATCCTGTGAGAAGATGGATTCTTCTTGTTCTACAGCAGATGCCCCGGGTGCTATCTATATATGTGCAACCTAATTTTGCCAATGTAGACGTGCCTGATGTAGCTTTTACTTGCACCACTCTAGAGGACATGAAGCTACAAGTTGACAATAGATTGGCTGAAGTCCTGAACCCAGCGTCGGTCAGTCTCCCGCATTTGAGAAGATTAAGCCTAAGTTATTTTACAATTGAAGCTGAATTCATGGATAAGCTTTTATTGGGCTGTCCCAATCTTGAAGAGTTGGAACTATATGCATGCGTGTTGCGACTTTCTCAGATATCTTGTGGCAACCTTAAGAGTTTGGTTATTGCTAGTTGTTGTCACGTAAAAGATATTCGGGTCTCCATCCCGAGTCTCTGCACTTTGGATGTCACCGTAGTGTCTTCTCAGAATGCAGGGTTTAGTTTTGAAAATATGTCATCCTTGGTTGAGGCATGTGTTTCCTTTTTGACTGATCCTGAAATGGACTTTGAGTTTTCAGATAGTGAGACCACGATTCTAAATGGTCTTTCAGGAGTGACAAATCTTGATGTTGTTCTCCATGGAGAAGATTCTAAGGTAGTCACTTTCCAATTTTTTTTATTTTATTTAAATAGTCCTTCATGACTGCTTGATTTATTTTGGTTCTCTTACTTTACATGAAGTATATGCTGGAGCATGCACTCAAGAACTGCCCACACTTTGTGAATCTCAAGGCTGTGCGGTTTGAGAGTTTTAAGGGTTTCTTGTGTGGTTGTCTTGAAGCAATAGATCGTCTCGTCCAGCATTCACCAGTTTTGGAGGACCTTGCCTTTTATGGTTGCCAGGTACTTATCTTGTTAAATAAGACTATCGAAGCTTCAGCTAGCTGTTGATATACAAGATTGTTTATATTATGTTGCATGTATATTATTTTTTTGTTGACTCTTTGATACTCTTTTTCCTAATACATAATTTCATTGGGAAAAATAAACATCACCATAGTACCATCGAGGTAGCATAAATAAATGGAAGGTCATACACTTGCTTTATTATTTGTTGGGTTTCATTTCTAGCCTACCTGAACTTGTTTGGGACTATAAGCTTTGTTTTTGTTGTTGTAATGTAGTTTTTGCTGGCATTTGGAAAAGTTGCAGGACTCAAGTACATGTCAAACTTTGTTTGAGTTGTAAAGTTACTCCACATTAAAAATGAAGTTTAATATATCCTTTGTAATTAGAAAATAATTATTTCATCATGGCTTGAATTAGTCATTTTTGTCGTAGGAAAATTTGAATCTTCAATTTTAGGTTGTTTCTTGGTAAGAAGATTTCTTCTAACTATTGAAGAGATCTGTTTTCTCCCCCATTAATAAAATCAGCTGTTACGAATTAAAAAAATCCTGACGAGTTATTTGGCTCTCTCTATTAGTGTGTTTTAGGCACTGGTAGGCATTTATTACTCTGGCTCTAGTAAAATTAGAAAAAAAAAATTGGCATGATACCTCTTTATGCATTTTATAACTAATCTGGTTGCCTATACTGAGAACAACTTTTCAGATCATGTTTGTATAATTTGAAAAATTGATTTCTTGAACAATAAGCTTTGGATATTGTAAGTGATCAAGGGGTCAATTTAGTTAAGTTTGTCTTGAATAGTTATCTTTTAAACTCATTATTTAATTTAGTTAATTTGATCCCAAATTTATCTTAGTTAGTTTTGGTTACTAAAATATTTAAATCTATTAGTCATTATGATAATATAGGTATAGGTTGGTTAGGTGATACCTGAATATTTCCCTTTGTCCCCTTTCTGTCTTAGTTCCATCTGTTGCTGTTATATACCCAACCCACCTTCTTTATTTATTCTTATTTTTATTATTATTTTTTTGGTTTTGGGGGGTGGGGGGGGGGGGGGGGGGGGGTGTGGGGGGTGGTCCTTATGTTGTTATTCTGTCATTATTATTAATCTTTGTTATTATGTTTTTCTTTTAGGATGAGTCTCTGTATATTGAACTTCTGAGGGTGCTGCGATTCAAAGTAGGTGATCATGGAAATTGTCGGTTGGTTGAGAGCAGGCTGCCACACACTTTTGGCTCTCTAGAAGACGTAGAGGAGTTATCGTTCCAACACATGAGGTGTCGTTCGAAGGTGGCGGATAGGGTATTTGCAAAAACAGAGGAAAAACCATGGTGGTATGATTATGTGGAAGGACAAACAGCACTGTTTGAAGAAAGAGTTTGAAGGTGAAACTGCTTGGAAGAAGAGGTAGAATAATGAGAAAAAAAAAATTAGGAGATGAGGAAGAATAATTTATTACTTAGTTTTTTGTGATATTGAAGACGATCGGACTTAAATAAGCATGCTTATTAAGGTGAGAAATGTAAGATGTTTTTTGTCTGCGAGATGTTTATTAAGGTGTGACTTGTGGCCATTTTGTAGTGAGAAATGTAAGATGATTGATGATAGGTGTTGTTTGCACGGAGAAGTTTTTTCTTTTGTTTGTTTTCTTGTCTGCATAAGCATCTAAATCTAAAATAGTAGCAGTACTAACAACAACAACAATAAATAAATGAATAGATAAATAGTACAGTTCCAAGGGCACGATTCCAATAAAAAGGACGCACCAAGAGTCTCTGTCCTAGTTGAAGCATATTTTAGAAAGTGAGGATTGAAAATATTTTTTTAGAAAAACTTATAGCAGCGGCCAAGTGAAGAGATTCAAAATATTGTCATTCAATTTTTCTCCTATTGGCATTCTACGATGTGTTACGATCTCCTTTTTGAAGCATGAATATGTTGACAGAAAAGTTTTCCCTCCAGTAGATTCGAGTTTTACGTGATTTTGACATTCAATATATGTTGTATCAAAAGGAGAAAAAAATATATAACAAAAGGAACGAAGCAAAAGAAAATTGCAAAATACATACTCATGGTATAATGATAATTATAATTATAATAGTAATAATAACTATAATACTAATTATTCTTATTATAATTCATTGATTTATTTTACGAAGAAATAGACTACTATCAAACTTACTCACAACATAAAACTTTCGAAAGGACAATTTATCATTGTAATATCTTTTATATGGATTAAGTAACTACAAACGAACTATCTTACAAATCGATTGATCAAACAATCATTATCATTTTAAAAAATATAATTATTTATATTTTGTTAATACTTTAGATAATTGTGCATAAATTTGTACAATTTTAAAACTAATCATCCATCAAGCAATTTGAAAATAAACACCATTTAATTTTTGCAGCGCTAGCTCAATGTCTAATTTTTTTCAAACTATATCAAATTTTATGCACAATATATCGATCCATAAAATACTTATAATTATATATATATTTTTTGCATTTTAATAACCGTTTAGCCAGTTGTTTAATCTAAACAAAAGTGATTCGCAGAAAATTCCTACTCATTTAAAATTATTACCCTAAACACACACTATCACATTTTCGACCAACATCTATATTATTCAGATTTCGGAGTTATTAATAATAGTAATATCTTTTTCCTATTTCTTAATAAATAATATCTTGTTAGAGCTGTTACTAACAGTAATAGCATACATATATAAGGAAATCAATTTGATCAGTCGCTCGTATCCGCTTCCCTGAATAGGCGCCGCGCTTCTCTCCTCTCCATTCCCTCCTTTCTTCCCTCCCCATTCCCAAATTTTTGGTTTTCGTTTTTGGTCTCTCTTCCCTCTCCACCCAACTTTTCCAATAGCATACAATGCATTACACGTGCGCATGAGATTGGTTGAGAGGTTGGGATTGAGATGACAGGAAGGCAGGCGCGGTTGGCACTACTCATCCTGACCGCGGCCGCAATCCTGAGCTCTGAGAGATGGCTGGTGTGCCGGTGCAATGCGGCTGGAGTCGACGATGATTACGATGGCAACAACGACCAGCGCACCAAGGCATTGTCGAATCCGCTGGTGGCCAACATATTCTATGGGAAAATAAGGAACATGACACGCAGTTTCTCCAAGGAAACAGAGAAGAGGCTTGATTATTGCATCAAGGACTCCGATAAGGACTGGAACAAGGCTTTCAATTTCTCTTCTGATCTGAGCTTTGTGGCCCAATGCATGAAAGAAACAAATGGTACTGTTTTTGTCTCCTATGTATGTGATTTGGTTTTGATACATTTTGCAGATTATATACAGTGCAATATGTGAAAACGTCCCAGAATTTGAGAAAGAGGATTATTCGCTGGGTGATAGAGCTACTAGTCATGTTTCAAATTGTTGCAACTGGGATTAATTTATTTTTTCAAAATTAAATTCAAAGTGCACAACGAGTTACGTATTGATTTGCCAAATTTTTTACTGGGCTCTTCTACACACGAGATGAGAGATGCCTTTGGAACATTTTGTCAAACACATGATGGGCGTCCAAGAATCAGTTACTAGCTAGTGTGCGATCAAGTTCACCACCCATCGCACGCAACATGACCAAATAGGTGATCAGGAACAACTTCCTGTTCAAGATGAATCACATGCATAAACCTTATGATGGCATTTAGAACGATTCTAAGTTTCTAACAAGAAGCAGGAGAAGGCCAATTTGAGGAGAAGTACCAATGCATAACAGTTTACCTCACAGTTCACCCCCACATAATGTTTGAAATTAAACTTGCTGAAATGTGTTTATAATTTGTTTCAATCCACTAAATTTGATAGTCATTTATAATTTGTTTCCAATTTTAACTTGCTTGAATATGACCCTCATGTTTGGACCAAAATGCAAGTCTAATAATAAAGGACAATAAAAGTTGAGAGGCAACTGCCTGATTAGCTCCTGAGAGTAAACTCTTCTGAGATTAGCTTGAAGATACACAGAGTGCATATGCTGGGTTATTCCTGAAGTAAGCCTGACTTGCTGCTAAGTTTTCACAAACTTTGGATCATGTGAAATTTTTTACTTGAGGAATGAAAGACTCCATATCTTCCCTTTTTTCAAATTTGAAGCACAAATGCAGGAATACGGGTCCTACCAGAAATATATGGCTCTATATTTATCAAATTCGAATTCTCTTTTCAACCTCAGAAACTGTACTGTGGTTGTTTATTGTTTTATCAAAGACACGAAATACAAGACTCATTTCTTCTCCATTTTGAATATAACAGGAGATCTGGGCCAACGGGTATGCACAGCAGCAGAGATGAAGTTTTATTTTAACAGCTTCTATGAGCAACAAAACTACCTAAAGCCAAACCTGAACTGCAACCTCACATCATGGGTCTCAGGTTGCGAGCCTGGTTGGGGATGCAGTGCTGGCAACCAGAAGATCAATTTGCAGGATTCAAAGACTATTCCTTTACGCTCTCTTGATTGTCGTCCTTGCTGTGCCGGCTTTTTCTGCCCCCATGGTCTCACATGCATGATTCGTAAGTTGTATATGGAAAACAAACCCTGCTAATTAAAGTTGCACAGGTTGTGTTTATTTTTCTTTTAAAAAATTGATAAACTGGTCAAAAAATCGTCGGAAGGTGAGTCTAAACAGGCCACTAACCAATCCAGCTTTCCCTGGAACTCTATTTCGGTTTCAAGGGCTACCTTATTGATTTCTTCCATGAGAAATTTCATTCCTTCTGATCTAAAATCTAAAGTGCTAAATTCATGTCCGGCAATTTTATTTTTCTTGTAATTATATTAATTATCAATTTATCATCTAACTCCTGATTCTTGTATAATTGTTTGCATGCATGAAGCCTGTCCTCTTGGGTCATACTGCCCCAAGTCGAACCTTAACAAAACCACCGGCATCTGTGACCCGTGAGTACAATCCTTTTTTTTTTTTTTTATATTACATGCTGTAAGTATGAATTGAACAATAAAATATTTTAGCCCGGAAAAGCCTCAAATAGAGAACAGCAATTGTGGGTACTTCAGGAAAACTGTAAGGAAGTTTCGGGGAGATGTCCCATTTCATAGAGAATATATACTGCTTCTTATTTAGCAGGCAGATACAACATGTTCTAAATTTTTTGCAATATCTGTTCAAACTAATTTTAAGTTTTTCACTTTTTAGCCCTTTGGATGACAGATGACATATCTTTCTGTATATATGTTTATATCTATTACAGGTACAGCTACCAATTATCTCCTGGTAGGCCTAACCATACCTGCGGCTCTGCTGATGCATGGGCTGACGTGGGGACAGGTGGGGACATATTTTGTCCTGCGGGATACTATTGTCCCAGTACAATTAAAAAGATTTCTTGCAGTAGTGGGTACTTCATTTTTCTCTTAATTTGTTTATTTTCCTTTCAACTCTGTTGATCTCATATATATATGTATATATATACAAAAGTGTTTAAATTTGTCCTTTAAACACATCCAAGTGATCAAGGCTACTTTTGCAAATCCCGTGTAATGTGTGAGCCATAATATTATCTGTAATTTCTATGGCAGGTACTACTGCAGAAAAGGCTCTACCAAACCAAGTAGTAAGCCCTTTTTCATTTGTAACTTTATATATACAAGTTCTGATTATTTAAGTAATTGATGGCCGGCAATCATGTGTAATGTTTAAAGAAATAACCATCTTTTCTCCAGCAACTTCAGGCCAATAACAGCAACAAAATTATCTCTCTATTAAAACATAAAAACTAATTCTCAATTTTCTGTTACAGAGTGCATTTGGAAGAGGAGTTGCCCGGAGAATTCTGACAATCAAGATATTACCATATTTGGTGTCTTGCTAATTGTAAGTTTCTGGCTTTAGTTTGTTATATGTTATGACCTTAATGCATAAAACACAAATAAGCTATTATAAACATTCATGTTTGTCCATTACACATGCAGATAATTATGAGTGCATTTTTGGTAGTTATCTACAACTTCTCAGGCCAAATCCTGTCGCAGCGGGAACGGCGCGAGGCTAAGTCTCGTGAGACTGCAGCACGCCAAGCTAAAGAGCAATCTCAGTCGCGCGAAGCACGTGAGCGCTGGAAGGTGGCCAAAGATGTGGCAAAGAAGCATGCTACCAGTTTCTCTCGCACCCTGTCGCACACCATGAGTCGTACTGTATCCCGCTCAAAGTCGGTGCGTGACCATTTCAAGGCTGACGAAGCTGGGCCTTCATCCAGACCACCGCCCACTGGGCCCACTGGGTTGTTTGGCAAGAAAAAGGATCCAAACAAAAATAGCTTGACTGACTTGGTGAGATCTATTGATCAGGACCCAGATAAGCAAGAAGGATTAGATATGAACATTGGAGACAAGCATCTTAAAAAAAGCATGCCCCCAAAGAAAGCGATGCAATCAAGAACTCAAATCTTAACATATGCTTATGGCCAGATCGAAAGGGAGAAAGCAATGCAAGAGCAGAATAAGAATTTGACCTTCTCAGGCGTGATTTCCATGGCTGCCGACATGGATATCCGAACCAGACCTTTAATTGAGGTTCAATTTAAAAATTTGACACTGATGCTTAAAGGAAGTAAGAAGCGGCTTTTGAGGAGTGTGACAGGCAAACTTAAGCCTGGTCGGATAGCAGCAGTGATGGGCCCATCGGGGGCTGGAAAGACAACCTTTTTGAATGCTTTAGCAGGGAAAGCTACTGGATGTGAGACTTCGGGTAAGGTGCTCATTAATGGAAAAGTAGAACCAATTCGTGCTTATAAGAAGATTATTGGATTTGTGCCGCAAGATGATATTGTTCATGGGAACTTGACAGTTGAAGAAAACCTCTGGTTCAGTGCTAGGTGCAGGTACGCTGATGGAGTGGAGTTTTATCATACAGGGAATATAGTCTATTTTATTTCTTTTTTTGCCCTTTTTTGGGAAAGCACCAGTAGGCTTTTTTATATGCATGCTAAAGGTGACCAATGTGTTAGAAGTATTATGCTAAAAGCAAATTCCAAACTCTGTTACATCATACAATATCCAAGACAAAACCCTGTTGTTATCTTTTGTATGCTTTTTATTTGCTTTTGAATCCTGTTTAATATATGCTTGGGGACTCTGCCTGATCTGGTTGCTAAATTGAATGCTCACACTTAAACTACTGTTGGACATAAAAACAGAGACAAAAGCAAAGTAATATATGCAGTCAACCTCTGGAGGTGTTCTATATACGTATTTACTAATATGATTGAGTCCTTCTTGTGCTGGTACCTCGGAGTTTTACATGCCATGACTGCCAAGAGGATCTTAGATTCACCAACCCTCTAATTGCAACAGACGAATTTCCTTTGACAAACCTGAATCAACTTCTTTCCTTTCACAGGCTCTCAGCCGACATGTCAAAAGCAGATAAGGTGCTTGTGGTGGAGAGGGTAATTGAGTCATTGGGGCTACAAGCTGTACGTGACTCATTGGTTGGTACAGTTGAGCAACGTGGTATATCTGGCGGCCAGAGAAAGAGGGTGAATGTTGGGCTGGAGATGGTGATGGAGCCTTCTCTTCTGATATTGGATGAGCCGACATCTGGCTTGGACAGCTCATCCTCTCAGTTGTTACTCCGTGCACTCAAACGTGAAGCCATAGAAGGGGTTAACATTTCATTGGTTGTCCACCAACCAAGGTTGCTTTCAATTTATTGTTTATAAATATAATAATAAGAGAACCGAGCTGAACTGCAACCAAAATGAAACTCAAAAGTTTCTGCTTCATTTTTTTTTTTAAAAAAGGTTTCTTTGTATGAAATTACCTGGGGATTCTCAGTTGTTCCTGTTCTTCAGCAGCTGATGATACTTTTTTTCTTTTTAACTATTATGGAGATCTATGGTTCTTCACCCCTTGTGTATAATTTTTACAATGATGGATTGAGATGCAAAAATTTCCTTTTTTAAAAAGCACATATGTAGTAAAACACATACTGATTCCATGAATTTTCCAGCTATGACTTGTTCTCGATGTTTGACGACCTTATCCTCCTTGCTAAGGGAGGCATGCTGGTTTACCTTGGTGCAGTGAATAAGGTCGAGGAGTACTTCTCCCAGCATGGGATTGTTGTACCGGATCGTATAAACCCACCTGATTACTTCATTGACATTTTAGAAGGGATCAGAAAGCCTAGCGCGAGCAGCACTGTGACTGCGAAGGATCTCCCACTGCGTTGGATGCTTCATAATGGGTATTGATTATTGACTGGCTGATTTGCTTAATCTATAACTCAAGTCCATGATACATAGACAAAAGTTGGTTCCTTTAGCTTTGGATATACAAGCCTTATTAAAATTCAGATTCAGCTCTGCTTGCAGTTCTATGGAATTCAATGGATGGTTCCTGGTAGAACGAGGCTGGACCATTTCTGGTTCCTAAGGTTCAGATATTGTTTGCATGGTTGCTTTTAGAAAAGGGCAGACCGGGGTAATAATGGCTTTAATGTTCTAATTAAATTGTGTAGTTCGGATTTGTTTGGGGATCTTGAATGATTGCATTATAATTGGGATTGAGCAGACGTGGACTCAATATCTACCTGTTGACAGATCCAAATTGTGTTACAAATCAGAACTTGTTGCAAGAACAGTTTGCTATTATGTCATCTTGACCAATTAGTTATTAGCTTCAAAAGCTTAAAGCTTGATCAAGGCTGGTGTTGTTTCTGCATGTTCTTAACAGATATGATGTGCCCCGTGATATGTTGGAGAGTTCTTCAGAATCAGAGTCAATGCATGGATACGAGAAGAGCACCTCAGAAGAGGTCTGGGACAACATGAAAGATGTGATGGGTCAAAGGAGAGAGGAGTATAAATATCATTTTGACAAGTCAACAGACCTATCAAATAGGAGAACAGCAGGTGTCCTGCAACAATACAGATACTTCCTTGGCAGGTAAATATTATGTGGTTTCTTTTTATTTTAGTTTTTGAGTATATTCTTTTGAACCTCAAAATTGTTCATACAGGGTTGGGAAGCAGAGGCTACGAGAAGCAAGAATACAAGGGGTTGATTATCTAGTCTTGTGCCTTGCTGGAATATGCTTAGGCACTCTTGCCAAAGTCAGTGATGAAACTTTCGGGGCTCTTGGTTACACATACACTGTTATTGCTGTTTGTAAGCTCATTTTTCAGACCAGCCTTTCCATAAAAACGAAAAAAAAGATAAAAATTAAATAATTACACAGATTCTGGCTACCTCATAACCAAAAACTTGATTTCAACTTATCCATTTCAGCTCTCCTTTGCAAAATCGGGGCTTTGAGGTCATTTTCACTGGATAAGTTGCATTACTGGAGGGAGAGGGCATCGGGCATGAGTTCACTGGCATACTTCCTAGCAAAAGATACAGTTGATCATTTCAATACCTTAGTCAAGCCTGTAGTTTATCTATCTATGTTTTACTTCTTTAATAACCCCAGGTCCTCCATTTTCGATAATTATATAATATTGATAGCGCTTGTGTATTGTGTCACTGGGATTGGTTATACCTTTGCCATCTGCTTCCAGCCCAGCTCGGCTCAACTGGTATGTATGTCTTATCCATCCTAAACTCATAAGGCTATATATAGCTTGCATCAATGGGCTTTGAATAATGTCACTCTTTACATTTTTCATGTATACCACATTTAGTATACACTTTTTTCAAGGCTTCAATAAGCCCTCTTTTGTGTTAATTTCATGCTAATTAAGACTTTTCAAAAAGTTAGTATTGGTTTTATGAACATGTTCTTTTTGTTGGGGTCATTAAGTGTTCTATGATGCATGGTCTTATATTTCTGAATTTTTAACTTTTTATATTTCTATTATCTGCTTATGTACTTAATTTTCTTTTGTTGTTGCACAGTGGTCATTAAATGTTCTATAATGCATGGTTTTGTATTTCTGAATTTTAACTTTTTATATTGCTCTGTCTTCTTATGTACTTAATTTTTTTTTGTTGTTGCACAGTGGTCCGCTCTAGTTCCTGTTGTGTTAACACTTATAGCAACACAGGAAAATGCAACCAAAGTATTTGCAGATCTATGCTACACAAAATGGGCTCTAGAGGCTTTTGTTATTGCCAATGCTCAGAGGTCAGTGCCTTCTCATTTGTTTTCCTTTAAATTCCGCTTCCATTGGAGTCTTGGAACTTGGTTGAAGGCCATTCTGTAGAAACAGATTTTCTGTGGTGGATTCTCTACAGTAAAATGTGTACCTAGCTAGTCCCTCAATCAATAAAATGCTTGTACATGGATTTTACGTATATGTCTCAGCACAAAACAGCTCGTCCACTCCAAGACCTCAAAATTATTCTCATGGGAAGCATCCCTTCACACCTGACACCTCCTCCAGTGCCCATTTTATTTCTTTCAAAAAAAATTTCCCATCATTTTTGTGTAAGGAACAACAATGCTATCATTTACAAAAAACAAACCCAGAATCATACAAGGCGCATTGGATACTTTTCATTTTGCAAATGAACATGACAAAAATTAAATTTTTTGTAAATAATCTTCCGATCTGTCCGTTCACACATTTCAGGTATTCAGGGGTGTGGCTGATAACACGGTGTGGCTCACTAATGCAAAGCAACTATGACATAAATGATTGGACTTTATGTTTAGTTGTATTGGTTGCGTATGGCATAGTTTTTCGATGTATAGCCTTCTTTTGCTTGGTTACCTTCCAAAAGAAATAATTGCACGAGGGGAAGATTTGACCTGACCAGACTGACTCTTCTCTCTAAACTTAGTTTTCTTTTGTGCACTAAACATAAAGTCGACACTGTTCTTAGGTGCTTTTTAAATATAACCTGGGATTTCAACAGCTGTCAACAAATCTTGAAGTGACTTGAACTCCATTATGCTTGACGTTGTTATTTTCAGTTTTGATAGTTACTAATTGGTGAATCATCAGCCATTTGTTGTATTGAGATATATGTATATGGAGCCTTTTGCTGTAAATGTAAATTGTATGGCCAGTATATAGTGTATAAAATTCATGAGAGGATTGTATACTAAAGTTGTGAGAGACTGAGTGTGTGTACTCCATGGAAATTAGAATGTAAAGGTTGCACATGGAACGTTACTCTAGATGAATAGTATTTGATACAGTAGTGTCCCTTTTAACTTCAAAGCCGCATGGCATGACTTTAACCTGATTTCACAGCAGCCGTTCGTTTTTGACTTTTTTCCTATCATTGTTCTTCCGTATTTTTTCGCATGTCTATCTTTCATTTTATTCTAATTTGCATTAGGTATTAAATGGTAAGTCAAAGAATTGCATACGCACCACTGGTCCACTGGTTATCAAAGAGCTGGCGACCATTAATTATCTAAATTAAATTAAGATTTGGTATTATTACAAATAAGATGAAGCTTCTCTAATACACGCATCGAATCTCATTATTTTTTATAGATCTAGGTGATGCTGAAATATTGGATATAAAATTTTAAATTTACTTTTAATAAAATATTGAGATTTTTAAAATATGTAATAATTTAACGATATTTTTATGAAAATTTTATAGAAAAGTAATAAAAATTAAAACTCTTCTAACTATCGTTCAAATAATAAAAAACTCCTCGTAAATCGAAACGATAAATAGCAAACATTTTTTTTTTCTGTTTGGTATCCGATAAAATAAAATAGTAAAATATTACAACGCCAAATTGACGCCTCACCAAGTCACCTTGGTCCTTGGAAGTAATTTGCACATAAACCCCTCAACTTTAGAAAACTGTAAAGCTGCCATGTTAAAGTTAAAGACGCTCTCCCCTTTTTCCTTGTGCCACTTGGCTCCTCCCACTCTTCATTCTCTCCAAGCGGCGCAAGGGGCTATTATTCTCGTACAAATCCTAACCACTATTCTCTCTCTTCCCTATTACGACCTTTATGTTTGCTGGGTTCTGTATTTTCATTGCAATGTGAGTGCGATACATATGAGTTTGGTTTGGTCGTGAGTTGGTAGATCATACTATGGGGTTTCGGTCTGATTTTGTTGATTTTGCTCCGTGATCTCACGTTGAGTTGTCCATCTGTCTCCTTTTATTTTGGCATATATATTAAACAAAACTGGGGATTTGTTATTGGTTAACCTAGTATTTGCAACATGTCAATTTATGTAAACCTTGAAACCATGTCAGCTTATGTGGTGAAGGTGTGAAATCCTGTTTCCGAGCAATGGATTGAAAGTGTCTGATCCAGTTAATGTTATGATTATGATTTGTAATGCCTGTCGGTTTAGCTTGATTGGATTCAATCTCTTGTTTTATTTTCCAAAATGCGGATTTTCTGCTTGGAACAGCTACTATTCTTCAAGTTTTTATTGTTCAATTCCCTGATTTAGTGATTTTAAGGCCAATATTTATGATTTAAAAAAATCCAATTGCAACAACACTTAAGCAATGCACAAATACTTCCATTACATGCAAGGATTGTTCGAATGCTGCACTACTAATTAAAATTGTCCCAAACCACTACTTCCTGCACACAGAATATGGCTATTCTGGCTTGTATGCCTTACAAAATAAGCCAGAACAAAATACTGAGCTGAAGTATACGTAAATGCTTAACATGAATGCAAATTCTTGTCGATAGCCTCTTTCAGTTTCCTCCCAAGCGCATAGGCAAGCGGAGGAGGCACCGCATTTCCAATTTGCCGGTGCCTGTTCTGGATGTTTCCATGGAAAGTGTAACTATCCGGGAAGCCCTGCATTCACACCGTCTAATTCAATAAAACAGAAGTAAACCATAGATAATTTCAAGCACTCCACACCATTAAGTAGATCTAAAAGGAAAAAGTTCTAGTTGTCCTTCCAATTTTTTTCTGAGATAATGAACTTGGCGCCATAAACCTAAGCATGATCTATGCCTAAAAAACTAAAAACCCCAATCAAAATGTCAACGCAATTATTAATTTCAAGGTGATCATAGTTGAATTCCAACCAACCCACAGATTTATTTATAATTTTATGACCCTCCAACCCCCCAAATTTTTTTTAATAAAATAAAAAACAGGTTCATTTCATTCCGGGAGTAATAAATAGCAATTCTTTTACAGCCCAGTAGCTTCAGTTAATACAAGCACTGCTCGGTCAAAAGAAACTATCCCAGGATCCATCAAAAGAAAGCCAATATTATTCATGTATGAAAAAGGCAAACCTGGGAGCGAGCACATTCACGCACAGTAATGATACGGTCCTGCTCTGGGTGGAAGCACATACCGACCTTCCCCATGGGCTGGGGATCAGTAACAGACGTAGGGAAATTTCCATCCCAGTCCAAACGGCCAAACAGACCCTTCCACTGATTGTGCCTCCTCGCTGTGTTAGGAAGACACCATGGAATAAGGTCCACAGTCTGCCCTGAAGACAGTTTCACCTGCATATCAAGAACAGAAATGTACTTGATTTGTGGCCAACCTAGACTAAAGTGATTATGATAACTTCGAGACAACCAGTACAATGCTTTCAGAGGTAGAACTTTCATGTTCCCATTATCAAGAATTTTGTTTTCCTTTTTGGTCTTCTTATATAATTTTAAGATAAAGCCTATGAACAGCAGAAAACTATCTGGTGTTATACATCATGTTTTACTAAAAAATAATAATGAGAGGTTAAGCTGATCAAACTGAATCAGTTTTAAGCATGGAGCCTTTTAATGCGTGGGTCCTACAGTGGGGCAAACAGGAATGAAACAGAGAGTATTATGCAACTAAGGAAAAAATGAAATATTTTATGGTCATACCTTTTCATCTGGCAGGTCCCGCCAGTCAGCACCTGGCCGCCGTGGGATCCGTTGACACCGTATTTGGTTCAGCTCATTCATCTCTTTAGAAATATGATCATTCAAGGCCATCATATTTCCCCTGATCTGCTTTTGAAACCATGATACTGGATCGCTTCCGTACTACCAAAAAGAAGAAAATTATAAAAGAACAAGCGTCAGTAAATTAAAAAAAAATAGTAAGTGGGGAAACAAAATCTGACTGTGTATTTATAAGATAGATCAGTAATATGAGATACTACATCAGCAATTTTTCAATTGCTCATTCATCATGAGCCATGACATAGCAAAATTCAAATGGTACTTTGATCAGTTCATTCAGTGCCAGCCCTTACTCATGTCAAGGAAATAAATGGTAAATAAAGAAAATGTTACCTCAATGGTGAGTTTAGAGGCACCATTTACAACAGGAGGAAGCTCTCCAATGGCGTCTCTTACTGTAATGGAACGGAAGGGGGCCCCATCAGCAGTGCTACGAACAGCAGCATAAGATATTCCCCCAGGTGCAGATATCTTCAGCTCTGGGCCTGCAAAGACATGCATCGGCTCTGGCCACTCTGGCAATGTCTCTCCTGGGGCCGCTGCCCAGATAAATGCTCGTTTTCTTGATTGGGCTACACCAAATGCCCCCGCTTCTAAAATTCCAAACCTCACCTAAGAACAACAGTTTATTAAGTATGCAAATTTTCAATTGTCATGGTCCCTTTAAAGTTCACAGATAACAAGTATTAAAAATTTCATTCGACCTTTTTGCACTAAGATTTAATATTGAGATTGTTAAATCTTCACCAGCCTTTCTAAAGTAAAGATTGTTAAACCTTAAAAAGCAAAATACAGTCAAGCACCAAGTCAGCATTGAAAGAAAAAGGTACAAACCTGATAACCCATATCCAGTAGAGAAGCAAGAGAAAGCCTAAATGTTTGCCCCTTGTTAAAAGAGACAAAGTTCCTGACATTCTCCAGAAGGAAGTACCGAGGGCGAAAATAGTCAGCAAAAGAGAGGAAAGCCAGTATCATCTCACACTGGACTTTACTCCATGTACTCTGGTTGAACCGATTCATCCCAGAAAAACCCTGAATATACCAGAGAAAATCCCTTAAGTATATTACAAAAAAGAAAATTAAAGAATTGTAGGAATATATCTGAAGCTAATAGCAAATGCATACTTGACAAGGAGGTCCACCATTGATAAAGTCAACTTCACCAGGCACTGGAAGGTTCCCTATTTTCTCAGGTTCAAGCTTCTCAGCCAGCTCAGCAGCTTCTTTTGTAGAAATAGAATCATCAGAATCACCACATTTGTCCATGATAGCCCTGCACAGGCATCAACGAATAATAAGCTGGTTTTGAAGCAAACCAACAATATTCTAGAATGCTTTAACATTTAGGAAAATAAAAAGAAACCATATGCTACCATGTTTCATTGGACCATTTATTCTGTGAGATGTGGTCTTCTAGCATGCATAAGCTTCGGTTATAAATAGCTCGAAACAGTTTAAAGAAAACCAATAAATAATACTTCTGCTGCTGTTTGAATCACATGGATTCTGTCAAATTGTGGCATACCACTACCCTAGTAGGCACATCAGATACAGATAAGACGGGAAATAAAAAAATTAATAATAATTTACTTCAGGATAACATTGCAATTCTCTATGAACACGACAGCTTCTGGGTGGTTCTGCCCGAAAGCTTCCCCAGCTGGTTCCTCGTATTCAATAGCCCATTTTGTCAGGGAAACACCTGTCAAATTAGTCATTGCAGCAAAATTCAAAGTTTCTGATGATTTCAATCATAACTATGCTGGTAGTTAAATGCATGAAACATCGGAAACACGGACGAATAGGAACAACTTAAGTAAAAGTAAACCCAATTTAGGTCAAAATATGGGAACATACTAACAATGGAATTATCTCAATACATAGAAGATGTGTACCAGATTGTTGTAAACCCTCTGATAGTCCCCCGCAGCCAGAAAATATGTCAAGAGTGGCAAGACGATCTTCTTGTGGGACATCTCTCCATTTTGAGGAAGGGGCATCTCCTTGGTCTTCTTCAACCACTTTCTTCCCTTTATTCTTTCGGGAAGCACTGTCACTGCTCCTTTGTAGCAAAGTGGTAAATCTGATGTTTGCTGGTAACTACATGACAAACATTCACTACAATTAGAAATGAAAGCTTTAAAAAAAAGTTCTTTATTATGCTTTTATCTGGACATGTGTGATGATTCACCATTTTTTTATTAGATTACAAGAATTAAAGGATATGTATATTATATGATCATTGATTTCTAATTAAAAGAATGCAGTTTGGAATACTTATTTGCAGAAGTACCTGCTTTAGGGCCCCAGTTGCAGGTTCATAGGAGTATTCACAGAAGAAGACATGGCTGATAACCAGAGGGAGGTCTAAGTTAGAAAGCTCACTTTTCTTTCGAACTTCACATTTCCCTTCTATCATTTCAACTGGTATGCTTACTATATCTTCGCTGTAGTAGATCTACATGATTTCAACAAAATATAAGTGCATTTACTAATCATGTGTCAGCATTTAGAAGAAAAGGTGTAAATGTAAAAGAGATATAGAGTGCTTACTTCTCTGATGTCTGAAGAATAAGCCTTGGCAGCTGAGATATCGTCAGGCCTGTAAAATCTCCTAACTTTTACCTTAGTGGATGCAGGTTGAGCTCCTTTGAACCCAGAACGAGCTTCCACCTCCAACAAATGGCACACCACAAAAGCTTTCAACCCAACATTCCGACCACCCTTGAAGGTAGCATCCTTTGTTCCCTCAGGAAAAAATTGTGGCTTCACATACAAGAAATCATGTATCCTATACTCTGTTTTCTTGTACACAAAACCAGCATTAGACTCGATTATCTTAAATTCCTCCAGCCTGGTGTCCCTATCTTGGCATGAGGAACATATGCCAGTGCCAAGACCAAACTTGCCTTGGGGGAGAGCAAAGAAGGCACCTCTTTCAGGTAAATACAGGCTTTTGCAATAGAACTCGAGAGGTAAACCTTTCTCTTTCCTCTCGTCAGCTCTCAGCCGATAAGCCTTGCCAATCTCTATATTGTCTTTTCTGTAAATATGGCCCCACTTCATTGACATAATGCTAAACCTTACCACTTCTTTTACAGCTTCTAACTCAAAATCAAAACAATTGTTTGTCAGAAAAACCTCTCCTTCATTGGCTGCATTGCCCAAAATAGTGTTGCAACCTCTTTGCATCATCCTTCCATGTACCATTTTCATACCGTTACTTTTTTCAAACATGTATTCAACCAGGTACAAGGACTGCTCAGAGTCATCGTTCTCAGGTTCCAGACTAACCACAGATCCAGCAGTAACAACAAACCCACGAACGTGAGCTTCTTCATATAAGCTCTCACACTTGCCAGTTTCCCCAATTGGGACTCCTTCCCATTTTACCTGACCTCCGTTCAATTTTGGTTTTCTTGCAAGCAAAGTTGTGTTAGGTATCAAAGTGGAACTATTTTCTTGGAAACTCACTAAATTAAGTTCCATAGCATCCTCTTCGTCTTCTTGTTCTTCTTCCTCTTCAATCACCTCCCTTGCTCCCTTCTCAACCTCATCACCATCTTTCTCTCCCTCTTCTGGAAAATTGTGAGCATAATAGTCACCCCAGATCCGATTTACAAACTTAGTTGTTGTGGCTCGCATTACCTTCCTCTTTATTGCAGGTCCTGCACTGGCATTAGGGTTTTGATTGCCACTCTTTTGCAAGGCAACTTTCTTCTTCATGAGAAGTTTTGTGTGGCGCCTCTGCTCCATTTTACTTACAAGTCCATTCACAAACTGGCAATTACGAATACTCTTGTCAGGGTACTCTGCAAATTGCTGGAGGATTATCTGCCCATGTACCACTATGTACTGCTCTACCGATGAAGCATTTGAGGAAATGTATGTGAAGTGGCCTTTTGGTAATTCCGACACTCTTTTGATGATGTCATTGAATGTCATCTTGGCAGCACGTGTCTGTTCTTTGATCTGGCTGATGATAAATATGGCAACTCGTGCAATTTTCAACACAACCTCATACCAGGGTGCATACTGGTCAGTTGGTTTCTCCAAGCGGTACCTATAAAAAAAATCAAGAGTGAAGAAATGTCTTAGCCTTTGCATGTAGATATATCTCGTTACTGATATCAATAAACAAGCCAACAAGCTATGGTATAACAGTGTCCTTAATATCTATTTCTTTGAATTTATATAGGTGGGAAGCTTGGGGTTATTCAGAACGTTTTAATAGAGATTGATTAACACAAGAGTATGTGATGTTTTATTTTTGTATACTTTATGGTTGTCCTTGTTGATGTTAAATGCATTACCAACTTTTGGATATTGGGCCATTTCAGGATAGGTATAAAATGAACTATTTTGAGACAATACTGTTCTAGACTGTAAGCAGTCCCAGAACTTGATATGCTAACAATGTGTACAGTAGTACTTCAAGAATGGTATCCTAGTAATTATAACTGTAATAACAATGTATTAAGCTCTGTTAATAAATCAGAGAAATTATTATTATTATTATTATTATGATAAAAAATTTGGTACCAGGCCACATCAGTTCGTATAGAGATAAAGACCATTGATGCACCAAACTCGACCATCCATTCCTTAACTGCACTTAGGTAAACAGGGATGCCTTCTGGCTCAGCAACCACACTTGAGCTACCTGAACCTGACCCCACTGAGTTAGGATTCACTTCAAACCCACTGCCATCATCATCCCTCATGTATCCAGAACCAAAAGCAAGTACATCATTTTCAGCACATGGTATCATTGGAATCGTCTCCAGAGAAATAAGCCTCGAGTCGTTATTGTATAATGCCCAGTTTGAGAGAATTCGCTTTGGTAAATCAGCATAAATTGCTTTTTCATCTTGTAAAAAATACTCATCCATTTCTGCGACTGAGGGCTTGTAATAGGCCGGCATGGGGTAGTCACTGGCTATCTCAGACTCACTGATCTTTATATACATACCCTTTCTGGATTTACCACTTTGCCCCCTAACACCCTGTACTACACGCAACTCGCTCTGGTAGTACTCATTCTCCTGCAGCAATTGAGCTAATTTCTCATCCTCTGTCACTTGATCTGTGTTCAAGTTCGGGGCCATGTCTCCTTGGATCTTTATACCACCCGATGAACTACTAGGCATCATCACACTACAACCAGCTTTATTACTTAAACACTGGTCTCTTAAGTCAGTGAGAGCTGGTAAAGTTCCCAGAGGCACTTCTTCATCCAATCCCATCAACTGATTGTATATAAATTCCCCTACGGAGACAATATACTCTCTGCTGATGGGATTTGAGACTCCTTTGGATCCATTAAAAGATCGGATCACGCCAGCTAGCAACTCATCTATCCCAATTTCTGGGTTTCCTCCTACTCGTTTAGCTATCTTTTTGTATATCTCCACACACATACACGCTTTCTGATAGAAGCAATTGTATAAGGATTTATAATTACTAGCTGGTTTGATGCATTCATAGTCCCCAGTTTGTGTCGAGATCCAAATGATAGGACACCCCTCATCGTACCCAGAAATTGACCATGACTCAACTCGGCCAAAACCAATACACCTTACCCCCTTATCTTTATCCAAGTTGTCGCCCAGGGGTAACATAAAGGCTGTCACAAAAACATCACCAAAATTTATCATCTCAAATGGTTGTGGAGTCCCATCAGAGTTGTGAAACACAAAATCAAGAAGCCTCCTGCATGGAGGGATCTGTTCATCTGATGTTAGCCTAGTGAGGCCAATTGCGTCAGCCTCCTCATCAGCTACGGTGTGTGTTTTCAGTTTGATCAGAGAGTCTTCATCTGACGAGATAACATGTTTCTCTTTAAAATTTGAACATGCTGCAGCTCGCCTTGGCCGCTTTGAAACAACTTGCTCTTTATATTGGTCTTCTGTTTTGATTTCGTGGCTTTGCTTAGTGCTTTCCTTGGCTTTAGATTTTACAGTGGACAACCTCCCATCTTTTCTCTTTCTAGGATCTGAAAGGATAAGTTATTATGCTTTTCATTTGTTAGTTTCTCAAACTTATATAAAATAGCTGTCATTTTGCAAATAGCGCAAACACTCTTTGCGATATTAAACTATATCTCCATTACACTCTATCTTCAGCAACTCACACAGAATATTTTCCTCTTTCCATAAATGTAACTACATACTCAGCCAACACAGGGTCAAATTGTGTCTTCCAATTGTGTAAATGATGTTGATATATAGTAATTATGGTAACATATTTCAAATCATAACAAATTACATTAGACACTTTTGACTGGGCAAAATTTGGTAAATTCAAAGCTTCAGTTCCAATTCCAATGGAAGAAAAAAGATCCAATTATATGAAACACACAAGTCTAAAAGGAGAGTCTTAATGGTTTATTGAGTTGTAATTTTAATTGAAACTTCATTTGTAAAGAGAACAAACCTCCTGCAGAGTCTGACAACTGAGGATGCTTTGCCGCTTTACCCCTGTAAGATCAAAATATAGAAACAAAAAGATCATATGAGTAGCTAATTAACTTGATTGTCATTTCATGAAAGATTCATGAGCTTGATTTATACAAGGAGAAAAATGGTAAAAACCACTGTACCAGTTATATAACTTAGGTCAGGTTTAAAAGCAGTTCCTAGAGATTCTATATCTGTGTGGTGACAATTGTACCAAGTCCATGGTTTTCAAATATTCTTGACAGGATCAGAAGCTACATATCAACAGCTTAACGAACGCAATTCGCTCGTCAAGCTGGAACACAATTTTCAAGGAACAAGACCAAAGGAAAACGAAATTAAAATAATCCCTTTCTCTGGCTTTCTTTTCAATATTTCTCATTCCTAGAGATACAAGATATAAGTCAAGCTTGGAATGAAGCCTAAATTAATATATAAAGCAAAAGGGGGGAAAAAGAAATCTCCAGTGATGCCAGCTAAAATCGTGAATTTCGTTTGCAAAGATCGCTGATCATATTCTGATTTTAGTAAACCCATAGCTCAATAATTTTAAAGAGAAAGGATATGCTTTCTCTTTTCTTTTTTTTTGACAGAGAAAGGTCATAATTTTAATCACGATCATTGAAGATTATTTGAAAATTCAAGTGCTCAATCAATAGAGAAAAAGGAAACGAGAAAATTACAAATAATTCCCTGGCTAAAGAGAAATAAATCTATAGAGAAAACAGGATACTCACCGCTCTGTTGATCCGATCGAAGAGCAACCTAGATCAAGAGAGATTGCGATGGTGCACATGTTACAGATCGATGAAAGAGACGAGACTTTTTGGAAAAAAAAAAAATCAACAGAGAGAGAATGGAGAAGGGGTTTTGAGGTTTTCTTTCTCTACTTAATGTTTTTTCCAGTTTGCAAATAAGGAGTGCGCGGGAACGCCGTTTCAATTTGGCGGGAAATAAGAAATATTATTGGCTTGCCAGTTGCCAATTTGTCGCGACTTGTACGAAGATCTAAAGGGCTGTAATTTTAGCAAAGTTAAAATGAATAACATGGAATTTAGACCGTCGTGATCTGGATCCTACGGTTATGATGGAGTTTCCACCGAGGGCCTAAATTAAAAATATCTCATACAATACAAGTCATCTAGGTCTAGATCTGATCCGTCTGTTTTAGATCGGACGAACCAGGTTGAATAATAGGGTCGCGCATTTCGTGGTCTTCATAATTGCAGATGAAGAAGGTGGAAGAAGTTCAGATTTCTATTTGTTTTATGGACTGGAGACGATTGAAGAAGGATGTCAAGAGGTCAAGGATCTCTTGTTCTAACTGGACTGGAGAGAATAAGTGTCTTTCAATCTAGTGGATTTAAATGCTTGCTTTTAACTGCTGTCTGTTCTAGGTAATCACTGGCAAGCTTTACGTGTGACAATTAGCAAAACCAAAAGAGGAAAAACCTTACGTCTTTGGGAAAAAAAAAAAAACAGTTTCGAAATCAAAATGACACTAAAATACGGAACCTAAAATATAATATTAGTTATAGTTATTATTATTTATATTAAATACTATTGTAAATGTTGTAACGGGGGCACGGGGCCAAGGGTTTTTGGCAAATAACAAAGCTGGTTTCTTTTCTCCTTTTTCTAACAATAAGATTACAAAATATTGTGCACATTCTGAAAATTCATGAAACTACAAAATTTAAGATGAATTCGAGACATCCTTTCCAATTCAACAAATCTGTTGGAATTTTGAAGTTGAGACATTTTCAGCGGGTCGCTGGAAATCCCAGCGGGCCGCAGGACAATTCGCACCTTTTGGTGACAGAGTCCCTATCTCTATATATTCTCTGAACAGATTAATTTCTGTGTGGTTTTGAGACTCATTCTGTTTAGACAGAGAGAGACAGAGAATAGAGGGAGAGAGAGATCCACTTCTCTTCTACTTGTTTGATCGGTAGGAGCACTCGATGGAGAGTGAAACACCGCAACCTATTCGAGAAGATGGCGTGTGGCAGTCCGTCTGGCACCGTGGCTGTGGATAGTGTGGCAGAACTCGTTGGAACTCGACTTCCAATCGTGGTTGCTGTCCACTAGCGTATGAAGACGGTGGTCGTGAAGACGTGGAAGGGCTTAGCGTGTCATGCCGTGAAAGGAATCGCAAGAGATCCTGGAAAATCGATTTCCGCTGCGGTATGTGTTTACCCACGATTTTCTAACAGTGGTATCAGAGCCGTTAGGTTTCTTTTCGGTAGGGATTGATACCTAAGCCCCTTCTCTATGATTTCTGGTTGTTATTGAGTGATTTTGTGTGTCTAATTTCGTGATTTGAGGGAGAATTAGGGGAAACCCTAAGTTCTGTCCAGAAACATAATTTCAGATTTGATTGCCTGACTTCGCAGAGGTATATCTCGAGATCTGTTAACTTGTTTCGAGTAAAACTTGTGGCGTTGGAACGGGCTTGAAGTCTAGTTTCTAGAGAGGCCAAGAACTCGAAAAACAAGCAAGTATTCAGAGAGATAATGGCCTCACAATCAGAGGATGTCAGTCTGTCTGGTTTCTGGAATTTCTGACCTTTCTGTAGTGCGAGTGGATTTGTGATCACATTGTAATTCGTTTCTCTGTCAAATTTGAACTGGAGATAGAGCTTTTAGAGATCTTTCCAGAAAGTCTAAGTTTGCAATTTTTGGATAAACGGTGAGTGAGAAATCGCACTCGCAAGTTGGGTCTGTTCTGGTAAGAATCAGAACTTGGTGTTTTGGATCTGATTTTCAAAGGATATTTTTCATACTTCTGAAATTATTGAAAATTAATGATTGACATGATTGGATAGAGCATTGAGTGTGCTTTCCAGTGATATATGGAACATAATTTTTCATCGAAGTATGATCGAGATATCGCGAGTTTGAAATCAGAGTGCAGAATCTGATTTCTGTCGATTCTGTAATTCTGCCCAGTTCTGGCGGGTCGCTAGAATTGCCGGCGGGCTGCTGATTTTTCTGTGGGTCGCTGAATTTGACAGTGGGCCGCTGAAACTGCTGGCTGAGAGCCAAAATGACTGTTAGACAGTCTAAGTGAGTAAAACACCACATATATAATCAGAAATTGAGACACATGAATACCAGAGATCATAAAAGTTAAACCACACTTGTTTTAAAGATTATCTGAGTGATAATCAATGGTTCTTGTTGTGTATATGACTTTATGCCGGACCAAGTACCGAATTGGGAGATACCATCTATTGGTGTTGTCTCATCTAGACTTGATGGCGCAGTTGAGTGCTGTTATCAAGGTCTAGAAAGTTTAATGATAATCAGATATTGATTCTGAGGGATGTTGAATGCCAGAATCATGATATCAATATATTTTGTGCGAGATGGATCGTTTCGTGTCGAAACGAACCGTGACAAAGTTCTAGGGTAGACAACCAATTGTTGGTGTGTCTTTATGATATCCAAATAGATCGTTTGAATTTCAAATTGATCTATAGACATTTCATTTGGTAATAAACTATTTGATGGCTCAAATAGATCATTTGAAATATTTCTGATTGTCATATGCTTTAACCAGAACAAGCATAATAAATTTAAAAACTGTGATTGAAGTTATCCGTTCGATAATTTCATCAATAACCCTCTATTATTTGCTTGTTAATGGTGATGGATGGTACATGTGGTACAATCTCACCTAATTGTGATGGATTGCATAACACATGTTTGTGTTTGCACATTGGGTGAATCTAGATTGGTAGACTATTGAGATCTCATCTAGATTCTGATCCTTGCGCCGATTTGAGTTATGTAAGGGTATTGATGCTTAGTTCTTGTGATTTGATTGATTGTCCTAGACTTTCTTTTGGTCATATAGGCTAAGCTATATATATTTCTTAGGAATGACTCTAGAATTGTGCTGCGAGGTTTTATAGTTATAACTGAGATGTTATGACTTATGAGAGTGCTAACATAGTGCTTGTCTCTATGTGGTTTTGGCTTAATAATTAGTAGTCGCTGATCTCTAGTGAAAAAGACATTGATGTACATGTATTGCGGGGCATTACAATATCTTATTGTCTTATAGAGGATCAGGATGAATGAGAGATCATCACATATAATGTGTAATCACAAAAGAATTTGTGAGTAGTCAGAAAGTGAGGGAGTGTAACCGAGCAGGTCGCATGTCTTTCAAGCAGGCCGCTAGGGTTACAGATTTGCAACAATTTTGCTCGCTTTGTGTTGCTGAGTAGTTTGTTAAGTTACAATATTTGTAATCTCTGTTGAATAGTATAATCAATCATTGACTAAGGGTTGTAAACTCAATAAAATTTTGACAAGTACAAGGAGCACAATGAGGTTGCATCTTGGAATTAAGTCAATTAAATTTTGAGTTGCATAATAAATGTCATAAATTAACACTTGAGTATTAAGTGATGGTATTTACTTGATTGCAAGTAAATCTCACTGTTGGTGTTGTTCGTTTTCTAAACGGACATTACTCATTTGGTTATATTTGATGACAAGTCAAGTAATTGATTGACATACTAAGAGATTATAGTTGTGAACTTAAATGCAAATGTTTTTGGACTTGATTTAAGTACTAAAATCTGAAACCGCAAATGTTTATTCATTGTATCTTAATGTGATTTAAGTTACATAGCATTTAGCTTATGGTTTAGATGTGAGTTACTTGTCATAACATGAAGTAAAGTTATCAAATGGAGATTGCGATGGTG
The DNA here is from genome assembly GCA_027725995.1 of Rhynchospora tenuis. NCBI lineage: Eukaryota > Viridiplantae > Streptophyta > Magnoliopsida > Poales > Cyperaceae > Rhynchospora > Rhynchospora tenuis. The sequence continues at coordinate 60,816,892 of CM050889.1, read as the reverse complement.
CAATCCTGGGGATTGGCACATGCAATTTGTTGTTTCCGTGAGGGAGACACATATCTTTACTCCATAATACTTTATATACTTCAGAGTTTGACAAAGTATAGTACTTATTGTTATTCTTTTGATGTTGGATTTCGGCAAAATGTGTATGATGATACTTAGTACTTAAACGTTGTGATTTAAGGTACTAAATGTGCTTTCTTTCTATTATTTGCTTCATGGTTACATAATCTCATTAGTGATTATTTGGCACACTTTACTATGTAAGTTGAGGGTAATTGATTGAATTTGATTTTAATCAGATTTTCAATTCAATTTTGCCAACTTAGAGAGATAGTAAGTAATTTGAGACAACTTGATTGCTTGTTGGATAAGCGTTTCAAGTTATGGAGATTTATTATGTGCGCTGCACTTAAAGCCTTGATTTGTCACATTCATGACTAGGGTTTAGATTCAGTCTTGAAATTTGTGAAATCTCTTTAAATATGTCACGATTATTTGGACCTGCTTGACAAATTTAAGAGTTGTGACAAAATAGAAATAGTTGGATAATTCACTATTTCTTATATCACATGACATATGGGGTTGCGTGATAGATATGAAGGACTATTTTGGTATAGTTTTTATAAGGCTAAGTGGCAGTTACTGTGATCTGCAAACTGGTCATATAGTATGCAACAATAGATGCACAGTAGAGAGAATTTTCCAATTATGGAATTTCTGCTCGAATAACACAAGCAAGCCGCTTGCTGGGCAAGCGAGTCGCTTCCACTGAGAGTGGATCGCTGGGTTGCCAAGCGGACCGCTAGAGATAGTCAGTGGCAGATTTGAAATCTCCATGTCTATGGTTTGAACTATGGTTTACTGTAACTCCTTGGATGGATGTTTTTGTGATCATAGGTTCAGTTGCACATGAGGAAGTGCACCTTCTCATAAATTTTTGGAAATTTATTGAAGAAGAAACCATAATAGTGTCATATAAGAGAATCACTTATAGTTTCTTATGCAAGCTTCCTAACTGTGAACTTGACTCGGTTGCTGAGGAAGAGAGGGAGAAATGAAAGAGGTTCTTCCTCACATCCTCGCACAAGTTCAAATACAGTAGAGCTTATGAGAAGATACTATATATATATAAGATGAGATAGAGTAAATGAAGTATAATATGATTGGACTTATTTGATTTGTCATATTAATCTTTGGAGAACACTTAGGTTCTTGAGATTAATGAGGATTTGATAAATCAATTGTGAGATATTAAACAATTTTCTGTTGTAAGTGTGTAACGATCCGTTTGAGGGTTCAACGATTCGTATGACACTGATTAGCAACAGAGACTCTGTTGATTATGTGAAACGATTTGTTTCGTGGTTAAACAATTCGTATGTCACACAACAGAGGGAGTCTAATTTGAGCAAATTCTCTTGTTAGAAGATGAGTTTGCCTCACATAGCTTATTCTAAGCAATAGATATGTCTGATCAGCATAGCACGTGTTGTGCTATTGGCTGAATGAATAAGCTGAGAGACTCTTGTTTAATTGTGGGATAAAAACTTGTAATAAGTTTTTGATATGAGTTCATAAAGAAAGCTACCAAGATATCTGTATGATAAAGGGTTTGATGAGCATTATTGGAAATTGTGTGTTGTGGCACATTGGCATCCAATGCAATTCCTATAATTAGATGTTTCCCTCATACATGATTGAGATAAGTCACTCTAGTTTTACTAGGAGCTTGACATTTAATTGAGCCATATAAAATACCTATTTGTGTAGGTATGTGAGTTATATATATCTGAATAGTATGACAAGTGACATGCTAAGTTATCAAGTTTAAATACTTGTAATTAATTTACCTCTGGTTAGGTAATTCATATGAGTGCAAGTATACTTTATGGATAAAGTTAACTTGATAAAATATTGTTTCTTTGTGATAAGAAACAAGTTTACTCTCTCGTTGTGGAGATTTGAGTAAATCATATACTCTTTCGATTTAGAGATAGAGTATGACTCTCTTGTTGTGGAGATTGAGTCAATAGCATTTTTGAGTGGTCATACATGCTCTCTCATTTATGAGATTGAGCAACTTGACATGATGGATATTCATGTCAGAGGGAGTTTGGTTGAGATAGTCTATACAATTGGTACTTGTTGTGACTTCGAATGAGTCGATAACAACTCATTGTAACAGTATGTTTGTGATGCATATTGTGGGGACATGGACTAAACCAAACATTCAGATATTAATTAGAGACATGATAGCACAGAGTTGATCTGATGTGAGTGTATTCCTATATGGAATGGTTCGTTAGGATGCTAATCGACCGTTTCAGAATATACAATATTCTCTGAGGTTTTGCCAGAGATGTTATACGGTTTGTTTCAAACAATTCGTTTAGAGATCAGATCCTCGCCTGGGTATATACTTGAACTTAGAACTTAAAAATTGCTTTATTGTTCTTCAAGTATATGTTAGCACTATATGATAGTATGTTAATAGGCTAAGATTGGGGTCACTCACACGACCAATCGCCTCTGACACCTGGGGTGGGCAGAGATGAGACTTTATCGAGCTATGTGCGCTTAGTCGAGAAGGACTAAGGAGCTGTTTGTGGCAGACGAAGCTCGTTGTCGCCTTAGTGTTGAGACTAAGATGAGATTTGTTTTCTTTTAGGCGAGTCGACATGAATTGCCCCCCACAATTCATGTAGCCTATAGCTAGCCGAGGTGAGAGTTTCCTTGTCGCTCGAGGTAGCAGACTTGTAGAGACTTTCAGGGTGAGTTGCAATGTATGCGGTCTAGACTATAGACGCTTTGGTTTGCAACTAGACCTAGGCTCGTACAATGAACTAACATACGTCTGTTGGATAGATTGTTCATTGTAGCACGTGTTCATACCACGTGTGCTTGGCGACGTTGGAAAATGAGTTGAGTAGTCTCAGGACTAATACCGCTATCTCCTCATTGTGTGAGTTCCAAATACGTACCCTCATGACTATTGACTATGTCATGAAAAGTAAGTCAATGTTCTGTCTACTGTGGTATGTTACCCATGGCTATGTATGATTCGGTCTACCGGTGCATTACTCGGAAAGCGGTTGATTTTACTTGGATTGACATGAGTGCAAAAGGAAGATTAATTTCATATCGCACAAGGGAATTTGCTTGTGTTCGGGCCCACCAATTTTTGTCATTTGGACATAATTGGGAACATTTGAGCAAATTAGATTGAAAGGGATAACACATAGTGGCCACGTAAGTGCGGTTGGCGATGTGTATGTCTAGTGCTTGATCTTGAAATAATCTAGGGTATGAGTATATACATATAAACTGCTTATTCTTTTAGAAAAGGGTCGAGGCTCCTGAGTGGCTTTAACTTTATGTTAAAGTGTATTCTTGTAGCTCCCGCATGCAGGTATATGCGCTAGTCGCACGGTCTATGTGCCGTATGAAGACAATGACTGCTTTCAACAAATGTCTCCAAGAGGGAGATGTTGGAATTTTGAAGTGGAGACATTTTCAGTGGGTCGCTGGAAATCCCAGCGGGCCGCAGGACAATTCGCACCTTTTGGTGACAGAGTCCCTATCTCTATATATTCTCTGAACAGATTAATTTCTGTGTGGTTTTGAGACTCATTCTGTTTAGACAGAGAGAGACAGAGAATAGAGGGAGAGAGAGATCCACTTCTCTTCTACTTGTTTGATCGGTAGGAGCACTCGATGGAGAGTGAAACGCCACAACCTATTCGAGAGGTTGGCGTGTGGCAGTCCGTCTGGCACCGTGGCTGTGGATAGTGTGGCAGAACTCGTTGGAACTCGACTTCCAATCGTGGTTGCTGTCCACTAGCGTATGAAGACGGTGGTCGTGAAGACGTTGAAGGGCTTAGCGTGTCATGCCGTGAAAGGAATCGCAAGAGATCCTGGAAAATCGATTTCCACTGCGGTATGTGTTTACCCACGATTTTCTAACAAAATCAAAATTAAATCAGCATTTATGCACCTGACTAATTGAGAATGGATATTCCCTTATTCCTAGTAACAAAAAACTAAAATAAAATAATTAAGCAAGATTGTTAAATAGAATGAAATGTTCAATAATCCTACTAAAAAAATTGTGAAAGTCATCATCATGCGATCAGCAGAATGTCAAAATTGAAAATACAGAATGATGTACTTCTGGTACCTGGTCTTTTGTTTGGGTGAATAACAGAGTTTAGGAGAAACTAAAGAATAGAAAATGGAAATAAAAACAAACAGATAGATGACACAAAGGGAAAAACTGACGTGAGCGAATCTCCCGTAGCACCCCAAACCCCACCTTCCCATCCCTCTCTGACCCCGACGACCACCACCCTCCGCTCTTGACCTCCAGTAAATAGAAAAGCCCAGGCGGGGTGGCCGATCCCGATGTCGTCGGCCTCCCCCGACACCTCTCCCCCCTTCTCCCCACCTTTCTTCCCCATTATTTCCTCTTTTTATTTTCTGATTTATGGTTATGCTTTGGTCCTTGTTTTCGTTTCTGATGGAATTTGTGCTGGGTGAATCTTTGATTCGGTCTTTTCCGATTTGGTGGTGTGTTGTGCGTGTGGCCGACGACTGCAGTGTCACTATGTGTGTGGTGCGGTGTGGAGAACCGGCAGGTCTAGCCGTTGTTATGGTGCGGCCGACGATGCGGTCGTGGAGAACCGACGGGTCTAGCTGTTGTTATAGTACAGCAGGCGATGCGGACGTGGTGCCGTACAGCCATGGATGCGATCGTGGAGAACCGACGGGTCCAACTGTTGTTATGGTGCGGCAGGCGATGCGGACGTGGTGCGGTACAGCCAGCGGCGAGTGTACTGTTGTTTGTGGGTCTGGGGTGTGGCTGAGGTGAAGGACAGTTGTTGCGATGTGGCCGAGGAGATGCAAATCGACAGTATGTGTGGTGCGACCGAATACTGTGTTTTGGTTATGGCTGTGTTGTAGTCATTCTGGTAAGATTTCGGACGGGTAGTTTCAGTATCGGATGGTTCGAGATTGGTTACCGGCTTAGAATGTAAACTTGTTTAGAGTTTACTTTCTTTTTTCTTTTGATATTCATACCAGTTTTGGTATGAACTTGGAGATGTTTTTTGTTGTTTGAGACTTTGTAAACTTTTTCTTTTATTAATGAAAATTGCTGGCTTTTGCTAGCCCTAAAAAAAAAGACACAAAGGGAAAAAAATTATCACAGTAATAAATGCTCCCGCAATCTATTTCGCACGAACATAATGGTATAACGGTCATTGGAATTGGAAAAACAATTTTGATTTGCCGCCAAATTATGGTTGCAATTGACGACTAAAAAACTTACTGGCAAAGTTATACCGAGAAAGAAAAAAATGTCGGTTCAGGGATCTAGCATGCAGGGAGTTCATGCCAGGAAGGAAGCACACAAAGATTTAAAAAAGAAATCTCTACTACTTATAAATACATCAATCCAAGGGTGTAAACCTTCAAACCAAGGGTGTATCCAACTCTCCAATCTATCATCTGAACCGCTGATAATATAATTTGTGTATCAGATATCTCCGAATGAAGGGTTAAATTGGCTGTTGACTCTTCGTTTGTAGCGAAAAATATTTGACGCAGATGGAACCAGCGATTCCTCTTCGGTTTTTGAACTTTCGCTTGATCAAACATTTTTTCTTTACATATTCTTTGACTTTGTCACTTGGCATCTTTACATATTCACCTCTTCGCTTATTTTTTGCCAGCGTTTTAAATTTTTGTTTTGAAATTTGATTGGAAAGAGGGAGAGAGCGGCAGCAAGCGATAGAGCGTGAGCGAGAGCGAGATGAATATATGCGCGACTCAGGTCATCTCTACACCCTCGTCACTCTCCCCACTCCACCGCATCTGCATCTCGTCTCTCCTCCTTCCTCTCCTCCCTCTGCAACCCTACGCACGAGGCACCCCTCTCCAATTCTCCTCTAAAGTAAAATTTTTTCACCTCTCCCCTTTCTCTCCCGCTTCGACATCAACCTCTTCATCTGTCGCTAGGAATAAACCCTAGGTATAAAGTTCTTTTTTTTTAAAATTGTTTTGTTTCTTTTCTTTTTTTTGGCAATACACCTTCGATTTGATTTATTTCTCTTTCTGTTTTACTATATGCTTAAATTTTGGATTTGGCAGAGATAATAATGAGTATGAAGATCGAAGGATATCAAGCATCAAGGGCTTGTTTGGATGGGTTGGAAAGAGTGGGAAGAGTGGGAAGAGTAGGAAGAGTAGGAAGAGTGGGAAGAGTGGGAAGAGTGCTATTCCGGAAAGAGAAAATATTGTTTGGATGGTAAGTTTAGGAATAGCGTTGGGAAGTGTGAAAAAGTAGAGAGAAAAGTGTTGTTGGGAAGAGTGTTATTGAAAATTGTGTTAGGAATGGAATTGGCTATTCCAAAACCGTTTGGATGAAAAATTTAGGAACGGAATTGCCAATTCCTAGGAATTAGCTATTCTTACTTCATCCAAACGAGCCCTTTCTTTGTGGCGTTTAGTTGACTTTTAGTAATTTCATTGTTTGTCTCTGGCAATTGGAAGGTATGCTGATTTTGAACTCACAATTTATAGTTTCTGTCTTTTTTAACTCAAAAATTTTGTTCGTTTTTGTAATATTTGCGCTCCTTGATTGATTTATGTCCTTGCAGTTGCTTATTTGAGTTATTCTGATTTATTTTAGTGCTTATTGGGTTTACTCTTGATTTGAACAAAAGAAGCAGTTCACCGGTGACTTTAAGCGCTCTTACCTGATACTTTATCATAGCATGTATATGACACTTTTTACTTTTTCTTCTGAACTCATAGTGCTAACGTTACTTCATATGATGGTAATAACAAACTTGCAAAGGGAATTTTGAATTCAAGCAATTGGGAGCATTGAATAATTTTTTTAGTTGCTATTTTAATTCTTTCCTCATAACGTGTGTAGAATTTGTCATATCTACTGAAACCAAAAGATAAGGTAATAACAAGCTAGCTAACCTGGGAGCATTCAGAGTCATTTGCTAATTCAGATGCAAGAACTTGAGGTGCAGGATTGAGGTCACCAAGCGTTCTTCATTTGCTAATTCACATGTAATTATCTACTTTTTTGGGTTTAAGATGTGGGTTCTAGAATGAGACCTGATAGGAAAAGATTCTTATAACTTAGGAGAAATTTTCAAAGTTGTTTAATACTCCAATTTAGGTAACTGATCTGGTACATTTGCATTATTTATAATGATTTAAAGATGTGCATTATAAATTGAGGCTTATTATTGCATGTGATATGTCTATTTTTTCTGGTTCTGTAAAATAATAATGATTCTTCTAATCTCTTTGTTTTTTTTAGGGATACCACTCAATTCTTCTTCTAATCTCTTTTTTATGTTGATTTTTCTATGGGTCTGACTTTTTTCTTTTGTGTCAAGGGATGATCAAAGTTTGTAAATGATAAAAAACTAATTGACAGTCGGTAATAAATCATGAATTCTTTGACCTTTTTTATGGTGTTTAACATTTCTCTTTTTACAGTCCCCAATTTCATGTCTGATTTGTAGTTACAGCCTTTTTGAAACTTCAGGAGTTTAATTGCCGCAAGAAAAATGACTATCATCATTTAAAATCCTCTTACTGGTAAACATTCTTTTTTTTGTTGTTGTTATTATCGTTATAATTAATATTGATTTTACATGAGGACACATAAGTTGCAAGTTGGTCCTTTTGTCTTCAGAACTTTTGGTTGAGATTAAAACAGAATAAAGAAAATATATTGGTTGGTTGGCAAATTGATCTTGTTTTTGTTGCTTTATTACTTGATTAGCAATTAGACAATAATTGTGGATAGTTATTTCTAGAATATCTTATAATCTTATAAATATTTAATAAAAAAAGTTTCAGGGATTATGTTGTTGAACTGGAAAGGCATAAAACCATCGATGAGTTCTATCACGTCAACCACATTAACTAAACTTATGATCTGTAAAGGAGGAAAGATTAATTAATGGTAAGTGGTATGCTTTACAATATTTTTGTTTCCAGATGGAATAATTATTTAATAACATATTCAAATGGAGTTAGATCTGATCTGAGATTCAATGAGCTTTGTTTCACTAAGATTTTAGTTATTATAGGATTTTTTTTTGAAATAAAGTTATTATAGGGTTGAGATCGAATTTGTTGTTTAACATGTTTAGCTTCTTGATTTTGTTCCTCTTGTAATAGGTTTGTCTCATTTTCTCTATCCAGTCTCCACACGCCCCCATTCTGTACCCGTATAAAACACCACCGCCACCTTACCGACAGACACCGGAGTTCAACGCCACACTGGTTGTTTAGCAGATCCCTACTGGTTGTTAAGCTCTTAATTTCAGGTATTACTAAAACAGAAGGAATGTATTTGATCTATTTTTTATTTCGAAAAATTGAGTGCTTCTAAAAAGATCAGATTAGAGTTGCTGCTTAGGTCAACTTCATCTTCTTTTTTTTTTTTCTTTTTTTTGTCGTTTCCAGTAAAGGGAAGCATGTGTACAGTTAGAAAAAATGTTTTTATATTATTTCTCTTTATTCCTTGTTTGTTGGAAATATATGCAAACAAGCATAATCTCTCTATATATTATGGTCAGATCAAATTACCAAAATAATATTCTCACACGAAGATAATAACTTTCCAAATTAATTTATATTTTGTGCTGACTTTGTTAACTCGAGGAACTTGGATATATGAGGTAGTGTAAAGGGATCTTGGATTATATTGTAAAGAAGAGATGGATGTTTCATTTGGGAGATAAATTAGTACATTATATGCTTGAGCAGCTAGGTTCAATAATTATACTTCATGTACCAATATTAACATAGTACTACTGGTTTAGGACTCTGCATATACTGACTTCAAATGGTACCTTAATCCATGATAGTTATCCCTGCTTAGAGCATTAAATTTCTTGAGCCTTTTCTAATTTTGTATATATTTCAAGTTGTTCAAAATCGTATTGAAGGATGACTGGCACAAGCTTAATGTCTACCTGTAATTAGGCATGATTTGTATTACTTGTTTGAATAACATGTTAGTGATACTAATTTGCTATTTGTGTACTATATATTAGGTCCTAAAGATAATGGAAAGTTGGCAACCACAAGGCATGGGAGGCTGCATGTTACTTCAAGTTTATTTTTCTTATTAAAAAAATATTAGTTTTTACTATTTTTAATAAGCTAAGTTATAATTTGTAATAAGATTAAGTTTGAGGGGTTATTTGAAAGTTTTGTTTGAATTGATTATTCTCAAGAAGCATTTCTCCTATATGTTCTGTGTTGTCCATTTTGCATATGTTTATCTTTGTTCTGAAAAATTGAATAATGTATCATAAGTGGTTCGTACCTGTGTTGATGGTTAACTGGTACACAATTGCATTGATGTGTTCAGCTTGTGCATTTGTTGCTGTACCCTTGTACAAACTTATCAATATAATTGCTTTATTACTTAACTATAGGAGATACTCAATTTACTTTAGTTAGAAGCATTATAAACCAAAGTGCTTTGAAAGGGCACATTACATGTTTATTTTGGTATTCTAGCTTGCTACTGTTCAGGGCTGTTCCGATATGTTTTGAAAGGGCACAGTAGAGGCACCATGAATATTGACATTTGTTTTTGGTTGAAATATTGCTGCTATCTTCGGTGTGGATCAATAGAACGTTGATGTTGAAATTTAAAAATTGAAAATGGGTAACATATCCATGTCAAATAATATTTTCACGTGTTTAAGTTTGCCCATATATTTAGTGAATATTGTTGAACGATTAAGAAAACATTGACCTTAAATATTGAAAATGAACAACATATTTATGTCAAATAAATGACCTTCATTATTTGCTCTGATGGACAACACATTAAAGTCCGCCCACACATTGGGTGGACACTGCTGCTAGTAAACTGAAAAAAAAATTGTTATGAAGCTCTAAAACTCTCCGATCTATCTATGCCAAAAAAATAATAATAAATAAACTGTAATCAATCTGTTGTTATAAGAATCCGAAGATTAAAAGAAAAAGCAAAACAGAAAAACACTAAAACTTAGGTTAAAATACTTCTTGCGTGTGAAAAAAGGGCTTAAAATTAAAACTTAAATTCTATGCCTGTCTAATCAAAATTTAGATTTTTAGTGAACTCACTAATCTGAAGTTCATGTAGGATGGAAATTTCCGGATCATCTTTCTCCAGAAAATAAAGAAGAGGGAAAATATGCATTGGGTCATTGCGATCTCTAGATCTTAATAATGATTTTATATAAAGTCGAACGCTTCATCAGTCACGTATAAAGGAGGTTTTTCATAATAGATGTGCTCAAGCTTTTTCTACTTTTGCTCTTTCTGTTAATAATATCAGCATGTTTTTTTGCATATTCTGTGAATGAGTCATAGTAGAATTTATCTTAATAATACCTTGTTGTACTGTTAACCTTTTTCCCTAATTCCCCCCTTTCACATCTAGGTGCCAAAGAGAATCAGTGATCGGTGAAAAACTTAAGAAAACATCCACAAAAAGTTGCGGAAATTATGCAAAATATGTTATTGAAAACATGCAAGAGATGTTGTTGGAGATCTATAGAGGTACAAAAATAAGTCTGAAAAAACAAATAATAGAATTTCACCAACCTCTTTCTGATCTTCTTCATGGCCCTTTGATGCTGCTTTCCTTGATACACTTGTGTTTGCAGAGAAAAGCGAGCTTATTAGAGAGGAAATGAACCAGCAAGGGGATGAATAAACAGGAGGTTGCTCATGAGGGGATGCTAGTGAGAGAAGTAGGAGAAAGGAATAAAAGGAAAGAGTAACTGAAAAATGATAATATATGGACAAAGAAAATGAGTACGTACATGCATGTTAAAATGCTTTTAATTCTTTGCCAGCAAATAAGGACACGTCACACGTGGTAAGGCAAGGCCGCAAGGTCATCCGCTACGTCCTCGGATTTTGTGCAATGTCACTAGGGAATTTTGTAAAATATATGGTTTGAAAATGTTGATAGGCAAAGTTGATGTTCACGTCTCATTCATTGCTAGGGTTCGGCATTAATTATTTTATTTATTATTACTATTTTTATTTGAAACAGCTAGCAGATGCATTGTGATCATCTTCTTGGCAACATAACTTAGAAAAATCACAGTAGCTTTCTCAGAAAATTTAATCTTTATTTCATAAGTCATGTAAGCATTGACCAGCAATGAAACCATCAGTGGCAGAGCCAGGAATAATTTATTAGGGGGGGCAAATAAATTATTTATATTTAATTAGAGGACAAATTATATAATTTTTCAAAAAATAAAAGAAAATACACATTAAAATTAAGTATTTTTTGGAGCATAGGGATAGGGGGACAATTGCTCCCTTCTGCACCCCATGTGGCTGTAAGAGAGTGGATATTTCTGTGTATTAGGTTGCGGTGAGCCTCTATCTATTATTTTTATTTTTATTTTTGAGCAAAAGGGTCCGAGCTGGAGCCTCTATCTACTTACTGCATGCATCAGCAGAATATAATCTTTTAGCCTCCGCGATTTGTTTTTGTGAGAGAGCTTATTTGCTTTCAGGAGGACCATTTCGTAAATATGCCCCAAAACATGGTAATTAGTTTTTTTTGAGGGCCAAAAAAAAAACATGATTATTAGTAAAAGCAACGACATTTATTATTCAGATTTACTGTATTTTATTCCATAAGATATACATACATGCATTTATAATTAATTGTAACTTTTGACCAAATAACAATGAACCCGATCAAAGGTTCGGTGCACTGTCTTTTTATCATTTTTGTTGTACGGTTCATGGTTCTGAAACTCGGAATCGGACTCGGACTCGGATTGTTGGTCACGGGAGTTGAATCGAATGATTCGGAAAAACTCGGGTGACTCGGATCGGAAACTCGAATTAAAAAAAAAAACACTTTTAATATCTTTAAAAATCAGAAAAAAATGAAAAAAAATTATGAAATATATAATTACAAAAGGAAATAACAATATCAAATTAACTAAAAAGTAAATAGGGTGAATCGGATCAGGAACTCAGACTTTTTATGAAAAATATATTTTATGCCTCTAAAAATCAGAGAAAAATAGAAAAATAGAGGGAAATTAATTTTTCAAAATAACAACATTTTTTAAATTAAAGTAACCAAAAATATTTGTAATGTTTAGCATTAAATTGGCCCTTTACTTATTTGGTTCAATCAATACATGTTAGTGCCATACTGCGTTGTTTAACAATTGTCAATTTTTAATTTCTCCAAACAAAACATTAATTCATATAAGAAACAATGTACAAATTAATGACAATATTAGAACTAAATATTTCCGAATTAAGCAGGAATTGTTGAATTTAACGGTTTAAATGACTGAAAATGCACTAATATTGTTTATATTGAACTTAGTATGGCAGAAATGCTTGGGAATTGAGATTTATAAGCATATATTTTCATTTGTACATGAAGGGCTTTATTAGTTGTGACCACAGAAGATTCCGTACCCATCTCCTCTTTCATTTCCATCCCAATTGAAAGCTTCTTTTCTGCCATGGCGTTCCTTTCTCCTGTCCGTAAAAAAGGTACTTCAATCTTCAATCTCTTTCATTTCTTACCTCGCTGATTTCGTCTGGCCTCTTTCTCTTCGATCTCATATGTCTCGTCTGACCGCCTTCTATTTCTTTCGACCTCCCTTATTTTTTTTCCTTTTTTTTTATTTTTTTATGCGATTCCGTTCCAACTCGCCAAAAATCGACTCAACCTCCTCCGAGTCCTTGCTGACTCACCCGAGTAGACTCGGACTCGGCCAAGTTTTCAAACCATGGTACGGTTTTCATACTCGATTTTCAACCGGTTTAAGCCCTAAATTAATACCAAATGCAAGTGTTTTTACTTTATTTTGCTGATTTTAGGTCGTAGAAAGGTACAGTCGTAGCCTGGCAGTTTAATTTTCAGGTTCATCACATTTTACGGCGCAACAACAGAAGATTTCAGCGAAGAAAAGGAAAATTGTGCACTGGAACGTACCGCCCTGTCGGCAGAATAGACCGCCCCAGCTTAGAGAAGCAGACGACACAGCATGAGCAGCAAGGACAAGTCAATGCAGGCCGCCCAACCAGCAGGACGGGCCGTCCAGACCAGTCAGCCAGTCATGCAGCAGAACCAGCCAAGGCCAATTCTGGAACGGGTTGCCCCATCATCCAGGCGGACCGTTCCAGTAATTCCAGATCTGTCCAAAATAGCATTCCAATTCTGCCTATCGGTTCTTCTAAGATTGGATCTTCCAGAAGCACGATCCCACGTTCTCCACAATTAGAAACCGCGTCCTACTGAGTATATAAGCGATGGCATGTCTCCAGATGAAGGAATGAAGTCAGAAATCGAAGTTGAGCTCTCTCTACAACTCGACAAAGAAGACAACGTGCCGAGACGATCCAGCCTCACTGGAGCGCACCGCCCCAGATCTCACACGGACAGTCCCAGACAGGCCTGAGCCAGAAATTGTGGAGTTTCTAGCGATTTTTTGTTATAACTTTTATTTTCTATCTTTTTATGTGCTTTCATTTGATGAAACCTGATTTATTCTGTATGAATTTGCTAGAGTAGATTAGTTTAGGGGCTATGGTTGAGAACATTTTCTTTTAATGTTATTTGTTTAGTCGGATCTTTAATTAATTAGTTAAGTTAAGTTTTATGTTTTGTCTTTTGTGATTTAATTGCTTGTTTTATTTGTCTTAATTGATTGTCTCGTCAAACAAAGTACACGTTTGATAGTTAGAAGTTAAGATCAATTGATTTAACTCAAAGCTTTGAAACAAAACACTTAGGTAGATAAAAGATCGAAAGATTAAATTAAAACTTGAGTAATCAACGTTTTTACTTAGAATCGAGAGATTAAAAGTATATCTAGACCCAAAAGATAAACTAATTCCCTAAATCAAGAAACGAGAATTGAAGTTTAGGAGTTTTAGGAGTTAAACGTTTTAAATCAAAGAATTTGACCTGAACGAATGTTAGAGTTTAATTATTTGGTTTAATAGTAGTTTTAAATCACATAAAACACTTAATTTCTTATTAAGGATCATGACAAGACATGTATCAACCTCTGGAACGGACCATTACAAAGTTAGAACGGACCGTCCGAAAGGGGGCGTTCTAACCTAGAACGGATAGTCCCATTCTGTCATCTTAAGTCCAGAACGGACCGTGCCAGAGATGGAACGGACCGTTCTACTTAAAACAAGTTGAAGAAATTGTTCGAAACCAGAAACCCCTAGTTTTATTAAATTGGTTATTTCCACGTTTTTAATTTAGTTACTGCTTAATTTTAGGTTCTTTGAACTGTTTTTAATTCTGTCTTTAGATTAAATAATAGTTGCCCTAAAATATTTTATTAAATCTTAGATTTTAATTGAAATTGATTTATAAAATTTAGAAATTGAATATTCCGTCTCCGATGATCGACCCTAACCTTACTCAATGATAAATCGTATGCTTGCGATAATATTGGATAGGATTTAGGTAAAAATTAGTATAAACAAGAACTCATTAATTTTCATTGGCGTATATATGAAGAATTCATTTAATCCAACTTTTCATGAAATTAGAAAGCCAACAAAGCATTTTAACACGTATATAAAAAATCCTAAAATCCAAAACGTCAAAAAAAAAACCCAAATCCAAATGCTCAAGCATAAGTCAACTCAACACACTAAATTCTAGATGGGTCAAAACCCTAAAAATCACCAAAATCAACTAGGTAGAGATTGAGTCAGCGGTGCTTAGCACTCAGAATCTATGAAATTCCAAAACCTTAAATAAGCCAACCCATGAGTCTATGATCTTCCAAGGGTTGGTTGGTTCTCTCAACTCTCAAGACACTATAGATGTCCTGTCATGAGATGAACGTTCTTGTTAAGAGAATAGCGCATCTATCCTCGAAACTTGAACTCAAAATCCTTAAATCCTAGTCTTGGATTCTGAATCTTCAAAATGACCTTAAATTTCTAAAATCCTCCACTGCATTATCAAAGCCAAACTAGAAATCAAAGTTACAGTTTGAAATATCAAATTTCTAAGCAAGCCATTACCCTAAATAATCTACTCTTTGCTTAAAAAAAAAAGGTCAAGTCTTAATAGGAAATCCTCTGTGATGATGATAGCAATCTTAAAAGCTAACTCACCTCATTATAGGGTAACGAAAATTGTACAACATTGCGCGCAATTCAGTCTAGTTAAAAGAGCATAAATGTTTCTTTTATTGTCGGCACACCCCACTTCACACAAGTCAAATAGAAATTGACTCATACAACCCTACGATGTCTAAATCTTCAATTTTCCCGACCTTGAGGTATTCTTAACTGGTTCAGAGATAATTAACAGTAGGAACTTGTGTCTATTGGAAAAGAAAAGACCTACAACAAACAATCAATGCTCGATACTCAAGATCACGCTATTATATATCCCTCATTTCTTTCAGAGGGATGCCAATGTCTGATCTTAGAACTCACGAGAGATATTTGATCCGTATATTTTTTTCCATAGAGGAATTATTGATCCGTAAAATGTGCGAGAAAATATTATATTACTTTTGTATTCTACGAAATTTATATAGGTTCGCGCTAGCATATTTACAATTTAAAGAAGCAGATGGTATTTGTGAGCATTTAATCGCCTCCGATTATAAATTGGTCACAGAAGAGAGGGGGAGAGAGTGTTTTAAATGTGCCCACCTAGGGTTAGTGGTATAAGGTTAGTACTTTTTGGATTTAGAGAGGTAGAATGATGGAGGTAGTGATTGGATGAGGTTAATGCTTGTCTAAGGTTAGTGAATGTTGTTTGGTATGGTATGTAGAGGTAGTACTTTAAGGTTAGTAACTATTAGTGCTACAATTATTATTAATTACTTTTATTATTATTTATTATTATTTGTTAATTATTATTAATTATTGTTAATTAATTATTTATTTATTATTATTATTAATTATTGTTAATTAATTATTTATTTATTATTATTATTAATTATTAGTAATAACAATAATATAATTAATATTGTTGTAGAAGTGAAAATTGTTTGACAAAGATGTAAAAGAGACCAATGTTAATCGGTGAGCTAATGTTGCTTAAATTAATGATGTATAAGAATGGAACAAACATCTATATTTAACTCTTTCCACAAATTCCAGAGCATCATTTTTTGTCTTTTTTTATTCCATCACATGCGGCAGGTAACTCATCTGTTTTGCGAGGTAGCAGGTTAGCGCATGGGTACCGACTAACCTGACTAACCCTAGTTCATTTGGCAACGAAAGACTAGAAGGTTAGCAAACAAACCTCAAGGTTAGACTACCCTTGAATGCACCAAACGCACGAAACAAGAAAAAAAAACAAAGAAAGAAAGAGAGCAATGATATATACAATCATAGTTTTTTATGGGTTAAAGTGCATAATTTTTTAATAAAAATGGACCATTTAACTACAAAATATATACAAAATTAGTAAATTGAATAAAAATAAGGGTGATATTGTACCTTTAATACACTTAAATCAGTCCTGATAGAGAGAGTGTTAGAAGAAAGAAAGAAAACCGGACAATCGGAACTTTAGTCCCACATTGGATAATATAAATAAGAAAAATTCGAGATGAGTCAATATAAGGATCGACCCTAGAGAAATTTATTTTTCATGTGACACGGAAGAAACAATACTAATGATTGCGTCCTGCCGTTTCTTAAATAGCAAGTCCTTTTATATTTTTATTTATTATTATTATTATTATTATTATTATTATTATTAATTTATTACTTTTCCTTGTTTTACAGTAGAAATTGCTATGTTGCATTGGTACGGGTACGAGTACCGTACCCGGTACGATTCGGGTACGGTGGTACGGAAATTTTCAAAAATCTCTGGTACGGGTACGACGATATATATATATATTATTTGAGTATGTTATTGATCTATAATTATAATATATTACAAAATATAATGTGTATAACATAATTTTGTTTAGCTAAGATTTAGAATTTGCATAAATAAATGACATAAACTTGAAATTTACACAAATAAATGACATAAACACTAATATCAACACGTTGACTGTTGACCATTGACTGTACGGTACGTACCGGGTACGGCTGATGTTTCGAAGTACCGGGGTAACATAAAGAAATTGTAACATAACAAAGGAAACAAAATCCTATTTCTCTATTTGCGTGAATACCAGGGGAGAAAGATCTTAAATGAGAAAACTACAATTTTTTTTCATTCTTTTTCAATAATGTTATTGTGAAATTGGATCAAATTAATCGCTTCAGATAGTATTTAAGAAAACAATGTTTTGAATTACTTTTCTTTTGTTCATAATAGAGATCGATGTTGATCATATCATTTTGGATAGATTAATTTCTGCAAGAAATGGACTTCAAGTTAGTGACACTACAATATGGTATCTTTTTTATATATTATTCTTTCTTATAATAAATAAATTGAATTATTGTTTTAATAAAAATTCAAAGTAATTAATAGCTTGTTGGTGGGTGACGCAGAAACAAGTACCGAACTAATATAAACCATCATTGACGTCGAATTGTGCTAGTCCAATTAATGCAAGGTTGCAACAATTTGAGATATACATTTTTTAGCTTTACCTAGTTTTATATTTGGGGAGTACAGATAATTGTCAATTTAGAGCTGAATTTAATTCTACTCGGCCCAATTTAGTATTTTTTGCATTCTGAATTTGACCGAAACACCCTAAACCAAGTTTGACTGATAAACAGAGCTCTAATTAGTTGTTACACTGAGAGGCCCAAAAGATTGTTAAAATTTTAGTTCCTGAGTTGACAGAAACTAATTTGAGTACTAGTGAAGTATTTGACATGTAACCATGCGACTGTTTCCCCTCTAATAAAAATTTTATTTATAAAAACTTGAACACTTCATCACTCACGTATAAAGGAGGTTTTTCACAATAGATGTGCTCAATCTTTTTCTACTTTTTCTCTTGCTGTTGATAATATCAGCATGTTTTTTTGCATATTCTGTGAACGAGTCATAGTAGAATTTATCTTAATAATACCTTGTTCTACTGTTAACTTTTTCTCCCTAATAATTAATATCAGCATGTTCCCTGATTTATCTAGGTGCCAAAGAGAATCAGTGATTCATGGGGAAAAATAGGGATCGGTGAAAAACTTAAGAATTAATATCAGCCTGTTCCCTAATTTCACCAACCTCTTTCTGATCTTCTTCATGGCCCTTTGATGCTGCTTTCCTTGATAGACTTGTGTTTGCAGAGAAAAGCGAGCTTATTAGGGGATGCTAGTGAGAGAAGTAGGAGAGAGGAATAAAAGGAAATGATAATATATGGACAAAGAAAATGAGTACGTACAGTAGTCGTACATGCATTTTAAAATGCTTTTAATTCATTGCCAGAAAATAAGGACACGTGGGTAAAGTAAGGTCAACGGTTACTTCCTCCGAATTTGTGCAATGTAACCAGGGAATTTTGTAAAATATGGTTTGAAAATGTTGACTGTCACTAGGAAAATTTGTAAAATATATGGTTTGGAAATGTTGATAGGCAAAGTTGCTAGGAGAAATAGGATAGACTTACAGGGCACTAACATTTTAGATTTGCCTGGTTTGTAATTTTTGTATACTCTAAACTTTGTTTTAATGATTGCCTACGGGTTTTAAATGCAAAAAAAAAAAAAGTTGATCTTCACGTCTCAATCATAGGGTCTGGCGTTATTATTTTTATTTGAAACAGCTAGCAGATGCATTGTGATCGTCTTCGATCTTGCCAACATAACTTAGAAAAATCAC
Organism: Rhynchospora tenuis; assembly: GCA_027725995.1. Lineage (NCBI taxonomy): Eukaryota > Viridiplantae > Streptophyta > Magnoliopsida > Poales > Cyperaceae > Rhynchospora > Rhynchospora tenuis. The sequence continues at coordinate 60,798,060 of CM050889.1, read as the reverse complement.
AGTAGCTTTCTAAGAAAAGTTAATCTTTATTTCATCACCTGATCGAACCAAAACATTCATAAGTTTCTATAAGCATTAACCAACAATGGAACCATATCAACAAGCTATGTAAGAGAGTGGATATTGCTGTGCATTAGGCTGCGGTGAGTCTCTCTACTTACTGCATGCATCAGCAGAACACAATTAATCTTTTAGCCTCGGGGATTTTGTTTTAGTGAGAGAGCTTATTTGCTTTCAAATTCAGGAGGACCATTTCGTAAAATATACCCAAAAACATGATTATTCCATAAGTTACGGCATTTATTATTCAGATTTGCTGTCTGTTATTCCATAAGTTATACATACATGCATTTATAATAAATTGTAAATTTTAACCTACTAACAATGGACTCAATTAAAGGTTCGGTGCACTGTCCTTTTATCGTTTTCATTGCATATGAGAGAATTCATTTAATCCAACTTTTCATGAAACTAGCAGACTCTGTTGTCGCGGCTTCGCCGCGACCACCCTCATATTGTATATTTTAATTAACGTAGGTGGATATCGACACTGTAGTTGAACATTCAGTTAGTTAGCTTTTTACGACTCATCCATTTGCAAGTGATTACAATTTTTCTAAAAACAAAATCAGGGAAACTTTAAAATAGCCCAATTTTTTTTAAGAAACTTAAATTGTACAATAAAATAAAAAGAAATAAAATAATCAATCTAAAGAAAGCTATTACAAAATTCTAAATATAACGCAAAAGTCTTTTTTTTTTCATTTTTATTCTGATAATTGAAGGCTGATATTTGGAATAAAAATTTAGTTGAAACAAAATATATATCAAAATGGAGATTAGACAAAATTTTAACTAATTGGTGCTACTTGTTGCCTTCCAATCAAAATGATTCTGGGTCTAACATGCCTTCTTATACAATTGAAAAATCAAGAGTTTCAATTAAGATTGTCTGTTGCCTTCCAATCTAAATTGTTTCGGAGTCCAACATCCCTATTTATACAATGGAAAAAATGGAAAATACAATTCGTGACTGGTGAGGATAAAGAACAGACTGGTACAATAATTTGCGACTCCAGGGTTATAACAGAAAATACAATTCGTGACTGGTGAGGATAAAGAACAGACTAGTACAATAATTTGCGACTCCAGGGTTATAGCAGAAAATACAATTCGTGACTGGTGAGGATAAAGAACAGACTGGTACAATAATTTGCGACTCCAGGGTTATAACTATTTCATGTTTCATTTCACTCCTTCCTCTTTTGCCCTTTACCCTCCCTGGTAGAAAGATAAAGATGTATACTTTAATATGTGTAAAAAAAAATTTCATTGAAAAGAGAATTAACCCAAAAGGAAAAACAATGTGAGCGTAAATGTAATTAAGTACACCTATACATCGTACTATGATTCCATGAATAATAAATGAACAAAGGAAAAAAATACCACATTTTTGTTTCATATCTTTTTCCAAATACTATTTTGTAATAGCCTCCAGACTTGTACTTAAGCATGACTGTATTTCTTATTTTCATTTTTTATATCAACTTAGCCAGTACTTATAAAGACAAAAGTGAAAATAATGCAACATAAACGACAAAGAGGGAAATAATAACAGTTAAGGTATATTTTCTGAAAAAGAAAGAGAAATTTGAAACCAATTTAGCCTTACATATGCGAAAGTCTCCACACATAACGTAAAGGGAAAAAAATATTGTACTCTTTACCTATGTAAGTCCAAATCCCTCATTCCTTCCCTGTCCGTTTACCTCGTTCGTCGATAGCAGAGGAATTTAAGAAACTACAGCCATAAGGTTCTTTATTGTCTTAACCTTAGCTTCTAATTGCATCCCGCTTCAACACCATACTTCAATTTTTTATGACAACTAACAGAAGTTTTATAAATCTAATTACAATTATCCAATTTACAGATATGGCACATATATTCTTATTGTTAGGTGATTTCTTTTTATTTATTGCGGTCAGATATCAATCCAAAAAGACTCTATATATGCTGGCCTATAAAATTTAGCAATCGACAGAATTTTTTTTTTAAGTCCCAAAAGATCCTACATTGACCCTGTAATGACATACGAATAATTCATCCAACAACATAGTATCAGTCTGAATGAAAAAGTTAAAATATATAAATTTACTTACGGTGCCAGCTGAATAGCTTCCTCCTAAGCCATTAACATTTGCCAGTTGTAGCTTCCTACCTCGAATCCTTGTCTCAGGAAGCTATTATGAGAGTTTGCCTAAACCTGTTGTGTCTAGGCTACAAGTGGAGCGCATCACCTGATGCCCCATTTCTATATTCACATCAACACTTCCAACGACAAGGATCTGATTCTATTGCTCTTGCTGTGCGACATAAAGAGCTGAAGGAGCAACAATAAATAACTGGACCATATTCCAGTTCTTACTGATCACAATTTTCAATGCTCACTCAGATTCATACAAAAGTAAAAGTTTGAAATAAAAGCTAACTAAATATATAGCACCTCTTTATTGGTAATGGTTGGTGTATATCTTTGGAATCCTTCATAAAGTGCAAAATTAAGAGGCCGTCAGCTCATCTACAATACATTTCGAGTCTTCGGCTATCCTTCTAACAAAAATGTTCAGTTATATTGAACAGAAAATTTATAAAAATACATTATTATTGTAATGAATATAACTCAGATTTTCTTTAGAAATCAGATTATATACTCCAACAAATTTTTTTTTGTAAATTTCTTAATAGTTCACATAGCTAGAAAATAGATTGCTTGCCTTTGAATTTGTTATGCATTAGGTATATGAACTTATTTGATCTTTAAACTGTAATTGGTACACGACATGGTTTTGACAGTAGAGATGTTTCAAAAGCTCTGTTTATTTGGTGTAAACCCAACTAATGTCCATTTTGATGTCTCATTTATTTTATCCCACAATTTTGAAATACCAAATCAAAATTAATTAACCCAGGAAATTATAAGCTGCAACTCGATCTTACTTCTTCGCCCAATATTAAATAAATGGATAATCGTTGAGACAGTAAGTTTTGTGGAAGATTGTAATTAGTAATTAACTTTAACTTTGATTTTTTTTTTTTACTTTCCAACTACTCTCTTAAACCAATCACCAGAGCCCATTTTCTTACTGCTGGCACAATCTGTGCATAAACTTTCCAACCTAACCAAAGATATTTTCCTGTATAAATGCAGATAATTAGGACTAATTAACTAACACCTAAATAATGATCTCATATTATAGCAATGAAACAGATTGCAATTATAAAATTATAAAAACACAATTCATATGGTATACATAGTTAACTAAATATGTTTATAAACCAAAACAGACTGTTAAAATTGTAAAAAAAAAATTGCAAGTATACTGAGTCTATATGACAACAACGTATGTTAGAACAATTTGCAATAAAGCTATTGAAAATTCATTTATTATATGTCTCAACTAAATCTGTTAACTGAATCTATAAAAAATAAAAATCAGTGCATTAGCTCCGAATATATAATATATTCGCTTGCAAATCAGATTAAACAACTGGCAAGATAAGATAATTGAAATTGTATAAAATATACCTTGTGATTCCAGTAGCTAGAAAGTCAAGAGTTGACAATAAACTGGTATCAAGAAGAAAAAAAAGAAAAAATACGCAACAAACCATTAGCTTGCAAATCAGGAAATTGTAATGTTAATTTAAGCAATACTCACACTTTTACAGAAGGACAGAAGCAAAAACAAAGGTACGAACAAATAAATCACCTAGAGACGCGGAGGTACGAACAACCAAAGACAAACCTACAGGAACGAGGATGGAACGACAGGACGACAGGATCTGCGGCGGCGGCTGAGGAAAACAAAAGGATGTGTGGCGGCGGCAGAGGAACGGCGAATCGACTTCAAATCCCTGGAGCGGGGATGGAACGACAGGATGTGCGGCGACTGCAGAGGAACGAAAGGAGAGGCACCACGAGGTTGCGGCGGCAGAGAGGCGGCAGGGAGGCATCGGCTTAGAGTTTAGGGTTTAGGAAGCGCACAAAGAAAAGGACGGTCAGATGGAGCGCACCTCTCCCTCTCCGTCTCTGCTTTCGCCTTAAGGCCCACTCCTACTCATGCTTCTCCGGCAACAATGCAGCAGTTGAAGGAGGGGATGTGGGCGCGGTCGTAGAGGGAGGGGGTGGAGAAGTTTCGGAGCACAGCGGCAAAAAGGAGAAGAGACGGAGGAGGCTGCGATTTTTTCCCTCGGTAAGAAAGAAGAGAGGGAGTCAAGAGGAGACTGTTTTTTTTTCCTGCTTGGAGAGAAAGCATAGAGGAAGAGACTTAGATATTTACTCTGTGCGGAGAAAAAAATTGAGGAAGAGACCATAATTTAATTCCGTACACCACATGCACAGCATACCTAAAGGGAAAAAAAAGACTAGTGGACCACAATAAGTACAGTACACCATGTGCACCCAAAGGCTAACCAAACCGAATAAGGAAGAGATGGTGTGCACAGAAGACAAATCTGGAAAGTAGGCGCTGACTTTTTTCATGGAAATTCAGACGGAAATTGAACAAAAAAAAAAACATTGCACTGTTTATAAGGAAATCGACAGGGGTATCCAGCAATAATAGGTTCCAATTAGAAAGCCACTAACGCATTTTAAAACGTATATAAACTGAATTAAGGAAACAATACCAAATAAGATTACAAACTGTCTATAATAGCACTAGTTGACAGAAAGCCATGTAACCGCGATGTGAAAAGAAGAGATGAGAACGGAGGAGAGAGCGGTGAGAACGGGGAGACGTTCGGGTCGGACTCGAACAGGAGAGAGAGAGTGTGTGAAGGAGAGTTTAATAAAATTTGGGGTCCGGACTCCGGGTTTAATCCAACCGTCCAAATAAATATCTCAAAATACAAGGGTCCAGATTAGCTATAATTTGATTTAATAGACTTTAAAAGTTATAATATTCATAATTTTGTTTCATGTTGATTCCAAAATCCTAATTTCACTATCTCATATTTTTAAAATTAGTAATTCATACGACATGGTTAATTTTATTGCTAAAATTCTCAGAAAAATGTAAATTAGTTATTTTTAACTAATAATAAAAATTAAAAATGTTTTCATTTACTTAATAAAATTCGGTCTAATGAAAAAAAATATATATATGATTATTTTATTTTATTTCTTCTATCCTTCTTCTCAACTTATCATCCAAACAATAATTTTTCTTTCTAAAATAACACTCTTCCTAATTTTTTTTTCCTAGAATAATTCTTCCAGAACTAATATTAATTATCTAAAATTGAGATTTGAGAATTGAGAAAGACCGAACTCGGGTTTTTCTTATTTTTTATTGGAAGATGTTTTCAAGGTCCACTCTTAGTCACTCACTTCGGCCAAACTTTTCTAATTTTTTATTTTGGTAAAAGTTGACATTAAATCTGTTAGAGCATGAGGGGCCGCAAAACTAAAATACACATTGGCTTTTATGTGAACAAAAAGTGCGCGCCCTAAATGAAGTGCCCAATTAAAATAAAATGAAGCGTTCAATCATTTGTTATATTGGTTGTACATTTTTAAATTAAGAATGGTACTACATTACATTTTACTTCATTTGCCCTCAGTGTTAATCCTGAACCGTCCATCCAAAACCTAAAACATTACATCTGATTTCGATTGAACAAACTTATCGAAATTTGAAAAATTAATTCACGGCGTCAATAATTTCATCAGACTCACCTGATTAATTCTAGATGAAATGAATTTAGTGAGTGCATGCTTTTGAAAATTTCTTTTTCTTCCAAAAAAAAAAAAAAAAATGCTTTGGTCATGCCTTTCAGGTGTTTCATTTTCAATTGGCAATCTTTCGCTATCCTTTTCTCTATTGACTTAATTCTCTACTATATAAGAGTTAATTGAGATCCATTTACCAAATTCTATTATTTCAATCTAAATAACAAAATTTAAAAGTAGAAAAATAATAATGTAGGAACGAAGCAAGTCATATTTTTAATTACTTCATACATATAATTCATGCATGTTTTGATATTTTATCAAAATGTAGTAACAAATATTGAGTGTTTTAAATTTAATAATGTACAGGATATCTCCAGTGTTTCAGTGAACTGGACAACCAGGCATAGAACTGGACGAAAGCTGTTAGTGTAGTAAATGTAGTTAGTTGCTGTAATTACTGTAGTTAGTTTCAGTTTGTTACTCTCTACTGCAAAGCTGACTGTGTATATATACTACCTCACAGTGTAATTGTACTCAGAGAAACATCAATACAATTTTACAATAACTTTCTCTCGTCTCTCTTATTTCTCTACATGGTATCATGAGCCTCAACAATGGCGAATACACCTAATTCGATCCTTTCTCCTTCTTCCTCCACCACTGAATTGCTCTCCATGGATTCCGTAATCACTCTCAATCTACCAATTGCTACTAAACTTACACAAAACAATTACCTCACCTGGAAATCGCAGATCTTGCCGATTCTCCATGGATACAACCTCACCAAATACATTACCTCTCTTCCCCCAAATCCAACTATAACCAATGCTGACAATCAAATCACTGATAATCCTGAGTATGCTCCTTGGCATCGTCAAGATCAACTGCTTCTTGGATGGATCAGATCGTCTCTCACTGAAGTGATTCAAGCTCAAGTGGTGTCATGTGAAACAACAGTTGCTCTCTGGCTGTCTCTCCAATCCATCTTCTCCAGTCGATCCAGAGCGAAACTCACAGATCTGCGTCGTCAGATTCAAACAGCTAGCAAGGGAGGTCAGACTTGCTCAGATTATCTTCAACACATGCGTCAACTCGCTGATGAGCTGTTGTTCATCGGATCGCCCATCTCTGATGACGATCTAGTTCTTGCAACCCTCAATGGGCTGGGTACTGACTACCTCTCTTTCATCACTGCTGTTACTACAGCGATCAGGTCTGAACCTCTCTCTTTCTCTGATTTTCAAGGGATGCTACTCAGTCATGAATCTTTGCTGAATAATCACTTCAACAATGCATCTGCTCCTTCAGCATTTGCAAATTTCAGACAGAATAATAGATATCAGACCAGATCTGATAATTCTCAGTTTACCAGTACCAGACCACAGAACAATTATCAGCAATTTCAAGCTGATACAAACACTAATTGCAAGTCACCTCTCAAACCTCAATCAAACAACTCAAATGTTCCACCTAAGTCACAGCAAGGTCAAAAAGTGTACTGTCAAATCTGTGCCAAACCCTCCCACTCTGCCAAGCTGTGCTACTTTAGGTATGAACCAGACCCCTCTTGGAAACCAAATCCAAAGTTTCAGGCTTTTGCTGCTCAAGCTCCCTCTGCTTCTACTGCTGCCACTACCTGGGTGTTGGACTCTGGTGCCACAAACCATGTTACCAGTGATATCAACAATCTCAGTACCTTTTTCAACTACAATGGTGCTGACTCTCTGCAGATTGGCAATGGCAATGGTCTTCCAATCCAAAACATAGGTGAAGCATCTCTATCACTTGCTGGTCACAGTATCAAACTTACTAACATACTGCATGTACCCACCTTCACTTGCAATCTCATCAGCATATCTAAACTGCTTGCTGACAATCCTCAATTATTAATTGAATTTTCTTCCTCTTATTGCATAATTAAGCTCCTCCCCACCAAGACTAGTCTTCTACAGCTACATAGTCAACATGGTTTATTTGCTGTCGAGCTTACTTCTTCACCAATTGCACTTCTTACTTATGTTCCAGCAAATACTTGGCATAAAAGATTAGGTCATCCCTCTAGTTTAGTAACTATGGATGTTGTGAAAAGATTTGGTTTACCTTGTTCTTCAAATAAATTAGCAGTTTGTTCTGACTGCTGTGTAGCTAAAGCACACAAATTACCTTTTGTTGTTTCTGTTTCTTCAAGTAATAAGCCTCTTGAGATTGTACACAGTGATGTTTGGGGACCATCCCCTATTGTTTCAAACAGTGGTTTCAGATATTATATTGTTTTTTTTTGATGATTATTCCAAATTTACTTGGGTGTTTTTTATGAAGACAAAAGATGAAGTGCCACACATATTCACAAAATTTAAACTGCAAGTTGAAAATTTGCTTCAGCATTCAATTAAAGTGCTCAGAACAGATGGAGGGACTGAGTACAAACCAATTGTCACTCAGCATCCTCAACTTGTTCATCAGACCAGCTGTCCTTACACTCCCCAGCAAAATGGGCTCTCAGAAAGGAAGCACAGACATCTCATTGAGTTGGCTCTTGCAACAATGACTCATGCTCACATCCCTCACAAGTACTGGGATGAAATAATTGCCAGTGTCACTTACCTTATCAACAGACTAACTTCCTACACAAAATCAATTCCATTCTCAGTACTATTCAACAAAGAACCTGACTATTCACTTCTGAAAGTTCTGGGGTGCTTATGCTTTCCACTGACAAGACCCTACAATAAGAACAAATTGGAACCCAGAGCACTACCTTGTGTGTTTCTTGGGTATGCAATGTCACAGAAAGGCTATCGATGCCTTCATATACCCACCAACAAAATTTATGTCTCCAGACATGTCAAATTTGATGAAGATACCTTTCCATTTGCCACTCAATTTCCATCTGTTACATATGAACAACAAATTCAACCTGTGACAACCTTACCTCTGGTTCAAGACATTGTGCAACACCATCCCAATCAGCATGCCAACAATGCAGTCCCTCCAGTTACTGCAACAGTTTCTCCTCAACCAACACATGTCACTGGTTTATCTACTGAATCATCTCCTTCAACTGCTCACCCTACTCCTCTCACACCTGAACCCCCTCCACCTCCTTCTTCTAATCCTGTTACTCATCATATGACTACAAGAGCAAGAGACAATACAAGAAAAACAAAAATTTTTCCAAACCACATCACCTTTCTGACAACCAAGGATGGTGAACCAACTTCTCATGTCAAAGCTGCTCAAAGCCAAGAATGGAGACAAGCTATGGCACTAGAAATTGATGCCTTAGCTCAGAACAAAACATGGCGACTGGTTCCTCCTCCTATCAATCAAACTGTCATAGGCTGCAAGTGGGTCTATAAAATCAAGAAAAAATCAGATGGGTCTGTTGATAGACATAAAGCCAGATTAGTGGCTAAAGGGTTTAATCAAGTGGATGGTGTGGATGTATTTGATACTTACAGCCCTGTGATTAGACCTGCAACCATCAGACTTCTACTGTCAGTTGCTGTCTCCTCTAACTGGAGTATAAGGCAACTAGATGTTCAGAATGCCTTTTTACATGGTGAACTGTCAGAAAATGTTTATATGCAGCAGCCACCAGGTTTTGTTGACCCCAATCACCCAAATCATGTTTGCTTACTGGAGAAAGCATTATATGGGCTAAAGCAAGCTCCTAGAGCCTGGTTTCAAAAACTGAGCTCTACATTGTTACAATTTGGGTTTAAAGAATCTCAGTATGACCCTTCACTGTTTTACTGTCACACTGATGGCCACTGTCTTTTCATTTTGGTCTATGTTGATGACATTCTAGTGACTGGAAGCAGTCAGCAACAAATCACTTGCTGCATTGAAAAACTTCAGTCAATGTTCAGAATGAAAGACTTAGGCCCCATCAGTTTTTTCCTTGGCATTGAAGCCAGTTCTAACAAAAATGGCCTTCATCTCAATCAGACCAAATACATTGAAAATTTACTTATCAAAACCAATATGATGGAAGCTAAACCTTGCTCTACTCCAATGGCAACATATTTGACCCTGTCTTCTAATGACAGTGACTTGTTTGAGGATCCACACTTATACAGAAGTGTGGTTGGTGCACTTCAGTATGCAACACTGACAAGACCTGATATCAGCTTTGCAGTCAACAAATGCTCTCAATTCATGCAAGCTCCATCTGATAATCACTGGATAGCTGTGAAGCGTATCTTAAGATATTTGAGAGGCACCTTGAGTCATGGCTTACAAATTCACTCTCAATCAAGTATGACATTACATGCATACTCAGATGCTGACTGGGCTGGCTCAGTAGATGATAGAAGGTCAACTTCTGGATTTTGTTTGTTTTTAGGCAGAAATCTCATATCTTGGAGTGCCAAAAAACAGCCTACTGTGTCAAGATCGAGTACAGAAGCTGAGTATAGAAGTCTGGCTATTGCTTGCACTGAGGTACTTTGGCTGCAGAATTTGTTGAAGGAGTTGAAGCTGGTACTAACAGAACCACCAATTTTATGGTGTGACAACATTGGAGCAACTTTTTTGGCTTCAAATCCAAGTTTTCATGCAAGGACAAAGCACATTGAAATTGATTATCATTTTGTGAGGGAGAGAATCATTAACAAAGAGCTTCATGCCAGATTTCTATGTTCTGCTGACCAAATAGCTGATGTATTAACCAAACCTCTACCAACTATCAGGCATCAGTTTCTCAGATCCAAGCTCAATGTAGTTTCCACTACTTTAGCTTGAGGGGGGTGTAATAATGTACAGGATATCTCCAGTGTTTCAATGAACTGGACAACCAGGCATAGAACTGGACGAAAGCTGTTAGTGTAGTAAATGTAGTTAGTTGCTGTAATTACTGTAGTTAGTTTCAGTTTGTTACTCTCTACTGCAAAGCTGACTGTGTATATATACTACCTCACAGTGTAATTGTACTCAGAGAAACATCAATACAATTTTACAATAACTTTCTCTCGTCTCTCTTATTTCTCTACAAAATTTCAAGTTGGAAAATTAATTAATTGTAAGAAATGTACCAAATCTTGTCTTTTATAGGATAATCATATTTAGTACTAAGTACACTGGAAAATATTACTAGCGGACAAAGAATGAAATTATGTCTCCTGGTTCACACTTCACAATGGAAATTAACTGCATACAATACAATTCGCATGATAAGGGAAAACAAAATCGACTCTGGAACCCATTTTTTGTACTAGGTACACTAGAAAGAATTATCGCCCATATGATTTTTTGAATTAAGTACACTGGAACATCACACATATGAATTTGTGTTTCAGAACCTCAAACAAGCGCGCGTCTTCTTGGACAGAGCCTCCTCGTATTCCTACAAAGAATTTCTTCCAAAATATAAAAGCACAACTTATATACGTAATATTTTAATTTCAGATTCAAATTATTTTTTTCTTAAAAAAAAATAGAGAAAAGCCTTCAGCGCTCCAATTTGACACTGATTTATTAGACTAACTAATGGGCCGACCTGAGTACATAGACTCGGCCCAAATACCCACTACTATACCTCCGATCCACTTCCTCCTTGACCGATCAAAAGCTCTACTGTCTCATTCACATCGGACGGTAGTGTTCTCCAAAATGACACGACACGATCGTGTTGGCACGACACGGTGTGCGTGTTGACACGACACGACACGACACGAATATAAAATTGACACGACACGATCGTGTTATCGTGTCGTGTCATAATCGTGTCGTGTTGGGATATTAGAAAGTTTAACACGAACCAACACGACACGATTTAACACGCAACACGACACGAACACGACACGAACACGAATTAACACGACACATTAACACAAATTTAATTATTAATGTTAATTAATTAAACAAAATTAATAATTTAAATTTAATTTATAATACTATATCATATTATTTACCATCATTTGACTTATATTGTTCTAATTTAATTATTATTTACTAATTTTTTCCTTTACTTTAATTTTTTAATATTTTTATATTTTAAAAATAATAAATAATATGACACGATGTGACACGACTAACACGACGTGTCAATACGACACGACACGATCGTGTTAGTTGTGTCGTGTCAGAATGCGTGTCGTGTTGCCTATCCTCACCATTTAACACGACACGACACGACACGATTAAAAAAGTAGTTCGTGTCAACACGACACGATACGAGACTCTAACACGATCGTGTTTGACACGACACGACACGACACGCACGATTGGAGAACCCTAACGGTATCATACCATAAGGCCTGACCGAAGAGCTCTCACTGCCCGAACCGATTAGAACCAGCACAAGCCGTTGATTTAATCACACGAACCGAACCGAAGTAACTCTCTTGTTTGTTCACTTCTCGAGTCTCGACCTAGGCACAGTTCGCTCGTCTCCTTTTTCTCAGTCGCAGTTAGTACTCGGAAGAATCGAAGCAAAATCGCAACAAAAGGAAGATGCAACAGGTACGCACCGACTAAACCGTAGATTGTAAGAAACCCATGAAATTCTTCGATTTCTCATTACTCATTGCTCAGGAATTTGTGATTTTTTGTTTTCTTCGGATGCAAGGGAGACGGAACGGAGGCGCAGGTCACGTGGGAGGATCAGCAAAATATAAACAAATTCGGGCGATTGAACAATCGATCTCACGAATTAGACGATGAGATCAAACTCGCTAAGGTAAATCTGTTTCTGATTTTGCTGATTTTAAGCTCTCGCCTCATTTTTTGGTGAGCTCTCTTTTAGTGATATGTAATTGCTTTTTGCATGAATTTGAGAGAGGTAGTACTTTCAGTGTATTATCCGTAGTCAAATCTTGTATTACATGTAGCTTGTAAGGATTCTATAGCAATCGGGCATTTTAGTACTAGACTTATAATACTTATCAATTGAAGGGTTTATTATCGGGATTGATTCTGGTAACACCTAAGTAACATGCCTTGTAAATTATTATTATTATTTTTGTTATTATTACCCTGTATATTCTAGTACTTGGGCATAAAGTCTTAAAATGATCATTTTTTATCTCCTAAAAAGGCAAATTGGAGGGATAAAAATTCAATAGATTGTATTGGGTTTCATTGGTGTATTGTAGAGATGAGAATACAAAGTGCAACTTCAGTTGTGCTTCTCTTGTGCACCCTTGGAAAAATAGCAATTCTTTATATTGACCTATCAAAACAAGGGAACATCTCTTTCGTCCTCAATAAAATGAAATTTCAAGGAGGAATTTTGGGTTTCTGTTATCTTCTTCTCTTGTTGTAAATAGTAAAGCAAGGGCGTGGATATATCAATTACTCATTATGTGCATGGTCCAGAGGTCTAAGTCATATGGAAAATATTTCTACTTCTTTTTCCTTAATTTTTGGAGCTTTGAAGAGTTTGAGAGGCAGAATTTCTGTTCTGTCTAATTTTAGGAAGCAAATGAAAGCCTAGAGGATGCTGGTAATGAACTGATATTGTCGGACGAGGATGTGGTAAGATTTCAAATTGGCGAGGTTTTCACACACATGCCAAAAGATGAAGTGGAGGACCGACTAGAGAGCATGAAGGAAGAAGCAGCCAAAAAATTAGAGAGGTTGAAGGAAGAGAAGGAATCTATACTTGCGCAAATGGACGAGCTTAAGAAGATATTGTATGGCAAGTTCAAGGATGCCATTAATTTAGAAGAGGATTAATCTTTAATCTTCTGTTTACTTTCCAGGTGAATTGAATATGTTTTGCAGTGTCTAAACTATATTAGGTTTAATTTTCATCAGACCATTGTTTGAACTGTACTTCAGTTTTTTGTCACAGTGTACTTGGTATGAGGTTGTTGAGAAATCTATTATTGTTTTAATAGACTAGAGTAACTATTTAGTTTACTAGTTATTTGGTTTTGATGCTTTGTGTAGTATGATATTATAGAGAGGAGCTTTTTCAAATATCAATAGAAAAAGCTTAAAGGCAAATGCAGGAAGCAATAATAGGATCTTGTTAAATGAACTATACCATTAACCATTAACTGAGATGGGGATTTGGTGTTATCCCAATAATTCCAATTGGCTTTTGTGAAAAATTCACAAAGACCCTGAAGTTATCAAAAAATTCTAGACCTTGACCTCAAAATATGTTTTTTTTTTTTTTTTTTGGCTGTGTTTGGATCATTTATCTGGGAGATTTGGGATGTGTTTTTACTCTGAATGCGCCTATCTATTAGTTTGATTTTGCGGCGGTTTCTTCAACATAAGTGGTACTTGTCTTTACTTGCCTAACTTGGTCTTGTTTTTAAAGAGGAAGGGTGTGAGTTGAGTAGTGTCAGGGATTAATAGAAAGAATAAATTTGAGAGGGCTCATTTGGCATAATAAAGACATAAAACAATGAATGGTCATTTTGTTGGGGATTTTGGTTTTTAGGGGCGTCCAGGATTCTTAGTTTATAAAATAGAGATTTTGCTTTGCCTTTTCTTATCTGGTGTGGAGTAGATTTGCCATGACTTTGTATTCAAATGAATTGGATAGTGTAGATGTAGTGATAGTCCAAAAATCCTTAGTCCTTGGCCCATCCTTTGGAAGACCGTCTTAAAATCCAGACCAAACCGGCGCTTCAAAGAATTTACGATGGACAAGGGCCTAGAAGGATCGGATTTTGAAAGGGCCGGATCTAATTTTTTTCAAAGACAAATGTCGAAGGGCCGGATTTTGAAGGGCCAGGACCGACCTAACCTTTTAATCGTGGGACTATTTCATCATACTGAGACAATAGAGATTAAAAAAATATTACAAATAATTAAAAATTGCTATTATTTTGGAAGGACTAGAAGGGCCGGGTATTCAAAAGGCCGGTCTCCTCTTCCAAAAAATAAACCCGCCTAACCCGTCCAATTTGAATAGTTTTTCTCAACTCGGTCTGGCCCGATCCTTCTACCAAACCCGTTGAATCCGGTCCGACCCTTTTGACTTTCACTATGTAAATGTAAATGGGTAGTTAAACTTTATGGGAACATTCAGAACAAGGACTGGCAAATTGGAAATGATGTACCACAATTTCTTGCCTCTTGGCTCTTACACTTAAAAGGTCATTTATAAAGAGTAATACTAACGGCTATTTATATTGTTTTAGTTAATTTACTTTTTCTTTTTGGCTAAGAAAGGGAGTATATTTATCTCATCTTATTTTATTTCCCTTTGTCTAAGAAAGTGAGTTTATTTATGAGAGGAGAATTGAAATATTGAAGCAGTACAATTTAACGAGGTTCAAAATATGTCAAATGGTAGACTATTTATTTATTTTTAAATCTCTCGTAGGCTAGTTAGCATAACTAAGAAACCAATTGAACCATGAGTTGAAAAAATGTTATACAAGTCATAACTAATAACTTACTTTTGTTGATAAAAAAAAAAAAAATCTTCTATTATTTTCTCGCTTGTCATCTTAATTTGGGCCTGCATAAAATCAAACGACCATATATACATTTATTCGCACATCGAGAAATAACTGAATGCAAGCTTTATACATTAATTTGGCAGTATAAATATATTGAATAACCCCACAATTGTTATTTTGGTTCATTACAAACGTGAATGTGCCAACCCACTTAACAAAAGTGCCATTCTAAATGTAGAAAACTATTATCGAGGACAACTAAGCTCACCTTGTCGGTCGTTCTACTTCACGTATACATACGCATGTACGCATTAAGCTCTTGACCCTAAACAGTCAAAGGAAGAGGGCCGCAGGGAGATCAAAATTTGGTAAATATTTTATCAATTCTTTATGTGTTTTTTCCCCTTCAGCATTCAGCAATTAGTATCAACATGGCAAATAGAATAGAAAAAGCACAAATAAAAAAGAATAGATTCTAGTTTCGTAACTTTTTATTGTCACAAATATCATAACTTTTCTATTTCATTAATATTTTAGAATTTGAAATTTAAATTTCGAGTCCAAACCTTGATATCGATCAATTTAATGAGTGACAGAAGAAATTGTTCTCTGCTTTGCTCTAGAAAAAAAATTGTAGCACTAAAACCTTCCTAAAAAGAAAAAAAAATAGCTAATGAGGTTGTTCCAAGAATCTCTCTCCCTCCGACATAAGAAATTCCTTCTCTGCTTTGCTCTGCTCTAATCTTTTATATTTAAATAAACAGGTTAGTATATAAATGGCCAGAACCAGTACAAACAGAGAACATACTGATTCGCTTCTCCAAGAACCTCTCCTAAATGGAAAAGAATCCGAAGCCAGCACCAGCAGCAGTACCAGTAGCAACAACATTAATGCCCCTCCCTATGCCAATGCCGGGTTCTTTAGCTTTCTCACCTTCTCCTGGATGGGTCCCTTGCTCTCTCTCGGCAATCGAAAAACTCTCAACCTAGAAGACGTACCAACACTAGAGGATAAGGATTTAACACTGGGCATATTACCCATCTTTAAAGCCAATCTACAATCCCAAATAGGTGCTGATGGTAGAATCACGGCCTTTAAACTCTTCAAAGCTTTGGTTATGACATGTTTCCGGGAGCTTCTCCTAGCATCTATCTTTGCCACCATCTACACCCTATCATCTTATGCGGGCCCCTATCTGATCAACTCTTTTGTGGAATACCTGAACTCCACAGAAAATCAACGGCCTTCAAAACAAGGTTACTTGTTAGTATCAGCATTTATCTCTGCCAAAATTCTCGAATGTTTCTTCATGAGACATCGTATCCTCCAGCTGCAGCGAGCTGGGGTACATATGAAAGGGGCTTTTTCTGGTACCATATACCAGAAAGGCGTAACTCTATCCAGCCGGTCAAGACAGAGCTGCACAGTCGGCGAGATGATAAACATACTTAGCATAGATGCTGATCGAGTCACCAGGTTTACTTGGAGCATAGATCAGTTCTGGTTAGTTCCGTTGCAGATCGGTCTTGCTATGGCCATACTGTACTCGACCCTAGGGGTTGCCTCGCTATTCGCACTAGCTGCAACAACGGTGATAATGCTGGCTAGCATACCACTTAGCCGTATAGAAGAGAATTTTCAAGAGAAAATGATGGAGGCCAAAGATGCACGCATGAAGGCTACCTCAGAAGTGCTTCGCAACATGCGGATTCTAAAGCTCCAGGCATGGGAAATGAAATTTCTTCAAAAAATCTGTGATTTTAGAAAGACAGAGGCTAGCTGGATAAAAAAATATTTGTACAACGATGCTTGTATAACATTCTTCTACTCAGGGATGCCGACTTTGGTAGCTGTGATTACTTTCGGTATGTGCATACTTATGGGAATACCACTTTCTAGTGGCAAGGTGCTCTCAGCCTTGGCTATATTTCAGATGCTTCAACAACCAATATGCAGCCTTCCTGACACCATTTCTATGCTGATTCAAACAAAAGTTTCCCTGGATAGAATAAGTTCCTTTTTATGTATGGAAGACCTGCCAGATGATGTGGTGCACAGAGCCCCAAAAGGGACCTCTGAGGTGGCAATTGAGGTCAAGAATGGCACATTTTCCTGGGATTTGGAGAATGGAGGGGTGCCGACATTAAAAAAGTTGAATTTTAAGGTGCTGCATGGCATGAGGGTTGCGGTGTGTGGTGGGGTTGGGTCTGGTAAGTCAAGTTTGCTCTCATGTATACTAGGTGAAATGCCGAAAGTGTGTGGTGAGGTGAAGTTGTGTGGTTCAACTGCTTATGTTGGTCAGTCACCATGGATACAGAGCGGCACAATTGAGGATAATATATTGTTTGGTGACCAGATGGATAGAGACCGGTATGAGAAGGTTCTAGAGGCATGCAGCCTGAACAAAGATTTGGATGTTTTGCCACATGGAGATCAGACGGTGATCGGAGAGAGAGGGATCAATTTGAGTGGCGGCCAGAAGCAGAGGATCCAGATGGCCCGGGCTCTATACAATGATGCTGATATTTTCCTTTTAGATGACCCCTTTAGTGCCCTCGATGCACATACCGGGTCACACCTCTTTAAGGTGAAATGAACTGTTTTTAAAATGGTTTATTTATTTGTTTTTTGCTGACTTATATTTTATTTCCAAGTACATCAATTCTGAACATCGTTTACATATTATAACAAAAGTTGAACTGATGACGGGTTTGGTTTTGATTAGTCAGCATTTGTTAATACTGAATTACTAATACATGTGACATGCTTTATTTCTCATGTTTTTATTTTTTAGGTTTATCATTAAGTTAGTCATAGCTTTTCATCAAACAGATAATTCAATCTTTACTAAATCGATGCAATACAAATTAAATTTATAGGAATGCTTACTGGGGCTTACAGCCTCAAAAACTGTGATTTATGTCACACATCAAGTCGAGTTCTTACCTGCTGCAGATCTCATCCTGGTAAATTGTTAAATTTTCTAATGTTTTTTCACAAATTGGCTAGCTGGATGTTTCTTTTTAATTTTGGTGTATACTCATGATCAAACTTCAAATAATTTTTCTTGAAAACTAAAAGGTAATGAGAGAGGGAAAAATAGCCCAGGCAGGCAAATATGAAGAAATACTTGAATCTGGCAAGGAGTTTATGGAACTTGTATGTGCACACAAAAATGCCTTGTCAGAAGTTGACTCTGTTATACTGAACCAACCGGATGCATCATTCAGGTCAGATCAGGAAACTAAGAACAAAGATGAGTTATCTTTGGGAGATGAAGCAAACATGACCACTGCCACTACCACTGATACAGCAATGATTGTGGAAAAGAAAGAGGGACAACTGGTACAAGAAGAAGAGAGAGAGAAAGGGAAGGTAGGATTTCCGGTCTACTGGAAGTATATCACAATGGCATACAAAGGGGCACTGGTACCACTCATCCTCCTGGCAGCAATTTCTGTTGCGGCTCTTCGAATAGCAAGTGATTGCTGGATGGTATGGGCTGCCCCAGTGTCAGAGGATATGGCCCCCGCTGTCAGTACCAAGGTGCTCATGTCTGTGTTTGTGGCACTGGCACTAGGGAGCTGTCTGTGCATACTAATTAGGACACTGCTTCTTGCCACGGCTGGATATAAAACTGCAACAATATTATTCGAGAAGATGCACTTCTCTATATTTCGTGCACCTATGTCATTTTTGGATTCTACTCCTACTGGTCGCATCCTGAATCGTGTAAGCAGCTTTAATTTGCATTTTCCTACGCACACCCAAACATATAACCTCATAGAAATCATGAATTGAATCAATAGAGTTGTAATAGAAAATGCAATGATATCCCTCCAATTTATATTAGTTGAAGTAATTTGTTTACCTGGCAACATGTATCTAATAAAATATAACGAATTGAATCCCTTTATATAGTTTTCAGTAATATATAATGAATTAAATAATTCATGCAATGCAGGCATCAACAGATCAGAGTGAGGTCGATACCCACATACCACATACAATCGGTTATTATGCATTTAAAATCATACAACTCGTTGTTGTCGTGGGTCTCATGTCACGAGTTGCATGGCAAATGTTTCTTGTGTTTATTCCCGTCACCGCCGTATGCTTCTGGTACCAGGTGTCGAACTTTTATCTTTCTAGGTTATGGAAATTCGTAGCTAATTTTCGATCTATTAAATAATTTCAAATTATAATATAAACTTTCTTATTTCTTCCTGATTTTTAAAATTACTTTAGTTTTAATTCATTATTATGTATTATATATATAAAGAGAGAGTGACTACGTAATGTAAATTGGATCCGTGCTTTAGAGTTGTTTTTCAATATTTAAAATTCAAATGGTTGATCTAAATCATATAATATGTTCTTCATATTGAAATCTCCTTAGAAACAAATTTTTACATTTTTTTAAATTTTTTTCCTATATTTTTTAGATTTTACAAAATTAAATAAGGGCCCAAAATGTTTTAGATTAAAGATTTTGTAAAATTTGAAAAAATATAGTAAAAAAATTCAAAAAATGTAAAAATTTGTTTCCAATGAGATTTCAATATGGAGAACATATTGTACAGTTTGGGTCGGCCATTTGAATTTTAATATGGAGAACATATTGTACGGTTTGGATTGACCATATATTCTTGTAACATATGTATCTGTGGATATGGAGAGAAAGGTGAGAAACAAACACAGCTGTTAAACGTTTTTTCTAGTTGGTTTTTTCAATTAGCTTCCTAATTGAATGTGGTGCTACTAATTTCAGAGAGCATAGAACTGGGTTATTATTTTAAATTTATTTATAGCCCTTTATCATTGTGGAAGACAATTCCTAGATTTTTCTAGTGCAATAATTGTTGTTGAGAATCCAACATGTACATGATATTTTAAGTTTCCTAATATGAAACTAAGATATAGGGCATGGATATGCAACTTATTAGCAAATGATGAAGGGCGAGTTCTGTATCAAAAATTTTAAATTGTATCGCTCTTCAACAAAACAATTCATTCATTCTTATTGTAAATTTGTAATATTCATTGATTTTTCAGAGATATTACATAGAAACAGCGAGGGAATTGTCCAGGCTCATGGGAGTGTGCAAAGCTCCGATAATACAACAATTTGGCGAGTCTGTAACAGGTTGTACCACAATTAGGAGTTTTGGCAAGGAAAGGGATTTCAAGGGAAGAAATGCAAGACTGACAGATGATTACTCCAGGCCTAATTTCTACTCTACGGCAGCCATGGAGTGGATCTCTTTGCGCCTTGAAATATTCTCTTCTCTCATATTTGCTTTTTTTCTTGTGTTCTTGATCACAATACCAGCAGGTCTGATTAATCCAGGTATATATTTATATAATACTTACTCATTAGATCTTTAATTTAGGGACTGTCAGCGTGTAAAGAAGAACTGAAATTTCATACATCATCTTATAAGTTTCAACAACTTGAGCAATTAATCGAAGCCTTTCTATTTGAATGCAATCAAAAGATGCAATTCTTCCCTGCTTCTGCAAGTAAATACTAGTATTGTTCAACAATTTACGAAACTGAAAAAGTGAAGTTGATACCATTATAGAAAAACTTAAATGTTCTGATTAAAAAAATATACATACAACCTGATATCCCTTCTTTTGTTGTCCTTTTTTGTACTTCTTCATCAAATTCATACAGGGTTTGCTGGTCTTGCGGTGACATATGGGCTTGATTTGAACTCGCTGCAATTTGTGATTAGTTGGAGTTTCTCCCAACTGGAAACAAGCATAATATCTGTGGAGAGAATATTGCAGTACACGAGCATTCCTAGTGAACCCCCACTTTGTACCCAGAAAGATTTGTCATTGGATCATTCATGGCCTATACAAGGACACATTATGCTTGAAAATCTACATGTATACAATTCTCTACTGTTTACTATATGGTTTTCCTCATTTGATGCTTTTAACTTAATTAAGCCTGAGAATTATACCGTAATTTTCATAAAGAAAGAAAAAAAATGCTCTGAAAAAGGCTGATTCCTATTTAATTATTTCTGAATGAGATAATTCGGTATAATTTTCATAAAGAAAGAAAAAAAATGCTCTGAAAAAGGCTGATTCCTATTTAATTATTTCTGAATGAGATAATTCAAAATATATAGGAAAGATAATCCATTTCTGACATGTGAACGACCTGTATCTCTACCAGACCTAGTGCAACAGAAATAAATTGTACCTAAAAGTTGTTAGACCTTGGCAAGCCAAAAGTACGATTGACTTGATCCTCAAGAACTGGAACTAAAAAAATATCAACCTAACAATCAGGAGTTGAAATTATTTACATATGCAATCCAATCTGAGCAAATAAGAGCCTTCTTTCTGGATCTTTTGAACTTATTTTTATTTTTCTTTTGTTAGGTAAGATATGCACCAGAACTGCCTTTTGTACTTAGAGGTGTCACATGCACCTTTCCTGGTGTCATGAAAACTGGTATTGTTGGGAGGACAGGAAGCGGCAAGTCAACCTTGATCCAAGCACTCTTTCGCATAGTTCATCCAGCCATAGGTCGAGTGCTTATTGATAATGTAGACATCAGCACTATTGGATTGCACGATCTGCGGACCAAATTGAGCATCATACCGCAAGATCCCTCCCTGTTTGAAGGAACAATTAGAGACAATCTCGACCCTCTTGAAGAATACACTGACGCTCAGATCTGGGAGGTATATATAAACTTGAACAGCTTTTAATTAATTAAAAAAAAAATACACACCTTTCTGGATCATAAAAAAAAAAAACAAAACAAAACAAAGAAAACTAATAATATGCAGTTTGTTTTTCTTAATATCTTTTGTCTCTTTGCAAAAGAAATATCCAATTTTTTATATATTTCTAGAAAGCAGATATTAATTGGATTATATGATATGCTTGACATTTGATTATTTGAATATAAAACTTTAATTCTTTTATCTCTTTGTCTAGGCACTGGATTGTTGCCAGCTTGGAGATGAAGTCAGGAAGAAAGAATTGAAACTCCATTCCCCAGGTATAGAATTGATTATAGATTTTTGTCGTCATTCTTAAACTCTTTTGTTAATTTGTCTATCTTGAAAAATCACTTTTTAAAAAAGTAAACAGAAAGGTATGTACCATAGTTTCATACAATATATAGAGGCATTTCCCGTATTTGCAATAGCACAATAATGTTACTACCTGCGGCATTTTTTTTATTCCAAAACTGGTTCATATCAAGTAACGCGTCGCTAAATTTAATTAAATTTGTCAACTCAACAAATTAAAGCACTAGTCAAATTAGTCAAAACCAACTCAAATTAAATTTTGCAAATAAACCTCGGTCTTTTGGAGAACTGCAGTTACAGAGAATGGGGAAAACTGGAGCGTGGGCCAGCGGCAGCTGGTGTGCTTGGGGCGTGTGATTCTGAAAAAGAGTAAGATTTTGGTACTCGACGAAGCAACGGCTTCAGTGGACACAGCAACAGACAGCTTGATTCAAAAGACCTTGAAGCAGCATTTCTCAGATTCAACTGTGATAACCATCGCACATCGAATCACCTCAGTGCTCGATAGTGATATGGTCTTACTCCTTGACAATGGTTAGTGTTAGTGTTCTCTCACTGCCATTCTGATTATTCTGATCTTACTTTACATTGATTGGCTTTTAATTATGTTTGAATTTGAGAAATGTGAACATAGGTTATTTTATGTTCTGTTGTGCTTATCTTGAACAGGTTTTGTCGTCGAAAACGATGCACCAGCAAGGTTGTTGAGTGATAAGTCGTCGTTGTTTTCACAGCTTGTGGGGGAATACATGACGAGATCAGAACAGCACAGTCGCAAAACTGTTACTTGATGATCATGTACAATTTGTTGGCGGTGTTTTCTACCTAAGCATATATATATAGTTATAGTTTTCTTACTGCTTATTTGTGGGAAGTTTCCAAGGTTGGAATCCGGTGAGTTTTGATTCAATAGAAAATATATTTATGATGGGAATATATGAATTACGTATATACTATATTAGCAAAATTCGTGGAAATTTTAATCGGACCACTAGCTATCTTATACAATTTGTCTCTACTGTTTTTTACTTCTCTTTCAATTTTAAACTAACAGTCCTACTAATGAATGTTGTCTTTGTTCTTTTTTTCAAATATGTACTCTTCTTTCTTAATATAATATACATCAATTCAAAAGAACGAATAATTAATTTGTACAGATTATTATAATATACATGATTGTTCTAATTACATCTATTTCAAAATATCAATAAATCGAATAGCGTAAAAATAAAGATTAGCTGACTTTTTCTCTTAATTAATCAATACATCGTCTCGAATTTATTATTAATTTACTTTTTGCATGGATAAAAAAAAAAGACAATGCGAATTTTTGGATCAAGAAGTCAGAGATCTGAATTAAAAGTGCACTAATTAATTAACAGTTCTTACTTGAAACATGAGTACCGTCGTCAACATTTTGAAATTGAAAAAAAAAAAAAAAAAATCAAAAAGTAAAGAACTCTCACGTACAACCAGATAGTCATTTTAACATATTTCATCACAATTCCTGCCAATTAATTAATTCGTCGATTCTATGATCATAAAATCCCATTTTGTACATGCTGACTTGCTGAGCACGCCTAATTAATTATCTTTTTCAATCTTTTGAGATCGGTGCAGTCAAACTAAATTTATAGGTAATGTCAGAGGACATTTCTCCTTTGGACTAGCTCCATTATTCTCAAAAAAACATATAAATAAATAATAAAATAAAAAATAAAAGAAACTGGTGAGGAGAGAGAGTATCCCATAATTACATTTCTCGTGTATACGCCTGGCTGGCATTTGTCTTCTTGACAAGTGCGAATAAATTTATAAATAATAATATTATAATCACTCAAAGATTTATATGTCAGATATTTTTTCTCTTTTACCTGTACACGAACTTTTATATGAAAAAGAAAATTAATTAAGAAACCAAACTATAGTTCCCTAAAAAAACGAAAAACTTTATGGCCATAAATTTTTTACAAAGTTTAGATCAGAATCTCACAACAACCAAATTATGACTTAATTTTTCTTCAAAATTTCATAAATACTAAGGACATGGCAGTCTGTAACATCTTCATGTGGAAATAGAAAAAGCATATATTTAGTACAAAATCGTAACTAACGCAATCATAATAATAAAAGAGGAGAAATGCTAGTGTCCAATATATTGGACGGATGGGTCCGTCCAATACGATCGTTTTCATATTTTTAAATTTCAAACGACCGATCCGAGCCGTTCAATATGTTCTTCATATTGGAAACTTATAAGAAACCAATTTTTACATTTTTTGAATTTTTTTTACTTATTTTTTGGTATTTTAGAGAATTCATGATATAAAAGTTCTGGACCGTCCAATAACAACGATTTTCTAAAATACCAAAAAATAGTAAAAAAAATCGAAAAAATGTAAAAATTGGTTTCCCCTAAGTTTTCAATATGGAAAACATATTTAACGGTTCGGATCGGTCGTTTGAAATTTAAAAATACAAAAACGATCGTATTGGACGGACCCCATCCGTCCAATATATTGGACTCTAGCATTTCTCATAAAAGAATGATATATTTCACAATCAATAATTTGATCATCTTGACAATATCGGACAAAAGTTTGCAAACAAAAAAATAAATAACTATACGAGAATGTTGTTAGAAGGATGATATAACACAGTGCGTTCTCTAATAGAGGGGGGAAAAAAGATTGGGGAAACAGTGAAGACAAGGGCCTGAATTAAACGAGGTCCTGATTAGAATCATAATTTTTTATCGCTAGATTTCATTTGATTTTATTTGATTAGAAATTTTTTTGATAAAAATAAACTCAAACCTGACAAAAATTAAATTTATTTAATCAAAATATTAAAACAAAAAAGAAATTTCACGTGAAAAACATTTCAATCATAACCTGAACATGTCAAATTGATACTAGAGAGGTCCGAGTCACTCGGAATAGGACCTACAGGTGCCAACTTTCAATCCGAACCATCTAATTTAATCTCGACAGTTAAATTTTTTTTCGAATTTATTAATCTGATATTATTTACATACACCCATCAAAAGTTAGCACTCTGTTGAACTTAAAAAAAAAAAAATCAGCAGAGCAGAGGATGTGATTCTTTTCGAGGTCAGCAGATGATGTAATTCCCTAGGTATAGCCGTATAGCCGTATAGTATAGGTATAGACCAAAAAAGGGAAAATAATATCTACTTGCTACGGTCTGCTGCTCTACTGTACTGTGCACTGCGCTGTGCAGTGCAGACGTGTAGTGCCCATAACATGAGTGTATTGTGGCAACCTTTCATTTCATCTATCTTTACCCCGACAAGTCAAGTCAGTTACTCCTCTCCTCTCTCTCTCTCTCTCCCTCAAATTTAACGATCGCCATGGCTTCATCATTAGGTAAAAGTGGAACGCCGATCAACTTCTCTCTCTCTCTCTCTCTCTCTCTCTCTCTCGATCTCGAACTTTAACGATTTGTTTCACAGATGAGAAGAACAAGAAAGCGAAGAGACTTCTGGAAGCAGCTTCGTCTGGAAACCTACGTCTTCTCAAAGGTACTGATCGATCTGTTTTGCTTTTGCTCTGCTTTCATCTCTAAAAAGACTTAGATCTTATTAGCCATCTACTCATTTATATTTTGTTGATTTGTTTATATTTTTGTAGAGGTGGCAAAGGAGTTGAACAAAGGAAAGGGAATAACAGATGCAATCAAAGGAATCAAGGATAAAAACGGGGACAGTGCGTTTCATCTTGGAGCGTTGCATGGGAGGACACAGATCTGTCAATACTTTGTTGAGGATTTGGGTTTTCCTGTTGATTTTCTTACAGAAAAAGGTATTAAGATATCATGTATATCTTTACTTTCCCCCCCCCCCCCCCCCCCCCCCCCCTCTTAATTCACTCTTACTTGTTAATTCATAATAAAAGCTCATGTTGTAAATAGAAGACAAGCTATGTAGATGAGAGATTTAAATGCTATATCTTTCTGCCTCTTGGTGATTTGTCTATTAACTAAAGTAAAACTAGAAAAACAAAAAGAACTTTGAAACATTTCAACTTTGCATATATGTGTTGCGAGTAAAAGGAGTACAATATTAATCAGCTAAAAGGTATTATGTCTCTCCAAGAAAGACAATGTGTTTTATTTTTTAAAAGGGCAATTCTGCCATGAAAACTTCTTTTATTGACCGTCTATTTGTTATAATCAGACAGCTCAGAATGATCTTTAATGAATTTTTCGCGCCTAAAATGACTCCGCTAAATTAAATTGAAAATGGGCTAAAACTGGGCCTAAGTGTACTCATGGCAGAATTGGCCTTTTTAAAAAACAATTAACTACTAAAAATACTCATTTGCGAGGAGCCAAGGGCACAACTGTTGTTGCCATTACATATATAGTTTGGTTTATTTGCAATCTCTCTCTCTCTCTGACCCGTTACGGGCTCCATGTTTATTTTGTTGGTCTGATTATACAGGTGAGACGCCCTTCTTTCATGCCGTGATGGGAGGCCATGTAGCGACAGCAATGTACCTGATCAGTCATGGAGCTAATCATGTTGTATCAGACAAAAACGGCATGACCCCTCTCCATTGTGCTGCCAGATATGGTCTGTGCCCCACCTTCCCCAACCCACACACACAAATACACAATTATAGAATCTTTACTTTCTGATAAGTTAACCTTAATACCATTGACCAAGTTTGCTTGTCTGATAAGCTTAATTCATTAGAAACAGAGCAGTTTGGTAATTATGCATGAATTATTTATGAGAGGTTGGTTAATTGTTATTATGGTAACTGTGGGTTACAGAGGACAACAAATGATTGTTAAACTGACATAAAATAATTTGACTGCAGGACATGGCAAGCTAGTGAAGTATTTGATCTCTTTAGGATTTCCAGTGGATATCACAGTTAACTATGCTACTGGTGCACCTCTCATTGTAGCTGCACAATTTGGGCAAGCAAGTGCTATGGAGGTTCTCTTGGAGCACCATGCAGATGTAGTTCTTCTTCTGCATTCTATTTGGACATATATTTAATTTGTTATTTGGATGAATTTCCTTGTTAATGGAGGATGTTTCATTCTTTTGCATTAGGTGAATGGTGTTACGAGTGCTGACTTTACCCCACTGTTCTTGTCGACTTTTGCTGGTTCTTTGGAATGCACCAAGCTTCTCATCAAGGTGCTTAACTGAAGCTGCTTGCAGTGTCACTGTCTTTTTTTGTAGTACTTATTCAAATCTGACAGCTTATTTATGTGTTGCTTTCTGATTAGGCGGGTGCTGATGTGAACTTGAAATGTCCTTTATTAATGGCGGCAAGTGACAAAGGCTCAATTGAGATTGTAAAGTGTTTGCTGGAAGCTGGGGCTGATCCCAATGTTCGCAATGAAGTAAGAAGAAACATTTTTGTCATATCTTTTTTAGTGGTGCATATCTTTTGTGGCAGTTTTTGTTCATTTTATAATAAAATTTATCTTTCTTATGTTGTAGTATGGATGGTTGCCAGTAGAAAGAGCGGCTATGGATGGAAAAAGGGATATTGTTGAGATGTTATTTCCATTAACTACTCCAGTCCCAGAAGTTCCTTGTTGGAGTGTGCCTGGACTGCTTCAATATGTCAATACCGATGCTTTCGAAGATAAGGTTTGTGCCACATGATTTTCTCTTCTTAGTTGAAGTTCATTCAGATTTGACTTTTGAAAGATGAAATAAGCACAGTTCAGATATACTAGTAGTGAGCCTGACTAGTCAACACTTGGTACATAAATGGTACTGGCTATTTAGCTTTTAGTGCTAAATAGCAAATTATAGGAAAATTAAAAACAATTGATAAATAAGA
Source organism: Rhynchospora tenuis (assembly GCA_027725995.1). NCBI lineage: Eukaryota > Viridiplantae > Streptophyta > Magnoliopsida > Poales > Cyperaceae > Rhynchospora > Rhynchospora tenuis. The sequence continues at coordinate 60,770,054 of CM050889.1, read as the reverse complement.
ATTCAATTACCTCAGAAGAAAAGGTAACAAATGTAACAATTTATCATGAAAATTTAGTACGAAATGTTGTGCATTGTATGAATACTAGTGTACTTTTAATCTGAATTTTGTGGTTGTGTACTTGTGTTCGTCAAGAATAAAGAAATTTTGAGGAAGCTTTTAGCAGACCTAAAAGTGAAGGGAGCAAATTCGTTCAAGAAGACAGAATATCTGGCTGCCATATGTTTCTATAATAAGGTGCATTTATTAATTACTAATTATATTGCAAAAAGTAAACTATAAAAAAAATTCTTTTATAATGGGTCAGAAGATGTAAACCCCTGACTGGATGGGATTAATCCTTAACCAATTCAGTCATCCTTAGGAAGGCTGACTCAGGTCCACCACTTAATGCTATATGTTTTCTGTATAAGCTTTGGACCATTAAATAAATGGTGACTTTTTTCCATGCATGGCAATCTTACTACCCTGTCTTTTGTGTTTGATATTCCTCTGTAAAATAGGCAATAGAGATAGACTCAGGAATGAGCTCAGGTGATGCTGCTCTCTATTCAAACAGAAGCTTATGCTGGCTTCGAATGGGAGAAGGATATGGGGCTTTGATGGATGCTACAATGGCACAAACATTGAGGCCTGAATGGCCCAAGGCATACTATCGTATTGGTGCTGCATTGATGTTGTTAGAGGTAATCATTCAATCTATCTGAAGCAATAGCTTACTAGTACCAGAAACTCAATGAAAATAAGTAAAACTTCAAAATGGGAGATAGAGAAGAAGAAAAGATGTGGGTTTCTTGTGATCGACCAAGTTTTAGTAATCCTGCTTAATTGTTTGCATGCAGAAAGCCAGGAACTTTTGTTTGGTTTCTTCTAGATTTTTTGTTAATTGGTTGATAGTTATTATGGTTCGTTGTTTGATTGTGATAGGATTATGAGCCAGCTTCTCAAGCATTTATGGATGGTTTACGTTTGGACCCCACCAACATAGAGATAAAGAATGCTCATAGGTATTTTACTGTTCTATATTTTCCATTTATATAAAAAGAAATGAAACTAAGGGAGATTATGCCCATACTATTGGTATAGGTCAATGTTGGATGATACACGACAGTAACACGCATATCTATCGCCTTAATGTCTTGTCGCTTGTGTTAAATGTGTTTGGGATCTGAAGATATGTAGGACTAAATTATATCTTTTCTTGACTATATGGATTTGTAGGAAAGCTGTGGATTGCTTGAGGAAATCTCGTTCTGGTGAAGCAAGAGAGTAAATTAACTAGAGATTTGTGCTTTTAACTAGAGTTTTTGAGTGATATATAGGTCATGCAGAAAATATCGAATACTCTCTAGGTTGACATGCAATAGTAGCCTTTTTGAATTTGCTCCAGTTCTGTTGGAAAAAAAAAAAAAAATCTTATTGTAAGTCTATCAGAATTATTATAGCAGCCATACAAACTATAATCATCCTACAAACTGTACAGGTAGGTTTAAGTCCTGAGACTTGTGGAAGAAGCAAATTCAAATTTACAAACAAGGAGATGTAGATGAGAGACGTGTAGTGTGATATTTCTTAAATAGTAAAACAATACACGTCTTTTAAGATTTTCACCTTAATAAAAACTAATATTCAGCTTATAACCTAAGCTGTCTAATTAGGACCGATTATTATGCACAGGTTTAGTCAGAAAGAGAAAGATAAATTAGGAAGGAGTCGACAAGAGGGCTGAACCGCTGGAGTAGTTCTGGACAAACGTCTTACGTCCAAGCGGGGCGATGGGCAATGTTGAAAGCTGTCTTGTTCCATTATGTTTTAAGATTTTTTTAAAGTTTATTAAATTAGTTTATGATTCTCCATTACAAATATTTTAAAGATTTTCAGGAATTCTTTTAAGGGGGTAAAAACTCGCATCATGTTCCTTTTATCACATTCATGAAATTAGCGTTAATTTTGATGTTGAAATTCATAAATTGTTAACTAATCATATTTTATGACAATCTTATTACGACATGCTAATTTTGATGAGCAACTCCCGGAAAACTCACGAGTAATGGAGAGGCGAATCTCACAGCACTAGAGTTGTGGAGGAAGAATGACAGAATTGTAAAAGCATTTTGCGTTGTAGATCCACTCCGCACATGGACCCAACAGAACCGTAAGAGCCCAATAAAACTACAGAATGCCTATTTTCTTTTTCAGAATTGGTACCCATCATCCCATCTTTTCCTATCCATCCCATCCACTAACCTGCACCAAGCAGTGAACCGCGTCCATCTAAATAAAATAGTCAAATCCAGTTTCTATATAAGCTCCAAACTGACCTGTTAGGGTTTCACTCTCCCGCCGCCCCAGCACACCTCCTCTTCTCTTTTTCTCCATTCGAAAATCAGCCATGGCGAAGGCGAAAAAGAGATGTCTAAGAAGGATAAGAAGGTGATTTACGACCAGAAGCTCATGTCGTTGCTCGAGGGGTACGGCAAGGTGCTCATCGCCGTCGCCGACAATGTCGGGTCCAACCAGATGCAAACCATCAGGAAGGGATTGAGAGGCGATTCCGTGATCCTCATGGGGAAGAACACTCTCATTCGTCGTTGCATCAAGTAGTACGCCCAGCAATCTGGCAATACCGATTACCTTAACCTCATTTCCTTGCTTACTGTAAGTTTATTCATTCCTTCAATTTTAGTGTTTCTTTTGTTTGTTTTGTTGTAGGAGATTTTGGTATACACTGTGTATGGATGGAATGAGCTCTTGCTAGGATAGATAGGCAAAATAACCAGTGATTTTGCTGAATTGTATTAATGTATATTTTTGAAGTTGTCATGTTAGCAGATTTGTGTCTGCTTTGTTTTGAATCATAACTAATGATGAGATTTATATGGTTTTATGATACTAACAAGATACTATCTTCGTTTTTGAGTAATGACTTCAGGCTTTTCACTGCAGGGAAATGTTGGGTTGATCTCCACAAAGGGTGATTTGAAGGAAGTCAGTGAGGAAGTTGGATTAGCTATCAGTGATCTAGTTTTTCAAATGGATTAGTTAGTTATCATATGTGTTCACTTCGTTTATTGTAAATGTTAACTATATTGTTATATGTGTTAACTTTGTATATTGAATATTGAATGCGTTCACTTTGTTTATTGTAAATGTTAACTATATTGTTATATCTGTTCACTTTGTATATTGTAAATGTTAACTACGAAATCAAATTTTTGTTGCAACTAACTGAACACATAAACACTTTAATTCATTCCTTAATGTGTTTAATTGAACAAAAAAATTTACAAAATTATATTTTTGCTGCAACTAACTGAACATTTATACAATTTAAATTATCCCTTAATGTGTTAAACTGAACAAAAAAAAATACGAAAAATAAATTTTTTGATGCAACTAACTGAACACATAAAACTTTAAGTTCATCCCTTAACGTGTTTAGCTGAACAAAAAAATACGAAAATTAATTTTTAAGATACAACTAACTGAACAAATAACAAGATTAACTCATCCCTTGATGCATCTAACTGAACACAAAAATCCGTCCATTTGATCGTCAGCGCGAAAAAAAAAATTCGAAAATTTTTTTTTTTGAAAAAATTTCGCTGACGTCAGCACGCGAAAAAATGAGAATGAAGCCCATTTCTGACCTGTTGGATGGTATGGATGGGAAATCCAGGGATGGTGTATATCAGCCCTGTTTCTTTTTATTTAATAAATATGTAGATCTCTCGACCTGGGACATTTAACTCATTTTTTTAATAGAAAAATGACAGTGATATTTATATTTGATAAGTTATATATCAAACAATAGTTAGATGCAGGCGTTTAACCATTGCCGTAGTATTTATTATGTGGAGAAATAAGTTCTAAAATATGAGACTCCAATATTAAAAAGATGGGTTACAATATCAACATTTTGAATGCCCCCATTTACAAATATTTCAATATTTAGTTACTTTCTCAAAATTTAAAATTTAAACGCGAAATCTAAATTGTGTTGATCTTTTTCAATTTAATGAGTGATTTGTTTTCATATAAGTTTTGTAAATTTTGGAGTTCACTTGATACTCAATCAAGACTAAAACATTAATATTTTAGAATAAATTTAACATAGTTAACAAAATTTGTTTATTTTTCTACTTCTTGATTGAGTATTAAATAAACTAAAATTTCAAAATTTATATGAAAATACATCACTTGTTAAATTACATAAGATCAACTGTTTATATGTAACGTATGAATTTTAAAATTTGAAATATAACTAAAAAAATATTGACATTTAGAAACATCCAAAAATTTGGCATTGGAATCCACCCCAAATTACCCTGGCCAACTAAATTAGAAATTAATTTGGGCAAATGACCGTGCCTTTCTAATTTTGCATCGTGCCATGATTTCTTTTTCTTCGTTGCTAAATTAACTCACATTTAATTACATATTGGAATAATTATTCCGTATCAGCTGTTTCTCTCTATGCTTTATATATTAGAGCAATTCCTTCCAAAAAAAAAATGAGGAGAGTTGTAACCATTTCGGTGCCTAATAGATGTATTTGATATATTTTTTTTTTCAATTTTAATAGTTAGTTGATCAATCAATATTATTAGTAAAAAACTTATTATAAATATAAAGTTTCAAAGAAATTAGCACTAATTTGGCTTTTTGGTAAGTTAGAAAAATATACGTTAGCACTAACCTCCTTTCTGTGTATTTGGTGATATGCCTAACTTGGATCAGTGCTATAACTTAGAAGTTAGCCAAAATCTAATTTTGGTGATATCTGAAACATGTCTTCACGCGAAAAGTGTGGAATTATTTTTTAAAAAATAATAATACAAGTTGTCTTCACGTGAAAAGTGAGATTTGAAAACCATGACGGCAAACTTTAACAAAATATACACAAGAATAAAAGGGCAACAACGAAGTCATCCTGAAATGATGTAGCAGTAACATCTCTATGTAGAGACAGAAAAAAAAAATAATTAAGTACACCCAAGCTAATACAGTAAAAAAAAATTAAAAAAATGATGTTTCCACGATAAAATTCTTTGATTATTTTTTTATAATAATTGAACAAAAGTTTGAAACGAAAAAAATAGAGTTACAGATATTTTTATCTTTATTTTTTAAATTTTAATATTTAACTTTTTTTCGATCATTATAATAATCAAATAAATTTATCGTAAATAAATTTTTTTTGGACATTCAATTTTATAATCTTATAAATCATAATTTTGTTTACATGATTACTATATAAAATGGGAATTCTAGGGGACGTTAATGCGCACTACATTTATTTTAAAGCTATAAAATAATTAATTACCTGACAAAGGTAAACTTGACTACATAAATATATATATATATATAGATATATATCAAGCTTTTAAATAACGCCGAAATAACGCCGAAATAACCGAAATAACGGTATTTTGTACCCAACCGCACGAACGTCATAGAAAAAAATACCGAAATAACGTAACGCGTCATTTCCGTTTTTTCGCCGTTTTTTCACCGTTTTTCACCGAAATAACGTACGTTTTAACGGGAAATGGTAACATTAAAAAAAAAGGCACATATAAAATGGACCCAGAGCGAAAAAAAAGAATGGTCAACATTAATGAATTAATGATATATTGATATCATAAGAAAACATGACCCAAATAACACCGAAATAACACCCAAATAACAAACATGACCCACATTTAAGCAAGTATATAATACAATAACAATTTTAGTATCTGTATACAGTCACCTTATATCACCGTTATATCACCGAAATAACACCGAAATAACAAATCAACCCCGGACCGTCATACCGAAAAAACCGAAATTTAAACCCTTGATATATATATAATAATTGAAAACCTACATGCTTATTTTATACATAATTTTAATGATAAAGAAAAAGTCTGCTTTGGGATGCGTGAAGGACAGAAAGAATAGATTGCCTTCATAAGGAAAAGAAAAATGATAATTGATTGCCTCGGTAAGCTGCGACTTTTGCTGCATAGAGTGTCTTACTGCCTTTTGGCGAAGAAACCAAGTCCAAAAAAACAAAAAGGCCTTAAAAAAAAAAAAATCTCTTTCTAGTATCCGTCTCCCGAATCCCGTCCCGTCTAAATCAAAACCATTTTTTCCATACCATACTCCATGGTAGCGCTGTCAATATCCTTTCGTTTACAACCGTTTCATTCCGTTCCGTCCAAAATGGAACGGAAATGGAAGAATTTTTGGTTTCGTTTTTGAGAAACGGAACGGAACGGAACAACATTTCGTTACGTTTCAGGGATATACCGTGGAAAATGCATGTAAAAACGAAACGGAACGGAATTTCCGTTCCGTTTAAGGAATATGGAACGGAAACGAAATGATTTTCTGTTTCGTCCAATAAAACGGAACGGAAACGAAACAGGGTGTTCCGTTCCACATATCAACGTTTGACACCCCTCCTCCATAGGCTTGAATTAAATAAATGAATTTGTCAATTTGTCGAGAGAACCAGTTCAAATGAACTAGATTCGGATCCTCTGGTCGGCAGGAATGTGCGGACCACCTGGTCGGCAGAGGATCCGGGCCGTCCGATTTAATTTCAACGGTTCATTTTTTTCGGACCAATATTTTTTTCGAGAGTGGTAGAATTCACGGGACTCCCTTTAGTCGTTGAGATAAAATCAGACGGTCCAAATTCTCTGCCGACCAGCTGGTGACTAGAGGATCTGAATCCCAAATGAACTGCCACGTCAGTAATCACATATCGTGCTATCGCGCCACCTGTCCCTCTCCCTTTCAAATGAACCAGTTCCACTGCTCTGCCTCGTAGACCTTACTTAAAGGGGAAAAATATATCAACCGTCTGCAAAGTCAAATAGTCAATTAATTACTCAAAGGGGAAACCTTTCAAAGAAATATTGAACTGCGTGCTCTCTTTCTCCTCTCTCAATTCTAACCCTAGCCATGGCATCATCAGGTAAAATTTTGGTCATGCCGCTTCAACTCTCTCTCTCTCTCTCTGTGTCTCACTTTATTAAGTTATTTTACAGATGAGAAGAGGAAGATGAAGAAACTGCTGGAAGCAGCTTCGTCTGGAAACCTCCGTGTTCTCAAAGGTACTTTAATTTCTATTTCTACTTTAATCTAGAAGAAAAGTTATCTAATTAGTAATTTGTTCCTTTTGCACTTCATTTATATATATTTTTTTTTGATCGTTGTGTTATAATTTCTGTAGAGGTGGCGAACGAGTTGGACGAAGGGAAAGGAGTAGTAGATAAAATCAAAGAAATAAAGGATGCAAAAGGACACAATGCGTTCCATCTTGCAGCGTATCATGGAAGGACTGAGATTTGTCAATACTTCGTCGAGGATCTGGGTTTTCCGGTCGATTTTTGTTCAGAAAATGGTACCCTTTTTTCTCTTTATATATTTTTCTATTAATTCTCTCTCTTCTTTGTTAATTGTATAATAATAAAGTTAAGTTAATGATGTGAATGGAAGATGAGAGGTTTCAGTACTACTTTCGATCTGACTCTTGGTGATTAGTTTAGTAATTCGAGCAATGAAAGAAAATAGGAACATTAATTTGAAATTTTTTTTTCAAATTAGAAACATTGTTCTGTGAGCAGAAAGCGCAATAATATATCAAAGAAAAGGTATTTTTTTAAGAAGGGCTGTGTTTTGTCCAAAAATAGCAAAAAATTGAAAAATTACCTAGTGAAAAACAGTCTTGTTCAAGAATTGAAAGTTGTGATCGTTGCATACGTAGTGAAAATCATTCTCTCTCTCTCTCTCTCTCTCTCTCTCTCTCTTTCTCTCTCTCAAACAATCAATTTCATTCACATGTTGCTGACTACATTTTTATTTTGATGTTCTGGTTATAAAGGTGAGACGGCATTATTCCCTGCTGTAATGGGGGGCCGTGAAGAAACAGCAAGTTACCTGATCAACCATGGAGCTAATCCTGTTGTATCAAATGAATTAGGCTACACTCCTCTGCATTATGCTGCTAAACGTGGTATCTTTTCCTCTTCAATTTTGGATCTTTTAGCATTCTGGACTTGATCAGAACACCTTCAACAACTGTTAAGTTGAATTTTTTAGAAACAGAGGAGTTAGGTACTTGTGCCATATTAGTTGTGAGAAGGAAATAATCAGTTGTTATTTTTGGTTAATGTTTTACAGAGGACAACAAATGATTGTATAATTTCAAAATTCCAGAGTTGACATTAATTATTTGGCATGCTTTGACTCCAGGGCATGAAAAGCTAGTGAAGTATTTGATCTCTTCAGGAGTTCCAGTGGATGTCACATTTGGCCATTCAGTTGGTGGCCCTATCATTATAGCTGCACTCTGTGGGCAAACAAGTACTGTGAAAGTTCTTTTGGAACACCATGCAGATGTAGTTCTTTGTAATTTGTTGGACTTATATACTTGCACTTTTTGGATGAATGTCCTTGTTTGATGGAGAATGTTTCTTGCTTCTAGGTTAATAGTTCTACAAGCACTGACTATACTCCACTATTCTCCTCAGTTTTTGGTGGTTCTTTGGAATGCACCAAGCTTCTCATCAAGGTCCATAACTGAAGCTCCTTGTAGTATAATACCTTTTTCCACTAGTACTTGTTCAATCTCAGACCTATTTACCTGTTTCTTTTTTTTTTCTTTCCAGGCGGGTGCTGATTTGAACTTGAAATGTCCATTAGCTATAGCAGTTCACAGGGGGTTGACTGAGATAATAAAGTGTTTGCTGGAAGCAGGGGCTGACCCCAATGTTCGCAATGAAGTAAGAATGAAACACTTTTTATCCTCTCTTTCTTAATGTACAATATCTTTTGTGGTAGTTTTTTAATTTCTTATAACGGAAGTTATATATAATGTGTTGTAGTATGGATGGTTGCCACTTGAAATAGCAGTTGCATATGGAAGACAGCATATTGTTGAGATATTATTTCCATTAACCTCTCCAGTTCCAGAAGTGCATGAATGGAGTGTGGATGGGATATATCAGTACGTCAAAAGCAATGTGTTTTTAGAAAAGGTTAGTGTTCATTCAACTCTGGCTTTTGAATGGTTGAAAAAGCCAATAGTCCATGATATATTGGTGTGAGCTTCACCAGAGGGCACATGCAATGTAAATGGTACTGGCTGGTTGGTTTTTAAAATGCTAAATAGTAAATGAACACAATATAAAAAGTGAAAACCAATTAAAAAATGACTTGCAATTGCATCAGCTGGCAAAATTATGGAAACATCTTGTTACAAAATATTGTGCTAGCTCTTGATTGGTTTTATGAATACATGAATACCTTTTATCCAAATTTGTGGTTGTGTTGGTTAAGTATGAGGTGATGTTGGAGAAGAAGGTAGCTGATGTAAAGGTTAAGGGAGCAGATTCGTTCAGGAAGAAAGATTATCTGGCTGCTATTTCCTTCTATACTAAGGTGTGTTTATCAATTGCAAGTTTAGTTTTGGAAAAAAAAAAAAAGTAATCATTAAAAAATTCTCAATCAGCTGTTTGTATGCCATCCAGGTAAGAGGCTTGAATTTAGTATGTGAGGTGCATTTTGGAGTTATTTATGACCTATTGACCTTAACACATAACATCCTTTGCCATTTTACTCCATATTACATTTAATCCCCAGTCAATATAAGTATGTGCTAAGCACTAAGCTGGTTGAATTGGATCATGACCTGTCAACCAGAACCCTATTGGCAATGGGTCAGATATGCTAAACGCCTAAACCCATGATGGATGAGACCTGAACCTTAGGGGTTCATTCTCCCTTATGCAGGTTCAGTTAGGTCAACTACTTAATGCTGGAATATCTTTTGGAAAGTTGGAGACCATTAATGGGGGCCTTATTCCATGAATGTGTACTTAAGCGCCTCTTGTGTCTGTCTAGTCAAACCTATGTTCATTTCAGTTCTATTGGTAGAGTTAATTCTATTGATATCCATCTTTTACTTTGTAAAATAGGCAATAGATATAGACTCAGTGATTGGCTCAGGTGATGCAGCTCTCTTTTCAAATAGAAGCTTGTGCTGGCATCGAATGAGAGAAGGAGATCGGGCTTTGGACGATGCTTTAATGGCAAAGAGATTGGGGCCTGAATGGCCCAAAGCATACTATCGTATTGGTGCTGCAATGATGTTACTAGAGGTAATTATGCACTCTATTTGAAACTAGGATTTTTATTTTACTGGTACCAGAAAAACTGAAAATAAGTAAAACTTGAAAAAGAGAGACAGGAGAAAGATGTGTTTTTTTTTTTTTTTTTTTTTTTTTTTTCTTTCTGATGGACCAAATCTTTATGTTTGCTGCTAGATTGCAGTCAGGAACAAACTTTCTTAATTTGTTCGTAGTTTTTACGGGTTTTTGTCTGATTGTGAAAGGAGTATGAGCAAGCTTCTGAAGCATTTATGGATGCTTTACTATTGGACCCGACCAATAAAGAGATAGAGGAAGCTCATAGGTATTTATTGTTCTATGTTTGCAATTTCTATATCGATTAGTGTAATTAAGGGAGATTATGGTACAAAACAAGAAGAAGTCCCTCTCCTGGACTTAGTATTAAGGGCTTAATTTGAGGAAAAAAAAAGAATTTTATTTTGTAATGTGGGGTTGCTTTGCAGCATTTGTTTGAATTTGAAGTAGTCAGAAGGCCTAAATTGCATCTCTTTTGAACTCCATTGATTTGTAGGAAAGCTGTGGATTGCTTGAGGAGATCTCATTTTGGTGAAGAAAGCGAGTAAGCTAGTGATTTGGGCTTTTGGGCTTTAAGAGTTTCTTTAGTGCTGTCAAATGCTGAAATGCTTCACTTTGGTAGAAAAAAACTTAAAAAAAAAAGCGAGTAAGCATGCTATGCTCTCAGATCAAATTGTAGATCCATGTATTTTGGCTTCGAGTTGTCTTGAACCTCACTAATGCGTAAATAGTATCATAGTTGAAAATGGGTCTATCATATTTTTGGTTTTTTTTGTGCTCTGGTTCTTGCTCTCATCTGTCTTGCTAATTTACATGCATGAATCATCTTATTTTGTTGATTGTTTTTTGGATAATTTTATTTTATTTTTTCATTTCAAGTGTTTGTTGGATATTTCATCAGGCCATACAGTGTATACACGAGTGGGTTTTTGATAGGTATAGGTATAGGTACCTATACAAGAGTGAGCTTCCTCTATCTCTTTGTAAACATAGAAATAAATATTTCTATATCGAGTGAGATAAATATTTCTATATCGAGTGGATAATAAATATTCGCTCTACACGAGTGGGTTTTTCTCCTTGTAGAGCGAATATTTATTAGTAACTGATAGGTATAGGTACTGTATAGATAATATTACGTATTAATGTCTACACATGACATGTACGGCAAGTACTTTCTCCCTTTTTCTATGCCACTTTAGAGATTAGGCTACACTCGTCTTTCTCTTTATTGGGATCTTGATTCAAGTATTAGAAATATGCGGGACTGAAAGGTGCACGCTATTAAAAGGCTAATCGACTTACTGGTAAAATAAAATATTACAAAACTGCGGTAAGACGCGATATATGTATATAGATAAACAGGAATACAGGATACGTTTTGCTGTGAGAAAATCAACAGGAAAACCCAGGTCCTCGACAAAGTACTGACAGATGCCTATTTCCCATGGAACGCTGCGAGATGAAACGCATTGAGCCCATATGCATCTTCTATTTCTTTGATTTTATTATCTGCTATTTCTTTCCCACCATCAAATCCTTCACAACCTCTACAGAAATTACAACACAACGAACAAACAAATCAACAAAATGAAAATGAGTAGATGGCTAATTAGTTAACTGACTCTTCATCGAGATTAAAGTATCATCTGAGTATGTCAATTAGACTAACTGGATATTAAAGTGATTTAATTTTTTTTTTATTTTATACTCTTATAAGGATTTTATGCGAAAGCAATAAAAAAAAGACTTACTGAGTAAGGTATTTCGACTTGCTTCTGAGAAACTTTAATTATCCGATCGAACTTTTTAGATGGAGAAACTATTAGCCTCTTCCATAAACGTTTGAGTAGGTTCTGCTGCCTCTGAAATATAATGCCACAAGTTGCCACAGTTTTAACAGTTGGATCAAATTTGATTAAAGGCTCATATTAAATTTACTTACAACACTTTTACTTATTCTTTTCCTACTCCCAACTCCCAAGACACTTTTTACCTTTATGTCTTTTCCAAAACAATTTAAAAATGATAAAGTATATCATATTTCTTCATCTTCGTTAATTAGTCAAGATAGAAAACATAATAGCTATTGCTTTCCGTCTTTCTCTCTCGCACTAATCTCCTTACACCTCCAATCTGTTAGAAAAATAATTACACACTCTCTCTAATTTTTTATTGACTTAGTATAAATTCAATATTTAATGAGACGTTTTTTAATACACTCCATTTTTTTTTCTTATTGATGTAATCCTTTAGCCTTGACTATCTTTATTATTAGGGGTGTCAGGTTTCTGCCGTTTCGAACGTTTCCGTTCCGTTCCGTCCGGAACGGAACGAAAACGGAATGAAAATCTGTTTCGTTTTCAGAAACGGAACGGAAGCGGAACAGGATTTCGTTTCGTTTTAGGTATTTACCGTGAAAAATCAATGTAAAAACGGAACGGAACGTTAATTCCGTTCCGTTTAACGAAAACGGAATGATTTGACACCCATATTTATTATTGTATAGTATTTTTCTTTATTTTGCTTTATGACATGAAGAATTTCCACTGGGTTGAGCTAAAACATTAAAATTTCTAGCCACAAAACTTTTATGCCTTGTACTATCAGTGGGAAAGAGATTTGGACTTGGCACTATATATAACCTGATTGATATCGCTACAAAGAGGGATTCAATCAAGTAAATGTAGGCGAAAGTTTTGAAAGTAAGGATTCAAGCTAAAATGGGTTCCAACTTGAAACTTCCACGTAAGAGAAAAGAAAGAGAGTACGTATGTTCCAGACTTCCAGCTATTTTTGGCAGATGATGAGGTTTCTTAAATTCTTAACACAACCAAGAGGAAGAAACAATTTATTAATTTGCATTTAATGGGAAAAGACAACAAACAAATTGACTCTTGGAAATTGAAAAAGTTGTCAACTTAAATTCATAGGTTGTAAGAGATCTAATCGGAGCCTTTCATCAAATTGGATCCAACGGTTAAAAAACTGTGGCAAATCGTGGCATTATATTTTGTAGAAGAATTAAAATATTGTTCGATATAATAACAACTAATTAATTACTATTTTATCGAACAATATTTTAATTCTTCTACAAACATTATTTACTTCTACTATTTTACAATTTTATATTTTCATTTGTTTTTTAAATGAGCTCAGAAAATTTTCATGATATTTCATGCATTACCTTTCAATATTTAGACTGTATAATTAAATTTGGGAGTTCATTGCTCTCACGTCTGACGTACTTGGAAACTTACGCCTGAAGCGTTATGTGTAATGTGTGGTGAACTGGCGATATTGATGACAAATACCTCTAAACATTCCTCTAAGTGGATTGTGTGCTTAATTTAATTTAGTGTCAAGACATATCTTTTAAACAATTCATACCACATATTTCCACAATACACTCCTTTTCTTTAGAATGTATACCCCATCCACCAATTTGTTCATTTTCTTATTTAACCATTAAGATTTCCATTTTCAAGCCATAAGACAGTTGAGAAATGGCAGTTCGATATAATCATAGTTTGCATGATATAGACATAAAGATTTTCTCAACTGATAAAACTTGCATGTATAATTTGATGTGCATACATAACATGCTGTCAGAGAAAAAGAAGTATCGGACAACATTTTTGCTTGTCTTATCACCAAAAAAAAAACAAAAACAAAAACAAAAGCACAAATCACTAGTCTATTCGCTTGTTTCACCAGAATGAGATGTTCTTCTCCTCAGGCAATCCGCAGCTTCCCTACAAATCAATGGAATTCAAAAAGAGATACAATTTAGGACTTCATATTTCTTTTAAATCCAGTATGGACCAATACCAATACCAATACCAATACTGATGGTCATAACCTCCACATTAACAATTTATTTCTATAGAAATTGCAAAACATAAAGAAGTAAAATACCAATAAGCTTGCTTTATCTCTATGTTGGTGGGGTCCAATAGCAAACCATCCATAAATACTTCAGAAGCCTTCTCATATTCCTTCCACAATCAAACAACAAACCATGATAACATCAACGAAATTTATAAATAAAAAAGAAAAGAAAAGAAAGATCAACCTACAAGGAACCCACATCTTTTTGTTGAACTTTCCATCTCTTATTAGAAGCTGTACTTGGCGTCATTTTTTTTTTCTCTTTTAGAGCAAAATAAATATCCACATTTCAAATATAATAAATGATTACCTGCAGTAACATATGCGCGGCACCAACACGATAGTATGCTTTGGGCCATCCAGGCCTCAACCTCAACGCCGTTAAAGCATCACTTAAAGCCATTTCTCCATATCCCAATTGATACGCGCACAAGCTTACGTTTGAAAAGAGAGCTGCATCACCTGAGTCTATCGTTATTGCCTATTTTACAAAAAGGATAAATATTATTGAAATTAACACTTCCACTAGAACATAAATGAAACAAAATTGACAGGACAAACACGAGAGGAAGTAAAATTACACATTCCTGGAAGAAGATCCCCATTTAATGGTCCCAAAGTTTCTAAAAAAAATACAACATAAAGTGGATGGCCTGACTGAGCCTAAAGTGTGATTATTTGTTAGGGTTCAGGTCGCAACCAATGACGGATTATCATTTTCTGACCAATTACCGGGAGGGATCAGGTTGATAAGTCATGACCCAATTCAACCTGTTTAGCCGAAGCTTATATACACTGGACCAGCAATGAGAAAGTAAGCCCAATTGTAACAGGACAAAAGTGTAAAGATGTCCGATGTTGATGTCGTAACTAACCATCAACATACTAAATTCAGACATGTTACCTGCATTGCATACAAACAGCTGGAAGAGAATTGCTTAAATGGTTACTTTTTCAAAATACAGCCTAGAAACTAACACACCTTACTATAGAAGTCAAGAGCATTCAGATATTCTTTCTTCTTGAAAGAATCTGCTCCCTTCACTTTTAGGTCAGCCAAGTCCTCCTTTTGAATTGCATCATACTACACAACCACAAAATTGGAAAAAGGTATTCATCATAATCATACAACCTTTCTAAAGCTGGCAAAGTATTTTGTAACAAGATGTTTCAATAGTTATTTGCCTGCTGATGTGACTGCATAGTCAATTTTAAATTCATTTTCAATTTTCTATTAATTTGCTGCTCACAAGGCTATTTAACCCTTCAAAATCCAAAGCTAAATAAAAATAAATTAAAGGGCCAAAAAATTTGGAGCATAACCTTTTCCTTGAAAGCGTTGCTTTCAACATATTCAAGTATCCCTTGCACACTCCAATCATGCACTTCTGGAACTGGAGAGGTTAATGGCAATAACATCTCAGCAATATCCCATTTTGCGGATATAACTGCTCTTTCTATTGGCAACCATTCATACTACAAGATGTGCAAGATAAATTGGATTACAAAAAGATAATACAAAAGCAATCAAGCATAAAAGAAAAAGAAATGAAAAATAATTAAGTGTTGTATCCTCACCTTATTGTGAACATTGGGATCAGCCCCAGCTTCCAGCAAACACTTTATGATATCAACCGATCCGCCATTTACTGCGTTGTCTAATGGACATTTCAAGTTCAAATCAGCACCCGCCTGACCGAAAGAAGCAAATAATGAAATCCATCACATTGAACAAGTAATACTGATATCATGTGCCATACATACTACAAGCAAATTCAATTAAGGACCTTGATGACCAGCTTAGTGCATTCCAGAGAATCAGCATTAATCGATGAGAGCAGTGGGGTAAAGTCAATGCTTGTGGCGCTATTCACCTGAAACAGACATACGAAAAAAGCTACATTAACAAGGACACCAATCCAAATAATAACTCCGAAAAGGTGCAATTAAATGTCCAAAATAAAATACAAAAGAAAGAACTACGTACATCTGCATGGTGCTGCAAGAGAATTTCCACAGTGCTTGCTTTCCCGAAACGTGCAGCCCCAATGAGAGGGGGACCAGCCGCATGGCTACATGTGACATCCACTGGGACTCCTAAAGAGAGCAAACACTTCACTACCTCATCTTGCCCTGTCAAATTATTTTATGTTAATTCTGGTTTGTAATAAATTGAACATATCAGACAAACTTGGTTTAGAATATTTTTTTCAGGTCAAGTCCATAAAGCAAAATAAACAAAATTTGGAGAGGATAAGATAGAGACCATCTCTGGCAGCATAATGGAGAGGAGTCCAGCCTTCCACGTTTGGTGCAACTGAATTGGCTCCTTGACTGATCAAGTACCTTGCTGTAGCTACTTGGCCTTCCAATGCTGCCAGGTGTAACGGTGTTTCATCTGTATGTATAATCAGAATAATTACATGTTGCAAGATTAGATAAATGAAATTCATTGATTTTTTTGGATCTGTGAGAAAGAGAAACAGAGGGAATGATGACAAGTATAGCGAACAATGTATTAATAAATAAGCACAATATACATGGCTATTTTTGACTAATTAAATTTTCCTGGATTGACAAAATACATTTGATTAAGCTGATTACTCTTTTATGTCTTACCAGATTGTAGACTGACGACTATACAGTTCTTATCTTGAAATTTTTATGGCAGAAAGACCATAAAGATAGTTCATGTTCTATTGGCATCATCAGCTCTTATATAACAAAAAGCAATTGACAGATAAGAGTGAATAAAGGGAAAATAAAATGAAATAAAGAAATAGAGTATGTATACCTCGTGGCGCGAGAATATCAACAGGAAAACCCAAATCCTCCACGAAGTACCGACAGATCTCTGTCCTCCCATGTCGGGCAGCGAGATGCAATGCACTGAGCCCAACTTGATTCTTTATTCTTATGACATTGCTTTCACCCCACGCCTTCGCCGCCTCTACAGAGTACAGACATGGCAACACAAATCAATCGCCAAATATAGACGGCTAATCAGTCAACTCTTCTTCAAGATTAAACAAGTAGAATGAAAGGAATTTAGAGTACCGACTTTTGACAACGCGGAGGCTTCCAGCGATAGCTTCTTCTACAAGCATCTTCGCCTTCTTCAGATCTGTAGAAACAACTCGTTTAAGTGAGATAGACAGAGACAGAGAGAGTGTTGAAGCGGGTTCTAACCTGAGGAATGAGATGATGCCATGGAAAGGATTGAGAACTTGTGTAGTTGAGAGCAGAGAAGAAGAGGAGAGAAGAGAGGAGAAGAAAGAGAAGAGGAATACAGTGCACTTGACTCACACTGCTGAGTTGATCTTTTTAACAGAAACGGACAAATATTGCGGTCTACGAGGCTGGGCTGTGAGCCTGGTTCATTTAAACAGAAAGGGACTGACTACTGTTTTCACAATTTTATACAATGTGATGTTATTTTAGTTGGTAAAATACTTCTTGCTAATTATGGATAAGGATACGTTGACAGATTTGATAAACTTTATAAACATTTTTTTTTAATATTTTTTAAAAACCGGAATATGCTTGGAATTTTGAAGTTCAAAAACATTGTCGCTGATATTTATATAAATTACAGTTATATTAAAAAATATAAAAATTGGTTTATATATAATCGTGTACCAAACTACCAATTGAAATAGTTGTTTGATTTCTAACAAAGAAAAAAAAAAGATTATTTGGCGTCGCTTAGAAGCGTGAACTGTCTAATCAAACTTTTTAGATGGACAAGTTACTCTTGATTTGTTGTCACTTATTTGGAAGAGTACAGTACGGTCAAAAGCAATAGCCAATAGTTACAAATACAGAAGTATACCATCGAAAAATTAATAAATAAATAAATACTCAAGTAGGGTACTACACCTATTAACCTATTTACAGTCTGTGCCTTCCCTTTCCTGAAATACCATCTCTTCATTGCATAAAAACTACCCACTGCATCGGTCAGCTTTTGGGATTTGACGGATTCAATTCAGCAACTTCAGTATACATTTTGTTACGCAATTTACGTTTGTTAATGTTATTGTACTTTAAGGCTGATAACTACTCTTCCGAATTATGATTTAGACATTTTGATAGTTAATTAATTTAATGAATATAATAAATATACAAGCAAGGGTCAGTTGTCTCTCCGGCCGGAAGATGACAGAAGACAAAAAAGTTTCTAACATGCCTAATTATTTCTTATCATACAAAAAACCCCCCTTTTGGCCTTTTTACCCAAAGGGAAAAATTGTCTTTTACCCCCACATTATTATGTCGTTGACACTGACAAATGCCATCAAAAACTGTTTTTGAAATAGTAAAAATGCTAATTAGTGATTATCGTCTAAAAATGACATGCTTTAAAAAATTAGGAAAAAATAGTAAAAAAATTTCAAAAATTGTAAAATTTTGTTTTTTTATGAGATTTCAATATATAGATTGGGTTGGTTAATTTAGATTTATCGATTTACGAAACCACCGATCAAACGGTCATGGTGCACGGAACCTTCTATGCATCATGGTGCACAATAGATATTCTCTAAGTAGCATTCCGATCAAGTAAGTAGTATTCCGATCAAGTCTTTATTTCTCATATTGTTCTGGTTCATTCAAAAGACGAGGCATATGTGGACTACTGACTACTGTTTTCACAATTTTCTATAATGTGATTTAGATGGGTAAAATACAATACCTTTTTGCTAATTACGGTTAAACTACGTTGATCGCTATTAATTTAAATAAGTTTAAGTAATCAATTTTTAAGAATTAATTTTAAAAATAGGTGAAATGAAAGTTATATTACGTTCGATCCGATTCGACCGTACTGTTTTATCTGATCATGTCAATTAGACTATTTGCATATAAAAATGATTTGATTTTATACTCTTATATATAAGGATTTTAAGTGAAAGTACATAGGGGCGTTTGGTTGTGTAGTAAGGGGTTGTATAAGTTAAGGATGCCTAAGTGTTTATCAAGCTTTTAAATTTCGGCGTTTTTTCGGCGTTTTTTCGGAAATTTCGGTATTCTGGACAGATCCGCACGAACGTTAAAGTCTAAAACGTAAAAATAACGTAGCGCCGTATTTTCGTTTTTTCGGCGAAAAATCGCTACTTTTTTTGCGTTTAGCGGTGGTTTTAACTGAAAGGGAGATGTTAAAAAAAAAAAAAAATCAGCGATCTTGAGTCCCTGACCAAAACCCTAGCGCCCCCCTCCCAAATCAAATCTCTCTCTCTCTCTCTCGGCCACTCCTCCGCCACTCCGATCTCCTCCTCCTCCGATCTCCTCTACTTGTAGCAGCGCAAGAACACTGAGCCACTCCGTTCCTCTCTACTGTCAGGTGCAAGAACACTGATAAGATCCCTCCTTTACTGTATCAATTTGGTAAATTGACTTTTGTAGATGAATTTGTTAGTTTTTGATTTTTTGTTCTTAAATAAATGGTTCATTCCTTTAAGAAATTGTGATGAAAATCAATTATTTACTAATTTTTCTTTACTGTGACTGTGAGGCTTTGAGCACTGATCATGTTTGATCATGTTAAAGATAGTTTACGACTTTATAACTATGGTATCAATTTTTTCTTGATTTTTCGTATATTGCAGAATATTCTACACCGCAGAAACGATCGTGGCTGGTTTGTGTTGTCCTGGTAGGAATTGGAACCTATAAAACCAGTATTTTTATGGAAGCTGCTTTTCTGAACTCAGGAAGACAGGAACCAATCGGTACAGAGTATGAGCATATACCAGCACACCAGGTACAAACGTTCATCTCCCCTTGCGATGATTGGCAGGTAGTTTGTGCATTTTACAGCTGCCACCGACTCCCTATTTAATTCCGGATGATGTCACTAGTTTAATTTTCTTCTTGGAAAAAAGAAGAGTACAGCAACCTCTTGAAACTAGGAAAAATGTCTGTACTCTTTAGTGCTTTAGTGATAATTGACTAAATTACTTGTGGACGATATACCTATGTTGCTTTAAGTTAATTCATGTTTTCTCCCCTTTCTGTTTACAGCTTTACATGTTTTCTCCCCTTTAATTCATGTTCCTCAACATAGTAACTGCACACAAGGAAATTAAGATGAGTTTGACACCTATGATTAAGTTGTATATAACAATTCTAAGTTGTATAAGTTATAAAAACGTATTTATATATACACCGTTTTTTCATCGTTTTTTCACCGAAAAAACGCCGCACCGTTATTTCAGCTCTGGACCGTCATACCGAAAAAACCGTTTTTTAAAAGCTTGGTGTTTATGTAGCATTATATAATAGATATTTGGTTGTGTAGTAAGGATAAGTAACTTAACGCATGCATATATTCATGTCAAAAGACTAAAATGTCCCCAAATTTGAATTAGTATTATGTATCAATAAAACGTTGTGATCTAATTATAGTTAATTATTATAAAAATTAATTATAAATGATAATAATAAATCATTTTTATTATTACGAAATATTAATAATTGCTTTTAATTAAATATTATCAACTTTATTAATTATTGAGAATATATATTGTGAACCATGGTTCATAGAGCATTCCGTGAACCATGACCGTTTGATCGGTGGTTTTGCAAATTGACAAATCTAAATTAACCAATCCAATCTATATATTGAAATCTCATAGCAAACTAAATTTTACAATTTTGAATTATTGTCAAAAAATTACAAGTTTTAAGAAATTTGAAAAAAAATAGTAAAAAAATTTCAAAAATTGTAAAATTTGGTTTGCTATGATATTTCAATATATAGATTGGATTGGTTAATTTAGATTTGTCAATTTATAAAACCACCGATCAAACGGTCATGGTTCACGGACCCCTAAATGAACCATGGTTCACAATAGATATTCTCTTAATTATTTAACAATAAAAAATTATTATTGATTAATTAATTTTAATTAATTATTATTATTTAATCATTATTATTAATAATTAATATTACTTGTTAAATATTATTAATTATTATTATTTAATTATGATCTTATTCATAATTAATCTTTATTATTAATTACGATTTTTTATAAATATTGTACTTATTAAATATTATTATATATTAGTTATTATTAATTATTTTATAATTATTAAATATTATTAATTACTAATTATTGTTAATTATTAATTCTTATAAAAATTAATTATTAATTATAATAATTAATTTTATTATTAATTATGATTTTTTAATAATTATTGTTACTTATTAAATATTATTAATTATTATAACTATTTCTAAGGGTAATGTTGAAAAAAAATAAAATAGGTTGCATAAGTTATGCACCCTTTAAATCACAAATAAACGTGTCTTAATGAGTAAGATAATTTAGACTCACTTCTCACTCTCAGTAACTTGAATTATCTGATCAAACTTTTTAGATGGGATATTATTTTCCTCTTCCTTAAAAATTAATTTCAATTAAAGAAATGAATATACGTCATCAAGCTCAAAACCTTTTCGCGGAAGCGCAAAAATCACGGACCCGGATCCTGCGTCGCGCGACACAGCATACAGCGCAGATCCGAGCCGTTCGATTTTGGTCGGACGGATCATTTTTTGCGGACCTATCAATCTGATTACATGCACGGAATTTTCATATCCATTCGATTCAAATCAGACGACTCAGAGCCCATGCTACACCTGTGCCGCCGCGCGACACAGATCTGAATTCCAGAAGTCACTACGTATAGATTGTCGCTTTCGGAAGAGTACAGTAAAAAAGCGTAGGATACTACACCTATTAACATTTTCACAGTCTATGCTTTTCCATTTCCTACAATCACATCTCTCCTTTGCAAAAGGCAAAAGCTACTAACTTCATCAGTCACCATTTTAGGATTTGACGGATTCTATTCAGGCGCGTGAGCCTGCATTGTTACAAAATATGTTTCAATAATGTAGTTTTAGGTTGATAATTGATTAATTTTAGAAATTTAATTTAATAATCATGTAAAGAATTAAAGAAGATTTAACAATTAACTTTGAATTGAAGTTCAACATTTTAGCTGCTATTTTTTATATCAAATATTCTTACATTCAAGATGAAAAATTTGGTGAATATTTTATCAATCGAATTAAAGAAGATGTATGGAAGCACTATTCCAATGGTAGCTATTTCATCCGATTCGTCGTACAAAATGCAAAATAGAGAATAGAATAATGTTGAGTGCTATATTTCGGTATTTTGTTATTCTCGATTTTTTGTTAGAAAAACCTGAAACTAGGTGAAAATTCGCTCTGTGGAAATATAATTAAAATATTATTTGAGGAAATATAAGTTGTCAACGTTTATGATATGTCCTAATTTATAACTAAAAAATGAACGTTTATCTACCTAGCTAAAAGAACGTTTTTTAAAAATAAAAATAAAAATAGTAAAGATGTACGTTAATGACTTCTACCTCTCTTCATTACTTGAAAAGATAAAAATTGGATAAAAAATGCGTACTCTAAAAAAACTGAAAAATAATGCAAGCGCCTGAAATGAATTATGAATCTGTAAAATATGCTGAGAGAATGACCGGCCTTATCAAGTCACGTCACGATTAATTGGGATCACTCATCACTGGCTGCCAAGTCACACATATCCATTTCCTCTCTGTTTACACGTCCACTTCAAACACTTATATCATAATCAAGCTCATTACGTAATATTACATAAGCACTTATATAACCATCACTTACTCCATGACCAAACGCCCCTAACGCCCCTATATCCTTAGCACCCCAAAAATACTAGTTTGTGGAATATTTCCTTTAATACAATATATAGCGGGGTGATAATTTTAAGCGACCGATAATGTAATAAATTAGTGTATCATCTGATCAAATTTAAAAATATAACTATTCCATTTCATAATATAGTAAAGGGTGTGGGAAGGTGTACCTCGTTTATTCATGACAGTGATTCTTTTTCAATAATAAAAAAAATGACAGTGATTCTTTTTCAATAGTAAAGGGTGTGGGAAGCTCGTATTTCGTAAGGGACGAAACTTTTGCAGAGAAGAGAGTGTTTTAGGAAAAGGGCAGCCATAGCCTGTTACTTTATGCACTCTGCGTCATGCATACATCACATCTGTAGCTTTTTGAGTCTTTGACTATACCATTCCAGAAAGGGACAACCAGTACATTGTGATTTGTGAGTTTGTTTTTTTTAAAAAAGCACATATATATTCCTTTTTTTTTTGGGTTTTCTACTGATCACCAAAAAAAAAAATCATCTACTTACAAAATTAATTCAAGTAAGCGGCTGATAGTCTCTTCATCTAACAAGTTTGATAGGGTAATTCACTTTTCAAGAGTTTTACTTTTCACTATATATTTTGTTTTATTTTGGAAATATATGGTCAATAAAATAAATCTTCAAATACAAAACTATAGTCAATAGTTAAATATATAACTAATTTAACAAAATATTCTATTAAAATAACATCCAGTCTTCCTTCAAAGAGTGCCGTCTAAAATAAAACAACATACAACTTTCAAAATAGCACAATATTTCAAAAACAACTAATTGTTATCAGCCGTATCATTTTTCCTTTCGTCCGCCTCTTTGACGACGGAAGTTTTTAGAAATGAAGAAACTCAAAATATAAAAGTTACATTTATTTTCTAAATTGTTCACATAACTTTGAAATTATGTCAATCAAAATTCGTACATAAAAGATATATAAAAAAACTGAAACTAAATCTGCAAATTATCAATGATATCCTTATCTTTCTCTAAAATGCCGTTATTCTCTACTAAGGGGCTGTGGGCACCAGACCGTATCCCTTTGAATCACTGTGTTATATGAAGCTAAGTTATTTTTTTTTTTAAACAAGACTACTTTCTATAAATATCTCGGGTAAATATTTCGAGCTTCAAATTCCAATTTTTAAAATTAATTCCTTACATGATTATTCAAATTTTTTTATTAATTAATAGTTGTCAAGCTATTCTTATCCATAAAAAGCAAAATAAATTATAGAAACATATATCGTTAAACAATGCTTAGTGAAAAAAATAAAAAATTGAAAATGTGGAAACAGACGAACAGTAGTCAGTAGCCAGTAGGCACGCATGTCACATGCTCTACATATCCCTCGCCGTTTCAATGAACCGGGTCCACGACCCTCCCCGTAGACCACAATTGAACGAGAAAATATCTTTTCTTTGTCTCTCTCAATTTCAACCTAGCCATGGCTTCATCTCATGCCTCAGGTAATTTTCAAGTTTCAACTCCTCTTTCTCTGTCTGTCTCTCTCTCTCGCTAACATCAACGAGTTACTCTTATAGATAACAACAAGGAGAAGAAACTTCTGGAAACCTCCGTCTTCTCAAAGGTTATACTTTAATCTCGAACAACAGCTTGTAATTACCCGTCTACTCATTTACATTTCCTTGATTTGTTTTGCTCGTTGTGCTGTAATTTGTGTAGAGGTGGCAAAGGAGTTGAACAAAGGGAAGGGAATAGCAGATGAAATCAAAGGAATCAAGGATGCAAATGGGCACTGTGCGTTTCATCTTGCAGCGTTCCATGGGAGGACACAGATTTGTCTGTACTTTGTCCAGGATTTGGGTTTTCCTGTTGATTTTTTGTCACAAGATGGTATCCTGCATTTCTTTAGCTTCTCTTAATTCTCTGTTATTACTTAATTTCTAAATAAAAATGAGCTAGTTATGTGAATAGAAGATAAGCTATTTAAAGGACAGGTTCCAGTAATTTCTGTATATTTTTTTCATGCGTGTTAGTGATTTGTGTACTTATTAAAGGAAATAACAGATGGCACTAGACTATGATAAAAGAGGATTTTAAAAATATTTGAACTTAAGAAATGTAAATTGAATTTGAAAATATTTCGACCTACGAAATATATAATCTGATGTACAGAAAAAAAGACCACTATTTTTGTTGTGACAGAAGAGTCCAACATTAATCAGCTAAAAGTTATTGCATTTCTCCAAGAAGGGCCTTGTTTTTTTTTTTTTTATCGAGAAAAAAAAAATACTAGTTTGTGATCATTGCAGACATAGTTCCGTATACATGCAATTAGTCCCTTTCTTTCTCTCTCACAGACCCACACAAACAATCAATTTCATTTATATGTTATTGGCCATGTGTTCATTTGGCTAGTCTTATTACACAGGTGAGACGCCGTTAGTCCATGCAGCAATGGGTGGCCATGTAGCGACAGTAAGGTACCTATCACCCATGGAGCTAATCCTGTTGTATCGGGCAAGGAAGGCTTCACTCCTCTCCATTGTGCTGCTAAAGATGGTCTGTCTCTCTCTCTCTCTCACTCCAATTTAGATTCTTTTGGGTACTGGACTTGACCAAAAACACCATCAACTGAGTTCGCCTATTAGAAACAGAACAGTAGATAATTGCGCCTACATAAGTCATGAGAAGAAGTTAGTTGTCACTAGTAGTAATTATGCATTACAAATTTATAATGGACAACAAATTATTGTTGAATTTTCATAATTTCTGAGTTGGCATAAAATAATTTGACTTGCTCGACCGTAGGGCAGCCTGAGCTAATGGAGTTCTTGCTCTCTTTAGGTGTTCCAGTGGACATCAAATTTGACTGTGTGATTGGTACCACTCTCACTGTGGCTATACTTCATGGGCAAGCACGTACTGTGGAGGTTTTATTGAAGCACCATGCAGATGTATTTTCTTTTATATTTGTTTTAGTCATAGATTAGCAACTTTTTTGAGTTGTTAATTGGAGGGCCATCCTTGTTAATGGAGCATGTATTATATTTTTCTTTAAGGTGAATGCTGCTCCAGGCAATGACAATACTCCACTATTAATGTCGGTCTCTGCTGGTTCTTTGGAATGCACCAAGCTTCTCATCGAGGTGCTTAACTGAAGCTGTAGTATGAGTCTTCTTGCTTCAGTATACTTGTTCAATCAGACAGTCTTATTTATGTGTTTCTTTCTTGCCAGGCGGGTGCTGCTGTGAATTTCAAATGTCCATTAGCAAGGGCAGCTCCCACTGGAGTGATTGAGATAATGAAAGTGTTTACTGGAAGCTGGGGCTGATCCCAATCTTCGGAATGATGTAAGAATAAACATTTTTCTTATTATTCTTTTGATGCTTGATAGCTTTTGTGGTACTTAATTTGTTTTTTTCTTTTTGATCATCCAATTTCTCTTTCACATGTTGTAGTTTGGATAGCTGCCTATAGAAATAGCAGCGATGCACGAAAAATTGGATGTTGTTGAGATGTTATTTCCACTGACCTCTCCAGTCCCACAAGTGCAAGACTGGAGTGTGCAAGGGATACTCCAGTATGTCCAAAGCAATGCTTTTAAAGAAAAGGTTTG
This sequence comes from Rhynchospora tenuis, assembly GCA_027725995.1. NCBI lineage: Eukaryota > Viridiplantae > Streptophyta > Magnoliopsida > Poales > Cyperaceae > Rhynchospora > Rhynchospora tenuis. The sequence goes on along the minus strand of CM050889.1, from coordinate 60,743,642 downwards.
TGCTTCATGATTTTCTTTTCTTAATTGAAGACAATTTGGCTCTGGGTTTTGAATTTTTACAACAGCACTGTGAAAGTAAATTACACATTTGCCGCCGATCAAATATTTTAACTTCTTATTACAAAATATTGTGCTACTTTTGGATAGCTTGTATGAATACATTAGTACCTTTATCCAAATTGTGGTTGTGTTGCTTCAGACGGAAGAAACTTTGAAGAAGTACTTAGCTGATGTAAAATTGAAGGCAGCATATTCGTTCAAGAAGAAAGAATATAGGGCTGCTATTCCCTTGTATGGTAAGGTGTGTTTATTAATTAATAAATTAGTTTTGGAAAAGTTACCATAAAAAAATTCTCAACCAGCTGTTTGTATGCAATCTAGGAAACATGTCTGAATTTAGTATGTGAGATGTACTAGAAAAAAAAAGCTATTGATGACCTTAACATATAACTTCTTTGTGAGCTACTTAGGAAGTCATCAATGACCTCGACATATAATATCTTTTTTTAGTTTACCTCCTGTTACAGTTGGGCACACTTGTCATTGATCCAGACAATATAAGCACCAGCTAAGTAGGTTGCTTTGGATCATGACTTGTCAACTTGGATCCTACCGGTACTGAATCAGAAATGCTAATCCCATGACTATATGTGACCTGAACCTTAATCAATTCGGTCATGCAGGCTCAGTCAGGTCAATAGCTTTATGGTATATATTCTCTTAGAAACTTTGGGACCATTAAAATGGGGCAATTTTTCCAGGTCAATACCTCTCATATCAGTCTTTTCGATTTTTCGTTCATTTCAGTTCTAGTAATAGGGTTAATTATTTTTAGTATTTATCTTTTATACTTTGTAAATAGGCAATACAAATAAACTCAGAGATAGGCTTGGGCGATGCAGTTCTCTTTTCTAACAGAAGCTTGTGCTGGCATCGAATAGGAGAAGGAGTTATGGCTTTGAGTGATGCTTTAATGGCACAAAAGTTGAGGCCTGAATGGCCCAAAGCACACTATCGTATTGGTGCTGCATTGATGTTACTGAAGGTAATTAGTTGTTCTATTTGAAACTAGGATTTTTATGTTACTGATACCAGAGACAAGCTGAAAAATAAGTAAATTTGAAAAAAAAAGAGAGATAAAATGCAGAAGAAAAGATTTGAGTTCCTTGTGGTGCATCAAATCTTGATATTGCTGCTGAATTGCATGTTCTTTTTAGAACCTTTTTGGTTGTGTTGATAGTTATCATGGTTTCTTGTTTGATTGTGAAAGGAATATCAGCAAGCTTCTCAAGCTTTTAAGGCTGGTTTACTATTGGACCCAACCAACATGGAGATCAAGAAAGCTCGTAGGTATTTTACAGTTGTTTACAAGTTCTAGATTAGATAAGTGTAATAAAGGTACATATGATCTTCACTATTGGTTTTGGTCCATATTGGATGGTACATGACAGTAACATGTCCCTTACCTTAATGTCTTCTGGAATTAATATCAAGGGCTTCATTTCAGATTCCCTTTTTTAATATGGGTAATTCTGCCCTTGCTGTATGGAGGTGTAATTGTACCTCTTTTGAACACCACCTATTTGTAGGGAAGCTGTGGATTGCTTGAGGAGATCTTGTTTTGGTGGAGAAAGTAAATAAACTACTGATTTGGTCTTTAAACCTTTTTTGAGCGATATGATGTGTGGAAATTGGTCGATGCTTCTTGTTGTCTGTGTTAACTGCATGTTATGTTTGCATATCAAATTATGCATCCAACTATTCTAGTTTTTGAGTGATATGGACTGTTGCATGATGCAATCAAGGTGTTCGATGAATTGCCATACCATGGTTCGTACCTATGCTAAATGTGGTAATTTGGAGTCAACCAAAAGCTGCTCGATACAATATTTAGAGGAATTTAACAAAACTAATTTTTATTATTAAAGGGTAGCATAGTCATTTTACTTAGCCGATGGCACAAAGACAATTTATATTGTTTTGTAATGGCATAAAGCTAATTAGTTGTTTTGCGATGGCATTTTTTAAATTTTACATTTTTGCAATGGCATAAACCAAAATGCCTCTTTATTGTTTGCAATTTCTATCGTAAGTTTAATCAAGGGAAATTATTGTAAGTGACAATAACACGGTCCTCTTCTAGAATCAAGACTAATGTTTGGCAACCGTTTTGAATAAGCTATTCGCTGAACTAGCTGTTTGTGCAGATTCCAAACACGGAACAAGCTATTCGAATATTGGAGAATACGGCTTGTTCGCGCCCTATTCTAATTCCACCTAATTGCGGGAACAAGGAGAATAAGGCCAGGAATTAGCTACAGGAGAGAGAAAACCGAATTGCTTATTCAACTATCAAGGGCTTGATTTGAGAATAAACTTATAAGGTGGGGTTGCCTTGCAGCACTTGCTTAGAATTTAAAGAAGCATGGGGGTCCGAGCCCGCACCTTTTTATTTAAATAATATCATAAAAAAGTACAAAATTTAGCCAGAAATATATATATATTTTTTAAAGTAGGTCAGCAGAAGCCATCCTACATGTCATAGAATTAATTTTAAAAAGGTTTTTACAAAAGTTGAAAAGAAAAAGAAAACTATACAAAGTTACAACTTTACAACCAGTAATTTAGCTGAAAAAGTACAAACCAGTAACCTAAATTAAAATCGCAAAAAGAAAAACAAGAAAACAGGCCATGGATCCGTCAGCTCAAATCTGCAGAGTGATGTGTGTTCTCCAAAATTACACGACACGATTGTGTTGGCACGACACGGTGTGCGTGTTGACACGACACGACACGACACGAATACAAAATTGACACGACACGATCGTGTCATGTCATAATCGTGTCGTGTTGGGATATTAGAAAGTTTAACACGAATTAACACGACACGATTTGACACGCAACACGACACGAACACGAATTAACACGACACATTAACACAAATTTTATTATTAATGTTAATTAATTAAACAAAATTAATAATTTAAATTCAATTTATAATACTATATCATATTGTTTACCATCATTTGACTCATATTGTTCTAATTTAATTATTATTTAGTAATTTTTTTCCTTTACTTTAATTTTTTAATATTTTTTAATTTTAAAAATAATAAATAATATGACACGACTAACACGACGTGTCAACACGACACCACACGATCGTGTTAGTCGTGTCGTGTCAGAATGCGTGTCGTGTTGCCTATCCTCACCATTTAACACGACACGACACGATTAAAAAAGTAGTTCGTGTCGACACGAGACTCTAACATGATCGTGTTTGACACGACACGACACGCACGATTGGAGAACCCTATGTAAACTTTCCCAATCTGAGAAGGTCTGAGAAATCAACTCTTGAGAAGACAACCTCCGTCCAATAAAAATCCTGGAGCATCTCTCTCTCCAAATGACAAAGTGCATCGATATCTCTATTATTATGTTGATGATAGCTTCCTGTATAAAATGTTATTATTTTTATTCTTTTTAATTGTTTGTTTGTCGGTTATTTCATCAGGCCATACAGGGGTGTATAAGCGAGGGGGACGAATATTTGTTACTTTGACTGACACGTAGTATAGATAATATTACGTATTAATTTCTGTACATGACATGTACGGCAAGTATTAAAGATGTGTTAGGATACCCCGTCAACAAAATTCCTAGTGAAATCCCTCTTTCAGTCAAAGCGTATAAAACGTGATCAAAATCATAAAATGGGATTTTATTTCATTTCATTAGAATATTTTTTTTTTTATCAAAATGAACGTGTTTAATATCAGTTGGTTGGAATTTTTATATAATTAGATCCAACAAAATTTTAAGAAATCAATTTAAATAAAATGACATCTCGCTTAAAAACATTTTGATCAAGGCTATAATGAGCTTGTCCACGTATTATATATCTTTCCTTTTTCTTCTTGCTAGCTCCTTTTTGAACGCCACTGTACAGATTAGACTACTTTTCTTTCCCTCTTTTTTAGAAATTATGATCTTGATCCAAGTATTAGAAAGCTGGGGAGCTAAAAAGCAGATTAACCTTACGAGGGTAAGGGACTTAATTGCTAAAAAGGAAATATTAGAAAGCGGCGGATGAGACGCAAATGCCCAGACCTGTTTAAGATAAAAGCTCAACCACGTAAATGAAATTTTCGCTATTATCTGATTAAGAAAGTTCTTTATTTCTATAAATTCTATTAATAATTAAGGATTCTATCTTTGTTCAAATTTGTTACAGATCATCTCTCTCAAGAGAGAATTCTTACGATCCGGGAAAATGCTAGACTGCAGGATTCCAGACTATTACAAATTATAAGTGAGCCTTTCAATGAGAGATATTTTCATACTCGTTTTGAAAACCCTAAAATGGATATGAAAACGCTGCAATTTGATAACCCACTAAATTCATAATAATAAGTCCTGCAGTCTTGATTCTCCCGTATCATCAAAACTCTATTTTGAATTGAATGGAGTATGATATGAATAACAAGATTGACGCATATAAAGTAAAAACCCTAATTAAACGCAACAGAAATAATAAACAAATTCTTAATCAGATAAACAATGAAAATGTCGTTTACCCGATTGTTGGAGTTGCCCGAGTGACCACCGTAGCTATAGGGACAATTTCAATCAACCACAATCAACCAAAATACTTAAGTAGAAAATGAAAAAACTCCGAAATTAATAAATTATCTTTAAACCCCGTCTTAAGATCAAACAGTAATCACACCTAGAAATTTAAAAATTAATCAATTTAGAATACAAATTCCACATCATCAGAACTATATTCCAAATGAATTATCTAAGATCTCAGTTGCAGAAGATAAATAAATAGAAATTGGTATTAGGAATCAGTTACATCCAAACAACATAATAGAATTGAGCAATCTACCATGATTTAAGAGTTCAATTACTACAAAAAGTAAAATTTCTTAATGAGCCCCTTATGCGTTGAGAGTATAAATTGCGATAACATTGACTATACAACAATAACATCATTAAAATATTGCAAATATCTTAACTACAAGATAACATAAAAAATATCTCAAAGATTCCGATACATACCTCAGTAGGAAGAACATCATACTAAACTGGAGTAAGCCATATCTCGCAGCATCCATTAGTTCAAGCCAAGAACAAGAATAATTAGCAATTCATTTCTACTAGTCCACCCAGAGCAATCAACTCAGAAATCCTTAGAAAACTTGAAAAACACCAAGATTCGTCCTTACTGAGTTGAAAATTTAAAGTTTTCTAAAGGATTTCTGAGTCGATTAACTCTGGGACGTCTAATCTCATCATCAGATTCGAACTGGTGCCTTTCGTTGCATGAGTTGTGCTTTTCTCGACCAAAAGGGTTGTCTCCATTTTGGGAAGAGGAGATTACGTGGTGTCAATGCAGGGTTTAGGGTTTGAGAGATGAACAGACGAGAATGAGCCGACGAAGAGAGAGATATATATATAGATAGATAGATAGATAAAAACTAAAAAGTTAATTCAAGACGGTAAGATTTTGGTATGAAAGAAATGAGAAACGCCCCGATGACAGCTGTGGGTTCGGATCCCCACTTGAATCCTCGCTATACAAAGAGGCTAATTGAACAAGATCTGGCCGTTTGTGTTCGATCGACGGTATATATTAATTCAGTAATTTGCTTTGACGATGGAGTAGATACGAATCTAGGAGGAGACAATCCGCTACTGGAGCATTCCGGATTCATTCAATATATGATACTAATTTTGACTCAGGTCTTACCTTATATTATATTCCTTCTCTCTGTGTTCTTTACAATTTACCGTTGAAAAAAAAAAATAATAGAATAGTGAAATTGAGAAAGCTTTTGTTCTACTTTTGGGAACCAAGTAAGCCTCCTGAACTTAAATCAAGGGACGTGATTCATTCCATGGAAGATCAAGATCTTCGTTTTTTAATTTCACACTTTGATTTCATTTTTTAAAGCTTTGTACCATCTCCAGCTGTCGCCTCACACAATTGTTACTCACCAAGTCACCATATTATTTTGTTGATTAGCTACTTGGCTTCATGCAGAAATCGTTTCGGACCTAAGTGGGGTAAGTTTCCTCTGTTTTGTTTTGTGCAAATTTTAGTGTGTTGCAGAAGCATCAGATGCATTGAGTTGGTTGGTTGCATAACTAAACATGTGCTATATCAATCTTTGGACGGTCCAGATTATCTAGAGAAACCACTAGATCATCTGATATAATCAACGGTCACAATATGATTTATGTACTGTACACTCTATTCCATACAGTTTGTCAGTTTTTATAACGAAATTAATTCATGTTACCAGAAATCACTCATGTGTGGTCGTCTTCTCCTTTCTTTTCTTATTCAGATCTTTCTATTGTTAAAAAAAAAATATGTTTTGACTATCTTAAGAATTTTCAACAAACTAGATTCTATTGTCGCGACGGATTGACGACCATAAATTGTTAGTTTTTGTTCACTGTTTAAACCCTTGCGTCCCCAATAAAAAGGGTTTATCACTATAACAAGTAACTCGACCAGTATATAAAGTGAAAAAAAAACAGAACGTAGATAGAATAATTTCATTTTGCAATAAGGCAACAAGCTACAACAATTGAATTATATAATATAGTCTTTTGGTGGTGGTGGGGGGGGGGGGGGGGGGGGGGGGGGGGAACGGATCCTCTGGTCGGCGGAAATGTGCCGACCACGTGGTCGGCGCGTGATCCGAGCCGTCCGATTTAATCTCAACGGTTCATTTTTTTCGGGCCAATTTTTTTTTTCGGGAGTGGTGGAATGCACGGGGCTCCCTTTAGCCGTTGAGATTAAATCAGACGGTCCGGATCATGCGCCGACTACGTGGTCGCCGACCAGAGGATCTGATTCGGGGGGGGGGGGGGGGTGGGGGATTCACAAACAACTACAGCATAATTCACGCACAGAGCATTTAAACAATAACTTCATTTAATCATAACAATTAAAAGACAAATTTCACTTGTAGCGATAAATTAAATTTATTTTCTTTGCAGATAAAAACAATTTCATGTAGATAATAAGATTATTTGTTTCAAAATTATTGCATGTTGTCATAAAAAGAATTTGGGTGGATAAAGAATGCACAACTTTGAAATGTTATCAATAACTTGATATGTGCTTCTGAAAGAAAAAAATAGAGGAAAGTTCCACTACCAACATTTTGGTTGCCCCCAAATGCCAACATTTTGCTATTTAGTTATTTTTTCAAATTTTAAAATTCAAACGTTAAATGTAAACCGTTGATTTTATTTAGTTTAACGAGCGATGTGTTTTCGTATAAGTTTTGTAAATTTTGGAGTATATTTGATGTCCGATCAAGAGATAGAAAAACAAACGAACCTTGTTAACTATGATAGATTCATTCTAATACGTTCATGTTGTGGCTGTTAATCGAGTATCAAATAAAATCCAAAATTTACAAAACTTATACGAAAACGCATCGCTCGTTAAAATAAATAAGATCAACGGTTTACATTTAACATTTGAACTTTAAAATTTGAAAAAATAACTAAATAGCAAAATATTGGCATTTGGGGCAACCAAAATGTTGATAGTGGAACCTTCCTCGAAAAAATATGAGATTCTATGACTGAGAGATAATTTTGCATTTAGCTAGAGCTTTTTGAAATGTCTTGTAACTTCTTCACTCCCTTCATTCCGCGGACTTTTTTCCGAAAGGACTAAATTTTTTTTTCAAAATTCCTAAAGGGCCGCGCTCCAACGAAATTTTCCAAAAGGGCCTAAACTGATTTGTTGCGCCTAAATATGGGGAAAAAATGTGTCGTTCCCAATTGAACAAAGTCGTATATAGTCTTGGAGCACATCCACCGATGGTCATGAATGTTAGTTTGCACTCAAAACTAACTTCAGAAAAAAAAATTTCTAGGCATGAATAAAATAATATTTCATAGAAAAAAGAATAAAATAATGTAGACCTAGAAATAGAATCGAATGTCTCATTACAGTTGTAGTAGTGTATTGCAAACGTGTCGTGTCAAATACACGCGTATTATAGCTCGTGTCGTGTCGTGTTGGCACAAGGAAATATTTTCAACGTGTCATTTCGTGTCATGTCAAATGAAGAAATTGTTAACACGACACGCATTATGACATGACATGTCTAACATGACGTGTTAAACGTGTCAAGCCATATTATAATTTATGTTAATTTATTCACTAAAATTCATTAAAAATATTTAAATACTTTTTAAATAGAAAAATATAATAAATTATTAAAAAAAAATCATGATGGAATAAAAAGCCAATAAATTAAAGTTATTACATTTATAATAATAAATTGTAAGTAATATTATTTTTTTGTTGTGTCAACTCGTGTCATGTGTCGTGTCACGTGTTAACTCGTGACGCGTTAAGACGTGTCAATGTTTGGAAGTCTCCAACACGACACGACTTTGATACGATACGCTGACACGCACGTATCGTGCTAGTTCCATAAACATATCATGTCGAAAAACACTAGATCTAGGCCTTCATATCGCCCAAATTAATAAAATAATGTCAGAACCTTTCGCATGTTAAAAAGGCAAACTGCTAGTGTTAGAAAAAGTGTCAATGTTTACAACCACAAATAGCGTAAAGTTTTCGTGCAAAATAAATGAAGTGTCTAATTGTTGTTCCCATTGGTCTAAAGATTTTCCGAAATAAAAAATTACTTATATTTCATGCCAACTATAGATTGTTCACATCTGCAAAAATGATTGTTTGTTCATATCTGCAAAAGTATATTCACGTGATTATATCGATATAGTTTATGGATAGCTTCCATTGATGTGCTCCAAGTTTATATCTGACTTTGCGCAATAAATGAAAAGAACGTTTTTTTTCCCCATATTTAGGCCCTTTTGGAAAATTTCTCTGGTGCGCGGCCCTTCAAGAAATTTGAAAGCAAAATTTAGTCCTTTCGGAAAAAAGTCCTCATTCCGCAGTAAAATTCAGCGCACTTTTCTACGCCCTACGCCCCTACCTCCGTCGGGTTGTGATGATACGTACAATTATTTTACATAATTTAAATATTAATTGATAACGCCTTAAATATGATTAGAGTTTTCAAAATAGTAAAAATATAATAATACTATTATAATGTTTATAGAAAAATAAAATATTTTATTTGATAAAATTTTAGTTTCGACATATATGAAATATCCTAATTGCAACTTAAAAATAAGAGTTTCCCTTGAAATTAGTAGAGATGTTACTTCTACCTCTTTTCATTACATGAAAGGGTGTACGTTGTACAAATGAAAATTGGGGAAGAGCGCCTCAATGAATTTGGAACTGAAAAAGAAACTGAAAAATGTGGAACTGGAAACAATGATGCAAGAGCGCCTCAATGAATTTGCCAATACTAAAATATGCTGAGAGAATTGACCGGCCTCATCAAGTCACGTCGCGATTAATTGATATCACTGCCGAGTGCCAAATCACTAATCACACGCACCCCTCTTGATCTCGTCACATATCTTTCCCCGTTTAAATGAACCAGGTTCACTTCCCACCCTCGTAGACCAAATGAAACATATCAAAGCATATCTTTCCATTAATTTTTGTATCCTTAACTGCCCACAAAGACGAGTTTCTGGAATATTTCCTTTAGTATCTCGTTTCTCCGATACTCAAAAAAAAAAAAAAATGTCGTTTCTCCATGACAGTGATTCTGTCTCAGTTTCTCTGTTTCTCACAACTGTCACTTTGTCAGGCATGAAGCTTTTGAACAGAAGAGAGTATTTTCATTGACAAAAAATAAAAATAAAAATAGTATAGTGTGAGTTGTGCCAAAAGATTTTTGAGCTTGGCATTTTTAACAACATTTTTAATTTTTCTAGGTCTTACTGTTACCATTCCAGAAAGCGACAACCAGTATAGTGTGAGTTGTGAGTTGTGACAAAAGATTTTGAGCTTGGCAGCACCAGCATTTTGAGTTGTGCCAAAAGATTTTTATTTTTATTGGTTTTTTACTAATTGCAAAAAAAATTCATCTACTTAAAATTAATTCAATAAAAAGGCTATTCCTCATCAGCTAAAAATTTTGATAGGTTAATTCACTTTCCAAGAGTATTATTTTTTCACTGCAATTTTTATTTAATTTTGAGAATATATATACCACAAAAAAAACTGAAAATCCAAAATTATATTTAAATTTAATGTTAAGTAAATTAACAATGTAATGTTCTATAATAAAAGTAACTCTAGTCTTCCTTTAAAGAGCCGGTTCTATGTAATATAAAAACAACATATAACTGTCAAAATATTAAATATTTCATAATAACTAATTATTGCCGGCCATACCATTTTTTTTTCTTCCGTGCGCCTCTTTGACCATGGAGTTTTTAGAAAAGAAGAAATACAAAATATAAAAGCTGCATTTATTTTCTTAATATCTCGCGTAAATTTGAATCGTGTTAATCAAAATTCGTATAGAAAAGATATGTCCAAAATAGTAAAACTAAATTAAAATTCTGTCGTTATCTTTCTCTAAAAATTTTGTTATTCTTTAGTATAGGGGCATCAAATAGAATCCCTTTGAATCACCGTGTTGGCATGACGAATCGGATGTAGTTCCTATTCTGTATTTCTGTGATGGTGGTTTTAAACAACTTTACTTAAATCAGTAAACAACAAAATAGTAGCTAATTTAATATCATTAATACCAAGCTTACTTTCTATAAAAATCACTGGAAATATTTTTGAACTTTAAATTCCGAGCTTTAAAATTTATTCCTTAACATGATTATTCAAATTTATTAGTTAATAGTTGTCAACTTATTCTCATCCCTCATTAGAAAAAAGAAACTATAGTACCGAAAATTTTTAAAAAATGCTTAGTAAAAAAGATGACAACACTGATGTCATGATAGAGAGTGCATTGTTTAAGCCCTGATGTCATGATAGAAAGTGTTGTCAGAGTGTGCGAATATTTAGGAGGGAAGAAAGATGCATACAATGATAGAAGTCCAGTAAGCCCTGATGTCATGATAGAGAGTGCATTGTTTATGCTCTTTTTACCCTTGTAACCGTATATAACAGTATGAAATCGTTTCCAGTTTGCCAAGTTATGCCTTGGTTATTAACACACAGTTTCTCAATTAATAACTCATTGCATTTCTGCCAAACAATTAATTGCAAAATGAAAAGAGAATATGACTAACAAAATCAAGCATATTATTCAAGTGCATAAAATTTTATAAATACTGCCCCTGGAAGTTAAATTTAGTAGAAATAAAAGGAAAGTTGACACACAGCCCACAGATTCTTATTATTTCATTATACTGTTAAACATCCAACTCTGCTAAATCAGGCACGGATTTTATTTTGACTTTTTGAGCCATTAAATAAAAAAGTTCATCCGCTGATAAGTGCTAACATGAATTTTTTGTATAAAGGTCTTTATTTCCTTATTTGTTCCAAGAAGCATTAACTAAAGCATTTCTATGATGATGAAAAAAACTTTTATTTTTGCACCAGCAGCCATATATAACTTGATTAATTTATCCGAATTTGAAAAACGTAAAAAACTAACACTTAGCATTTCTCTCCGTCTGGTTGTTATCTGGTCTTCATTTTATAACTCCTTCCTTAACATGCGGTTCCTTGTGTGTTAACTTCCTACGGATGAGAAGGGACGAAGCTAGAAATTCATATTAGCTGAGTCCAAAAAATTTATTTTTTGCTGAAAATATATATACAACATAATGTGTCATATAGTTAGAGTATAAAAATAATTTTTAAGTAAACAAATCTAAAATAATATAAAATAAAAAAATTATGAAAAATTAAATATATTTATAATAACAACACAAAATAAAAATATCAATATCCAAAATAATAATTTAAGACAATAAAAAAATACAACAATTTCCTACGAATTTTTATTTTTTGACAATTTTTCATAATAGATACGTACAAGCATCTTTCATTATGTTATAAATTTTATCTTAATTAGTTTCATTGCGAAGGAAGAGATGAGGTTATTTATTGAGAACTAATGTGATCTGAGTCTGTATACAATTTCTTAGGAGTCGTTATGTGATTCAAAACAAACACAATCTGTTCACCTGAGTCCTTTAGACTTTTGAGATGAATCCCTACTTTTATATGCATTTTTTTATTTAAAAAAATTATTATTATCTTATGTAAATTGTTTTTTTTAGGTCTGGACCCACCAAAGTATATGTGGCTTCGCTGCTGGGGACGAGTACACAAGAGTACCAGTCAGGTAAAGGGTCGGCACAGTCGCCAGAAGATGGTGCATCCATATGCTCGATCACAACTGCCACCGGAAGACCCTCCAGCTGACGTGCCATCGCAGAGTTAAGAACAAGAACAACAATTTATTATTCCGTATCATGTAACTAGTTATCCATTTTGGAATAGTTTCATGGATCTTCAGGATGAACTTTACTGGGCCAACTGGGCTGCAAACCACAGTGATACCCAGAGTGGTTCCCCCAATAATGCTCCAAGCTTGAATCCTAGTGAGACTAATTAATAGAAGGCCGCCAGCAGCTGATGATAAAAATTGAGGCAATCTCTGAGGGGATGTTACAAAAATCGGAGTAACTTGGGACTTTTTTTGTTTCGTTTATCCTTATTTGGGATACTGTTTTGCTCAAGTAGGGGCAAGTAGGATGTTCGTTTTAGTTATTTTTATTGTTAATCTTTGTTGAATTTGTGTTGTTTTATTGGCATATATGGTTGTTTCTATGTTCGTATTGGATAACCTTTGGTGAGAGGATGATATGCAAACTTAAGTTGTTATTATATTCATCGTTATTTAAATTTTCTTCGGCTTGTTTGTTGCTTCTCCAGTAAATATATAGAACCTTGTAATGTAACCTTTTAAACCTTTGTTATACTTATCTATCATTGTTCTAAGTGTTCCGTTGTCACAAATATAGACTACAACTTACGAAAAGTTAATCGAGAACGTGTATAACTGTATGTTGGGACAGATTGATGGAACGGTAATTATATCTACATAGATGTTTATTGAAACAAACAGGTGATATGATCCTTAAAAGAGGCACTTTTGTGACATTTTTAAGCTGATCAGATGATACCGCTTGGCCCCTTGAAAATTTTCAATAAAATGGCATGCTGTAATTGAAATGAGAAGGTTAAAGACCCAAAGTTGCTGAATATCAGTTGGCATATTAAAAATTGAGAACCAAAAGCAAAACAATAAATAATATATGATGATGATGATAATAATAAGCAATTATAGTACAAAGGCCTATCTCTGACCATTTTACATGGAAAGAACCTAGTTATGTTAGAAAAAATAGGGGGTTTGAATTTAATTTTTGAGAAAAATAATCCATTGCAGGGACACAAACAACTTAATTGTGGCGACTTGATGCCGGGGCATCCTGCATAGAATTCAACTTTTATTTAGTGTCATGATAAATAATAATCCACAGTAGCAATGTATTTATTTTAATTTTCTACTAATTAATACATCTATATTTTTATGTGTACAAAGGGCATGGTGTTAAATGTTTTATTTTTATTCTTTTTGTAATCTCAATCTTAGTAAAATCATTCTTCCAAGTCCTGTATGTTAATGTTATGCACCACATTTGCAATAAGATTATGGGTCAAACCCAACACTGGTAACTTGTTATCCTCGGACCAGCCCACAATAGCCCAAGTACTAGTTCAATTCATAAAGACTTTTACACCATCAATGGTGCCCAAAAAAACGTCCCTCATTTTTTTAGCCCAACTACCTTTTAGGTATGTTTTAGCCCAAAAAAACGTCCCTCATTTAAAACGTCCCGTGGATGTTTGTTGATCTGAGCCGTTCGATTTGATCTCGCCGGTTAATTTTTTTCGGGCCTATCAATTCTGGTATTATTCACGGGGCATCATTAATCATTGAGATTAAATCAGACGGTCCAGATCCAAAACCGTCCATTGGATGACCGTCTAGAGGATCTCATTCCATGTTTGGAATCCCCATAAACTGCTTGTTCGTAAACAATAAAAAAACAAGAGTGAATCCAGTTGTTCCCCTTCTTGTTCTAGTTCTACCAAAATCATATAACAAGAACAAGATTGTTCTAGTTCTTGTTCTTGTTCTAGAAAACTTTCTATGCAAGAATTTGTAAATAAAAAATATATTGTCTATAACATTTCATTATAATTTTTTTTTTAAATATAACAAATAAAAGGTTTCCACGAAACAAGAAAACATGCATCTACAATATATTGATTTTTGCACGCATAAGTGAAAAAAAGAGAATATATTTTTCACTTATGACTCTGTCAAACGCCCCCTTAATGATATCTCCATCTGAATATTTTTCTCAAATCTTCCAACAAACAAATTTAACTTCACATCCACGTTTTTTAGATTGCAGAAATAATCCACATTCTCTCTAAAAGAAGTTTGATGATGTGCTCGTATTTCTAGAAAAAAAAAAACTAATTTATCCACAGTTAACAAAAAGTTATCTAAACGAAAGTTGGGTAAACAATGCGTCCTCAGATAAAAAACCTGTGAGACTCAGAAACAATAATACAAATGCAAAGGAGGACCAGATTGTGGCGCCACTGTGCCAGGTCACAAATTTGATCTCGGTACTTATATGAACCTTGTAAACCAAAATTAATTAAACTATTAAAGAGGGAATATCTAGTTTGTCTTGTAGTGTTCTTTGCTATCGTTCAAGCTTTCGCCTTCCTTTTCTTGGCTACTTCTCCCGCCTAAACCATTTGCTCCTCTCTCTCTCGACCAATCCTAGCCATGGCTTCTTCAGGTTAAACTTTACGATGCTCTCTCTCTCTCTCTCTCTCTCTCTCTATCCCCCTTTCTCTCTAACTAAACGAGTTCTTTGTACAGCTGAGATGAAACTTCTAGATGCAATTTCATCGGGAAATCTAGTTATGCTCAAAGGTACTCTACTTTTCTTTTTCATTCTAATTTAGTCTACAACAAAGAAGACTCATCTAGTCAACTGATTTGGTCATTGTGTTGTAATTTCTTTAGAGCTTGCAAAACAGTTGAATGGAACTAAAATCGAAGAAATAAAGGATTACGATGGGGACAGTGCATTACATCACGCAGCGTTTCATGGGAGGACTAAGATTTGTCAGTACTTGGTTGCGGATTTGGCTTTTCCTGTTGATTTTCTTTCACCAAAAGGTTTTTTTTTTTCCTTTATTAATTTGTCCTTTTGTTCACCCCTATAATTGCTTCACAATATATTCTTTCTGCGCTAGGTGATTTGTTGACTAATTAAAGAGAAACAAAAGAGGAACTTGGATTTCCTTTTCCAATTCAAGAAATATATGTTCTGGTGAACAAAAAATATAAAAAGACTACTTCTTGGAAGACAGAAGTGCAGGATATAAGTGATTATGTCTCTTCAAGTGGGAAGTGTGTTTTATTCAGAATAAAATAATTAACTTGAAGATAGTCTGATAAAGAACTGAAAGTTGTGATCACTTCCTCTGTTTGGTACGTAATTTGGTATACAAGCAATCACTTTCTCTGTTTCTTTCTCTCATACCCACACAAAAATTGATTTCATTTTTTGTGTTACTGACTACATTTTCATTTTGTTGGTCTGATTATACAGGCGAGACACCGTTATTCTGTGCAGTAATGGAAGGTCATGCTGCAACGGTGAAATACCTGATCAGCCGTGGAGCTAATCCTGCTGTGCTGAACAATAAAGGCGCTAATCCTCTCCATTATGCTGCTAGAGATGGTCTCTCTCTTTCTCCCTTTTCAATTTAGATTTTCTTACATTGTGTAGTTGACAAAAACATCCTCAACCAAGTTTTTCTTATAAGCTGAATTTATTAGTAAATAAAGCAGCTAGGTTATGGGAAAAATTGAGAAGTTGGTTAGTTATTGTTAATGGTAAAAATGTTTAAAAAGGACAATAAGGCCCTGATCAGAATCAATTTTTTAACATCGGGTTTGATTTCATTAGAAATTTTGTATCAAAATGGATGGATTTGATGTCATTTGATTGAAATTTCTATGTTATTGAACCTGACAAAATCTCGAGAAATCAATTCTAATGAAATAAAACCCCATGCGAAAATCATTTTAATCAAAGCCTAAATGATTGTTACAATTGCAAAATTTGTGTGTGGACATATACTAATTTCACATGCTGAACTGCAGGGCATGTGAAGCTAGTGAAGTATTTGCTCTCTTTAGGAGTTCCAGTGGATGGCGCACTTAAAAGTGCACATTTTACCCCTCTCATGGTAGCTGCACAACAGGGTCAAGCAAGTACTGTCAAGGTTCTATTGCAGCACCATGCAAAAGTATTTTTTTTCTGAACTTGTATTTGCACTTTTGAGTGTTACTATTTTGATGACATCCATCTCAATCGAGAATGTTTCTTACTTTTCTTTTAGGTGAACCATGCTACGATCACTGATGATACTCCACTGTTCTCTTCAGTCCATGCTGGTTCTTTGGAATGCACCAAGCTTCTCATCCAGGTCCTTAACTGTAGTTGCTTGTAGAGTTGTAGTAGAATATCATTTTTGTGTATTACTTATTCAGTCTGACAGTCTTATTTATGTTTTTCTTGTCAGGCGGGTGCTGATTTGAACTTGGAATGTCCATTAGCAATGGCAGTTCACATGAAGTCCGTTGAGATCATAAAGTGTTTGCTGGAAGCTGGGGCTGATCCCAATGTTTGCAATATTGTATGAGAAAAACACATTTTTTACCTTTTTTTCCTTAATGTTTAATTGCCTCTGTTTTTTTTTATTATATTTAATTCAATTTATCTTTCATATGTTACAGTATGGACAGTTGCCAATAGAAATAGCACTTATGGGCAAAAACCGGGATATTGTTGCGATGCTATTTCCATTGACGTCTCCGATGCGGGAAGTGGATGACTGGAGTGTGCAAGGGATAATTGAATATGCCAACAGCGATGCCTTCATTCAAAAGGTTGGTGCTCCTTGAATTTCTTTTCTGAATTGGTTCTCATTCTGCTCTTGCTTTTGAAGTTTTTAAAGACCATTGTAACACGATTTATTGGCATAGAGCCTTACCAGTCAGCACATGTACAACAAGTTGTACTGGCTGGTTGGTTTCTAAATTTTAAATGCAAATGAACAACAACAACAACAACAACAACTAAGCCTTTTGTCCCAAACAAGTTGGGGTAGGCTAGAAAAGAAACCCAACAAAGTCACCAAGTCATCGAAAAAAGAAGCATATGTCAAAAGTAGGGCTAATAGTAGTAAAAAATAAATATATATATAGAGAAAATAACGTAGTAGTAGTAATAATAATAATAATAATAATAATAATAAATAGTAGTACTAGTGAAGCCTACACCTAAGCCGTAAGCTAATACTATAACCTACAATCTAAGACAACACTTGACCCCTAAAATCGCATCTTATGGTTCCGGCACGTGAATTGCTAGCTTCCATGCGGTCCTATCCAACGCCAACTCCTTGGAGACGTTCCATTCTTTGAAGTCTCTTTTTACTGCTTCTTCCCATGTCAGTCTTGGTCTACCTCTGGCTCTCCTTGTGTTTTCAAAGCGGTTGAGAATTCCGCTACGCACGGGTGCCTCCGGTGGTCTACGTTGGACATGCCCAAACCATCTCAAGCGATGTTGGACCAACTTCTCCTCTATCGGCGCCACCCCGACCATATCCCGTATGTCATCATTTCTAATCCGATCCCTCTTCGTATGCCCACACATCCACCGCAACATGCGCATCTCTGCTACACTCATCTTTTGGACGTGTCGTCTTTTAGTAGCCCAACATTCAGCGCCATACAACATCGCAGGTCTAATTGCCGTCCTATAGAACTTTCCTTTTAGCTTCTGTGGGACTTTCTTGTCACATAACACTCCTGATGCTTGTCGCCATTTCACCCACCCTGCTCTTATCCTATGACTAACATCTTCATCTATGTCGCCATCACTCTGCAACATTGACCCTAGATATCGAAAAGTGTCTTTCATAGGCACTACATGTCCATCTAAACGAACATCTCCATCTTCTGGTCCTGTCCCACTAAACTCACACCTCATATACTCCGTCTTAGTTCTACTAAGTCTAAACCCTTTCGACTCTAGAGTTTGTCTCCACAACTCTAATTTCCTATCGACACCTATCCTACTCTCATCGATTAGCACCACATCATCCGCAAAGAGCATACACCAAGGAATCTCTCCTTGTATGTCCCTCGTGATCTCATCCATCACCAAGGCAAAAATGTAAGGGCTCAATGCCGATCCCTGGTGTAATCCTATTTTAAATGCAAATGAACAGAAAAAAAAAATTCAAATCAATGTTAAAAGTGACAATGCAAATTACACCAGAAAGCAAAAGACAGGAACATACTTTTACAAAATATTGGCTTGCTTTGGATGTTTGCATGAATACAAAGTAAATTTGTTCAAATTTGTCATTGTTTTGCTTAAGATTAAAGAAAAATTGGAGAACAGCTCAGCTAACCTAAAAGGGAAAGGAGATGATTCATTTAAGAAGAAAGAATATATGGCTGCTTCCATCTTCTATAGTAAGGTGTGTTTATTTTGTTGCTTGTTACTTTTGAAAAAAAAAAGGTACGTACCATTAAAAAAATTCTCAACCTGCTGTTTGTATGAAATTCAGTATTAGATCTGAATTTAGTATGTGAGGTCTGCTTGAATGTTATTAATGACCTGCACTTTAGTCTCTTAATTGGATTGTTATTATACGCTAGCTTGATGGTCCACATCAGGCCCCCACAATATTTGGTATTCTTTAAAATGGTCTGATCTGAGCTGACATGACAGTGCATCAAGATGACACAAATCTAAATATAACATTCTTTTTAATAATCTTATTTTTTACAAAGTTGAGTCAGCAGGATTATTTTCTCGTTCAGTAGCCCTGCAATAAGTCAATCAAACATCAACATATATAAGCACCAGAGGAACAAATTTAGTCAGATTGTGATCAACCTGAACATATTCTCTTAGAAATGGGCAGGACATGCTAAACCCATGACTGGATGTGACCTGAACTTTAACCTATCTGGCCACTCTTGCTGGCTTAGTCAGGTTAACCACTTTAGAGTATATATTCTCTTAGAAACTCTTCGATTATTAAATGGGGACCGTATTCCATGAATTGTAATCTTAGTTGCTCTCAGGTCTGTCTTTTAAAATCTGTGTTTTATTTTGTTCTAGTGATGGTGCTAATTCTTTTCATTTTTTAATATTTTACTTTGTAAAATAGGCAATATGGTTAGGCGAAATGATTGGCTTTGGTGATGCGGTTCTCTATTTGAACAGAAGCTTGTGCTGGTATCGATTGAGAGAAGGAAATGAGGCTTTGGAGGATGCTTTAATGGCACATAAATTGAGGCCTGAATGGCCAAAAGCAAACTATTGTATTGGCATGGCTTCAATGTTACTACAGGTAATTAGTAGAAAAGCTGCATGTTTTTTTTTGTGATCAAGCAATGCTTGAGTAATCTGCTAGATTGTCTGCAACAATTTTGTTCTATTCTTTTTATTTTTTTGTTAATTGGTTGATTGTTATTATGGTTTGTTGTTTGATCGTGAAAGGATTATAAGAAAGCATCTGAAGCATTCCTGGATGGTTTACAATTGGACCCCACCAACACAGAGATAGAGGAAAGCTCATAGGTAATTTATTCTTCTTTGCTTGCAATTATGATATGGATAAGTGTAACTAAAGGAGATAATGACCATAGTTATTGGTATTTTATTCATACTAGTACATGACAGTAACATGTCCCTCACCTTAAAGTCTTCTGGAACTAATAACAAGGGTTCAGATTTTTTTTTTTTTTCCTTCTAGTATGGGGAATGCTTTGCCCTTCATGTATGAAGACTTAAATTGCATCTCTTTTGAACTCCATTGATTTGTAGGGAAGCTGTGGATTACTTGAGGAGATCTCGTCTTGGTCAAGAAAGCAAATAGACTAGTGATTTGGTCTTTGAACCTTTTTTTGAGTGATATGATGTGTGGAAAGTGTTCAATTTTTCTTGTTGTTGCGTTGACTGTGTTTGAAGTTTGCAGATCAAATTATACATCTTTTTTCTTCATATTTTGTCAGGCGATCGATACAGGAATATGTTGGCAAAAGTTCAGTAGAAAATGTATGGTGTTAGTGTCTATATTTAGCATATGATATTTAATAGTTGAGAAATGTTTTGTCACAACATCTCCAAATTTCGTCAAAAATTCCCAATCTGGACACAACTTCTATTTAAACCCCGAGATCACATTTATGACACAAGTGCAAGTGAGCTTTCAAATAGCCGAATTTGACTACAAAACGTATCGAGTATTGTAACATAAGCATTCCAACAGAAAAACAAAATGGAGTAGGCAGACATACAGGTAGCTTTTTCCCACAAGGGAGTGACAACTGACAAGACTAAGCATGTTATTTTCCAATATTACCCTCTTATAAGAATAAATTTTCAGAGAGATCCCACATCTCCACTTCTAGTCCAACCGGTAGTGTCGCTGATTATAATTATACCCTTGCAAGAATTTGTTTTTTGACATCATCTAAATATTATGATGTAAAAATTTTGAGAACCTTTGATTCTGTGTCATCAATACTATTTCCAAAATTATCACTAAGATCTTGGCCACCAGGTTACAACCTTTCATGTCTTCACTTGTAAGCCCACTGCAGACGGCTTTCACTAAGGGTAGGACTATTATGGAATCATTTATGGTAGCACGAGAATTCTTGTCTTTCTACCACAAGAACAAGGTTCCCGCCCTACTTTACAAGGTGGATTTTGCGAAAGCCTTTGATTCTATCTCGTGGGCTTTTTTGACTAATGTTCTGGTCGAACGAGGCTTTCCTCTAGCTTGGATTTCTTGGACAATTGCTATCCTAAAGTCCTCTTCTTCCTCCCTCAGAATAAATGGAGAAACCACGCGACCTTTTGTGCATAAAAAAGACTTGAGGCAAGGCGACCCTCTCTCACCTTTGCTCTTCATTTTGGTAACTGATGCACTCCAGTCTTTCATCTCTAATGCCTCAATGCTACTAACAGGACAAGTGATTATCCCGCCACGAGCCTTGCAATATGCAGATGACACTATCATCCTCATGGAAGCTACCTCTCGCAACCTCCACGTTATCAAGATTATTCTTGCAAATTTCGCCTTGATCTCCGGCCTCCAAATAAATGACTCAAAAAGTCTCTTTGTACCAGTTGCAATCCCAACTAATTCCCTATCGACCTTCTCGAATATTCTTGGTTGTCAACCTAAGGAGATGCCGGTAACTTACCTTGGTCTCCCTCTTACCATCCGCAAACCTAAAAAGATTCATTTCAAGCCGCTTGTGGATGCGTTTCAAAAAAAGCTTGATGGATGGCAATCGAAATTCCTCTCGCTTGGAGGTCGGCTGACTCTTGTCAAGTCAGTTCTTACGGCTTTACCTTTACACTACATGCAGGTTATCAAATTGCCACGCTGGTTAATTAAACACTTGGATGGAATTAGAAGGAGGTTCTTTTGGAAAGGAAATGACAAGTGTCTCGGGGGCCACTGCCTTGTAAACTGGACAAAGTGCTGTCTTCCAAAGAAATGTGGAGGCCTAGGAATTTTAGACTTGCAGACCCAAAATCAAGCCTTACTCATGAAATGGCTTTGGAAATTACTGTCGGAACCATATTCAACTTGGTCTTCTACTGTAAATCTGCTTTATGGGACAACTGACGTCGCCGCACTAAGTTTGGATACTCGGGTCTCGGCCGCTTTCAAAGATATTTTACAATACAAGAATTTTTTCTCTGCCTCGGTTAGTGTGGTAGGAGGAAACCAAGGACCTATTTGGAAGTGGTCTGCCACAGGAAACTATTCCTCGGCTAGTGCCTATCGCCTTTTGGCCGACCCGGGGTGGAGATCGCCCTACCATTCTATTCTTTGGAAGTTGAAAATACCACCCAAGATTCGAGTTTTCCTCTGGCTTGCACTCTTAGATAGGATCCTCACTCAACAGAACTTGGTGATAAGAAACTGGCCTACCATCTCGGCTTGCAAGTGCTGCTCCCTGGACTGCACAGAAACAACGGCACACCTTTTCATACTATGTGATTTTTCAAAACAGATTTGGTCCCGACTTAGGATTCGATACAACATTCCACCTTTATTGGAACCTCCAGATCTTCATACTTTTTGGACTCAGAATAGAGCAGTAATCGGAGACATTTGGGATGTTATTTGGGCGGCCACTATTTGGATTATCTGGAAGGAGAGGAACAGACGGGTTTTTTCCTCGCGTAGTCTTTCTTCGACAATGCTAATGGCTGAGATCTGTGCCACCATCGAGGCTTGGAAGAGGATTTTGTAAGGAGCTAACTACAGTTGCGACAATAGCAGCAGTAGTTTTTCTTTTTGTTCTAGTTTTGTTTTCTTTGTATAGTTAGTTTCCTTTTGTTTTACCTTTTTTTTTATGTTTTTTATCTTTCATTTTCTTTGTATTACTGTACATTCTTCTTTTTTTATTTAATGAATTTGTCGGCGTGGCAATCACCACCTGACCTTCAAAAAAAAAAAATTTGAGAACAAAATTATACTTTCTAAGTATGTTGTTAAACGGGAATCCCAAATTTTATATAATCTAAAAATTGATCAATAAATGATAATGCGTGAATTTCGAAATATTTAAAGGTAAGAACAAAGCTAAAAGAAATTTATAGAAGAATTAAAAATATATAATTAAAAGAATATATTAAATTAATTAGTTGGTAATATATATCCTAATTCATAAGTGACAAAAAGATAGCTCTGCATGTACCTAAAAGTTTTATCATAGAAATGAAAATTGGTTAAACAATGCATACTAAAAAAAGGGAGAAAAAAAAAGAGAAAAACGTGAAAACGCTGAATTGAATCCGTGTACTGTGTAGACTGTAGAGTGTACTTTGGAATCCTGGACTTTTTGAAAAAAAAAAATACTTAATTTTCTTTTTCAATAGGCTGTGCATTAAAATAATTTTTGAAATGGCCTAAATATATTATTATAAATATAATAACGTACTTGAATTGAATTAATGGTAGAACCAGTCAAAGAAAGAAAGGATTGCATGATGGATGGTATCAAGAACTATGCCCTTAACCCTTGGTGCCGGGCAACTCCGTGAGGATTGTAAATGAAGCCCGAGTGAGGCTGAAAAGGGGCACTGAAAGAAGAGGTGAAGGTCTTCATCAAGTAAAACTGAGTCACAAAGAGGCTGAGAGCACATCCGATCTGAACCTCAATTTTTCTCTTGAGAAGCACATGTGTGAGCAGTTTTCCTTGACGCAACAAAATGGAAACAAAACAACTTGACCTTGGACGGAACATTTAATTTCCAAATCCAATCATAGTTAATGCGAATCTTGCCAATGGAGATGAATGCCTCATAAGTTTTCTTGGAGGAGAAAAGAAAATTTGAGGACCCTTTCCAGAGGATTGTATGCTGACCCTGTGTCAAGGTTAGGTTCGAGAACAATGGAATTCGTCCTGGAATCATGAGGAGTTGGTAACAGAGCAAACTTGGGGGATGGGCGGATGGCACGTGCTAAGGTTAGAGCAAACTTGGACCGTTCTCACTACCAATCAAGAACGAAAATGACTGGCCACAGGCCACCCCACGCATCAAACCAAAAAGGACACGTAGTGTAGATAAAATTACGTATTAATTTCTGTACATGACATGTACGGCAAGTATTAAAGATGTGTTAGGATACCCCGTCAACAAAATTCCGAGTGAAATCCCTCATCCAGTCAAATCCAGTCAAAGCATATAGAACCTAATCAATTTTTTTTAACATGGGATTTCATTTCATTTCATTAGAAATCTTTTTAACAAAATGAATGAATTTGATATCATTTGGTTGAAATTTTCATATAATTAGTTAGATCGAACAAAATTTTAATATATCAATTCAAATGAAATGAAACCTCGTGTAAAAAACATTGATTTAAGGCCATAATGAGCTTGTCCACGTATTAATCTTTCCTTTTTTTTTTCTTACTAGCTCCCTTTTTGGACGCCACTTTACAGATTAGAATACTACTTTTCTTTCCCTCTATTACAGTGTTTTTAATACCCTACCGGGTACCGGATCTGAATCCGGTAGGAAAAGTCATAAATACCAGTTCCTTGACGAACCGGGAAAAACCGGAAGAAATCCCTGAAAACCGGTATTTTTTGTGTTAAACCGGCCGGTTTGCGAATGGGATTGCACCCACGTGCTGCAGAACAGCATTAAATATTTTTTGCAGATTGGGAGATTCGAACCCAGGCAAACATGGTGAGAAGCAACATCATTAACCACTGGGCCAACCGGCCCTTTTTGTCTGTTATCCATGTTAAATATCTATATTATAATAAAACAAGTATAACCGGTATAAACTGTTATAAACCGGCACATACCGGTAAAACCGCATACCGCCTTCCTCGCCGGTATGATGGCCGGTAGGGTATTAAAAACATTGCTCTATTATTATTTTGATCCAAGTATATTTGAAAGCTGCAGGACTAAAATTCAGAATAAAATATTAAAATTAAAACTTAGGCTAAACAGGAAACATTAGAAAGCGCGGGTGAACGCAAATTCCAGACCTGTTTGCGATAAAAGCTCGACCACCGACCACGTAAATGAAACTTTCACTATATTGTCTGATTGTGATATGAAAATACCACAATTTAATGACGCACTAAATTCATAATAGTCCTGTCGCCTTGCATTCTTTCGTATCATCATCAGAACTCTATTTTGAATTGGATGGAGTATGATATGATAACAAAATTGACACAAATAACGTAAAAATCATAATTAAATGCAGCAAAAATAAATAGTGAAAGTGTCATTTATTTGATTGGGATCTGCCCGAGTGACCACCGTAGCTATAGGGACAATTCCAATCAGCCACAATCACCCAAAATACTTGAGTAGAAAATGAAACAACTCAGAAATAAATTATCTGTCACAATTCCATATGCACACATATTTTTAGCAGAAATATCAAATAAATAGTAAGAACAGATTACTTCTCAATTCATTTTTAGTACTAGTCCACCCGGAGCAATCAACTTGGTGCCTTCATTGTGCTTTTCTCGATCAAAAGGGTTATCTCCATGTTGGAAAGAGAGAGGTTACGTGGTGTCAATGTAGGGTTTAGGGTTTGAGAGATGAAGAGAGGAGAATGAGCCGACGAAGAGAGGGATATATATATATATATAGATAATAAAAAAAAAAACGATTTTAGATGGTAAGATTTTGGTATGAGAAACACGCCCCCGATGACAGCTGTGGGTTCGGATCCCCTCCTCAGTCCTTGCTATACAAAGAGGTTAAATCAACAAGATCTAGCCGTTTGCGTTCGATCGATGGTGTATATTAATTAATTCAGTTATTTGCTTTGTCGATGGAGTAGATACGAATCTAGGAGGAGACAATCCGCTACTGGAGCATTCCTGACTCATTCAATATATGATATTATGATGCTAATTTTGACTCAGGTCTTACCTTATATTATATTCCTTCTCTCTCTCTTCTTTACAATGTACCGTTCAAAAAAATTAATAAAAGAATATTGAAAATGAGAAAGCTTTTGCTCTACTTTTGGGAAGCAAGTAAGCCTCCTAAACTCGAATCAAGGGACGTGATTCATTCCATGGAACAATTCGGAAGATCAAGATCTTCGTTCTTTAATTCCACACTTTGATTTCTTTTTTTAAAGCTTCGTACGTACCATCTCCAGCTGTCGTCTCACACAATTGTTACTCACCAAGTCACCATATTATTTTGTTGATTAGCTTCTGTGAAAATTATTTGGATATTGGTTATTTATCAAGAGTATTTTTTTATTGATTTTTTCATTCTACAGAACATAATACAAGAGGCGTATTTATACACGGTTCTTCCTATTGTACCGTTACAGTGAATAACGTTCAACTGTACGGTACCAACGTTCTAATCCTGACTTGACTTATTTGTTAAATTTACAATTTTACCCTTGACTTTTTTCATTATTTCCAACACTCCCCCTCAAGCTAGAATTATAGATATCGATTAATCCAAGCTTGCTAACTATATCTTCAAACACCTTTAGAATGAGCCCTTTCGTGAAGATGTCGGCCAATTGCTCTTCGCTCTTCACATATGGAGTCTCGATTTCCTTTGCTTGAACCTTTTCCCTTATGTAGTGACAATCGACTTCAATGTGTTTTGTTCTTTCATGAAACACCGGATTTGACGCGATATGTCGTGCAGAATTGTTATCACAATACATCTTCATAGGACTACGTATTGAAATATGCAAGTCTTTGAGTACTTGCTTAACCCAAGTGAGCTCACTTGCGGTGGATGCCATGGCTCGATACTCCGCTTCCGCACTTGATCGCGCCACGACATTTTGCTTCTTGCTTTTCCATGTGACTAAATTCCCGCCTACAAACGTGCAATAGCCGGTGGTCGATTTTCTATCGAAGCTCCCGGCCCAGTCTGCATCGGAATAGCCACAAACATCGTTAGATTTATTATTTTTCATCCATATACCCTTTCCGGGCGTTTTCTTAAGGTATCTCAATATCCTATCTATTGCATCTAAGTGTGGTTTCCTAGGTGCATGCATAAACTTACTAATTTGGCTTACCGCATAGGATATGTCCGGCCTAGTTACCGTTAAATATATCAATTTTCCTACAAGACGTTGGAATTGGTTAATATTTTCCAAGGTTCACCGTCTTCGGAATTCAATTTGGTATTGCTATCAATTGGAGTAGAGGCCGGTTTTGAACCAAGTTTACCAGTTTCTTTCAAAAGATCTAAAGTATATTTTCTTTGGCAAATAAATAAACCTTTGGTAGAATGAGCTATCTCAATGCCTAAAAAATATTTAAGTATACCAAGATCTTTTATTTCAAATTTCTCTCTCAATTGTTTTTTCACATAATTAATTTTTTCTATATTATTCCCGGTAACAATTATGTCATCTACGTATACAAGAACAATCGTAGTGTCATTATTTTCATGTTTTGAAAAAAGTGACATATCGGAATGGCTTACTTTAAAATCGCAAGATATTAAATAATGAGACAATTTTCCATACCATGCTCTTGGAGATTGTTTAAGTCCATAAATGGATTTCTTTAACCTACAAACAAGGTTAGTATTTTTTTCTTTTACATGACCCGGTGGTAGAGTCATATAAACTTCCTCTTCAAGAGTTCCTTGAAGAAAAGCATTTTTAACATCCATTTGGTACAATTTCCAACCATTATTTACCGCGATTGAAAGTAAAATTCTCATGGTATTCAATTTTGCAACGGGAGCAAAGGTTTCTTGGTAATCAATTCCATAAGTTTGGGTATAACCTTTGGCAACCAATCTAGCCTTATACCGTTCTATGGTACCATCACTATTATATTTAATTTTGTAAACCCATTTGCAACCAACAGGTTTTTTATTTTTGGGTAAAGGTACTATTGTCCAAGTGTTATTTTTTTCCAAGGCTTGAAGCTCTTCCTTCATAGCCTTGCACCATACCGGTTGGCTTATGGCTTCTTCAAAATTTTTTGGTTCTTCTATTTGGGTTATTGCACTCAAAAAAGTGCGATGGTTATTGGTTATTTTATCGTATGAAATGTAATTTTGGATAGGGTATTGGACCTCATAGGTTACAAAATCTTGTAACCTTGCCGGTGGTTGAGTGGAACGCGTGGATCTCCGCAATGGAACTTCTTGATTTGCACTCGCAATTTCTTCTTCTTCCACACTCGTGTTATCTTCTTCTTCGGCTTCACTTTGAGTGTTGTTGCCGGTATTGCTTTGGGTATGTTCCTCCCCTTGTTCATTCCCTACAAATTCTTTCTCACAACCTTGATTAGAAATTATAGGCATAACAAAGTCATTTGTGGAGATGTATCCATCAAGCTTGTCATTTTTTTGAAAAAAAGGCTCATTTTCAAAGAAGACAACATCTCTAGAAATATAAAATTTCTTCTCTTTTGGATCAAAACATTTGTAACCCTTTTTTTGAGAAGAATATCCAAGGAAAATAGTTTTAATAGAGGTATGATCTAATTTATCAAATTTATTTTTATGAACATAGCAAGTACAACCAAAAATTCGTAAATGGTTGAGATTGAATTTCCTTTTGTACAAAACTTCTAGAGGGCTTTTAAAATCTAAAACAACACTAGGAAGTCTATTTATTAAATATGTGGCAGTGAGAACGGCATCCGACCAAAAAATCTTAGGCACGTTGCTTTGAAAAAGAAGGGCTCTAGTTACTTCAAGAAGATGCCTATTTTTTCTTTCGGAAATTCCATTTTGTTGAGGAGTATAGACACAAGTCGTTTGGTGCAAAATTCCTTTTTCATTTAGAAAATTCGAAAAATTATTATTTATATATTCGGTTCCATTATCGGTTCTAAGAATTTTAATTTTAGTATTGAATTGGTTTTCAACCAAATTAGAAAAATCTCGAAATTTAGAAAACACTTCACTTTTATTTTTTAAAAGATAAAGCCAAGTAACTCTTGAGAAATCATCAATAAAAGTAACAAAATATTTAAAGCTATTGAAGGAATCAACGGGAGCGGATCCCCAAACATCGGAATGAACAAGATCAAAATAATTTTTACTTCTAGAATTTGAAGCATAAAAGGGCAATCTAGTTTGCTTTGCTAATTTGCATACATCACAATTACTACAATCTAAATTGGGAAAATCAAAAACATGCTTCAAGATTTTATCGGATGGATGCCCTATTCTCTTGTGCCAAAGCCTTCCAAAATCTTGAGCTTTTGTATAGAAATTAAATTTTTCTTTACTCAAAATATACATTCCATTATGTAAGAATCCTTCACCAATCTTCCTCTTGTATTTCAAATCCTGAAATAAAACATTTTTTGAAGAAAAAATAATTTCACAATCCAACTCTTGTGAGAGTTTTGAAATAGATAAAAGATTTGAAGTACACGTTTCTACATATAAAATATTTTTAATTTCTTTAGAAAAAAGCTTGATTGAACCATATCCACAAATTTCCATTCTATCACCATTAGCCACAATTACATAATCCTTAGTTTCTAAGGCATGATAATCAAATAACAAATTTTTATTTCCGGTCATATGATTGGTTGCGCCGGAATCTAAGATCCAAGCATTATCCAATTTTTCATTTTTATGATGGCCTAAAAAGGTATATATTTGTTTATTTGAGTGACTAGTTTTATTCGGCACAATATATGTCTGGTTTGGTTCTGGTTCACAATTATTTTGGTTTGAAACCATTTCCACATTATTAATAAAATTAAATGGACCTGGAAACTTTTCGGGCTTGAGGAGTTTTGTTAACTGGGCCAGCAACGAGCCCAATTCAATTTGGGTTGAAGTCGAAGCGGATCTAGCTCCCGTACCCAACTCCACTGCGGAACGAAAGATTTTAGTCCCTTCGTCTTCTCCGTAGCGCACAGCCCCATATCCCCTCTTCTCTTTCTTCTTTGAATTCTCCGCCGCACCAACCTTTCCGTCCACCTTCTCTTTCCACCACTTGGGTCGGAGATGAGGGTGGAGGAACCAACACTTCTCTCTCGGGTGCTCCTCCTTTTTACAATTTTCACACCAATCACTTCCCTTTCCGGATCTAGGGTTAGAGTTTCGAGCCACCATGGCCTGAGTTTCTGTCCGCTCCTGGCCGGCCGAGCTGCTCGCCATGAGAAGGCGTCTAGTCTCCTCCCCCTCAACAGTGGCCATGACGTCATCAAGATGAGGTAGCTCGGCTGACAGCAGAATCTGAGCCCTGATAGCTTCGAAGCTGTCATCGAGGCCGCTTAAGAACTTGTACACCTGTTCATTCTCTCTATCTTTGACCATATTTGGATCTGAGGTAGGAAGCTGGTAAAGTTTCAGCTCTTCCCATCCCCTTTTCAGGTCAGTAATGTATGCAATAATCGGTCTCTGATTTTGGGTGATTTGCTTGATTTTCTCCTTGAGGTGATAAATATGAGAATGATTTTTTCTTTTGCCATAATGTTTTGCTATGGCGTCCCAGAGATCTTTGGAATTTGTATGGCTGAAAAAGATTTCTCCGATTTTGGGTTCAATCGAATTTTGGATGAGAGTCAGAACTTGACAATCAAGCTTTCTCCATTGTTTGTATTCTTTTGGTTTGGTTGTTTGATCGGGCTTTTCAAACTCCCCAGTGATGAATTCAAGCAGGCCCCTCCCTTCTAGAGCGATGTTGATGGCATGAGACCATTGATGGTAATTTGAACCGTTAAGGAGGATGGTGGTCAGCTTGACAGTGCTTGTATCAACACCTTGAAGACTACTCCACAGTGGGACAGTCTCGGTGTTGGTACCAGTACCTCCAGTTGAGTCGATTACCTCGTCTGGCATACTGGTTTACTGGTGCGAGAGAAGTGGTTTTTGCAATCTGAGGGGAACAACAGTTTTTACTGCTCTGATACCATGTGAAAATTATTTGGATATTGGTTATTTATCAAGAGTATTTTTGTTATTGATTTTTTCATTCTACAGAACATAATACAAGGGGTGTATTTATACACGGTTCTTCCTATTGTACCGTTACAGTGAATAACGTTCAACTGTACGGTACCAACGTTCTAATCCTGACTTGACTTATTTGTTAAATTTACAATTTTACCCTTGACTTCTTTCATTATTTCCAACAGCTTCATATGTAGAAATCGTTTCGGACCAAAGTGGGGTTAATTTCCTTTGTTTTGTTTTTGTGTGACTTTTCGTGTGTTGCAGAAGCATCAGATGCATTGAGTTGGTTGGTTGCATACACTATACCATGTGCTATATCAATCTTTGGACGATCCAGATTATCTAGAGAAACCACTGGATCATCTGATATAATCAACGGTCACAATATAATTTATGTGCTATACACTCTATTCCATACGATTTTCCAGTTTTTATAACGAAATTAATTTATGCTACCAGAAAGCACTTATGTGTGGCTGTCTTCTCATTTTTTTATTCAGATCTTTCTATTGTTGATAAAAATTATATGTTTTGACTATCATATTAATTTTTAACAAACTAGATTCTCTTGCCGCAACGGATTGACGACCAGAAATTGTTAGTTTTTGTTCACTGTTTAAACCCTTGCCGTCTTGCGTCTTCAATATTATAAATAAAAATGTGTGGGTGTCGGAATCATTTTGTTAAAATATAGTCCGACACTTCAAACATTGTGAAATAGCAATTTTTTTCTATTTCTGTAACGTGATTATTTATAATTATTTGTGTGTCGGGTATTATTGCTCATAAAATTGACTCGCTTCACCAACAGAAAATAAACTGACAACGCATTATTTTATTTCTGATTTTTGTGACCCCTTCATAATTTTGTTTTTACCATGTCTCAATCTCTCTTTTGTGTTCCTCTTTTGTGACACCTTTCACGTGCATAATTTTTGACAATTAATATGGCAAGAAAAATAAATATTATTATATAAACGCATCTTAGTATATTATAATATATTAAAAGCCGTGACCGCTATTTGTTTTTAGTTAAAAATATTTTTTTTTTGCATTTTCTATAATTAAAAAATAATTATAATGAAACTTGATTTGTTATAAAAAATTTGATAATTAATTGTCCGTAAGAATTTCAAAATCGAGCGAAGCTCGATGTATCCCTCTAGTATTAATAACTCCCCAATAAAAAGGGTTTATCACTTTTGCAATTAACTCGACCAGTATATCAAGTGGGAAAAAAATATAAATACATCAGAGCGTAGATAGAGCTAATTTCATTTTGTGAAAAGGCAATAAGGTACAACAATTGAATTATATAATATAGACTTTGGGTGGTGCAAAATTCACAAACGACTACGAGCATAATTCACGCACAGAGCATTTAAACAATAACTTTATTTAAGCATAACAATTATAATTTATAAGACAAATTTGAATTGTAACAATATAAATTAGTTTCTTTGCAGATAAAAACAATTTTACGTAGATGATAAGATTATTTGTTTCAAAATTTATTGGATGTTTTCATAAAAAGAATTTGGGTGGATTAACGCACAACTTTGAAATGTTATCACTAACGCCTTCTTGATATGTGGCTCTGAAAGGGAAAAATATGAGATTCTATGGACTGAGAGATAATTTTGCATTTTAGCTAGAGCTTTTTGAAATGTTTTTTAACTTCTTGACTCCCTAGTCCCTTCATTCGGCAGTAAAATTCAGCGCACCTTTTTTACGCCCTAGCTCCATCGGGTTGTACCGCTGTGATGATACACAATTATTTTACATTATTTTAATATTAATTTATAACGCATTAAATATCGTTAGAGTTTTTTAGCTCATTTGATAAAATGAAAGCACAAATTTTAAAATAGTAAAAGTATAATAATACAATTATAATGTTTATATTAAAAAATGAAATATCCTAATTTGTAACTTAAATAAGAGTTTTCCTTGAAATTAGTAGAGATGTTACTTCTACCTCTTTTCATTACATGAAAGGACAATCTAGAGACTAGAAGTAGGTTGTACAAATGAAAAATTGGGAAACAATGTATACTTAGAGAAAAAGAAAAATAAAAAATGTGGAACTGGAAACAATGATGCAACAGCGCCTCAATGAATCTGTAAAATACTAAAATATGCTGAGCGAATTGACTGGCCTTATCAAGTCACGACGCGATTAAATTAATTTCACTGCCAAATCACTAATCACACGCACACCTTTTGATCCTTAAAAGAGGCACTTTTGTGACATTTTTTTAAGTTGATCAGATGATACCATTTGGCCCCTTGAAAATTTTCAATAAAATTGCATGCTGTAATTGAAATGAGTGGGTTAAAGACCCACAGTTGCTGAATATCAGTTGTGCATATTAAAAATTGAGAACCAAAAGCAAAACAATAAATAGTATATGATGATGATGATGATGATAAGCAATTATAGTACAAAGGCCTATCTCTGACCATTTTACATGGAGAGAACCTAGCTATGTTAGAAAAAGAGGGGATTTGAATTTAATTTTTTGAGAAAATTAATCCATTGCAGGGACACAAACAACTTAATTATGGCGACTTGATGCCGGGGCATCGTGCATAGAATTCGACTTTTATTTAGTGTCATGATAAATAATAACCCAAAGTAGCAACGTATTTATTTTAATTTTCTATTAATTAATACATCTATTTTTTTATGTGTACAAGGGCATGGTGTTAAATGTTTTTTTTTTTTTTTTTTTGTAATCTCAATCTTAGTAAAATCATTCTTCCAAGTTCCTGTATGTTAATGTTATGCACCACATTTGCACTAAGCTTAAGGGACTTTTATCCTCTGCGTGTTTTAAGAAAAACACGCACGGTGCGGATCCGTCCGATTTAAATCAGACGGTTCATTTTTTTCGGGCCAATATTTTTTTCGGGTGTGGTGGAATGCATGGGGCCGTTGAGATTAAATCAGACGGTTCAGATTAAAAAATACGCTCTGCGTGGGCACGCAGATAGGGGTGAAAACGGCACCCGTTTCGACCGTCCAACCGTTTCGTTTCGTCCGAAACGAAACGATAACGGTTAAGGATTTCGGTTTCGTTTCAAAAACAAAACGGTTAACGCAAGTAGAAATGAGTTTCATCTCAGAAACAAAACGGTTAACGAAATGAACCGATTTCGTGATCGTTATTTCGTCAGTTTCGTTTTAGATTTTGCGGTCTTGTTATTATGTTGATTGCAGAGGAGAAATAGCGGAGAGAACGAAGACAGTAACGTGATAAAACCTAACCGCCGCACACCTCCCTTCTCTCTCTCTCTCTCGCTCTCTTCTCCGATCACACCTCTTCCCTCTCCGTCACCTCCCTTCTCCGATCACACTTCTGCCCTCTCCGTCAACACTGCACAGCCTCAGCCATCTCTCTCTCTGCTCCGATCACATCTCTCCCCTCTCCGTCGCACAGCCTCAACCTCAGCCGATCGAGCACAGCCTCAGTCTCAGCCTTATCCGATCGAGCCCAAACCCACCCCTCCCATCACACAAACAGTAAAAAAAAAGCTTGGATTCCTCATCTCTCCCCTTTCCTTTGTCACTTTCTTCTCTTCATCAAAAGCTTATCTTTATCACTGGATCCCTTTCTTTCTTCTGATCTGAAGTTTGGAGGAGCGACCTGAAAACACACACGATGGGAGAAGGTAATGGATGTTGTGCTAAGAAGGGACCTGGATACGCATCTCCAATTGAGGTCATGAGTGGACCTAGACTGGCAGCAGAAATCCCTTCCTGGCAGCAACGACTGGTAGCAAATTCTGGCAGCAGATCCTGACAACAGCGACTGACAACAGATCTTGGCAGCAGTGACTGGCAACAGATCCTGGCAGCCGCTTCTGGTGTATAATATTTACTGATATTTTTTATTTTGGGTTGAGCAGATCCCAGCAGTTGATGAACGATCTAAATGGTCACAAAGCTTCACAACTTCTGACAAGTGATGAGTTGATTTCATATAATAAGGTATCATTGATTATAGCCTATAGATTCAATAATTTGAGCTTACAATTTTTTTTTTCTTTTTCTTATATTTTTTTTTATTGAGTAATTTTCCTTTCATTTTTTTACTTTTTTTATATCAATGCCGCTGGTAATGTTTCTGGAAGATAGTATTAGGTAGCAGGGGTTTATTGCTTTGATGTTTTTTATTCTTGTTTCTTATGATTTATCTTTGATTTTTTTAGTTCGGGTTGCTCTATTAATTGGACGTGGTTTGGTTCAGATAGAAGGAGATTGGGTTTTGTTTTGAGTATTTGCAATGTAAAGTCTACTGGTATGTTTATTTGTAATGTTAACAGTACTGGTTTGATTGATAGTGTACTGGTATGTTTATTTCTAATGTAACAGTGTACTGGTTCAAAATTTCAGATAGAAGGAAATTTAGTTTTACTTTTACGGAGATTTGTTTTTTCTTTTAAACGGTTGAACCGTTTTGATCGTCTAATTATAACGAAACGATCAACGCAACAAAATCTGGTTGCGTTCAATGGACGAAACGAAAAACGCAAAAAATAAAAATTTGCGTATAATCAATGAAACGATTAACGAAAGAACTCATTTTCGTTATCGTTTTCCACGTTATGCAGCCCTACACGCAGAGGATTTCGTTCCAAGCTTAAGGGCCAAGCCGAACACTGGTAACTTTTTATTCTCGCACCAGCCCACAATAGCCCAAGTACTAGTTCAGTTGATAAGACTTTAACACCATCAATCAATGATGCCCCTAAAAACGCCCCTCATTTTTATAGCTGCCTTTCACTGTACACACACACACAATGGTCCCTTCTAGAAAACTTTCTATGCAAGAATTTATAAATAAAAAATATATTTTCTAAAACATTTCATTTTAATTTTTTTATAATATAACAAATAAAAGTTTTCCACGGAAAAGAAAACATGCATCTACAATATCATGATTTTTGCACGCATAAGTGAAAAAAGAGAATATATTTTTCACTTTATGACTCTGTGCGCCATCTGAATATTTTTCTCAAATCTTTCAACAAACAAATTTTACTTCACATCCACGTTTTTTTAAATTGCAGAAATAATCCACATTCTCTAAAAGAAGTTTGATGATGTGCACGTTTTCTTAGCTTTTGTATTTCTAGTTTTTTTATTTATAAAAATAACCTACATTTGAATATAAAAAAAAAAACTAATTTATCCACAGTTAAGAAAAGGCAGTTATCTAAACGAAAATTGGGTAAACAATGCGTCTTCAGATAAAAAACCAGTGAGACTCAGAAACAATAATAATGCAAATGCAAAGTGGAAAGTGGGACCAGAGTGCCACTGTGCCAGCTCACAAATTTGGTCTCGGTACTCTTAGGGTGCGCTCCAGAAGAGTTTAACCAGTGGAATGGAATGGAAGAGGGGAGAGTTAACTTGCTCCACAATAGCTTCCAGGGTTAAAGGGTGGGAATGAATGGCACAAAAAGTGAGTTTGGGGAGACAAAACAAGACCCCCAAAATCGGGGTGTAGAGAGTGGAAACCAGGAAATTTCTTCTATGAACGTGGACCCCACTTAAAATTTTGTAGCATATGATTTGGGTGACAAATTTTAACTCTATTCAAGTTGTGGAGCAAGAACCATATTGTATCCTCTCTTCCTTCAACCTCCATTCCACTCCATAGCTTCCCTTCCCATTCCACTCCACTCCATAGCTTCCCTTCCCTTGAACCTGGTTCGCTGCCTTGTAAACAAAAATTAATTAAACTATTAAAGAGGAAATATCTAGTTTGTCTTTTATAGTGTGCTTTGCTATCGTGCAAGCTTTCGCCTTCCTTTTCTTGGCTACTTCTCTCCCGCCTAAAACATTTGCTCCTCTCTCTCTCTCTCTCGACCAATCCTAGCCATGGCTTCTTCAGGTAAAACTGTACGATGCTGCATCTCTCTCTCTCTATCTCTCTCTATCCCCCTTTCTGTCTCTAACTAAACGAGTTATTTGTACAGCTGAGATGAAACTTCTAAAAGCAATTTCATCTGGAAACCTAGTTATGCTCAAAGGTACTCTACTTTTCTTTTTCATTCCAATTTATTCTACAACGAAGAAGACTCATCTAGTCAACTGATTTGGTCATTGTGTTGTAATTTCTTTAGAGCTTGCAAAACAGTTCAATGGAAATAAAATCGAAGAAATAAAGGATTACGATGGGGACAGTGCATTACATCTCGCAGCGCTTTATGGGAGGACTAAGACTTGTCAGTACTTGGTTGAGGATTTGGCTTTTCCTGTTGATTTTCTTTCACCAAAAGGTTTTTTTTTTTTTTTCCTTTGTTAATTTGTCCTTTTGTTCAACCCTATAATTGCTTCACAATATATTCTTTCTGCGTTGACCAATTAAAAAGAAACAAAAGAGGAACTTGGATTTTCTTTTTCAATTCAAGAAATATATGTTCTGGTGAAAAAAAAAAAAAAAAGACTACTTCTTGAAAGACAGAAGTGCAGGATATAAGTGATTATGTCTCTTCAAGTGGAAGTGTGTTTTATTCAGAATAAAATAATTAACTTGAAGATAGTCATGAGAAAGAACTGAAAGTTGTGATGACTTCCTCTGTTTGGTACATAATTTGGTATACTAGCAATCACTTCGTCTGTTTCTTTCTCTCATACAAATCATTTTTTGTGTTACTGAGTACATTTTCATTTTGTTGGTCTGATAATACAGGTGAGACACCGTTATTCTATGCGGTAATGGAAGGTCATACTGCAACGGTGAAGTACCTGATCAGCCGTGGAGCTAATCCTGCTGTGCTGAACAATAAAGGCTATAATCCTCTCCATTATGCTGCTAGTGATGGTCTCTCTCTTTCTCCCTTTTCAATTTAGATTTTCTTACATTGTGTAGTTGACAAAAAAATCCTCAACAAAGTTTTTCTTATAAGCTGAATTTATTAGTAAATAAAGCAGCTAGGTTATGGGAAAAATTGAGAAGTTGGTTTGTTATTGTTAATGGTAAAAATGTTTACAAAGGACAATAAGGCCCTGATCAGAATCAATTTTTTAACATCGGGTTTAATTTCATTAGAAATTTTGAATCAAAATGGATGGATTTGATGTCATTGATTGGAATTTCTATGTTATTGAACCTGTCAAAATCTCGAGAAATCAATTCTAATGAATCCCACCCAAAAATCATTTTGATCAATTCTAATGCAAAATTTGTTTGTGGACATAAACTAATTTCACATGCTGAACTGCAGGGCACGATAAGCTAGTGAAGTATTTGCTCTCTTTAGGAGTTCCAGTGGATGGTACACTTAATAATGCACTTTGTACCCCTCTCATGGCAGCTGCAGAATGCGATCAAGCGAGTACTGTCGAGGTTCTATTGCAGCCCCGTGCAAAAGTATTTCTTTTCTGAACTTGTATTTGGATTTTTCATTGTTACTATTTTGATGACATCCATCTCAATGGAGAATGTTTCTTACTCTTCTTTTAGGTGAACAATGCTACAATCACTGATGATACTCCACTGCTCTATTCGGTCGTTGCTGGTTCTTTGGAATGCACCAAGCTTCTCATCAAGGTCCTTAACTGTAGTTGCCTGTAGAGTTGTAGTAGAACATCATATTTGTGTATTACTTATTCAGTCTGACAGTCTTATTTATGTTTTTCTTGTCAGGGGGGTGCTGATTTGAACTTGAAATGTCCATTAGCAATGGCAGTTCACATTCAGTCCGTTGAGATCATAAAGTGTTTGCTGGAAGCTGGGGCTGATCCCAATGTTTGCAATATTGTAAGAGCAAAACACATTTTTTTACCTATTTTCCTTAATGTTTAATTGCTTCTCTGTTTTTTTTTATTATATTTAATTCAATTTATTTTTCATATGTTACAGTATGGACAGTTGCCAATAGAAATAGCAATTATGGACAAAAACCAGAATATTGTTGAGATGCTATTTCCATTGACCTCTCCGATCCGGGAAGTGGATGACTGGAGTGTGCAAGGGATAATTGAATATGCCAACAGCGATGTCTTCATTCAAAAGGTTGGATGTTTGCATGAATACAGAGTAAAAGACAGGAAAAAAAATATTGGCTTGCTTTGGATGTTTGCATGAACAGAAAAAAAAATTACATACTTTTACAATGAAGAGAAAAAAATATTGGCTGCTTCCATACTTTTACAAAATATTGGCTTGCGTTGGATGTTTGCATGAATACAGAGTAAATTTGTCCAAATTTGTCATTGTTTTGCTTAAGAATAAAGAAAAATTGGAGAACAGCTCAGCTAACCTAAAAGGGAAAGGAGATGATTCATTTAAGAAGAAAGAATATATGGCTGCTTCCATCTTCTATAGGAAGGTATGTTTATTTTGTTGCTTGTTACTTTTGAAAAAAAGGGTATCCTTAAAAAATTCTCAACCTGCTGTTTGTATGAAATTCGGTATTAGATCTGAATTTATTATGTGAGGTCTACATGAATGTTATTAATGACCTGCACTTTAGTCTCTAAATTGGATTGCTATTATACGCTTAGCTTGATGGTCCACATCAGGCCCCCACAATATTTGGTATTCTTTAAAATGGTCTGATCTGAGCTGACATGACAGTGGATCAAGATGACACAAATCTAAATGTAATATTCTTCTTAATAATTTTATTTTTTACAAAGTTAGTTGAGTCAGCAGGATTATTTTTCTCATTCAGTAGCACTGCAATAAGTCAATCAAACATCAACATATATAAGCACCAGAGGAACAAATTTAGTCAGATTGTGGTCAACATGAACCTACTAGTATGGGAAGGACATGCTAAACCCATGACTGGATGTGACCTGAACCTTAACCTATCTGGTCACTCTCATGCTGGCTTAGTCAGGTTATTAACCGCTTTAGGGTATATATTCTCTTAGAAACTCTTCCATTATTAAATGGGGACCTTATTCCATGAATTGTAATCTTAGTTGCTCTCAGATCTGTCTTTTCAAATTTGTGTTTTATTTTGTTCTAGTGATCCTGCTAATTCTTTTCATTTTTTTAATCTTTTACTTTGTAAAATAGGCAATAGGGTTAGGCGAAATGATTGGCTTTGGTGATGCGGTTCTTTATTTGAACAGAAGCTTGTGCTGGCATCAATTGAGAGAAGGAGATAAGGCTTTGGAGGATGCTTTAATGGCACGTGAATTGAGGCCTGAATGGTCAAAAGCATGCTATTGTATTGGCGCCTCTTTAATGTTACTAGAGGTAATTAGAAGAAAAGCTGCATGTTTTTTGTGATCAAGCAATGCTTCATTAATCTGCTAGATTGTCTGCAACAATTTTGTTCTATTCTTTTTATTTTTTTTTGTTAATTGGTTGATTGTTATTATGATTTGTTGTTTGATCGTGAAAGGATTATAAGAAAGCATCTGAAGCATTCCTGGATGGTTTACAATTGGACCCCACCAACACAGAGATAGAGGAAAGCTCATAGGTAATTTACTCTTCTATGATTGCAATTATGATATGGATATAAGTGAGGAGAATGATCATAGCTATTGGTATTTTATTCATACTAGTACATGAAAGTAACATGTCCCTCGCCTTAAATTCTTCTGGAATTAATAACAAGGGTTTCATTTCAGATTTTTTTTTTTCCCTTCTACTATGGGGGAATGCTTTGTCCCTCGTGTATGAAGACATAAATTGCATCTCTTTTGAACTCCATTGATTTGTAGGGAAGCTGTGGATTACTTGAGGAGATCTCGTCTTGGTGAAGAAAGTAAACAGACTAGTGATTTGGTCTTTCAACCTTTTTGAGTGATATGATGTGTGGAAAGTGTTCAATTTTTCTTGTTGTTGCGTTGTCTGCGTTTAAAGTTTGCAGATCAAATTAAACATCGAAGTATTCTAGTTTTTGGTTACTTAGGTTCTTGATCAGCTCTTTTCTATCCACCCCTGTGAGTGGGCCGTACCATATTAGGCAATGCATGCATAGATTTCTTTGTTACTTTGTTGATAGTTTCTTGGATAAAAAAGTTTTATTTTTTCTTCATATTACATCAGGCGATACAGGAATATGTTGGCCAAAATTTAGTAGAAAATGTACGGTGTTAATGTCTATATTCCGCATATGATATTTAATATTTGAGAAATGTTTTGTCATAACATCACCAAATTTCGTCAAAAATTCCCCATCTGGACACAACTTCTATTTAAGCCCCGAGATCACATTTATGACACAAGTGCAAGTGAGCTTTGAAATACCCGAATTTGACTACAAAACGTATCGACTATTGTAACATAAGCGTTCGAACAGAAAAAAAAGTAGGCAGACATACAGGTAGCTTTTGCACAAAGTGAGTGACAAGCCTAAGCATGTTATTTTCCAATATTACCCTCTTATAAGAATAAATTTTCAGAGAGATCCCACATCTCTCTTCTAGTTCAACCGGTAGTGTCGCTGATTATAATTATACCCTTGCAAGAATTTGGTTTTTGACATCATCTAAATATTATGATGTAAAAATTTTGAGAACAAAATTATAGTTTCTAAGTATGTTGTTAAACTGGAATCCCAAATTTTATATAATCTAAAAATTGATCAATAAATGATAATGAGTGAATTTTGAAATATTTAAAGATTAAAGCTAAAATAATTTTATAGAAGAAATAAAATATATAATTAAAAGAATATATTAAATCAATTAGTTGGTAATATATATCCTAATTCATAAGTGATAAAAGATAGCTCTGCATGTACCTAAAAGTTTTATCATATAAATAAAAATTGGTTAAAAAAGGGAGAACAAAAAAAAAAAAGAGAAAAACGTGGAAACGCTGAATTGAATCCGTCAAATGGATCTATTAGTGCGCGAGTCGAAAGTCTACTGTATAGACTGTAGAGTGTAGAGTGTACTTTGGAATCCTGGACTTTTTGGAAAAAAGAATTAATCTTCTTTTTCAGTAGGCTGTGCATCTAAAATAACCTTCGAAATGGCCTAAAGAAAGTATTATAAATATAATAACGTACTTGAATTGAATTATTGGTAAGGATTTGAAAGCAAATTCCATTGTGAATTTGGAATTGATGGAGATTGGAGAAGACATTGTGAGTGAATCGAGAGTAAATTTATAATACTGATAAGGTCTTTTTGAAAATTATTTTAAATCCACAGTTCTTTTTGATATTAAAAAAGAAAATTCAACTGTTTTGGAAAAAAAACTTGGAATCCTTCGGAGCAAAGCTGATTCTCGCGCCAAACCAATTGCTCCTCTCCTCTCTCAATTGTAACCCTAGCAATGCTTCTCGTGCCTCACATAATTTGCGAGGGTAGCTTTGACGTCTCTCTCTCTCACTTTAACGAGTTACTTTCACAGATCAAGAGGAAGGTGTGGAAGAAGCAACTTCCTCTGGAAACCTCCGTGTGCTCAAAGGTAATCTGATTTGCTTTCTTTCTACTTCAATTGATAAGAAGAGTTAACGAATTAGTAATTACTCGTGTTTATTCTTGTAGAGGTGGCGAAGGAGTTGATTGATGGTCAAATCAAAGAAATAAGGGTCAAATGGGCTTAGTGCTTTTCATCTTGGAGCATGGGAGGACTGAGATTTGTCACTACTTTGTGGAGTTGACAGAAACTCAGGAATTGACTGATAAACAACAGAGCTCTTAGTTGTTAATGAGAGGCCAAAAAATGATTGTTAAATTTCAATCCCTGAGTTGACAGAATCTAATATGATATGGCAGGATGTGCTAGTGAGTATTTGTTCTCTTTAGGAGTCCCAGTGGATGTCGACCGGTACCCCTCTGATTTTGGCTGCACTCTTTGGACAAGCAAGTACTTTTTTTTATTTTCAAAAGCTTGACAGTCAATGTCAAGGTACAACCAAAAACCTTACTACCTAACTATGCTTATAAAAAAGCGCTCCATCTTCATAAACACATCTTGCAAGCACCTGCACCGGCCTCGAGTCCCTTCGGAATCTTCTATTATTCCTTTACCCCCACAACATCCACAACGCCGTGAAAAAGTAACCAAGAATTGCCTTCTCATGCTAGAACCAGTCAAAGAAAAAAAGGACTGCATGATGGTATCAAGATCTGTGTCCTTAACCCTCGGTGTCGGGCAACTCTATGTAGGATTGTAAATGAAGCCAGAGTGAAGCTGAAAAGGGGCACTGAAAGAAGAGGTGAAGGTCGTCCTCAAGTAAAACTGAGCCACAGAGAGGCTGAGAGCACATCCGATCTGAACCTCAATTTTTCTCTTGAGAAGCACATGTGTGAGCAGTTTTCCTTGACGCAACAAAATAGAAACAAAACAACTTGACCTTGGACGGAACATTTAATTTCCAAATCCAATCATAGTTAATGCGAATCTTGCCAATGGAGATGAATGCGATCATAAGTTTTCTTGGAGGAGAAAAGAAAATTTGAGGACCCTTTCCAGAGGATTGTATGCTGACCCTGTGTCAAGGTTAGGTTCGAGA
Organism: Rhynchospora tenuis; assembly: GCA_027725995.1. Taxonomy (NCBI): domain Eukaryota; kingdom Viridiplantae; phylum Streptophyta; class Magnoliopsida; order Poales; family Cyperaceae; genus Rhynchospora; species Rhynchospora tenuis. The sequence goes on along the minus strand of CM050889.1, from coordinate 60,700,645 downwards.
ACAACGGAATTCGTCCTGGAATCATGAGGAGTTGGTAACAGAGCATGAATTTGGGGGATGGGCGGATGGCACGTGCTAAGGTTACAGCAAACTTGGACCGTTCTCACTACCAATCAAGAACGAAAATGGCTGGCCACAGGCCACCCCACGCATCAAACCAAAAAGGACACGTAGTATAGATAATATTACGTATTAATTTCTGTACATGACATGTACGGCAAGTATTAAAGACTAGAGGGGAATATCGAGTTTCGCTCGATGTAGATATCTATAACAAGAATATTTTTATTATGTTTCTATAGTTTAATTTTGTTCATTTTTTGATATATAGTTAAGATATATTTATCTTTAGAAATATAGTTTAGTTATTGTAGGTAATTTGATTTGATTAAAGTTAAAGAGTTTGATCAATTTAAAGAAAAAATTATATGTGTGTAAATATAGTTATAGTTATCTGAAATAATATGATTAATATGATTAATATGATTTATATTATGATATTATTCATGAAATATAATATGTTTATAAATGACTTAAATAAAAAAAATATATCGTAAAAGATTTGATGTTTTTTTTTTCTATTTTCAATTGAATGAATTTAATTTATATTTTGTAAACCGAAATTAAGAATGGTGATGAAGAGAAATTAAGGTGGAGAGGGACTCTAAGTAACACAAAAGATATAGAGACATGATGAAAATGGAAATATGAAGGGATCACAAAAATCAGAAACAAAATAATGTGTTGCCAAATTATTATATGATATTGAACCGAGTCAGTTTTATAAGGAATAACACCCGACACACAATTAGTTACAAAGTATCACATTACAGAAATCAGAAAAAAATATTATTGCACAACTATTTCACGATGCTTGGAGTGTCGGATGATATTTAACTAAATGATTCCGACACCCACACATCTTTATTTATAATATTGATGTGTTAGGATACCCGTCAACAAAATTCCGAGTGAAATCCCTCATCCAGTCAAATCCAGTCAAAGCATATAGAACCTGATCAATTTTTTTTAACATGGGATTCATTTCATTTCATTAGAAATCTTTTTAACAAAATGAATGAATTTGGTATCATTTGATTGAAATTTTGATATAAATAAATCGATTCAAATGAAATGAAACCTCGCGTAAAAACATTGATTAAGGCCATAATGAGCTTGTTCACGACCACGTATTATCTTTCCTTTTTTCTCTTACTAGCTCCCATTTTGGACGCCACTTTACAGATTAGAAGACTACTTTTCTTTCCCTCTATTATGATTTTGATTTTGATCCAAGTATTTGAAAGCGGGGCGTGATAAGTGTAATCCCCGGATTTGTCATCCCCGTAATCCCATCTCCAAAAACGGAAAAGATGCTTCCAGCGCTCTGCTCTGCTCTCCTCTCCCGCGTAACCTCTCCTCACTTCCGCTCCCCCTCTCATTTCCGCTCCATTCTCTCTCCTTTTCCGCCTCCCCTCTACTTTTTGCTCCCTTCTCCGTTCCCCTCTTCACTTTTACTTCCCCAGCCTCCTTTCCGTGCTCCATCTCTATTTTTCGCCCTCCTTTCTCTTCATTATAATAATCTGATCATTTGTTATAACAATCCCATCTCTTGTTATTATAACAATCTGATATCTTATTATGACAATCAGATCACTTATTAAAATAATCTGATCTCTTAACATGACAATCTCATCTCTTATTATAATAATCTGATTCCTTATTGTAACAATCTCATCTCTTATTATAACAATCTCATCCCTTATTATGACAATCAGATCACTTATTAAAATAATCTGATCTCTTAACATGACAATCTCATCTCTTATTATAATAATCTGATTCCTTATTGTAACAATCTCATCTCTTATTATAATAATCTGATTCCTTATTGTAACAATCTGATCTCTTGTTATACAATCTGATCACTTATCATAACAATCTGATCACTTATTATAACAATCTAATCCTTTATTATACAATCTGATCACTTATTATAACAATCTGATCCTTTATTATACAATCTCATCATTTATATTATTAAGATAATATCTTATCATAACAATATAATCTGATCATTTATATTTATAAGATGATCCCTTATTATAACAATCTGATCATTTCCGCGTATTGGTTGATTACTTATTACAACATCTTCAGACCGGAAATGATGAAGGGAAGTCGGGAGAAGGTCGAATGAAGGTCGAAAGGAGGCTGAATGAAGGAAGGTCGGAGGAGAGGAAGTCGGAGAAAGGGAGATCGGAGTTTGGAGGGAAGAAGGCGGAGGTCGGAGGAGATTGGATGGATGGAGAGAGAGGTCGGAGGTGGGATGGAGGGGGAGGTCGGAGGGAGAGGGAGTTCGGAGGTCGGAGGGAGAGGGAGTTCGGAGGTGGGATGGAGGGGGACATGGGTCGCGTGAGTGGGGAAAAAGAGGAAGCGCCTCTGGCGCTAGAACAGAAGGAGGGGAAGGAGAGTTAGGGATGGGATTACGGGGATGACAAATGAGGGGATGATTCTAATCAATTCCCTTTGAAAGCTGCGGGACTAAAATTCAGAATAAAATATTAAAATTAAAACTTAGGCTAAACAGGAAACATTAGAAAACGGCGGTTGAAACGCAAATTCCAGACCTGTTTGCGATAAAAGCTCGACCTCCGACCACGTAAATGAAACTTTCAGTATATTATCTGATTGAGATTGCTTCAAAAAAAAAATTTATCTGATTGAGAAATTTTTTTAGTTCTATTAATATTTTTTTCTTTTTTTTTTGGTAGTGAGTTCTATTAATAATTAAGAATTCTATCTTTGTTCAAATTTGTTATCAGATCATCTCTCTCAAGATAGAATTCTTACGATCCGAGAGGATACAAGGCTAGGATTCCCAGACTATTACAAGTTTAAGTGTGCCTTTCAATGAGAGATATTTTCATACTCGTTTTAAAAAGCTTAAAATGGATATGAAAATACCACAATTTAATGACGCACTAAATTTATAATAGTCTGGAAGTCCAGCCGCCTTGCATTCTTTCGTATCATCAGAACTCTATTTTGAATTGGATGGAGTATGATATGATAACAAAATTGACACAAATAACGTAAAAATCATTATTAAATGCAACAAAAATAAAAGATAAATATTGAAAGTGTCATTTACTTGATTGGGATCTGCCCGAGTGACCACGTACCGTAGCATATAGGGATAATTTCATTCCACCACAATCACCCGAAATACTTAAAAAATACACTTAAGTAGGCAATGAAACAACTCTGAAATAAATTATCTGTCACAATTCCATATGCACACATATTTTTAGCAGAAATATCAAATAAATAGTAAGAAAAAGGTTACTTCTCAATTCATTTTTAGTACTAGTCCACCCATAGCAATCAACTTGGTGCCTTATTTCGTTGTCTAAGTTATACTTTTCTCGATCAAAAGGGTTATCTCCATGTTGGAAAGAGAGAGGTTACGTGGTGTCAATGTAGGGTTTAGGGTTTGAGAGATGAAGAGAGGAGAATGAGCCGACGAAGAGAGGGATATATATATAGATAAAAAAGAAAAACGATTTTAGACGGTAAGATTTTGGTATGAAAGAAATGAGAAACACGCCCCCGATGACAGCTGTGGGTTCGGATTCCCTCCTTAGTTCTTGCTATATAAAGAGGTTAATTCAACAAGATCTGGCCGTTTGTGTTCGATCGACGGTGTATATTAATTAATTCAGTTATTTGCTTTGTCGATGGAGTAGATACGAATCTAGGAGGAGACAATCCGCTACTGGAGCATTCCTGACTCATTCAATATATGATACTAATTTTGACTCAGTCTTATCATAAATTATATTCCTTCTCTCTCTGTTCTTTACAATATACAAATAAAAAAAATAGAATAGTGAAATTGAGAAAGCTTTTATTCTATTTTCGGGAGCCAAATAATTAAGCCTTCTAAACTTAAATCAAGGGACGTGATTCATTCCATGGAACAATTCGGAAGATCAGGATCGAGAACTTCGTTTTTTAATTCCACACTTTGATTTCTTTTTTTAAAGTATCGTACCATCTCCAGCTGTCGTCTCACACAATTATTACTCACCAAGTCACCATATTATTTTGTTGATTAGCTTCATGTAGAAATCGTTTCGGACCTAAGTGGGGTTGGTTTCCTTTGTTTTGTTTTGTGTAACTTTTCGTCTGTTGCGGAAGCATCATATGCATTGAGTTCATGAGTTCGTTCGTTGCATACCAAGTGCTATATCAATATTCTTTGGACGGTCCAGATTATCTAGAGAAACCACTGGATCATCTGATATATAATCAACGGCCACAAACTCACAATATGATTTATGTACTGTACACTCTATTCCATATATACGGTTTGTCAGTTTTTATAACGAAATTAATTTATGTTACCAAAAAGCACTCATGGTCATGGACTCATGGGTGGCTGTCTGGCTGGCTTCTCCTGTCTTATTCAGATCTTTCTATCGTTAAAAAAAAATATATTTTTTTTTTACTATCTTAAGAATTTTCAACAAACTTAATTCTCTTGTCGCGACGGATTGACGACCATAAATGGTTAGTTTTCGTTCACTGTTTAAACCCTTGCGTCTTATAATTACTCCCCAATAAAAAGGTATTATCACTTTAGCAAGTAACTCGACCAGGTATAAAGTGAAAATATATATATATATATATATATAAGAGCAGAGCGTAGATAAAATAATTTCATTTTGCAATATGGCAACAAGCTACAACAATTGAATTATATAATCTAGTCTTTGGGTGGTGCAAAATTCACAAACAACTACGAGCATAATTCACGTTAAACAATAACTTTATTTAATCATAACAGTTATAAAAGACAAATTTCACTTGTAGCGATAAATTAAATTTATTTTCTTTGCAGATAAAAACAATTTCATGTAGATAATAAGATTATTTATTTCAAAATTTATTGCATGTTGTCATAAAAAGAATTTGGGTGGATAAAGAATGCACAACTTTGAAATGTTATCACTAACCCCTTCTTGATATGTGGTTCTGAACGGAAAAAGGTATGAGATTCTATGACTGAGATATAATTTTGCATTTTAGCTAGAGCTTTTTGAATTGTCTTATAACTTCTTCACTCCCTTCTTTCGGCAGTAAATTCAGCGAACCTTTTTACGCATCGGGTTGTGATGATACGTACAATTATTTTGCATAATTTAAATATTAATTGATAACGCCTTTAATATGATTACAGTTTTTGAGCTCATTTGATAAAACAAATGAAAGCACAAATTTCAAAATAGTAAAAGTACAATAATACTATTATAATGTTTATAGAAAAATAAAATATTAGTTTCGACATATATGAAATATCCTAATTTGTAACTTAAAATAAGAGTTTCCCTTGAAATTAGTAGGATGTTACTTCTACCTCTTTTCTTTACATGAATGGACAATTTAGAAGTACTTTGTAAAATGAAAATTGGGGAAACAATGCATACTTAGAAAAAAAAAAATCTGAAAAATGTGGAACTGGAAACAATGATGCAGGAGCGCCTCAATGAATGTGTAAAATACTAAAATATGCTGAGAAAATTAAACGGCCTTATCAAGTCACGGTGCGATAAATTGATTTCACTGCCAAATCACTAATCACACGCACATTGTTCAGTCCAAACACGCCATATTTTTGTTGAATCATTTGTTTCCAACAGCCTGTGGTGCTATGATCTCTTAATTTTCAGTACCATTTGGCACGCAAAATAATATTCATAATTATAAGATCTCTAATTCCAAAACCTCCATGTTCATAATTTTTGCAAACTGAGTCCCAATTTACAAGATAATGGGTGTGTTTGGGCGTGGGTTTGAATAGAATGTTGGAATAAGTTGGGTGAGTTTCTCTCTCCTCTAATCCCATGTGCACTTATTCATTTTCTTGTTCTCCCAATTTTCAAAAAAGTAGGAACAAGTATAAGGAATCGAATAGGCTTATTCATAATAAGAAAAACGTGTCTCATGTGCTTGTTCCATGTTTGGTTTCATCTAGAATTGGGCTATTCATGAATAAGGCTTATTCACCTCACTTCCAAACACACCCATATCTTTTTTTTTTTTCCCACAAATATCCCATAAAATTGAGCTCTAAATTTATTTTATTTTTGCAAATTGAGTCCCAACACACACCTATCATGATTTTTGCTTCAACAAAAGAAGTCTTCTCTTCAGTTGCTCGATCTATCTCCAAAAGAATGCCAAAATCATCAATTAACCTCTCAAACTCCGATCGATGCTAAAGTTTGAGAGGACGCCCTATGATCTTGATCCATGTGCTCTTCAATCGGAATTCATTCTCAATCTCTTAATCCCATGGTTCTGCCAAAAGGTCCTTACCTTCAATCACTGTCATACCAGCATTCAACACTTGTTGTCACCACCATTCAGGACCTTCCACTAGCATGTATTCACCAGGATACACTGAAACCTTCCATGGAAATGGCGCGATCTGGCGCATCGCCTCAAAAAATCGCTCACACCTCCACCCCTCTGTGTTTGCCAAGAACAAACTACGCTTGAATGCAGCTTCGAGCGCTAGAGAAGCAGGAGAGGAATTGAAGCACTAGAGAATGCAACTTCAATTCCTCTCGCCATTTTCGATCCGAGGACTCTTATTTATTTCATAAATTAAAATTGTTTTTAAAATTTTGTTTTGTCAGACCTTCGCCACTGTCTCTGATCGCGGGGCCCCAAAACCCGATGAAGGGACCCTTGATTAGCATCCTTAATCACCTTGCCCCCACCGTGCACCGACAATTAGGGACTACCATGATTAGTTTATAAGGGTGAGTTTGAACCTTTTAAGAATAAAATTAAGATTAGTTAATCGAAGTAAAAAATATTATTTATAAATGATCGAGAGCAAGTTTTTTTGGATCGATAGTGCTATTTTAAGTGATCTAACATTCGGATTAAATTTTTATTCCTAAAGTGTTTGGATTATTCTTAACGTGGATTATTAAAAAGTTGTTGGGATCATGGACCACTTAAAAATAATACTCTATACTAAAAAAAAAGACTTTTTTTTTATCGTTTAGAAATATTTATTTTACTCCAATGACTAATCTTAATTTTATCATTAATGATCCAAACACCCCTAAGCATTAGGAATAGTTTGCACCGAGTCCAGTAAACTCAACCTAACAAGAACCGCTAGCGTGGCGCGATCACTGCCGCTCGCGTTATCTTCCTTATCTTGGCGATCATCGCCACGTGCACTCACTGTATCTTGATTGTCTTGATTTTCTTGCCGAGCGATCCTCTCTCTCTCTCTCTCTGCTCTAGAGTCTAGAATCGCCATCTTTTTTCCCTGCTTAAATTGATCTGGGTACTCTTATGAACCTGGTTCACTGCCTTGTAAACCAAAATTAATTATTAAACTATTAGAGAGGAAAATATCTATTGTAGTGTGCTTTGCTATCTTGCAAGCTTTTGCCTTCCTTTCCTTGGCTACTTTTCGCGCCTAAACCATTTGCTCCTCTCCTCTCTCTCTCTCTCTCGACTAATCCTTGCCATGGCTTCTTCAGGTAAAACTTTACGATGTTGCATCTCTCTCTCTATCCCCTTTCTCTCTCTAACTAAACGAGTTATTTGCACAGCTGAGATGAAGGCGAGGATAATTCTAAATGCAATTTCATCTGGAAACCTAGTTATGCTCAAAGGTACTCTACTTTTCTTTTTCATTCCAATTTAGTCTACAAGGAAGAAGACTCATCTAGTCAACTGATTTTGTCGTTGTGTTGTAATTTCTGTAGAGGTTGCAAAACAGTTTAATGAAGCTAAAATCGAAGAAATAGAGGATGAAGATGGGGACAGTGCATTACATCTCGCAGCGTTTCATGGGAGGACTAAGATTTGTCAGTACTTGGTTGAGGATTTGGCTTTTCCTGTTGATTTTCTTACAGAAAAAGGTTTTTTTTTTTTTTTTTCCTTTGTTAATTTGTCCTTTTGTTCACCCCTATAATTGCTTCATATTTAGGAAAAGCTAGAAAATTACCTATTTCACAATATAATCTTTCTGCGCTAGGTGATTTGTTGACTAATTAAGGAGAAACAAAAGAGGAACTTGGATTTCCTTTTTCAATTCAAGAAATATATGTTTTGGTGAACAAAAAAAAAAAGGCTACTTCTTGGAAGACAGGAGTGTAGGATATAAGTGATTATGTCTCTTCAAGTGGGAAGTGTGTTTTATTCAGAATAAAATAATTAGCTTGAAGATAGTCATGGGAAAGAACTGAAAGTTGTGATCACTGCGTACATAATTTGGTATACAAGCAATCACTTCCTCTGTTTCTTTCTCTCATACCCACACAAAAATTGATTTCATTTTTTGTGTTACTGACTACATTTTCATTTTGTTGGTCTGATTATACAGGTGAGTCACCGTTGTTATATGCAGTAGTGAGAAGTCATACTGAAACGGTGAAGTACCTAATCAGCCGTGGAGCTAATCCTGCTGTTCTGAACAATAAAGGCACTAATCCTCTCCATTATGCTGCTAGACATGGTCTCTCGCTCTCCCTTTTCAATTTAGATTTTCTTACATTGTGTAGTTGACCAAAACATCCTCAATTAAGTTTTTCTCATAAGCTGAATTTAGTAAATGAAGCAGCTAGGTTATGGGAAAAATTGAGAAGTTGGTTAGTTATTGTTAATAGTAAAAATGTTTATAAAGGGCAATAAGGCCATGATCAGAATCAATTTTTTATTTACATCGGGTTTCATTTCATTAGAAATTTTTTATCAAAATGGATGGATTTGATGTCATTTGATTGGAATTTCTATGTTATTGAACCTGACAAAATCTCGAGAAATCAATTCTAATGAAAAATCCCACATGGAAATCATTTCGATCAAAGCCTAAATGATTGTCACAATTTCAAAATTTGTGTGTGGACATAAACTAATTTCACATGCTGAACTGCAGGGCACGTTAAGCTAGTGAAATATTTGCTCTCTTTAGGAGTTCCAGTGGAGGGTACACTTAAAAATGCACTTTGTACCCCTCTCATGGCAGCTGTACAATGTGGTCAAGAAAGTACTGTCAAGGTTCTATTGCAGCAGCGTGCAAAAGTATTTCTTTTCTGGACTTGTATTTGCATTATTCAGTGTTACTATTTTGATGACATCCATCTCAATTGAGAATGTTTCTTACTTTTCTTTTAGGTGAACCATGTTACCATCACTGATGATACTCCACTGTTATCTTCAGTCCGTGCTGGTTCTTTGGAATGCACCAAGCTTCTCATCAAGGTCCTTAACTGTAGTTGCTTGTAGTAGAACATCTTTTTTTTGTGTATTACTTATTCGGTCTCACATTCTTATTTATGTTTTTCTTGTCAGGCGGGTGCCGATTTGAACTTGAAATGTCCATTAGCAGTGGCAGTTCACATGCAGTCCGTTGAGATCATAAAGTGTTTGCTGGAAGCTGGGGCTGATCCCAATGTTTGCAATATTGTAAGAGCAAAACACATTTTTTTACCTATTTTCCTTAATGTTTAATTGCTTCTCTGTTTTTTTTATTATATTTAATTCAATTTATATTTCATATGTTACAGTATGGACAGTTGCCAATAGAAATAGCAGTTATGGGCAAAAACCGGAATATTGTTGAGATGCTATTTCCATTGACCTCTCCGATCAGGGAAGTGGATGACTGGAGTGTGCAAGGGATAATTCAATATGTCAACAGCGATGATTACTTTCAAAAGGTTGGTACTCCTTGAATTTCTTTTCTGAATTGGTTCATTCTGCTCTTGCTTTTGCAGTTTTAAAAGACCATTGTAATAGGATACATTGGCATAGAGCCTTACTGGTCGGCACATGTACTGGCTGGTTGGTTTTTAAATTTTAAATAGCAAATGAGCAGAAAAAAAATTCAAATCAAAGTTAGAAGTGAAAATGCAAATTACACTGGAAAGCAAAATATCGGAACATACTTTTACAAAATATTGGCTTGCTTTGAATGTTTGCATGAATACAGAGTAAATTTGTTCAAATTTGTCATTGTTTTGCTTAAGAATAAAGAAATATTGGAGAACAGCTCAGCTTACCTAAAAGGGAAAGGAGATGATTCATTTAAGAAGAAAGAATATATGGCTGCTTCCATCTTCTATAGTAAGGTTTGTTTATTTTGTTGCTTGTTACTTTTGAAAAAAAAGGTACCATTAAAAAATTCTCAATCTGCTGTTTGTATGAAATTTGGTATTAGATCTGAATTTAGTATGTGAGATCTACTTGAATGTTATTAATGATCTTCAATTTAGTCTCTAAATTGGATAGTAATTAATTATACACTAGCTTGATGGTCCACACCAGGCCCCCACAATATTTGGTATTCTTTAAAATGTTTCGATCTGAGCTGACATGACAGTGGATCAAGATGACACAAATCTAAATATAACATTCTTTTTAATAATCTTATTTTCTACAAAGTTAGTTGAGTCAGCAGGATTATTTTCACATTCAGTAGCACTGCAATAAGTCAATCAAACATCAACATATATAAGCACCAGAGGAACAAATTTAGTCAGATTGTGGTCAACATGATCCTACTAGTAATGGGAAGGACATGCTAAACCCATGACTGGATGTGACCTGAACCTTAACCTATCTGGTCACTTTTATGCTAGCTTAGTCAGGTTAACCGCTTTAGGTTATATATTCTCTTAGAAACTCTTCGATTATTAAATGAGGACCTTATTCCATGAATTGTAATCTTAGTTTCTCTCAGGTCTGTCTTTTCAAATTTGTGTTTTATTTTGTTCTAGTGATCGTGCTAATTCTTTTCATTTTTTTAATCTTTTACTTTGTAAAATAGGCAATAGGGTTAGGCAAAATGATTGGCTTTGGTGATGCGGTTCTTTATTTGAACAGAAGCTTGTGCTGGCATCGATTGAGAGAAGGACATAAGGCTTTGGAGGATGCTTTAATGGCACATGAATTGAGGCCTGAATGGTCAAAAGCATGCTATTGTATTGGCGCCGCTTTAATGTTACTAGAGGTAATTAGAAGAAAAGCTGCATGTTTTTTGTGATCAAGCAATGCTTGATTAATCTGCTAGAATGTCTGCAACAATTTTGTTCTATTCTTTTTATTTTTTTTTTGTTAATTGGTGTTGATTGTTATTATGTTTTGTTGTTTGATTGTGAAAGGATTATAAGCAAGCATCTAGAGCATTCCTGGAGGGTTTACAATTGGACCCCAGCAACACAGAGATGAGGAAAGCTCATAGGTAATTTGCAATTATGATATGGATAAGTGAGGAGATAATGACCATAGCTATTAGTATTTTATTCATACTAGTACATGACAGTTACATGTCCCTCGCCTTAAATTCTTCTGGAATTAATAACAAGGGTTTCATTTCAGATTTTTTTTTTCCTTCTACTATGGGGAATGCTTTGCCCCTCGTGTATGAAGACTTGAATTGCATCTCTTTTGAACTCCATTGATTTGTAGGGAAGCTGTGGATTGCTTGAGGAGATCTCGTCTTGGCGAAGAAAGCAAATATACTAGTGATTTGGTCTTTGAACCTTTTTTTGAGTGACATGATGTGTGGAAAGTGTTCAATTTTTCTTGTTGTTGCGTTGACTGCATTTAAAGTTGTGCAGATCAAATTATACATCGAAGTATTCTAGTTTTTAGTTACTTTGGTTCTGGATCTGCTCTTTTCTATCCACCCCGGTGAATGGGCCGTACCATATTAGGCAAGGCATGCATAGATTTCTTAGTTATTTTGTTGATAGTTTCTTGGATAAGAAAGTTTCCTTTTTTTCTTTCCAGAGTTCCAGTGTTTTCATTACCCTACCGCTTATCCAATAATTCTGGTAATATCGAGTACCAAAATAGTAACCGAAACGGCGGTATTCGGTATTGTGAGACAAAATATAGGAAATTTTCAGAAAATACTAGAAAAATCAGATTTTGGATATCTGGCCAGTAAGGGTGCTGGTAGGAAATTGAAAACACTGTTTTCTTCATATTGCATCAGGCGATACAGGAATATGTTGGCGAAAGTTTAGTAGAAAATGTATGGTGTTAATGTCTATATTTCGCATATGATATTTAATATTTGAGAAATGTTTTGTCACAACATCACCAAATTTCGTCAAAAATTTCCCATGCGGACACAACTTCTATTTAAGCCCCGAGATCACATTTATGACACAAGTGCAAGTGAGCTTTGAAATAACCGAATTTGACTACAAAACGTATCGAGTTTTGTAATGGAGTAGGCAGACATACAGGTAGCTTTTGCACTCAAGTGAGTGAGTGACAAGCCTAAGCGGCTAAGCATGTTATTTTCCAATATTACCCTCTTATAAGAGTAAATTTGCAGAGAGATCCCACATCTCCACCTCCAGTTCATCCGGTAGTGTCGCTGATTATAATTATACCCTGGCAAGAACTAGGTTTTTGCATCATCTAAATATTATGACGTAAAAATTTTGAGAACAAAATTATAGTTTCTAAGTATGTTGTTAAACGAGAATCCCAAATTTTATGTAATCTAAAAATTGATCAATAAATGCTAATGCGTAAATTTCGAAATATTTAAAGGTAAGAATAAAGCTAAAATAATTTTATAGAAGAATTAAAATATATAATTAAAAGGGTATATTAAATTAATTAGTTGGTAATAAATATCCTAATTCATAAGTGATAAAAGATAGCTCTGTATGTACCTAAAAGTTTTGTCACAGAAATGAAAATTGGTTAAATAATGGGAGAAAAAAAAAACGTGGAAACGCTAAATTGAATCCGTCAAATGGATCTTTAGTGCGCGAGTCAAAAGTCTAATGTGTAGAGTGTAGAGTGTACTTTGGAATCCTGGACTTTTTGAAAAAGAATTTAATTTTCTTTTTCAATATCATATAAAAGCTGTGCATCCAAAATAATTTTCGAAATGACCTAAAGATAGTATTATAAATGTAATAACGTACTTGAATTGAATTTTTAGTAAAGATTTGAAAACGAATTCGACATAGATTGTGAATTTAAAATTGATGATTATTGGAGACATTGTGAATGAATCGAGAGCAATTTTATAATACTGATAAGATCTTTTTGAAAATTATTTTTGATATTAAAAAACAATTCAACTGTTTTGGAAAAAAAAATCCGGAATCCTTTGGAGCAAAGCTGATTCTCGCGCCAAACTAATTGCTCATCTCCTCTATCAATTTTAACCCTAGCCTCTCATGCCTCCGGTAATTTACAAGGCTAGCTTCGACGTCTCTCTCTCTCTCTCTCACTTTAACGAGTTATTTTTACAGATCAGAGGAAGGTGTGGAAGAAGCAGCTTCCTCTGGAAATCTCCTTGTGCTCAAAGCTAAGGTAATCTGATTTGCTTTCTTTCTACTTCAGCTAAGAAGAGTTAACGAATTAGTAATTACTCGTGTTTAAATTCTTGTAGAGGTGGCGAAGGAGTTGATTGTTGGTCAAATCAAAGGAATAAGGGATTTAAATGGGCTTAGTGCTTTTCATCTCGGGGCATTTCATGGGAGGACTGAGATTTGTCACTACTTTGTGGAGTTGACAGAAACTCATGAATTGACTGATAAACAGAGCTCTTAGTTGTTATTAATGAGAGGCCAACAAATGATTGTTAATTTTCAATCCCTGAGTTGACAGTATCTAATATGACAGGGCAGGATGTGCTAGTGAGTATTTGCTCTCTTTAGGAGTCCCTGTGGATGTCCATGTAACCATGCCACTGGTAAGTGGTAACCCTCTGATTATGGCTGCACTCTTTGGGCAAGCAAGTACTATGGAAATTCTCTTGCAGCATCCTGCATATGTAGTTCTTCTTTTGTATTTTTTTTTTTTTAACTCATATTTGCATTTTTTTTTTCAAGTTACTGTTTGGATGAATGTCCTTTGTTAATGTAGCATGTTTCATATTTTTATGTGAGGTGAATGGTGAAACGCATCGACCATACTCCACTATCGTCTTCGATTTATATATGCTGATTGGAATGCACCAAGCTTCTTGTCATCTCCAAATTAACATAACATACTTCTAATATATATCATATTATTTTGGCATTCTACGAAATTTATATAGGTTCGAGCTGGCATATTTACAATCCAAATAAGCAGATGTAAGCAGATGGTATTGTGAGCATGTAATCACCTCCGATTTTAATAATTCAGATCAGCTGTCGCGCGGCACAGCGTGTAGCGCGGGCTGTGGGCCGTCTGATCTGAATCTGATGGATAAGGGAGCCCCGTGAATCTAATAGGCCTGAAAAAAATGAACCGCCCGATCAAAATCGAAAGCCTCGTGGGGTGCGCTACACGCGTGCCGCGCGACACAGGATCCGGATCCCGATTTTAATTGGTAGCCGAAGAGGGAGAGAAAGTGTTTGAGATGTGCCCACCTACTTTGCTTATGGAGTATATGGAATCATATTCACATTATGATGGGTTAAAATGCATAATTTTTAATAAAAATGGACGATTTAACTACAAAATATATACGAAAATAAGAACAAGAAAGAAGAAAGAAAGAAAACCGGACAATCGGAACTAAAGTTAGAGAGAGTGTTAGAAGAAAGAAAGAAAACTGAATTATCGGAACTTTAGTCTCACATTGGATAATATAAATAAGAAAAATTCGAGACGAGTCAAACAATACTCATAATAACAACTTATTTTCAAGTGACACAGAAGAAACAATACTCATAATAACGTCCTACCGTTTATTAAATAGTAAGTTCTTTTAATAGTTTATTATTATTACGATTAATTATTATTATTATTTTCTTATTTTACATTAGAAATTATAACGTAAAAAAGGAAACAAATCCTATTTCTCCATTTGCGTGAACACCATGGGAGAAAGATATTAAATGAGCAAAGTAATATTTTTTCAATAATGTTAATGTGAAATTGGAGATGCATTTTTAATTTTGCTAGTCCAATTAATGCATGGCAGCAACAATTTGAGATGCATTTTTAGCTTTACCTAGTTTTTATATTTAGGAAGTACGGATAGTTTCAATTTGGGGCTGAGTTTAAATTCTACTCGGCGCAATTTAGCATCTTTTTCATTCTGAATCTGACTGAAACACCCTAAATTAAGTTCGAGTGTTCGACTGATAAACAGAGCTCTTAGTTGTTACACTGAGAGGTCAAAAAATGATTGTTAAGATTTCAATTCCTGAGTTGACAGAAACTAATTTGACTGTGCCCCTCTAATTAAGGCGGCACTCTTTGGCAAGCAAGTACTATGGAAGTTTTCTTGCAGCACCATGCAGATGTAGTTCTTCTTCTTTTTATAGTTTTTTTTTTTTTAACTCATGTTTGCAGTTTTTGAACTTACTATTTGGATGAACGTCCTTATTAATGAAGCATGTGTCATATTTTTATTTTTATATAATCCCATTAATTTTTCACATGTTGTAGTTTGGATGGTTGCCAATAGAAAGTGCAATTCTATACAAAAAATGGGATATTGTTGAGATGTTATTTCCATTAACCTCTCCAGTTCCAGAAGTGCATGACTGGAGTGTACATGGGATACTTCAGTATGTCAATAGCAATGCTTTCAAGGAAAAGGTTTGTGTGCACCGTGATATTCTTCCCTTAATTGGTGTTCATTCTGCTGTCTTGTGATGGTTTAAGAAGCCATGTGAATAACAAATGAATAGAAAAAAAAATGAAAATTAACTTGTAAAGGACTTTCCTATCGCATATGTAGGCAAATATATAACTATTAAAACTTTTACAAAAATCCTGTGTACCTTTGGATAGTTGTATGAAATGAATACATGACTACTTTTATTCTAATTTGTGATTCTGTAGCTAAAGTGTGAAGCACTTTCTAAGAACAACTTGGCTGACCTAAAAGCTAGAAATGGATGGGAGCAGATTCGTTCAAGAAGAAAGAATATCTGGATGCTATTTTCTTCTATAGTAAGGTGTGTTTTATTAACTGCTAGTTAGTTTTGGAAAAAGAAACCATTTAAAAAACTCTCAACCTGCTGGATGTATGCAATGCCGGTAACAGGGGAATATAGTTTTTTAATTGTTAGTAATGACCTCAGGTTATAACATCTTTTTTCCACTTATATTTCCCCTGACAGTTGGAAGCGTATATATAAGCAAACTATAACTTTTTCCACTTTATATTGATAAGTAATGACCTCATTGGTCCGTACATATGTGAGCACTATTGGTACAGGCTCATTTAGGTCAATCACTTCATGCTATATTTTTCTTTATGCTATATTTTTCTTTCAGAATATTGGGGACCGTTAAATTGCAGCCTTCTTCCTGGAATGTGTAATTATAGTTCTTATAGGGTCTTGCCTCGTAATTTTGTGTTTGATTTTTTTTTTTTTAATTCTGATCTTGTTTTATATTCCAGTTCTAGTGGTAGTGCTAATTCTATAAATTTTTAATATTTTTGTAAAATAGGCTATACAGATAGGCTCAGGTGATGCAGTTCTGTTTTTGAACCTAAGCTCGTACTTCCATCGAATGGACGGAGAAATGGCTTTGACGCATGCATCATTTGAGCAATTTGATCAATTTTCAAATAAAAATTATTCTATGCATCATTTGAGCAATTTAACTGATTTGGGATTCATTTGGGGTCATTTATTCATAATAATTTATATTTAAGCCTCTACACATGCTCTGATCTTACTTATTCAAAATATTGCATTATACATAAAAAATATAAATATAGAAATGCAAATGAAGCTTATTATGTGCTTTGGTACACATTTCAAGCTATTCTAGATTCAATCAAAAGTCATTTGATCAATAGATTCTCTTTGCAAGGTCTAAAATATAATTCAGATCTTAGATAATCGAAGTATTAGATTATATGCAAAACAAATCCACATACAAATTGAAAATATAGCTTCTTCTGAGAATAAGTTGAGCATTTCAAGCAATTTAATATTTATTTGAAGTCATTCGATCACAATAATCAATATGAGAAGGGTTCCGGTGCCCACAATTTGAATACCCCAAATGCCCCAAAACACACTTTTTTATTACTTTTTTAAAATATAAAATTCAAACATCGAATCCAAACTGTATTCAATATAATGAGTGCTGCATTTTCATATAAGTTTTATAAATTTTAAAGTTTATGTGAAACTTGATCAAGAATTGAATATTGCACGAATCTAGTTAAATATGATAGATTAATTCTAATATGTTTATATTTTAGTCTCTTGATCAAATATCAAATAAATTAGCCTACGGGCATTCTACCCCTCAAAAAAAAAAAAAGTATCAAATAAATTTGAAAATCTATAAAACTTATATGAAAATACATCAATCGTTATATTGAATAAGATCAACGGTTTGGATTTGAAATTTGAAATTTATATTTTGAAAAAGTAATAAAAAAGAGAGTTTTGGGGCATTCAAATTATGGGCACTAGAACCCTCCTCAATCAATATTTAAGTTCTTTATACAGTGTAGATTAATTTTCAGATCTTTCTTATTCAAGATATTACATTATGATTAAAAGTACGCCTATGAAGTGCGAAAAAAGCTTGTTTGGGAAACATATGAGTATTTCAAGCGATTATTGATTCATCTGAAGTCACTTGATCACAATAATCAATATTTAAGCTCTTTATATAGTCTACAATACAATTAAGATCTTACTTATTAAAATAATGGATTGTACAAAGAAAATATGCATAGAAATTGCAAATAAAGATTATTCTCTGCATCATATGAGCAATTTAAGAGATTCTGAATTAATTTGAAGTCATTTATTCATAATAATCTACATTTAAGCTCTTCATAGCTTCTAGTGTATAATTCAGATCTTATTTATTCAATATATTGCATTATACATAAAAAAAAAAAAGCAAATGAAGCTTATTCTGCGCATTTGGACACATTTTAAGCGATTCTAGATTCAATCAAAGTCATTTGATCACAATAATCTATGTTTTTCTCTTTACAAGGTCAAAAATATAACTCAGATGATGAAGATTCGAAATATTAGATTATGCAAAAAAAATACATATATAAATTGCAAATATAGCTTGTTATGAGAATCAGTGAGCATTTTAAGCAATTCTGGATTCATTTGAAGTCATTTGATAACAGTAATGTACGCCAATACAGTCATTTGATAACAGTAATGCTCTTTATATAGTGTAAAATATTTTTCAGATCTTTCTTATTCAAGATATTTCATTATGCTTAAAAATACGCCGATAAATTTATTTGAAGTAGTTTTATCACAATAATCTATATTTCAGCTCTTTATATGGTCTACGATATAATTCAGATCTTACTTTTTTAAAATATTGGATTAAACAATAAACAAACATGCATATAAATTGCACATAAAGATTATTCTATGTATTTTGAGAAAATTAAAGGATTCAGGATTCATTTGAAGACATTTATTCATAATAATCTATATTTAAGCTCTTTATAGAGACTAGAATACAATTCACATCTATACATAAAAAATACGAATATAGAAATGCAAATGAAGCTTATTCTGTGCTTTGGTAGTTGGTACACATGTCGAAGAGATTCTGGATTCAAGCAAAGTATTTTTGTCACTATAATCTACATTTATGCTCTTCTAAAATATAATTCAGATCTTAAATATTCGAAAGAATAGATGATATGCATAACAAGTAATACATATATAAATTGAAAACTTGTTATGAGAAAAAGTTGATCATTTTATGAAACTTTGAATTCATCTGAAGTCATGTGATCACAATAATCTATATTTAAGATCTTTATATAGTCAAGAATACAATTCAAAACTTACTTATTCAAGATATTTCATTCTACTTAAAAATACGCCTCTAAAGTACAAATAAAGCTTGTTTGGAAATCAGATAAGCATTTCAAGTGATTCTAGATTCATTTGAAGTAGTTTAATCACAAAAATCAATATTTAAGCTCTTTATAGGGTCTACAATATAATTCAGATCTTACTTAATTAAAATATTGGATTACAAAATGAAAATATTCACATAAATTGCAAGTTAAGATTATTCTACGTATCATTTGAGCAATTTAAGTGATTCAGGATTTATATGAAGTCATTTATTCAAAATAATCTATATTAAAGCTTTTTATAAGATCTAGAATATAATTTAGATCTTACTTATTCAAAATATTGCATTATACATAAAAATACGAATATATAAATGCAAGTGAAGCTTATTCTGTGCTTTGGTTCACATTTCAAGTGATTATAGAATCAATCAAATTTATTTACATGGTTTAAAATATAATTCAGATCTTAATATTTGAAATATTAGATTATAAAAATAATACATACATATATAAATTGCAAATATAGCTTGTTATGACAATCAGTTGTGCATTTAAAGCAATTTTGGATTCATTTGGAGTCATTTTGATCATAAAATAATCGATATTTAATCTCTTTATAAAGTTTAGAATATAATTCAGACCTTACTTATTCAAGATATTGTATTATGTTTTATAAATACGCATATAAAGCACGAATAAAGCTTGTTTGGAAATCATATGAGCATTTCAAGCAATTGTAGATTCATTTGAAGTCGTTTGATCACAATAATATTTTATTTAAGCTCTTTATATGGTCAACAATATAATTCAGATCTTACGTAATTAAAATAATGGATTATACAAAGAAAATATGTGTATAAATTGCAAATAAAGATTATTATCTTCATCATTTAAGAAATTTAAGAGATTCTAGATTTATTTTTAAGTCATTGATTCATAATAATCTATGTTGAAGCTCTTTGTAGGATCTATACAATAATTTATATCTTACTTATTCAAAATATTGCATTATACATAAAAAAAATATGGATATAGAAATGCAAATGAATCTTATTTTGTGCATTGGTACACATTTCAAGCGATACGGGATTCGATCAAAATCATTTGATCACTGTAATCTATATTTATGCCCTATATATGATCTAAAACATAGTTCGGATATGTTTGACAAATGAAGCGAACTATGAATAAAAATTAGAACAAGCCTTGTTCTAGTTCTTGTTCTAGTTCCATGGATTTTTGAGAACTAGGAACAAGGCCTTGTTCCTTGTTCGTGTCTTGTTTGGATTTGTTGGAAACAAGGAACAAAGGCTTATTTCTCGTTCATGGAGGATCCAAACACACCACAGATCTTAAATATTCAAAATATTTGATTACATGCATAACGAATACATATATAAATTGAAAATATAGTTTGTTAAGAGAATCAGTTGAGCATTTTAAACAATTTTGAATTCATTTGAAGTCATTTGATCAAAATAATCTATATTTAAACTCTTTATAATTTAGATCTTTCTTATTAAAGATATTGCATTATGCTGAAATAAGCTTATGAAGCACATATAAATTTATAAAGCTTGTTTCAGAATCAGATGAGCATTCCAAGCGCTTCTAGATTCATTTGAAGTAGTTTGATGACAATAATAAAAATAAAAAATTAAACTCTTTATATGGTCTACAATATAATTCAGATCTTACTGAATTAAAACAATGGATTATAAACAGAAAATATGCATATAAATTGCAAATATAAGTGATTCACTGCATCATTTGAGCTTAAGTGATTCTGGATTCATTTGAAGTCATTAATTCATGATAATCTATATTTAAGCTCTTTAAATGGTCTGGAATATAATTCAGATCTTATTTACTATATATTGCATTATACATTAAAAATTTAAAATACATATATAGAAATTCAAATGAAGCTTATTTTGTGCATTGGTACACATTTCAAGCGATTCAGGATTCAATCAAAGTCATTTGATCACAATAATCTATGTTGCATGGTGTAAAATATAAGTCAAAACTTGAATATTCGAAATATTAGATTATGAAAAAAAAACACATAAATAAATTGCAAATATAGCTTATTTTGAGAATCCGTTGAGCATTTTTAAACAATTCGGGATTCATTTGAAGTCATTTGATTTCAATTATCTACATTTAACCTCCTTATACAGTGTAGAACTTTTTTGAGATCTTTCTTATTCAAGATATTGCATTATGTTTAAAAATACGCCTATGAAGTGTAAATAAAGCTTGTTCATCAATCAGATGAGTATTTCAAGCGATTCTTGTTTCATTTGAAGCAGTTTGATCACAATAATCTATATTTCGGCTCTTTATATGGTCTATAATATTAATCAGATCTTTCTATTTTAAAATATTGGATTATACAAAGAATACATACATATATATATATATATATATATATATATATAGAGAGAGAGAGAGAGAGAATGGATATAGAACACTAATGTGTACGGATCGTCTCCGTACACATGAGTCGTTTTTCGAGATCCAAAATTCAAACAGCCGATCCGAACCGTTCAAGTTGTTCTCCATATTGAAAAACCATTGGAGACCAAATTTTACATTTTTTCAAATTTTTTTGCTATATATTATGATATTTTCAAAAAACACTACAATTGGAGTATTTCAGGCCCTCCAATTTGAAAATATCATAATATATAGTAAAAAAATTCGAAAAAATGTAAATTTTGGTCCCTAAGGGTTTTTCAATATGGAGAACAACTTGAACGGTTCGGATTGGTTGTTTGAATTTTGGATCTTGAAAAACGACTCATGTGTACGGAGATGATGATCCGTACACATCAGTGTATTTTATCCATTCACTATATATATATATATATATATATAATTGCAAATAAAGATTTTTTTTGTGCATCATTTGAGCAATTTAAGTGATTCAGGAGTCATTTGTAATCACTTATTCATAATCATCTATATTTAAGTTCTTTATAATAGGTTCTAGAATATATTTCTGATCTTACTTATACAAAATATTGCATTATACATAAAAATACGAATATAAAAATGAAAATGAAGCTTATTCTGTGATTTGATACACTTTTCAAGCTATTCCGGATTCAATCAAAATCATTTGGTCACTATAATCTATATTTATGCTCTTTACATGGTCTAAGATATAACTCAGATATTGAATATTCGAAATATCTCATTATATGTACAAAAAATACGTACATAAATTGAAAATATAGCTTGTTTATGAGAATCACTTGAGAATTTTAAGCACTTTTGAATTCATTTGTAGTCATTTGATCACAATAATTTATATTTAAGCTCTTTATACAGTCTAGAATTAATTCAGATCTTTCTTATTCAAGATATTGCATAATGCTAAAAAATAAGCTTATGAAGTGCGAACAAAACTTGGTTCGGAATCAGATGAGCATTTCAAGCGATTCTAGATTCATTTAAAATAGTTTCATCACAATATTAGATATTTCAGCTCTTTATATGGCCTACAATATAACTCAGATCTTATTTATCTTAAAATATCGTATTATACAAAGAAAATATGCATATAAATTGCACATAAAGATTATTCTTTGCATAATTTGGGCAATTTATGCGATTTAGGATTCATTTGAACTCAATTATTCATAATAATCTATATTTAAACTTTTTTACAGGGTCTACAATATATATCAGATCTTATTTATTCAAAATATTGCATTTTATACATAAAAAAGAGACGAACATAGAAATGCAAATGAATCTTATTCTGTACTTTGGTACACAATTCAAGCAATTCTGGATTAAATCAAAGTCGATCACTATAATTGCTCTTTACATGGTCTAAAATATAATTCAGATCATAAAAATTTCAAAATATTTGATTATATGCACAAAAAATACAACTATAAATTAAAAATTTAGCTTGTTTATGAGAATAACTTGATCATTTTAAGCACTTTTGGATTCAATTGAAATCATTTGATCACAATAATTTATATTTAGACTCTTTATACAGTCTAGAATATAGTTTAGATCTTTCTTATTCAAGAAATGCATTATGCTGAAAAATAAGCTTATGAAGTTCGAATAAAGCTAGTTCCGAAATCAGATGATTTCAAAATATTCTAGATTCATTCGAAGTAATCGATCATAATAATCTAAATTTAAGCTGTTTATATGGTCTACAATATAATTCAGATCTTACTTATAAAATAATGGATTATACAAGGAAAATATGAATTTAAATAGCAAATAAATAGTATTTTATGCATCATTTGAGCGATTTAAGCAATTCAGAATTCATTTGCAGTCATTTTATTAATAATAATGTAAATTTAGGCTCCATATAGGGTCTAGAATATATTTCAGATGTTACTTATTCAAAATATTACATTATACGTAAAAATACAAATATAAAAATGAAAATGAAGCTTATTCTGTGATTTGGTACACTTTTCAAGCTATTCTGGATTCAATCAAAATCATTTGATCACTATAATCTACATTTATGCTCTTTACATGGTCTAAAATGTAATTCAGGTCTTAAATATTCGAAATATTTGATTATATGCACAAAAAATATATATAGAAATTGAAAATATGGCCTGTTTATGAGAATCAGTTGAGCATTTTAAGTAAGTTTGGATTCATTTGAAGTTATTTGATCATATAATGCTCTTTATACTGTCAAGAATATAATTCATATTTTAGTTATTCAAGATATTGTATTATACTTAAAAATACGCCTATAAAGTACCAATAAATCTTGTTTGGGAATCATATGAGCATTTCAATCTATTCTAGATTCATTTCAAGCAGTTTGATCACAATAATCTATATTTAAGCTCTTTATATGGTCTAGAATATAATTCAGATCTTGCTTATTTAAAATAATGAATTATACAAAGAAAATGTGACACATAAATTGCAAATAAGGATTATTCCATGCATCATTTGAGCAATTTAAGTGATTCAGGATTCATTTGAAGTCATTTGTTCATAATAATCTATATTTTAGCTCTCAATAGGGTCTTAAATATAATTCAGATCTTACTTTTTTCAAAATATTGTATAATGCATAAAAAATACGAATATAAAAATCCAAAGTACACATTTGAAGCGATTCTGGAATCAATCAATGTCATTTGATCATTATAATAGATATTCATGTTCTTTACATGGTCTAAAATATTATTCAGATCTTAATATTCGAAATATTGGATTATATAAATAACAAATACATATATAAATTGCAAATATAGTTTGTTCAGTTGAGAATTTTAAGCAATTTTGGATTTTGGATTCATTTGGAGTCATTGGATCATACAATAATCTATATTTAAGCTCTTTATTCATTTGGAGTCATTGTATTATGCTTAGAAGTACATCGGTAAAGCACGAACAAAGCTTGTTTGGAAATGAGATGAGCATTTCAACCGATTGTAGATTCAATTGAAGTCATTTATTCATAATAATCAATATTGAAGCTCTTTATTGGGTTTATCATATAATTCAGATCTTACTAATTCAAAATACTGCATTAGACATAAAAAAATACGAATATAGAAAAGCAAACAAAGCTTATTATATGCATTGGTACACATTTTTATTGATTCTGAATTCAATCAAAGTCATTTCAAATATTAAGACCTGAATTAGATCAATATAGGATTTTAGAATATAATTCAGATCTTACTTATTCAATATATTACACGAATTAGAAAGGAAAAATGCAGCTTACCCAGAGTTATTTTATCACTATAATCCATATTTATGATCTTTAAATAGTCTAAAATATAATTCAGATCCTAATATTTGAAATATGGGATATGCATAACAAATACATATATAAATTGCAAATATAGCTTGTCACGAGAATCAGTTGAGAATTTTAAGCAATTTTGGATTTATTTGATGTCATTTGATCACAATAATCTATACTTAAGCTCTTTATACAGTCTATAATATATTTTAGATCTTTCTAATTCAAGATATTGCACTATACTTACAAATACACCTATAAAGCACGAATAAAGCTTGTTTGGGAAATCACATGAGCAATTCGAATGATTCTATATTCATTTGAAGAAGTTTGAACACTATAATTTATATTTAAACTTTTTATATGGTCTACGACTACAATATATAATACAGGTCTTATTTAATTAAAAAAATAGATTGTACAAAGAATATTTATGCGTATAATATATTTGCAATTAAATATAAATTGTACAAAGAATATTTAGGCGCATAATATTTGCAATTAAATAATCTTAAAAATACGCCTATATAGTACAAATAAACCTTGTTTGGTGATCAGGGTTATTTCAAGAGATTCTAGATTCATTTGAAATAGTTTCATCACAATAATTTATATTTAAACACATTATAATTGAGATCTTCCTTAATTAAAATATTGGATTAAACAAAGAAAATATCAAGCTTTTAAAAAACTGTTTTTTCGGTATGACGGTCCGGGGTTGATTTAACGGTGCGGCGTTTTTTCGGCGAAAAAACGGTGAAAAAACGGTGGCTATATACGGATACTAAGATTGTCATTGTATTATATACCTACTTAGAATTGGAGCTAATAAGGAATAAATAATATTGAAGTACAAAACTTTATTCTTCTTTTGGGTCATGTTTTCATATAATATCAATATATCATTAATTCATTATTGTTGACCTTTTTTTTTTGCGCTCTGGTCCACTTTAAATGTGTCTTTTTTTTTTTTTAATGTTACCATTTTCCGTTAAAACGCAAGTTTTTCGGTGAAAAAACGGTGAAAAAACGGAAATGACGCGTTACGTTATTTTGTCGTTTTTTTCTATGACGTTCGTGCGGTTTGATACAAAATACCGTTTTTTCGGAAAAAACGGCGAAAAAACGGCGTTTTTTAAAAGCTTGGAAAATATACACATAAATTGCTAATAAAGATTATTCTATGCATCATTTTAGCAATTTAAGCGATTCAAGATTTATTTGAAATCATTTATTCATAATAATCTATATGTAATCTCTTTACATGCTCTATAATATAATTCAGATCTTAGTTATTCAATATATTGCATTATACATAAAAAAATATAAATATAGAAATGGAAGCAAAGCTTATTCTGTGCTTTGGTACACATTTCAAGCGATTCTAGATTCAATCAAAGTCATTGTTGGATCACTATAATCTATATTTGCATGGTCAAAAATCTAATTCAGAACTTAAATATTCGAAATATTGGATTATATGCATAACAAGTACATATATAAATTGAAAATATAGCTTGTAATGAAAATAAATTGGAATTTTCAGAAATTTTGGTTTCATTTCATTTGATCACAATAATCTATATTTAAGCTCTTTATGCAGTCAATAATATAACTAAAAAAATTCATATTCAAGATATTGCATTATACTGAAAAATACGCCTAAAAAATGCATAAAATTGCAAAGATGATTATTCTCTGCATCATTTGGGCAATTTAAACGATTTTGGATTCATTTAAAGTCATTTGTCAATATAATTCTTATCTTACTTATTCAACTCAAAAGTCATTTGATCACTATAATCTACATTTATCATCTTTACATGGTCTAAAATATAATTCAGATCTTAAATATTCGAAATATTAGATTATATGCTTAAAAAGAACTTATATAAGTTGAAAATAGAGCTTGTTTGTGAGAATCAGTTGAGCTTAATTTTAGCACTTTTGGATTCATTTGACATCATTTGATGAAAATAATCTATATTTAATCTCTTTATACAATAAAGAGTATAAATAAGATTTTACTTATTCAAGATATTGTATTATATTTAAATATACGCCTATAAAGTACAAATAAAGCTTGTTTGGGAATTAAATGAGCATTTCAAGCGATTCTAGATTCATTTAAAGTAGTTTGATCACAATAATCTATATTTAATATCATCATATGGTCAACAATATTATTTAGATCTTACTTATACAAAGAGAATGTGCATATAAATTCCAAATAACGATTATTTCATTTCAGCAATTTAAGCAATTCTTGATTTGTTTGAAGTTATTTATTCATAATAATCTATATTTAAGAACTTTATAGGATTTAGAATATAATTCAGATCTTATTTATTCAATATATTGGATTATACACTTTTCGAGCAATTATGGATTCAATCAAAGTCATTTAATCAATATGATCTATATTTATGATCTTTAAATGGTCTAAGATACAATTCAGGTTTTAATATTAGAAATATGGGATTATATGCATAACAAATACAAATATAAATTGCAAATATAGCTTGTTAGAAGAATCAGTTGAACATTTTAAGCAATTTTGGATTAATTTGAAGTCATTTGATAACAAATCTATATTTAGGCTCTTTACTCTATAATATATTCAGATCTTACTTATTCTAGATATTTCATTATGCTTAAAAAATACGCATTTAAAGCACAAATAAAGCTTTTTTGGGAATCAGACGAACATTTCAAGTGATTCTATAATCATTTGAAAAACTTTGATCATATTAATCTATATTTAAGCTCTTTATATGGTCTACGATATAATTCAAATCTTACTTAAAATAATGGATTATACAAAGAAAATATGTATATTAAGTGCAAATAAAGATTACGCATCAGCAGAGAAATTTTATCAATTCTAGATTCATTTGAATTGATTTATTATTAATAATCTATATTCAAGGTCTAGAATATAATTCATATCTTACTTATTCAAAAAAATTGCATTCTTCGTAAAAAAAAAATACGAATATAGAAATGCAAATAAAGCTTATTCTGTGCTTTCGTACACATTTCAAGCGATTCTTGATTCAACCAACTCATTTGATCACTATAATCTACATTTATGCTCTTTACATGGTCTAAAATTTAACTCAGATGTTGAATATTCGAAATATTGGATTATATGCATAATAAATACATATATAAATTAGTTCTTTCCTTTTTTTCTTTGTTTTCTAATGGACAGCCGCTGTCAATTCTTCTAAATAAATACATATATAAATTGTAAGTGTAGCTTGTTTATAAGAATCAGTTGAGCGTTTTAAGAAATTTTGGATTCATTTGATGTCATTTGATCACAATAATCTATATTTAAGCACTTTGTACAGTCATGAATATATTTAAGATCTTATTATTATTCAAGACGCCTATAAAGTACAAATAAAGCTTCTATGGGAATCAGATGAGTTTTTCAAGCGATTCTAGATTCATTTGAAGTAGTTGATCACAATAATCTATATTGAATCTCTTAATAGGGTCTAGAATATAATTCAGATCTTACTTATTCAAATATTGCATTATACATAAAAAAATCCGAATATAGAAATGCAAATGAAGCTTATTTAGTGCATTAGTACACATTAATATATGTCTGTGCTCTTTACATGGTTTAAAATATAATTCAGATCTTGCAGATTCGAAAAATTGGATTATATGCATAAAAAATAAATCTACATTTACGCTCTTTATACAGCGTATAATATAATTCAGATCTTTCTTATTCAAGATACATCATGCTTAAGAATATGCCTTCAAGTGCGAATAAAACTAGTTTGGGAATGAGATGAGCATTTCAAGCGATGCTAGATTTATTTGAAGTAGTTTGATCAGAATAAACTATATTTAAACTCTTTATATGGTCTACAATATTATTCAGATCTTACTTAATTAAAATATTAGATTATACAAAGGATATTTGCATCTTAATTGCAAATAAAGATTATTCTATGCATCATTTGAGGAATTAAAGCAATTATGGATTCATTTGAAGTTATTTATTCATAATAATCTATATTTAAGCTCTTTATAGGGTGTAGAAATGCAAATGAAGCTTATTCTGTGCTTTGGTACACGTTTCAAGCGTTTCTGAATTCACTAAAAGTTACTTGATCACTATAATCTATAGTTGTGCTCTTTACATGGTCTAAAATATAATTCAGATCTTGAGGATTCAATGTATTGTATTATGTAAAAAAAAATACATATATAAATTGCAAATATAGCTTGTTATGAGAATTACTTGAGCATTTTAAGAAATGCCGGATTCATCTGAAGTCATTTGCATTTGATCATCATTTAATCTCTTTATACAGTGTAGAATAAAGCTTTCATGGGAATCAGATGAGCATTTCAAACGGTTCTATATTCATTTGAAGTAGTTTGACCACAATAATACGTATTTAAACTCTTTATATGGTCTACAATATAATTCAGATCTTACTTAATTAAAGTAATGGATTACATATACATATAAATTGCAAATAAAGATTATTCTATGCATCATATGAGCAATTTAAGCAATTCTAGATTCATTCGAAGTAATTTGATCACAATAATCTATATTTAAGCTTTTTATACGGTCAATAATATAATTCAGAGATTAATAAATTAAAATAATGGATTATACAAAGAAAATATGCATATAAATTGCAGATAAAGATTATTATATGCATCATTCGAGCAATTTAAGCTATTCTGGATTCATTAAAATCATTTATTTATAATAATTTATATAAAGCTCTCTATAGGGTCTATAATAAA
Organism: Rhynchospora tenuis; assembly: GCA_027725995.1. Classification (NCBI taxonomy): domain Eukaryota; kingdom Viridiplantae; phylum Streptophyta; class Magnoliopsida; order Poales; family Cyperaceae; genus Rhynchospora; species Rhynchospora tenuis. The sequence continues at coordinate 60,671,252 of CM050889.1, read as the reverse complement.
AATTCAGATCTTAATTATTCGATATATTGCATATACATTAAAAAATACGAATATAGAAAAGCAAATGAAGCTTTAATTTGTGCATTGGTATACATTTCAAGCGATTCTGGATTTAGTCAAAGTCATTTGATCACTATAATCTATATTGATGCTCTTTACATGGTCTAAAATATAATTCAGATCGTAAATATTGGAAATATTAGATTACATGCATAACAATATATCTATATATATATAAATTGCAAATGTAGCTTTGTTATAAGAATCAGTTGAGCATTTTAAGAACTTTTGGATTCATTTGAAGTCATTTCACCATAATAATCTATATTTAAGTTTTTTATACCATCTAGAATATAATTCAGATCTTTCTTATTCAAGATATTCTAAATTATTTTAGAATATAAAGTATAAATAAAGCTTGTTTGGGAATCAAATGAGCTTTTCAAGCTATTCAATATTTATTTGAAGTAGTTTGATCAAAATATTCTATATTTAAACTCTTCATATGGTCTACGATACAATTCAGATCTTACTTAATTAAATAATTGATCATATAAAGAAAATATGCATCTAAATTGCACATAAAGATTATTCTATACATCATTCGAGCAATTTAAGCAATTCTAGATTTATTTTAAGTCATTTATTCATAATAATTTATACTGAAGCCTTTTACATGATATAATTCATATCTTACATTTTTTTTCATGATATTGTCTTACACATAAAAAATATATAGATATAACTTGCAAATGAACAGCATCTGTTGAGTATTTGAAGCGATTGTGGAGCCATTAGAAGTCATTTTATCACAACAATCGATATTTAATTTTTATAGGTGGTCTTGATTATAATTCAGATGTTACTTATGAAAAATATAGCTTTATACTTTAAAAGTACACTTATAAATTGCAAATTAATCTTATTCTGAGCATTGGTTGAGCATTTTAAATGATTTTGTATCTATTCGAAGTTATTTATTCACAATATTCTACATTTAAGCTTTTTATAGGGTTTAGAATAGAATTCAGATCTTGTTTATTCATGATATTGCATTATGCTTAAAAAATACGCACATTAAATTGCAAATAAAGATTATTTGTAGCATCAATTGAGCATTTTAAGTGATTTTGGATTTATTCTGAATCATTTGATCAAAATAATTTATATTTATGCTCTATATATGGTTTAGAATATAATTAAGAACTTATTTAGGCCCTGATCAAAATGATTTTTACGCGGGATTTCAATTCATTCCATTTCATTGGAATTGATTTCGTGAGATTTCATTGGGTCTAATAATATAGGAATTCCAACCAAATGACATGAAATCCATCCAGTTTGATCAAGAATTTTCTAATGAAATGAAATGAAATCCCATGTTAAAAAAATATTTAAGCTCGTTAGATAATTTATAATATAATTAATATCTTACTTATTCAAAATATTACGTTATAATCGATAAACAACAAAATATAAGCTAATTTAATATCATTAATACAAGCCTACTTTCAATAAATATCACTGGAATTATTTTTAAACTTCAAGTTCCAAGCTTTTAAATTTATTCCTTAACATGATTATTCAAATTCGTTACTTAATAGTTGTCAACTTATTCTCATCCCTCATTAGCAAATTAAATTATAGTACCAATCTCTACTACTTATAAAAACACAAAAAAAAAGAGTAAACATTTCATATAAAAAGAGTAAACATGTCATATAAAAAGGTGTAAATAATTCTTATACCAATTATGGACCATTGATTTGTGTAATTTGATATGATCAGTGGTTTAGATCTTAATTTTAGATTAAAATGTCAAGATTTTTTATTAGAAAAGATTAAGTTACTACCAAATTAGCTATTTATTTAAATGGAAAGACTAATAAATTATTGATTTTACCATATTTTTATTGCCTATAACATATAAAGTTCTATATGAAACAAAAATAATATCAATATTTTATTTTCTTATTTAACCACATATCGAGGGCACTTTTGCTAGTATTGTTAAACAGTGCTTAGTAAAAAAAGGAAAAAAAAATGCTAGTATTGTTAAACAGTGCTTAGTAAAAAAAGAAAAAAAAGTTAAAACGTGGAAAGTGTTGTCAGCAGTCAGTAGTCGGACACATGGCATGATCTCCGCTCAGTGCGCTCACATATCCCTCGCCGTTTAAATGAACAAGGTCCAGTGAGGCAGTGACCCGCCTCGTACACCACAATTAAATCTGAAAATATCTTCCTTGTAGACTGTAGTGAAGTGAATTGCAGTGCAGTGTATTTTCTAGACACTGGCAAATCAATTCCTCTGCTCCTCTTCTCTCTCTCTCAATTTCAACCCTAGCCATGGCTTCATGGCATTCCTCAGGTAATGTACGAAGCCTGCTTTAATTCCTCTCTCTCTCTCTCTCTCTCTCTCTCTCTCTCTCTCTCTCTCTCTCTCTCTCTTACTTCAACGAGTTACTTTTGCAGATGAGAAGAAGGAGAAGAAACTTCTGGAAGCAGCTTCCTCTGGAAACCTCAGTTTCCTAAAAGGTACTCTAATTTGCTTTTCCTACTGTGATCTTGAGGAAGTTAATTAATTAGGCATCTACTCGTTTACATTTTATTGAGGAAGTTAATTAATTACATCTTGTTGTAATTTGTGTAGAGGTGGCAAAGGAGTTGGACAAAGGGAACGGAATAGCAGATGAAATCAAAGGAATCAAGGATGCAAAAGGGAACAGTGCGTTTCATCTTGCAGCGTTCCATGGGAGGACACAGATTTGTCAGTACTTTGTCGAGGATTTGGGTTTTCCTGTTGATTTTTGGTCACGAAATGGTATCCTGTATTTCTTTAATTTTCTTTTAATTCTCTGTTATTGATTAATTGCTTCTTAAAATTGAGCTACTTATTGGAATAGAATATGAGCTATTTAGAGGCAGTAATTCCTGTATGTTCTTTTCTACGTGGAAGTGATTTGTCTAGTAATTAACGCAAAATAATAAAAGGCAAGAAACTCTGGAAAAAGAGTATTTGGAAAATACTTGAATTTGAAAATATTTAAGACTTCAGAAATATATATTGATCTGATGTACAGAAAAAAAAAAAAAAGACCAGTATTCTTGTTTGAGACAGAAGAGTACAACATTAATCAGCTAAAAGTTATCGTGTCTCTCCAAGAAAGGCCTTGTTTTTTTTATCAAGAAAACAAAAAACTAGTGAGGATAGTCAACGCTCAAGAACCAAAAGTTGTGCATACATAGTTCGGTAGTCCCTCTCAATCTGTCTCTCAGACCCACACAAGCAATCAATTTCTTTATGTGTTATTGGCTACATGATCATTTTTCTGGGCTGATTACACAGGTGAGACGCCGTTACTCCATGCAGCAATGGGTGGCCATGCAGCGACAGCAAGGTATCTGATCAGTCATGGAGCTAATCCTGTTGTGTCGAACAAGGAAGGCTGGACTCCTCTCCATTATGCTACTAAAAATGGTCTCTCTCTCTCTCTCTCTCTCTCTCTCTCTCTCTCCAATGTAGATTCTTTTGGGTTCTGGACTTGACCAAAAACACCATCAGCTGAGTTTGTCTATTAGAAATAGAACAGTAGATAATTGCGCCTACATAAGTCATGAGAAGAAGTCGGTTGCCATTAATAGTTAATGGTAATAATGCATTACATTGGACAACAAATGATTGTTAAATTTTCAAAATTTCTGAGTTGGCATAAAATAATTTGAATGGCTCGACTCCAGGGCAGCCTAAGCTAGTGAAGTTTTTGCTCTCTTCGGGTGTTCCGGTGGACATCGAATTTGAGTGGGTGACTGGTACTCCTCTCATGGCAGCTGCACTTTATAGGCAAGCAAGTACTATGGAGGTTTTATTGGAGCACCATGCAGATGTATTTTTTCTTTTATATTTGTTTTATTCATAGATGAGCATTTTTTTGAGTTGTTAATTGGAGGACCATCCCTGTTAATGGAGCATGTATTATATTTTTCTGTAAGGTGAATGCTGCTACAGGGAATGATCATACTCCACTATTAATGTCAGTCTCTGCTGGTTCTTTGGAATGCACCAAGCTTCTCATCAAGGTGCTTAACTGAAGTTGTAGTATGACTATTCTTTTCAGTATACTTGTTCAATCAAACAGCCTTATTTGAGTGTTTCTTTCTTGCCAGGCGGGTGCTGATGTGAATTTCAAATGTCCATTAGCAAGGGCAGTTCCCACCGGAGTGATGGAGATAATGAAGTGTTTGCTGGAAGCTGGGGCTGATCCCAATCTTCGGAATGACGTAAGAACAAACATTTTTTTATTGTTCTTTTGATGCTTGTTAGCTTTTGTGGTATGTTTTTTTCTTTTTAATCATCCAATTTCTCTTTCACATGTTCTAGTTTGGATGGTTGCCAATGGAAATTGCAGCGATGCAAAACAAATTGGGTATTGTTAAGATGTTATTTCCACTAACCTCTCCAGTCCCACAAGTCCATGACTGGAGGGTGCAAGGGATACTTCAGTATGTCCGAAGCAATGCTTTTAATGAAAAGGTTTGTTTTTCGTGAACTTCTTTTCTTAATTGAAGATAATCTGGCTCTGGATTTTGAAGGTTTAAAACAGCATCATTTCGGGATACACTGCTATTGTGTTTGACCATTCTGCATATAAATGTCTGTCTCATTTTCTTTAAATGCTAAATAGTGAGTGGAGAGAAAAAAAAATGAAAACCAATTTTAAACAAAATGACGCACAATTACATTAACTGTTAATATAACTATTTGAAATTCTTGTTACAAAATGTTGTGCTAGTTTTGGATAGGTTGTATGAACACATGAGTACGTTTATGTAAATTGTGGTTGTGTTGGTTCAGACTGTAGAAAATGTGAAGAAGTACTTAGCTGAGCTGAAAATGAAGGGAGCAGATTCTTTCAAGAAGAAAGAGTATAGAGCTGCTATTCCATTCTATACTTGGGTGAGTTTATTAATTGATTGGTTAGTTTTGAAAAGGTTACCATAAAAAAAATTCTCAACAAGCTGTTTGTATGCAATCCTGTAAAAGTTCTGAATTTGGAATGAGATGTACTAGAAAGCTATTAATGACCTCAGCATATAACTGCTTTGTGAGATCTACCTGGAAAGTCATTAATGACCTCGACATATACTATCTTTTTCAGTTTACTTCCTATTACAGTTGGGCTTGTCATTGATCCAGTCAATATAAGCACCAGCTACGCAAGTTGTGTTGATCATGACATGTCAACCTAAATCCTACAGGTAGTGGGTCAGAAATGCTAAACCCATGACTGAATGTGACTGAACCTTAACCAATTTTGGTCATGCAGGCTCAGTTAGGTCGACCGCATTATGGCATATATTCTTTTAGAAACTCGGAGACCATTAAATGGGGCAATTAATCTATGTGTGTAATTGTAGTACCTCTCATGTCTATGTTTCCAATTTTGTGTTTCCTTTCAGTTCTAGTGGTAGGGCTAATTTCATTAGTATTCGTCTTTTACTTTGTAACACAGGCAATACAGATAGAATTAGAGATAGGCTCAGATGATGCAGCTCTCTTTTCTAACAGAAGCTTGTGCTGGCTCCGAATAGGAGAAGGACGTAAGGCTTTGATGGATGCTTTAATGGCACAAAAATTAAAGCCTGAATGGCCCAAAGCACACTATCGTATCGGTGCCGCAAAGATGCTACTGGAGGTAATTATTCACTCTATTTGGAACTAGGATTTTTATGTTACTGATACAAGAGGCAAACTGAAAATAAGTAAAACTTGAAAAAAGTAAAAAGAGATAAAAATAAGAAGAAATGATGTGGGTTCCTTGTGCTGCATCAAATCTTGATATTGCTGCTACATTGCATGCATGTATTTTGTTCTGTTCTTTTTTGAACTTTTTGGCTGTCTTGATAGTTATCATGGTTTCTTGTTTAATTGTGAAAGGAATATGAGCAAGCTTCTCAAGCATTCAAGGATGGTTTACTATGGGACCCCACCAACATGGCGTTAAAGAAAGCTCATAGGTATTTTACAGTTGTTTACAAGTTCTAGATAGATAAGTGTAATTAAGGTAAATGATGATGACCATCACTACCGGTATTGGTCCATATACCATATTGGATGGTACGTGACAGTAAAATGTCCCTCACCTTAATGGCTTCTGGAATTAATATCAAGGGTTTCATTTCAGATTTTTTTTTTCCCCTTCTATATGGGGATTGTTTTGCCCTTCATGTATGAAGACGTAAATTGTCTCTCTTTTGAACTCCATTGATTTGTAGGGAAGCTGTGGATTGCTTGAAGAGATCTCGTCTTGGTGAAGAAAGCAAATAGACTAGTGATCTGGTCTTTGAACCTTTTTTGAGTGATATGATGTGTGGAAAGTGTTCAATTCTTCTTGTTGTCGGCGTTGACTGCGTTTTACCTTTGCAGATCAAATTATACAGCGTAGACCGTAGTATTCTAATTTTTAGTTACTTTGGTTCTTGATCTGCTCTTTTCTATCCACCCTTGTGAATGGATCATACCATATTAGGCAAGGCATGCATAGGTATCTTTGTTATTTTGTTAATGCTTGATAGTTTCTTTGTATAAAAAGGTTGTTTCGTTGCCGAAAGCTTCAATTATTACATTTGTTTGACAATTATTTTTTTACTGATTGGTAGTACAAAATATATGGTGTTAATTTCTATATTTCGCATATGATATTTAGTATTTCAGAAATGTTTCGAGATAAATTCCTCATTGAACGCATATAACTTCTATTTAAGCCCCAAAATCATATCTATTTTTAATTTATTTATATTGAAGGATCCAAAATCTCATTTATGACACAAGTGCAAGTGAGCTTTCAAATAACCGACTTTGACTACAAAACGTATTAGACTTTTGTAACATTAGCATGGCAGACAGGTAGCTTTTGCACGCAAGTGACAAGCCTTAGCAGTTAGCATGTTATTTTCCAATATCACCCTCTTATAAGAAGAAATTTGCAGAGAGATCCCACATCTCCACCTCCGCTTCATCAGGTTGTGTCGCTGATTGTCAAGAACTAGGTTTTTGACATCATCTAAAAATTATAATGTAAAAGTTTTGAAATTTGAGAACAAAATTACAGTTTCTAAGTATCTTTTATCATTTATGAATTAAGATGTATACCTCCCAAAATTTTTATGCAATCTAAAAAGTGATCGATAATGCGAGAATTTCGAAATAGTAAAAGTAAAATAATTTTTATAGCTGAAGTAAAATATTTAATTAAAGGGTGTATTAAATTAATTAGTTGGTAATATACATCTTAATTCATAAATGATAAAAGATATCTCTGCACCTAAAAGTTTTGTCATTGAAATGAAAATCGGTTAAAAAATGCATACTAAAAAAAAGGAAAAAAGAAACACTTGGAAAAAATGATGCAAGCGCCTGAATTGAATCCGTCAAATGGATCTTTCAGTGCGCAAGTCAAAATTCAAAAGTCTACTGTGAAGAGTGTACTCTGAAGCGAAAAACAATTCCCTGATTCTCGCGCCAAAGCCAATTGGTTCTCACCTCAATTTTACGAAGCCAGCTTCAACCTCTCTCTCTCTCCCCCTCCCTCCCTCCCCCATACACGCTTTTAAACGAGTTAATTTTACAGATTAGAGGAAGGCGAGGAAACTTCTAGAAGGTAATCTGATTTTCTTTCTTTCTACTTCAATCGCTAAGAAGAGTTAACAAATTAGTAATTACTCGTGTTTAAATTCTTGTAGAGGTAGCGAAGGAGTTGATTGATGGTCAAATCAAAGCAATAAGGGATGCAAATGGGCTCAGTGCTTTTCATCTCGGGGCATTTCATGGGAGGACCGAGATTTGTCAATACATTGTGGAAGATCTCGGTTTTCATGTTGATTTTTGTTCAGAAAATTGTATATGTATTTCTTTATTTTTCTCTTAATTCTCTGTTATTAATTAATTGCTTCATAATAATCAGCTTAAATGTATAATGTCTATCAAGAAGGTCGATATGTTTTATCCAGAAAAGAATATATATATTATTAGTGAAAAATAATAGTCATGTGCAAGAGATCAACAGTTGTGATTATTAATACATAGTTCGGTCGGTGTACATATAACCACTCCCTTTGTTCTGCTCTCTCAGACCCATGCAAACAATCAATTTCATTTTTGTGTTTCTGGCCACATGTTCATTCTGTTGGTTTGATTTGACAGGTGAGACGCCGTTATTTCACGCGGCAAAGGGAGGCCATGTAGCGACAGCAAGTTACCTGATCAGTAAAGGAGTTAATCCTGTTGCACCAAACAGGATTGGCACCAAACAGGTGTCAAACTGGTATGTTCCGTTCCAGGTAACGAAACAAAAATCATGTTTCGTTTCCATTCTATTTCAAACTGAACGGAACGGAACGAAACATAATTAACGTTTCGTTCAGTTCTACGTTCATTTTCCATTGAAATTTCGTGTTCTGTTGTGCCAAAACAGACTTCCATTTCCTTTATGTTTATAAAAACGAAAGTAAAATACCATTCCGTTATCAGACACACTTGGTTTAGGGTCCAAAACAGAACGGAACAGAAACGTGCGAAACGGCACGGTATTAACACCCCTATATGCTGCTATATATGATTTCTCTCTCTTATTCTGTTTCCAATTTAATATTTTTGTGCATTCTGAACATGGATCGAAACACCCTAAACCAAGTGTGTCTGATAAACAGAGCTCTTTGTTGTTACTACTGAGAGGCCAACAAATGATTGTTAAATTTCAATCCCTGAGTTGACAGAATCTAATTTGACAGGGCATGATGTGCTAGTGAAGTAGTTGCTCTCTTTAGGAGTCCAGTGTCCATATAATCGCATGCGACCGGTGTCCATATAATTATGGCTGCACACTTTGGCAAGCAAGTACTATTAAAACTTTCTGTAGCTAAAGTATGGAGCACTTTCTAAGAACAACTTGGCTGACCTAAAGGTGATGGGAGCAGGTTCGTTCAAGAAGAAAGAATATGTGAATGTTATTTTCTTCTATAGTAAGGTGCGTTTTATTAACTGCCAGTTAGTTTTGAAAAACGAAACCATTTAAAAAACTCCCAACCTGCTGGATATATGAAATGCCGGTAACAGAGGAATTTAGTATTTTAATTTTTAGTAATGACCTCAGGATATATCATCTTTTTTCCACTTTATTTCACCTTACAACTGGAAACGTATATATAAGCAAATTATAACTTTTTCCACTATATATTGATAATTAGTAATGACCTCATTGGTCCATATATGTGAGCACTATTGGTACTGGGTCAAAAAATGCTATCTGAAGTCTGAACCTTAACAAATTGGATTATTCCTATGCAGGCTCAGTTAGGTCAATCACTTCATGCTATACTTTTCTTTCAGAATATTGGGGACCGCTAAATGGCAGCCTTCTTCCAGGAATATGTAATTATAGTTCTTATAGGCTCTTGCCTCGTAATTTTGTGTTTGATTTTTTTTTTAATTTATTCTGATCTTGTGTTTGATTTCAGTTTTAGTGGCAGTGTCAATTCTATAAGAGAGTTGAGATGAGAAGAGCATAGATGTGAACAGAAAAGAAAAGATGGGATGGGGGAAGAAGAGCGTAGACTCTGGATGAGAAGAGCGACGTGTTTAATACTTTCCGTTTATGGGGATGGGATGCTGGATATATTATTTCCGAAAATGGAAAGCATTAAGGCTCCGCTCCAGAGGGGAGTACTCGGGAGTACTCGGGAGAGGGGGACTCTGGAGCGGAACCTCAGTACCCTCCGATTTTGGGGGTAACCGAGCTTATCCGTCGATTCGCCCCTCTCCTTCCTTTCCGTAGCTCCGATTCCCTTCGTCTGGAGCGGAGCCTAAACGTGTCGCTGGGATGATGGGGATGATAGAATCCTATAGGATGATGGTAAGCAATTCCGAATTTGAGATGCATTTTTAGCTTACCTAGTTTTATATTTAGGAAGTACGGATAGTTGTCAATTTGGGGCTGAGTTTAAATTCTACTCGGCGCAATTTAGCATGTTTTTCATTCTGAATCTGACTGAAACACCCTAAATTAAGTTCGACTGGTAAACAGAGCTCTTAGTTGTTACACTGAGTGGCCAAAAAATGATTGTTAAGATTTCAATTCCTGAGTTGACAGAAACTAATTTGACTGGTGCCCCTCTAATTAAGGCGGCACTCTTTGGGCAAGCAAGTACTATGTCACATATAAATGGATGCCACGTCAGCTCAGAAGAGAGGCAAATTCAAACCATAGCTGCTGATGGCGAGTTGACGGTTTCTGTAATAAAATCGACCTCTTCGCTGACGGAGATAGACGGAGATGTTAAAAAACAGACGGAAGTCGCTGGGAGAGCTGATCTGAGCACTCCATCTTCAACGGTCGACTAAATCTAACCGTTGAAGATAAACTATGTAGATGATAGACATTTTTGTACTGATTATGTTGATGCCTATATATAGGTGAGATGTAATGAATTGACTATTATGAAAAGAATAGAAATCATTATTTGTAATATCATTTCTCTTCTCAATTAAACTAATTTCCTTTCCTCGTTCTCTGCTTCCCAATTTCTCACCCATTTCCCTCAATTTCGCACCGAAACTCTCTAATTTCTCTCCGAAATCACAACTATACTGTGACATACTATGGAAGTTCTCTTGCAGCACCATGCAGATGTAGTTCTTCTTCTTTTTGTAGTTTTTTTTTTTTCTTTAAACTCGTATTTGCAGTTTTTGAACTTACTATTTGGATGAACGTCCTTGTTAATGAAGCATGTTTCATATTTTTATTTTTATATAATCCCATTAAATTTTCGCATGTTGTAGTTTGGATGGTTGCCAATAGAAAGTGCAATTCTATACAAAAAATGGGATATTGTTGAGTTGTTATTTCCATTAAACTCGCCAGTTCCAGAAGTGCATGACTGGAGTGTACATGGGATACTTCAGTATGTCAATAGCAATGCTTTTGAGGAAAAGGTTTGTGCACCGTTATATTCTTCCCTTAATTGGTGTTCATTCTGCTGTCTTTTGATGGTTTAAGAAGCCATGTGAATAACAAATGAATAGAAAAAAAAATGAAAATTAACTTGTCAAGGACTTTTTCTATCGCATCTGTAGGCAAATAACTATTAAAACTTCTTGTTACAAAAATCCTGTGTACCTTTGGATAGTTGTATGAAATGAATACATGGCTACTTTTATTCTAATTTGTGATTATGTAGCTAAAGTATGAAGCACTTTCTAAAAACAACTTGGCTGACCTAAAAGTGATGGGAGCAGATTCGTTCAAGAAGCAAGAATATCTGAATGCTATTTTCTTCTAAAGTAGGTGTGTTTATTAACTGCTAGTTAGTTTTGGAAAAAGAAACAATTAAAAAACACTCAACCTGCTGGATGTATGTAATACCGGTAACAGGGGAATATAGTTTTTTAATTGTTAGTAATGGCCTCAGGATATAACATCTTTTTTCCACTTTATTTCCCCTGACAGTTGGAAACGTATATATAAGCAAACTATAACTTTTTCCACTTTATATTGATAAGGAATGACCTCATTGGTCCATATATGTAAGCACTATTGGTACTGGGTCGAAAAATGCTATCTGAAGTCTGAACCTTAGCAAATTGGATTAACCCTATGCAGGCTCAGTTAGGTCAATCACTTCATGCTATATTTTTCTTTCAGAATATTGGGAACCGTTAAATGGCAGCCTTCTTCCTGGAATGTGTAATTATAGTTCTTATAGGGTCTTGCCTCGTAATTTTGTGTTTGATTTTTTTTTTAATTTATTCTGATCTTGTGTTTGATTTCAGTTTTAGTGGCAGTGTCAATTCTATAAATTTTTAATCTTTTTGTAAAATAGGCTATACAAATTAGACCGTTATTTTTAATAAAAAAAAATATAACCTCAGAAATTTTAATAAGAAAAAAGGGAAAAAAAAATTTTAATAAGGAAAAAGCCCTAACGCGTTTGTGGACGCAGTACATGAGCTGCGTCCTAACGCGGTCAACAAACGCGTTAGGGCTCCCTAACGCGGTCAACCACCGCGTTAGGTGTGGTAACTTTTGCAGGTTACCGTTTTTTTCGACCGTTTCTCTTGTTCCGCGCGCGTTTTCCTTTAAAAGACATGGTTGAGGGAGAGTGAGGCAATCAGAAGAGAAAGAGAGAAAGAAAAAAAGAAAGAAAGAGAAGAAAAAGGTTTGAAATTTTGTATTAAATTTTTTTATTGATTTTTATTGGTTTGAAATTTTGTATTAAATTTTTTTATTGATTTTTATTGGTTTGAAATTTTGTATTAAATTTTTTTTATTGATTTGTTAAGACAAAATTAGTAGAAATTTTTAATGATATTGATTATTGGCGATAGAATTAAATTAAATTAAATCATACACAATTTTTAATGATATTAATTATTGAAATAAATTTAAATATATTGTTCCTAATTGATATTTGTCAATTGTGATTGAATAGAAATGGATTTGAAACCACGCAAGGTTGTTACCGGTGTGCTGCTAGAGGGACATAGTGAAGTATTCGACCATCACATATTGAGGACACTGTACTGGATGTATCCGCACGACAAGTTCTATTTGGAAGATTTGGACGATTATCCGCACGACGAAGTGTGGGAGGTTAGAGGACCGAAGCATTGGACCGACAAGGTCAAGAGGGAAGGGGGGATCCGCGTCAAGGTGGCCAATAATCGCTTCATTTGGCTTAGGTTGAAGAGAGCATGCCCACCTGGATTTGAAAATCATCCCGCTGCTGCAGGCGACCCTTATCGTGCTTAGGGTCTCTATGTTTTATTTTTTTAGTATGTCATGTATGGTTTTAAGTTTTATGTTCTTATGTATGTTTTTAAGTTTTATGTTCTTATGTTGGTAAGTTTTTTTGTATTTTATGTTTTATGTGTTATGTAATATAAGTTTATGTTTTATTTATATATTTAATGTTTCTATGTTATTTTTTCAAAAAATAGTAAAAAACTTTAGGAAAATTTATAAGAACCATAATAAATATTAGAGATCTATAATAAATAAGAACAATAATAAAAACAGTAAAAAACCTCAGGAAAATTTATAAAACATAAATAAGTTACAACGACTAAATCACAATAAAAAATATTACAAATAGTTCATACATAAATATTACAAATAGTTCATACAAATATTTGTAAATAGTTCACACTCAAATATTACAAATATTAAAATAGTTCATACAAGCTTTTCAATGAATTATTTTTTCTTCCTAAAAATATTACGGATTGTCGTTTTTAATCCTTTTCCTTTTGGTTGCCCAGAAGCCGTAGATGTGCTTGTTTGGCCTGATGTGGCATTCATGCTCCGCAGATCATTGCTGATTGAAGCACGACGTGGTTGGACTGAATCTGAATCCGCTGTCGTGTTTCTGCTTCGTGGGTCAACTTGAAGTGACCTTCTGCCTGGTTGATAACTCTCTTCAACATTTAGTGCAGCGTCCCTTCGTCGACTGTTGGTCCTTGATGGTGGTCTGCTGTTCCGGCGACCAGATTGAAGTGTTTCCATTGGATATGGCGGCTGGGGTTGTCGTCGTTGACTTGTTGAACCCTGCCCTCCTGTACGACTGGGTTTGGAACCCCCCGGCTTCTTCCCTTCCATTTTGTCCATGGCCATCTCGCCTCGGATTACCTTGCGCCTTCCTCGATTTATCAGATCCTTATCGGGGACCAACGTCGGACCATTATAAATTGGCCATTCACTCTCGTCTCCGTAAGAATGAAAGGGCACCTTTGACCAAATCGTGTGTTGGTGCCATACACTGTACCGATTATCTACAAACGCATTCACATCCCATCTCATCTCCCTGCAAACAGCAATAAAATGTGCACAAGGTATACCAGTCAGTTGCGGTTTCTGGCACTCACATGTGTAACCCAATTGAGGTTCCTGGGAAATAAGATCTTCCAATTCAATTTCATCCGGTACAGGTGGCATGAGGACCCTGAACGTTTCATACTCGTAACCTGAACCATCCCGGTATGGGCCTGGAACCTTTACTTCAAATTCACCAAGATCCAGTCTCACCACGAAAGCGTGCATGGAACCTTCAAATGCAACATTGAAAAGTTATTAATTTCAAAGATACATTAAAAAGAATGAATAATAAAGAAGATATAAAAAATACATACGTGATTTTTCACCGTGCTTGTTTAATTTATTCTGGACAGCTTCCGCCCATCTTTCTCCTGAACTCATCCGTTCAAATGCTTCTTGTGTTCTCTTGTTCATCCAGCGGGCGCATTTATACCACGTGCCTTCAACAATTGTTGCCACCGGTAATCTTCTTTCCACTCGGAAAACACTATTCAAACTCTCGGCTCCGTTAGTTGTCATTATACCCCATCGATGCCCTTTGTCCTCAGACTGTGCCCATTTGTACAACTTTATGGTATTTCGTTGGGGTCACTTTCCCTATTTTTCCCACAATTTCTCAGATACCGATAGGCCCTCCGATTTGTTGTCTTCAATTCCTGCCACCTTAGTCTGAAACGTCGACAGTTTTTCTTGTTCGCTAGCTTACATTTGAAGAAATTTTTCAATTCGCGGTGCTCATTCCCGCCGGCCTTCTTATGTAAGTTTTCTGCGACATGTTGCATGCAGTAACGATGAATTGCAACTGCGTTTGGACCTTGTGCCTTCCAACCGTACTCTGTTGATGCAAATACGGCTTTTATGGAAAGATGCCGGTCAGAAATGACACAATACTTTTTATTTTTATCTCCTATAACCTCTGATCTAACCCAAGACATAAACCAACCCCAAGATAAAATTTCTTCTTTCTCAGCCAATCCGAATGCAACCGGAATTATATGGTTTTCCGGATCATAACCAGCAACCACAAACAACCTGCCTTTGTATCGACCTGAGAGAAAACTAGCATCAATAGAAATGACAGGTCTGGCCCACCTTAGTGCTTCTATGCATGGCCCGAAAGCCCATGCAGCCATCTTGAACATCCGAGCATTCGGATCGTTCGTTGGCCACGAAACGATATTGTACTTCGTACCGGGAGTGGTGGACTTCATTGCCTCCAAGAGCCGTGGAAGTTTATCGTACGACCCTTCCCAAGACCCGAACAATTGCTCGAGCGCTCTCTCTCTCCCACGCCAACATTTATTATAAGTGGGTTGAATACGTGGATATCTAGCCCTTATGAGGCCTCCTATGTCGTCAACAGTTTTACTTAGATTTTTTTTCAATTCATCACGAACATGTTCTGCAATAAGGCTAACTGTTAGGTTTACGTGACCGAATACACCGGGCGGTCTGTAGCACGTATGGTCTTTAGGATTTGTGGAAATTTTCCAATTAGTATTCCAACTTTCAACTCTGCCATATAATCGCCACTCACACCTTGGTTTCTGAATACAACTCATTACGACTCTTTGTTTGTTGCTTGTTTCGGTTCTTACCTCAACATTGTTCTTGCAACAAAAATCACAGACTGCCAATATTAGTTGTTTCTTACACCCAAACGTTTTACCAGGTCCGAGTTCCCGTTTTGATTCTAAATTTTGTTCTATCCTACCAGCATATTCGAACATCGAAATATCACACAAATCACTTACAGGATGGTGCGTGTCTGTTCTTCCGGAAATGTACGGCTGGTCACAATTTGCATAAAATGGCAGTTCTGTGTTTGGTAAGTCCTCTTCATCCGAAAATTCCTCTCCGGTGGGGAGGTCAGAATAACTATCCGGACCTTCTTCGTCGCCATTATCCTCGACCCCGACATCATCTTCCGAGGAGTCGTTCTCGACCACAGGCGACAGTCGGGCACCACGACTATCTTCAACATTGCCGCTATACAAAATATTTAACATTAATTCAATTTGAAACACAATTGGTATACTAAATATTATTCGAAAAAATCATAACTATTATACTTACTCGTAACGATTGGAATCCTGACCACCAAAAAGATTTAGTGTCGTGTTTGGCTCGCTACTACTGGGCTCATCAACCGGCGTCAAGTTTACGTCTGGTCCCGTTCTGTATACGGGCATGAAATCGACGAACAATTCAAGAATTGGTATTCCTCTCATCTCGAACGTCTGCTGGTAATAGTACCGCCATTCAGTTTCGGAATTCAAAGGGATAAGTAAAGATTCAAATCTACCGTTTACTATATCGTTGTAACGACCTTGAATGTACACTGTATAATGACTTTCATAAATCTGAAGTCTACAGTATAATTCATTTCGGATATCGGCATAAGTTGTGGAAGGACTACAATTTAGGTACAAACAACAACCAGTGAAATTTGGAGATGGGTTGACAAATACAGAAATCGAAGTCATTTTTTAATATAAGAGGTAATGAATTCGATTATGTTTCAGTGAAGCAGATCCTATATCCTATATATAAGTTTATCTAACGCGGTTATAAACTCAGTTATGCGTCGACAGTTATTTGATTGAAATGACAAAAGAGACGATGAAATGACTGGAGGAAAAGTTAATGTACAGCTAACGCGTTTTAAAAACATGTTAGAGGGGACCTAACGCGTTTCAAAATCGCGTTAGCTGCCTCCCCGCGATTTCCTCCGTTCCCTTTTTTTTCCCTTTCTTCGCTTTTTCCTTTTTAATTATTCCCCCCCTTAACGCGGTCGTTGACCGCGTTAGGAAGCCCTAACGCGTTTGTTGACCGCGTTAGGACGCAGCGCATATACTGCGTCCGTAAACGCGTTAGGGCTTTTCCCTTATTAAATTTTTTTTTTTCCTTTTTTCTTATTAAAATTTCTGAGGTTATATTTTTTTTTATTAAAAATAACGGCAAATTAGACTCAGGAGATGTGATGCAGCTCTGTTTTTGAACCTAAGCTTGTGCTTGCATCGAATGGGACGGAGAAATGGCTTTGACGCATGCTTTAACGGCACAATCAAATTACCTTCTTGGTGCTGCATTTATGTTACTAGAGGTAATCAGTCACTCTAATTTAAATGTGGATTTTTATTTGACTGGTCCCTGAGGAAAAAATGACATTAAGCAAAACTTCAGATTAAGATGTGGGAAATGATGGTAGATTGCACGCACGAACTTTGTTCTACTCTTTTAATTTTCTTTTTTAGTTTGTTGATAGTTATTATATTTTGTCTTTTGATTCTGAAAGGAATATCAGCAAGCTTGTCAAGCATTTATGGATGGTTTGCGATTGGACCCCACCAACACAGAGATACAGAAAGCTCATAGGTATTTTAATGTTCTATATATGTGTTCCATTTCTATTTAGATAAATTAAATGTAATTAAGGGAGATTATGGCCATGATAATTGGTATTGGCCCGTACCAGATGGTACATAACATGACAGTACCATGTCCCTCAAGTCACCATCTTTCGGACATTGAACATGGCTCCATTTGAAAAACTCTTTTCTAAATTCTAATGTGGGAATGCTTTGCCATCCGTGTATTGGATTTGGAGAAGTATGAAGGTCTAAATAGTATCTCTTTTAATTCCATTGCTTTTGTAGTGAAGTTGTGGATTGCAGCTTGGAGAAATCTCATTTTGTTGAAGAAAGCGAGTAAAATAGTGATCAGGGCTTTGAGCCGTTTTTGAATGATACGGCAAGCAAAAGATTTTTATTAATTTCTATCTTGGTTGACAGCATGCTTCGCACATCAAATTATACATTAAATTGTTTTGATTTGTGGATATGGTGAGGACCTTACGAATGCAAATTAATCTTATATTTGAGTTTGCGTATGCCGCATTATTTTAGTAATATATACACCCCTGCTAATCGATCGTATCGTTTTCGGAAAAAATACTTTGTAGTAAACATTTTTTTACGCTAATAGGAAAGTAGATTTCTTTATATCACATGTGGTATTTTAAGAAATAATTGTGTACTCCATCAAAGCTAGTATTTGGTCGCTGAAGACCCCCTCCATCTGGAACCATAAACATCCTTTGCTAGTTCGTCTGGGACAATGCTCCTCTGCTTGACATTTTTGTCAGTTATAGATAAAGGCTCAAGGTGCTAAGTTTTTATAGTTCTGTTCGACATTTTTTTCGTAGACATGATTTACATTAATTAATATAAGTAACGTTTACTTGGTCCATCCTTTACACCCTAATAAATGTTTGAATTATTCTAATTTTGTATGCCTTCTTGTTTTAAATTCTGAAAACTAAATATCTTTTAACAATTAATTAAAAAAAAACAAACTGCTAGATATGATTGATATTCCTCTTCTTTTTTTAAATCAACCTTACAATGCTTTTACAGGTGTTTCCTTGACACCTTAACTCTTGACTATTTATTTATTATTATTATTTTTTTTTTTTATGGTAGGGAGGCGATAGCCTCTCCTACAATTTCATTGAATGTAAGTTGTGCCGTACATCAAATATAAGGCGGAGGTCCGTTATTTAAGTGGCACTCGCTGTTCATCACTTGAAATCGGTACTGCACTATTGATAATTTTGAGTGGGAGATAGATACAGTCTGATACGTAATAGTAGGGGGGGGGGGGGTGTTGGGGGGCAGGGATTGCATGGACCATTTATAAGCTTCGGCTGGACGAGTTGGACCAGAAAATTTGCTGACGGAGGGGACATACAAACATTTCTCAAATACTAAATATCATGTGTGATGTATAGAAATTTATAACCAAAAAAATAAATAAATATTTGATGTAAGCCTACATGGTCTGACGCGTATATCCAAGAAACAATTGCAACGAGAAACAATACTTCTATCCAATGGTTCATCTACAAAATATATATATATATATAAGTCTAGCATGCACAGCCTAATTAAGGTATAGTTGATTAGCAGGGAGATATTTCTAGCATTTGGAAGGTTTCAGTTATAACTTGAAATGGAAATACTTGCAAGTACAATTTCACCTAGGAATATAACCTGCGGTACGATTAATACCAGACAAGTAGTATTGGACAATTTTTGTGCGTCCTATCACACAAAAAAGACTCAAAACACTGAAAATCACCAAATCACTCTTTCTTCACCAAGTAGGAGTTTCCTTCAAGCAATCCACAGCTCCCTACAAAATATATTTATTACAAAAGAGATACATCTTAGGCCTTCATGCTTCTTCAAATCCAAAACACGGGCAGCAAAGAATAACCCATTTTAAAAAGAAATTCCCAAATAAAGCTCTTGATACAAGTTGAGAAGAGGGATAAGCTGCTGTCATCTACCATCTAGCGTGGACTTATACCAATATTAATGTCATAATCTCCCTTAATTACATTTTTCTATATGGAAATGGCAAAGATAGATCAGTGAAATACCTATAAGCTTCCTTCATCTCTGTGTTGGTGGGGTCCAATAGTAAGCCGGATATAAATGCCAGAGAAGCTTGCTCATATTCCTTTCGCAATCAAATAACAATACATAAGAACAATCAAGCAATTAATAAAATTTTTAAAAGAACAAAACAAGTTTCCTGCATGCAATTCAGCAGCTATATTGAGATTTGGTCGACCACAAGGAACCCATACCTTTTCTTTTTTCCATCTTTTATTCTGACATTGTCCTTTTTTTTGACACTTAAACAAAAATTATTGTTTCAAATAAAATGAATAATCACCTTGAGTAACATCAAAGCTGCACCAATACGATAGTATGCTTTGGACCAATCAGGCCTCAACCTCTGTGCCAGTAAAGCATCCTTCCAAGCCCGATCTCCTTCTCCCATTCGATAACTGCACAAGCTTCTATTTGAAAAGAGAGCTGCATCAAGTAAGCCTATCATTGAGGCTACCGTTATTGCCTAATTTTACAAAGTAAATATAAAATATTAATAGAATTAGCACAACCATTAAAACTGAAATGAAAAATAAAATAAACATGATTGACCACAGAGGTAATGATACATAAAGTAATTAATCTGACTGAGACTGCATAAGGTGATGAAATTCAGTAGGTTCAGGTTCCTTCTAGTCATGGGTAAAGCTTCTTCTTTTCTTTTTTCTTTTTTTCTTTTTTTTGACACGTTACTGGCAGGTCGAAATATCATGTTCCAGTTCGACCTGTTTAGCTAGTGGTTATATAGACTGGACCACTGACAAGCAAAGCCAACTGTAACAGGAAGTAAAGTGGTAAACTACATTATATGTTAGGCTGGGATTTGATTATTGTAGCACTGCCAAATGAGAGAGCAACCCCGCCACTCATCAGCTAGTAAGGGCAGGCCACGAAGGCAACAATAATTACTGCTCAGTTTAGAGGCTAAATGGAAGGTCATTAATGGTTTTTGAGTACTTCTCACGTATTAAATTCAAATCTGTTTCCAAAACTAACTATTAAATTAATAGACACACCTTGCCATAGATGAAATAAGCATAAGCATATTCTTTCTTCCTGAACAAATCTGCTCCCTTCACTTTCAGGTCAGCTATGTTTTTCCCAAAGTTTTCTTCAATCTTAACCAACACAACCACAAATTCAGTTTAAAGGTACTCTTGCATTCATAAAATGCACAACATTTTGTAATGAAATATTGCAATAGTTAGTTTTCCTGGGGAGGTAATTGCATTCTCCCTTTTAAATTGGTTTAAAATTTTTCCTATCATTAGCTATTTGCATTCAAAAATCAGCAAGCCAGTACCATTTATAATTTATGTGCCAATTGGTAGCTCACTGCCACTATGTTCAGGCTCAATGGTTACTGAGTGGTTACTGAGTTTTTCAAAAGCCAGAGCTGAATTAACTTCAAAGGCATAGAACACATACCTTTTTCACAAAAGCATTACTTTTGACATACTGAAGCACTGCTTGCACACTCCATTCATGCAATTCTGGCATTGGAGAAGTTAATGGAAATAACATCTCAACAATATCCCATTTTCTGCCCATCCCTGCTGTTTCTATTGGCAACCATCCATGCTACATGTGAATATAAGATGGTTATAAAGAAAGCAAAAAGACTACCACAAAACTAGCAAGCATTAAATGGAGAAAAAAGAATGTGTTAATTCCTACTTCATTGCAAACATTAGGATCCGCCCCAGCTTCCAGCAAACACTTCAAGATATCAATCAATCTCTTGTTACTTGCCATTGCTAATGGACAATTCAAGTTCAAATCAGCACCCGCCTGACGAAAGAAACACATAAATAAGGCTATAAAATTGAGTAAAAACTATTGGAAAGGAGATTTATACTACAAACAACTTTAGCTAAGCACCTTGATGAGGAGCTTGGTGCATTCCAAATTACCAGCATGCACTGAAGCTCTTATTGGAGTAAATTCGGTGTTTGTAGCACCATTCACCTAAAAGGAAAAAAAATGGAACTTCCTCCACTAACAAGGATCTTCATCCAAAAAGAAACTCCAATAAATGCAATTATATGTCAAAAAAAGAGAAGATACAAAAGAAGAATTACATCTGCATGGTGCTCCAAAAGAATCTTCATAGTGCTTGCGTGTCCACAAAGTGCCGCCACAGTGAGAGGGGTGCCAGGCCACTGGTTAAAATTGACATCCACTGGAACACCCAAAGAGAGGAAAAAGTTCACCAGTTCATCCTGCCCTGAAGTCAAGAAAGTGAAATTATATTATGGCAACAACTCAGAAATTTTGAAGTTCAATAATCATTCCTTGTCCTGTCTATATTGTTCCCCATAATAACAATGAACCACTCATTACTAATTTAGGCTTAATTAATTAGCTTCTATGTTTCTAATAAATTTGTGTCAGGCAATGCATGGCCTTCCGTTGCTACACAACATAATAATTACTTACCATAACTAGCAGCCCAATGTAGAGGGGTCGAGCCTAGCTTGTTCAATGAAACAGGATTGGCTCCATGGCTGATCAGGTAGCTTGCTGTGGCAGCATGACCTCCCATTACAGCATCAAACAATGGCACGTCACCTGGACAATCAGACCAATAAAATGAACATGTATCCACTAAAACAAATGAGATCAATTGTTTGTGTGGGTCAGAGAGGGGGGGGAGGGGCGGAATGCATGTATAGCTAACTATGTATGCAAGGACCACTTGATCACAACTTCCTACTCTTTAACAAGACTGTTTTCAGCAATTAATTTTATATTTGTCAATAAAACACATAGTCTTGTTAGGAGAGACATAATAACTTCAAGCTAGTTAATTAATAGTGTGCTCTTTCAATATGGTATTCTGTCCACTGAACATATTTCAAAGTTCTTTTTTTTGTTTTTTTTTTTTTTTTTTTTTTTGAAAGAAAGTAGCAAATTGCAATCAGTTTCATTCAAGCAACTCAATGTTCATTACTTTTTTTTTTTGTTTTAATTAGTACATAAATCTCCAATTCACATCACTAGTCTTCATTATGGAGCAAGCAATCAATAAACAAAATATAGAAATACAGAATACCATATTCTGAAGAAAAATCAGCATCAAGGCCCAATTCCTCAACAAAGTATTGGCAAATCTCAGTCCTGCCATGATAAGCTGCAAGATGAAACGCACTGTCTCCATTTGCATCCTTTATTCCCTTGATCTTATCTGCTATTCCTATTCCTTGCCCTTCATTCAACTCCCTCACAACCTCTACAAAAATTACAACACAGCAACCAAAAATAAGATCAAAAGTGCAAGGATACAAATCGCTAATTAGTTACCTCTACTTCGAGATTAAAGGAGAAAGAAAGCAAAATAGATCGATCAGTACCTTTGAGGAGACGGAGGTTTCCAGACGAAGCTGCTTCCAGAAGTCCCTTCGCTTTCTTCTTATTCGCATCTGTAGAAATAAATCGTTAAAGTTCGACACAGAGAGAGAGAGAGAGAGAAAGTGGCGTCGCCGAGTTTTAACTTTTACCTGATGAAGCCATGGCTAAGGTTTAGATTGAGAGAGGCCAAGTGCAAATGCAAATTAGCGTCGGCGACTCAGACTCAGTGCATACTTTCTTTTATAGACTATAATTCATAGTAGTAAATGGAATAATGGATATTTTCTTCCCTTTTTCGTTCTATGAGACCGGTCAGTGCACTGGTTCATTGAAACCTATAGGTGATCTCATTCGATGTGTGAGCGCCGTGCCCGTGCGAGATCATTGAAATTGGGCCAGTCGATTCAGGCGCTGTTTTCGGTTTTTTTTCCCCTCAATTTTTCTTTTTAACGATAATTTTATTAGAAACATGTCTCGATAAATGTCAAATTATTTTTATCTATTACAAAAAAATTATACAAAATAGTTTTATGATTTTTTAAACAACAATTAATATGATTTTTTTTTGCACTATAAAAAAATATGACATCTTTGGAATATGACATCTTTTAAATATGTCACTATAAAATAATAAAATTCACAATATGTAATCGCAAAAAAATTACTTTTATACCACTATAAACCAAATAAAAAATAGTTTTATTAGTCAAATTTGTATTTCATTCCAAATATTCCTACAGCCTGTGACAAAAAGACTAACAGGCATAAACGAATATGAAAGGGCAAGGCATTTTTTTTTTAGAATTAAATTTCCTCATGAATAATAATACCTATATGTTTCCGTAATTAGGAGGATTAGATGATGATATATCTGATTTAGAAGAATTGAGAGGTGAATTTATAGATGGGAAAGATTTGAGGGTACGTAATCTATTATCTCCTTTTTAAATAGGGTTGATCCACTGAATAATTCTTGGCTGTGTCCTGTCAAATGGTGTACTTATTCGAAATAAAAATTTCATATTTCTTGAATTTATTTGTGTATCAGTTTATATAACTTAAGTATCATTTGATATTCCATATGAAAAATTGATGCTGGTACTAATTAAGAAATTAATAGACGCTAGACGGGTTCTTGTTATATTAGTACAAGTTTGAAAGAACATATTTCTAAATTAACATTGTGTGTTTTAACGGTCTCTAAAATATCTTCCTGTAACTAATCTTTTATGAGTAGTCTACAAATCTACATTCTTTACTATAAAGTATAGATCTAGCGTTGGCGGTGTTTCGAAATTATAAAGGAAATTAATTTTATTTGTCTGACAAATTTTGACCTGCCCGTGCAAATTTTGTATGATTCCAACAAATATAAAGATTAATTAATTTAAATTAAATAATGACAATACTAAAGAAGCCCTGTAGCGAGCCCGAATTGATGGATAACTCGAGCAAAATTTCGCTCAAAATTATTAGCATTTATAGTAATAAATTAATGAACCAGAATTTAAAAAAAAAAAAAATGTTATATTGACAGGAGTTTCACTATCAGACGAAGAAATGTAAGACCGCAGCCATAAAACAGGGAATATAGATAATACCAAATAATCCTAGAAGTTAAGCGCCACCAGGACCTGGTGACCAGGTTACTCTTTGGTAAGCTTACCCTCGCGCTATATAACTCCTTAACAAGCAAGAATATTATATCTTTAAATAATGCAACCAAAAAGTTTATATTTTTCTAAATTATTTCCGGCTACTGGACCAAAAATAAATTCGACCTGCTGGAAGCGATATTTAAAAAAAAAAAAAAAAATCTAACAAGCAAGATGAATATCTGACCATCACCAGAAATATTGGCAGTGTACATCCCCACAATAAACACACAGAGTGCTTGCTATTAGGAACCGGAGTAGTCGCACCGTGAAAATAAAAACTTGAGTAAAAAAGTCTCAAAAGAGTAGAGTTTACAAGGAAAGAAACCAGAGAACAAATAGATAGAGGACAGTGAGTTTCGGATTTATATGGGCCTCCGTCGTAGGAGAATTTCAATATAACCTACGTTAGAATGGGCCTTCCACAGATTACAAATTTCAATTTCATCTAATAATGTAATGCAGCTCAATGCCAAAAAAAAATAATAATAAAATGCACCCTTTACTTCTTTGCACAAATGCACAATGGAAGCTCTTTTAAAACAAAACTCAACCCAAAGAAATATAATTGTACCATAACATTTAAATTGTTATTTAATAACATACGAATGACACCTAATTAATTTATGCTGTTCAAATTTTATACATTTTTTTTAGTTTAATGTATGTTTGGTATGCCAATTCGTACCTGCTGAGTTTTGCAATAATATACCCAATTCACAGATGCAAACTAACTGACACCAATTTTTTTTTTAAATAATAATCAGATTTCTTACAGTTCATGCATTACAGCAATCATGCAAAATGTAACGCGCGGCAGTGAAAAGTGGAGGCGGCCATGCGTACACGAAAGAGTAGAGACAGAAGCCTAACAAATATTATAATTATTATTAATCCCATCTTTAATCTGCTACTTGTATATGTACTGGGTGTCATGGGTTGCCAATAAATAAACCCCATTATAATCAGTCGAAATATCAAGTGTGGTAAAACTAGTACCCTTGCAATGTACATATACTGATATATCAGTATCACCATAACTCAAAGTACCCTTAAATTGCTAGACAATATATAAAATTGCCGAAAACAGTGAAATATTACTGAAAAAAAGACGGTGAAAATTATTGCAAAATGCCAAAAGACACTAAAAACTGTTAAAAAATCTGGAAGACTACAACAATAGCTTTGAAAATGACTAAAATTCTAAAAATTGTTGAAAATTGCTCAAAAGGCTGAATTTGCTTAAAATACTTAAAAATGTTTAAACTCTTATAGATGCTCCGGAATGATAGAATTTACTTCAAATGCAACAGCGTTTCAAAAAAATGACGAGGATTGAACATAAATAACAAAATAAAAAGGCTAGAAATAAAAATGTGTACAACATCGAACCGCAATACACCAGCGAGCTCAGAACCTTCTAGGAGAAATCACCGTGCAGTGGTTGTCTCAGGAGAAAGAGAATGCCATAATATTAATTACAAAATTTTAGAATCTGATGGATTCAATTCAAGCGCTTGAGTATGGATTGTCTCACAATTTAATAATTTATATTTATATACTTTTAGGTTGTACAATTCACTACTTTTTTTATTATGGATTAAGATAAATTAATTAGTATTAATTTTATAATCATATAATGACATAATTTTTAACAGCTGGGGTTGACTTTGGATCTAAATTTCAACAATTTTAGCTGCGATATTTATAGAATTATATTGCATTCAAATTAAATGAAGGAACAAAACAATGCATTGGATAGTATTTTCCGTTTATTTGCTATTTGGATAGAAAACTTGATAAAAAAAAAAATCGTGAAAATTTGCATCCCGTTAAATTCTCCCAATTAACATTATTTTACCAAATATCATTTGAACGTTTTTTTTAGCATAAAATTAAAAAGACTAGTTATTATCAACCTAAAAGTATGTTATGTAAATTTCGTAATAAAATGCACACTGAAGGCTGAAAGTGTGTAAATTGATCCCGTCAAATCTTAAATTTGTGACTGGTCAATACCTTTTGCAACGGAAGGAGAATTCGAATCAGGTGTCACGCGACACACTGTGCAGCGCAGTACATCCAACCGTTCGCGTGATCCGACGGTTGAAGATATTCCCTCTGTCTCCGCTCCCATAAGTCCCATTTGGATATCCACTTATCGGATTTTATTCGGCTCCGTTCCTCTGCGTGCTTGGATCCAAAAAACCATCAAAATCAAACAAAAAAGAAAAGGGAATCGGAGTTGATGAAATTTGAGAGAAAATTGGAGAGAGCCAGGAGATTCACGAGAGGGCCACGTCTCCGGCGATTGCAAACTTCTCCTGCGATTCTCCAGCGAATTGAAGTTTGCAAATTTATAGAAGCACGAGGAAAGTTATTGGGTTACTATATGAATTTCTTTTATTTTGAGTTTTAGTAAAGAGGCGAAATAGATTCTGGACTTATTAAATAAAAGCAATTTGAAGGCACACTGATGGGAATAGGGTTGGAGAATATGAATCTCGTGTAACTCAGCGCAATTGAGGCTTAAGATGCGGCTCTAGTGTATTTCAGTGCTTTCTGTTAATTTGTAGTATCTTTCACCTTTTTGAATTGTGTAGTAAATTGACTGTTGTTTGTAGCCTGGTCTTCAATCTGTGATGTTGTTAGTGCTTTTGTGATGTTTTCAGTGTTTTTAAAAGTGTTCTAGGTGCTGCAGATTAGTTTTTCTTTTCTTTTTTTGAGGTAGTCTGTTTGGGATAATAAAGAGGGGATGCTTCCCCTGTAGTGGAGGTGTGTTTCGATTGATAGGAATATGAGCTCAACTCAATTGTTTTTGTTTGTTTTTCATGTAATTTCCGACTTTTCATTAGTGTTAAATAATATGTCTGATTCTGCACAAAATGGCAATATAAATTGTGTAATGTAAATAGACCTAACTTGATAAATTTTAGGATGTATACAGTGGAATTTTCTTTGATAAAACTTAGGATGTATACTGTGCGTTATGAATGCTATGTGCATGATCTTCTGAAAGAATACTGTGAATACATGATCTGTGAAAGAATACTGATCATACATGCGTGCTCTATGAATACTTGTGAAAGAATTTTTTGGGTATAGAGATGTATGATCTTTTCCATGAATACACTATTCATGATCTTTTCTATGGATACATGATCTTTTCCATGCAGACATGATATTTTCCATGAATACTAAGTGATCGGTTACTTTACTAATACATTCCTCCTCTTTTCTTTTAGTCTTGAGTTCATTGATCGAATCAAACTAGAACAAATACGATAACAAAACTGATCAGGTAAATTCATGGCATCACAAGTATAGCTTGAATAAAACAAAACATAAATTAACTGTCACATTTAACCAATATACAATAACGCTCCCAGAATACTACAAAGTACAAACTAAGACCCCGTTTGTTTGTGACTTAAAGGGTGCATAACTTAAATTATGCATCCTTAAGTCACCAAACATCCGTTACATAAGACGCTTTAAAGATGCATAAGTTATGCATCCATTCCCTTTAATTTTTTTCCAACAATACCACTTAGAAATAATTAATAATAATTAATAATAAAATAATAATAATATTTAATAAGTAACAATAATTATTAAAAAATCGTATATAATAATATAATTATTATAGTTAATAATTAAATAATAATTATTAATAAGACTTAAAAAATAATATTAATTATTAATAATAACGATTTAACAATAATAATAATAATAATAAATTAAATATAATTAATCAATAATAAATTTTTATTATTAAATAATTAATAATATTTAATTAAAAGTAATTATTAATATTTCATAATAACAACAATGATTTATTATTATCATATATAATTAAATTTTAAAATGATTAATAACTAACAATAATTAGTAATTAATAATATTTAATAATTAGCAAATAATTAATAATAACTAATAAATATAATATTTAATAAGTAACAATAATTATTAAAAAATAAAAATTAATAATAAAGATTAATTATGAATAAGATCATAATTAAATAATAATAATTAATAATATTTAACAAGTAATATTAATTATTAGTAATAACAATTAAATAATAATTATTAATTAAAAATAATCAATCAATAATATTTTTTATTGTTAAATTATTAATAATGTTTATAATATTTAATTAAAAGTAATTATTATATTTCATAATAATAAAAAAGATTTATTATTATCATTAATAATTAATTTTTATAATAATTAATAATTAACAATAATTAGGTCACAACGTCTTATTAATACATAATATTAATTCAAATTAAATAATTCAAATGTAAGGGCATTTTAGTCTTTTGACATGAATATATGCATGCATTAAGTTACTCATCCTTACTACACAACCAAACATCCATTATATAACAATACTTAAATACTTAAGCATCCTTAACTTATGCAACCTCTTACTACACAACCAAACGCCCCCTAATAGCTTATCACAAGATAACTAACTTTAGATCATTCATAACAAAAAATAAAAGAACATAATCGCATAACCTTCAATTACATAATTTCTTAAAAAAATTAAAATGAAAATATATAAAAGACAGGTTCCATCACTTTGCTGGTAAACTTGCATGGCCTCAATAACATAATCTGTTGACCTTCAACCTGCAAATAATACATGTTTATGAGTAAACAAATTAAATTACATTCTTTCTATGGATGCACCATAGATACAGAACCAAGGTACTATTTCTAAACTCTAATTAGACCAGGTAAACTTGCAATTATGCTTGAAATAACTTCCAATTGTCAACTAAATACATCGAAGAAGCGTCATGTTTGGATCTATTCGGTTGAACTAAATACATCAAAGAAAAGAAGAGGAGAGTAGTACATGCGATTGTGGTGGAAATGGAGGAGCTGAGATTGAAGCTCACGAAGCCGAGCTAACTTGGCTGCGGCGGCGGCCGGATCCTCTTGCTTTGTCGCTTTTCTTGGCCGACCGTGCATCGTCGCTTTTCTCTCTCACGATCGATCGGACGAATGGCACGGAGTTTTGATTTGATTTGGGGAGAAAAAATGGCACTGTAAAGTGTTATGACTTCTGAGTGAGAGAGAGGGGGAATCAGATCCTCTGGATGTTTGGTGGACGGCTGGGGATCTGGACCGTCTGATTTAATCTCAACGGCTATAAGGGAGCCCCGTGCATTCCACCACACCCGAAAAAAATATTGGCCCGAAAAAAATGAACCGTCTGATTTAAATCGGACGGCTCCGATCAAAACGTCCACTGGACGTTTCAAAAAAAACGTCCAGAGGATCCTGGTCCAGAGAGAGGGTGCTTCGAGGGAATCCCTAGGACTATTTTTTTTTTTTTTTAAACATAAAAACCCGTGGGTAGGGAATCCCTAGGACTAGAAGTAGGCGGTGAGGGGAAAAAGAACGCCGGACCAAAAAAAACTTTTGAAAAGAAAGAAAAGGGTGGTATGGTCTCGTCTCGCATGTCATGAAGATTATCTATGATTATTGCTACGCTACTTCGTGTTTCAGCCCAGTCCAAGGCAGACGAGAAAAGAGTAGTAATACGACTTAAAAAATTTAACCGATAAGAACGAGAGCGAAGAGAAAAATATTTGAGTCGTTGGATTTCACGGATGGTTCGGATCTGTAGCGTGGTTTCGCGCGACACAGGATTCGAATTCACGGAAGGAAATAGAAAAGATAAGGCATAGTCTCTAATAAGCATGTTTTATAGGGTTGTAGGGTAGCACACTATTTCTGTGTGTGTAATTATTACTTTTCACTGTACTGTGCCTCCCAAGTCCCAAATAAGCGACAACAAGTAAAGAGTGATTTCTAAAAAATTTCCGAGTCATTACCAAAAGTTTGATTGGACAATTCATGTTTCTAACTTCTAAGTGATGCCAGACAAACTTCTTTTCTTTTGTTTTTTGAAAAATAAGACAATTTCTTTATTTCAACTAATAAACAATAAAATATAAACCAATTTTATTTTTTTAAATAAGCATAATTTTAGTGACAAAATTGTTGAACTTCCCATTCCAAGCATATTCCGATTTTGTAATTTTATTCAATAACATGTTTATTAAATTTACAAAATCAATTTTAGTCAACAAATCCTTACTAATAATTAGTAAACAGTATTTTATCCACCAAAAAAAGTCCAATACCCACATTATAAAAATTTGTTTAAACTAGCAGTGGTCAATAATCCATTGTCCCCCTCCTGTTAAATGAACCATGTGCACTGGAATTCACATCCTCTACCGCACCGCGATTGGTAGCTGTGCGGCCCCAACCATCTGATCTGAATCTGATGGATAAGGGAGCCCCGTGTATCTAATAGGCCCGAAAAAAATTAACCGTCCGATCAAATCTGAACGGCTCGAAAATGGCTCGAAAAAATTCGCTGCCAGCAGCACTGCTGCAGAGGATTTTGGTCCATGTGCACTGGCCCAACCCTGTTGACCACAATTAAAAAGGCAAAAGAGTAACTTTCAAAAAAAAAAAAAAAAAAAAAAAAAAAAAAAAAAAAAGGCAAAAGAGCAACTCGACAGTGTCAGTGTGTTTACAAAAATCAATTCCTCTCTCTCTCTCAAGTCTCAATTCAACCTAGCCATGGCTTCATCTCATTCCTCAGGTAATTTACGAAGCCACTTCAACCCCCATCTCTCTTTCTCTCTCTTTCTCTCTCTAACTTCGAAGAGTTATTTCTACAGATAAGAGGAAGGCCACGAAACTTCTAGAAGCAGCTTCGTCTGGAAATCTCCGTGTTCTCAAAGGTTGGTTGTCTAAGTTGCTTTCATTCTACTTTAATCTCGAAGAATAGTTCACTAATTTGCCATCTACTCATCTACATTTCGCTAATTTGTTTGGTCGTTTTGTTGCTACTTCTGTAGAGGTGGTGAAGGAGCTGAACGAAAGTAAAATCAAAAGAATCAGCAATGAAATTGGGCTCAGTGCGTTACATCTCGCAGCTTTTTATGGGAGGACAGAGATTTGTCAGTACTTTGTCCAGGATTTGGGTTTTCATGTTGATTTACTTTCAACAAAAGGTATCCGTATTTCTTTATTTTGTTTTATTTTATTTCTGTTAATTCCTTCTTATTTGGCAACTGCTTCATTATATAAAAGCTAATGATGTGAATAGAATACGAGCTATTTAGGCGATGGATTTCAGTAATAAAAATATCTGTATTTTTTTTTTCTGCCTACAGTTGATTTGTATACTAATTATAGCAAAAAAAAAACTTTTAAAAATTTCAAGATAAGAAATATATATTCATCAAGAGTACAATGGTAATCAGGTTAATTAAATGTATTTTGTCTTTCCAGTAAAATAACTAGTGAAAAATAGTCGTGTAAGAAACCAACATTTGTGCTCATTGAACATTGTTCGGTATACATGTAATCAATGCTTCTGTTTCTCTTACAGATTTAAAAAACCAATCAATTTCATTTATGTATTTCTGGCAACATGTAATAATTCGGATCACACAGGTGAAACACCGTTATCCCAAGCAGCAATGCGAGGCCATGTAGCTACAGCAAGGTACCTGATCAGTCAAGGAGCCAATACTGTTGCACCAAACGGAGAAGGCTCGACTCCTCTCCATTATGCTGCCAGATATGGTCTCTCTTATTCTCTCCAAATTTAGTTTATTTTGATTTCTTGACTTGACTGAGATATCCTAAACCAAGTTTGTCTGATAAGTTAAATTTATTACAATTTACAAACAAGCAATTAGATAATTTTGCATATATTAGTTATCAAAAGAAAGTTAAATGTTATTGTTGAGAAGACAACTAGTGCATGTTTAAGCTTTCAATTCCTGAATTGACATAAAATAATTTGACAGGGCAGGATGAGCTAGTGAAGTATTTGCTCTCTTTAGGAGTCCCAGTAGATGTCACATGTAACCCTGCGGTTGGTGCCCCTCTCATTGTGGCTGCACTATTTGGACAAGCAAGTACTGTGGAAATTCTCTTGCAGCACCATGCAGATGTAGTTCTTCTTTTGTATTTTATTTTGGACATATATTTTCATCCCTTCAGAGTTATTATTTGGATTGGTGTCCTTGTTAATGTAGCTTTTTGTTTTTTGTTTTAGCCGAATGGTGCAAGCACTGACTATACCCCACTACTCTCATCCATTTATGCTGGTTCTTTGGAATGCACTAAGCTTCTCATCAAGGTTCTTAATTGAACTTGCTTGTAGTATGACATATGATATCAGTATTACTTGTTCAATCTGATGGATTTCATTATGGGCTTCTTTCTGGTCAGGCGGGTGCTGATTTGAACTTGAAATGTCCATTAGACATGGCTATTGACGAGGGATTGAATGATATCATAAAGTGCTTGCTAGAAGCCGGGGCTGATCCCAATGTTCGTAATGCAGTAAGGATACAACACATTTATTTTTTTTTTCTTTTAATGCTGGATTGCTTTTGTACTATTTTTTTTTTATAATCTAATTTATCTTTACATCTTGTAGTATGAATGGTTGCCAATAGAAAGAGCAGTTATGTTCGCAAAATGGGATATCGTTGAGATGTTATTTCCATTAACTTCTCCAGTTCCAGAAGTGCATGACTGGAGTGTGCATGGGATACTTCAATATGTCAAAAGCAACGCTTTCCTGGAAAAGGTTGTGTGCTCCATGATTTTTTTGTCCCTTAATTAATATTCATTTAGCTTTGGCTTTTGATGGGTTAAATAGCCATAGCAAATTAATAAAAAATAATGAATTTAAAATTGACTGTGCAATTGCTACAGCAGCAGGCAAATGACTATTGAAACATCTTGTTACAAAATGCTATGCCAGCTTTAGATGGGTTGTATGATTATTTGAATACCTTTATCCAATTTTGTGGTTGTGTATAGTATGATGCAATTCAAAAGAAGGACTTGGCTGACCTAAAAGTGAAGGGGGCAGATTCTTTCAAGAACAAAGAATATCTGAATGCTATTTCCTTCTATAGTAAGGTGTGTTAATTTCCTTCTATAGCCTACCCCAACTTGTTTGGGACAAAAGGCTTGGTTGTTTTTGTTGTTAGAAAATCTCTACCAGTTGTTTGTATGCAATGCAGGTAACAGATCTGAATTAATTAAGTATATGTTAACAGTTAGTTATGCCATCAACATATGACATCTTGAATATGACCTGAACATTAACAAATTCAATCACACTTTAGGCTCAATCAGGTCAACCACTTTATGTTGTATTTTCTTATTGAAACTTTGGGCGCATTAAATGGGGATCTTCCAGGAATGTGTAATCTTACTTCCTCTCGGGTTTGTATTGTCAATTTTGTGTTTGATTAAAGTTCTAGTGGAGGTGCTAATTTTATTAATATTTAATCTGTCTGTAAAATAGGCAATAAAGATAGACTCAGGTGATGCAGCTCTCTTTTCAAACTTAAGCTTGTGCTCGCATCGAATGGGACATGGAGAATGGGCTTTGGGTGATGCTTTAATAGCGCTGAGGTTGAGGCCTCGATGGCCCAAAGCATACTATCGTATTGGTGCTGCATATATGTTACTGGAGGTAATCATTCATTCTTTTGTAATGTGGATATTTTTGCTCTAAAAGGTAAAAAAATGATGCCAAGTACAAGTTCAATTAATAGACAGAAAAAGAAGAAAGATGTGGTTTCCTTGTGGTTTGATTTTGTTGCAACATTTCATGAATGGACTTTGTTCTATTTTTTTAATTTTCTTTTAATTTTTGTTGATAGTTTTTATGGTTTGTTATTTGATTGTGGAAGGATTATGAGAAGGCTTCTCAAGCATTTATGGACGGTTTACTATTGGACCCCAACAACATAGAGATAAAGAAAGCTTATTGGTATTTTACTGCTTTATGTTTGCTATTTTTTATATAAATAAATTGTTTTTTGATGGAGTTTATATGACCATCAGTACTGATATTGGTCCTAATGGATTTATTTAAACAAGTATGATGCCCTAAATTGTATCTCTTTTGGACTACATTGATTTGTAGGGGAGCTGTGGATAGCTTGAGGAGGTCACATCTTGCCGAAACAAGCGAATAGACTCGTGATTTGTGGTTTTGGGTTTTATTTAGTGGTAAGACAGGCAAAAGTGTTGTTCAATAGTTTTCTCTGGGTCGACAGCATGTTAAGTATGCACATTGCACATCAAATTATACATGCGAGTATTATGATTTCTAGTCTGGACTGGGACCTCCTCGCTAATGTAAAAAAGTCTCATTTTTAGAATTTGCATTTCTCACGTTTGTCATCCACCACTGCTCAACTCTTAAGATATATTGAAGAGAATCTTGATATCAGTTAACAAAATCTTTATGCCTAACATGCAAACTATGAAATCATATCGAACTGTCATTTCTCAACTAAAAATCTTACGTCTTGAAAATTAAAATCTTATAGTTAAAAGAAAAATAAAGAACAAATAGGTGGATGCAGTTTAAATTGTAAACAGAAGGGGCGTATGAGTTGTTTAACATAGATGTCTTGGGAACCAGATCCTCTGGTCGGCACGATTTGGACCGTCTGATTTAGTTCACGATTTGCTTAGAAGAATATTTAGAGATGTCGTCATCAATTGAACTACACTGAACGATCCAACAATTGGTTTAGATAAGGAAAAATACTTACAAGTCTGAAAAATAAATAAACATCTCCATTTAGGTAAATTTCTAAAGTACTATTTTGGTTCAGTTGAAATTGTTTAATTGAAGACCCATCGTCATTTATTTTTCTCTTTTATCCAGTCGTTTGACTTGAAAAAAGAAAACGGTGGAAAAATAAATAAAATAATAGTATAAGGGATTTGAGCCGTTTCCAGCCAAATGATCAAACAGGTGTTTTAAATGCAGCTTAATGAATATATTAATGTATTTAGTAGTTTATGATTCTCTTTTTCAAATATTATTTATAAATTAAAAGATTTTACCAATGTTTGTGATAAGGATGATAACTTGCTCAAATAATGCCATCCATGCCATGGACCGATCATTATGTATCATTTTATTTTCATCGTATTAATGGAATTAGTGTTGATTTTTATGTCGACTTAACTCGTATTTTACAACAGTCCTAGTTTTGATGAAGTAGTAGTCTTGTTGGGACTTGGGAGTAGACCTGTCAATAACAAAACGTTTTAACGTTTTAATGTTACGCATATGGGCCACGGAACGTTAAACGTAGCCCAATTTGGTTCCGTTTGGGCCTACGAAACATAAGCGGAAATGAGCTGCGATTTTCGTTTATAAACGTAACGTAAACATAAGAGCCCATTTCCGTTTCGTTTATTTACGTTATAACGTAGCGATATATGTTATCAATATATATGATATAACAGTATGAATATGATTGCAAGTATTTGTAATAGGTGAATTGCAGACGAATGGCGGAGAAACTAAGGATAAACCCTAGATCTGCGCCGCTGCTCTTGCACGCTTCATTCATTTATCATCTCTCTTTCTCTCT
The DNA here is from genome assembly GCA_027725995.1 of Rhynchospora tenuis. Taxonomy (NCBI): domain Eukaryota; kingdom Viridiplantae; phylum Streptophyta; class Magnoliopsida; order Poales; family Cyperaceae; genus Rhynchospora; species Rhynchospora tenuis. The sequence goes on along the minus strand of CM050889.1, from coordinate 60,635,447 downwards.
CTCGGCTCTCGTACAGTGCCCATGGAAATGGCATTGTGGTCTGTGCAACCTCGTCGAACCATGCGTGACGACGGCAGGCCAGATCAGCGTACGATTGTTCCTCTCTTTATTTCTGTCTCCATCGCTGTTTCTCTATGAACCCTAGTTGCTCGTCACTTGTCAGTAGCGAAAGAAAGAGAGAGAAAAGGGAGATGTGGTTTTCTTAAGGTACATATTTGAATGATTTTTCAAATTATAACATACTTTTCTGTTGGCTTTTGTTCATCTATTTATAACTGTTCTTTCTTTTTTTTTTGTGGTTTGATGCTATACAACGGAAAGGGAGAAGTGCTGGAAGCAAGGCTTGGTGTGGTTTGAGGTGTGCTTTTTATACAATACAAGTATACGACTTGCTGGAAAGGGAAGTATACTTTTCTATTGGTTTGAATGTTTTCAAACTTTTTTGTTGGTTTTCTTCTTCTATTTCGTAACTGGTTTTCTTTTTTTTTGTGTTTGGTTTGAATGTTTGATGCTTCAATTGGAAGAATTGGTGGAAGCAAGGCACAATTGCAACCCAAGTTGTGAGTGTGTTGATTGTGTTAATTAATCAGTGAGTTGATTGAAACTGTAAATGTGTCGATTGTTCTCTAAATTGAAATTTGAGTTGTGCTTGTCTTTGATTGCTTATTTGCTGTTAAGGTTTGTAAATTGTGTGTTCAATTGCTTGTTGTGAGGTTTGTGGTGGGCCGTTTGACACTTCTGTACCTTGTACCAGGTCGGTACAAGATTCTATACCGTTCTGGCATGAATTCAAAGCTTGTAGAGCTAATTTGTAATAAATATCTAGTCTCAGGGACCTTTTTATAAAGTTGTTTGAACTTGTATGAGGGCTTGTTTGTGGTAATTGCTGTTATTAGGGGCTGTCAAGTAAAATATGTTATTTGCAAGGCTTGTTCAATTATGATTAATTGAGGACTTTTGAGAAATTTTTTGTAATCTGAGTTGTGTTGTTGAAACAAACAAAACTTATATAAGGGATTAATATTTATAACGTTTTTAACGTTTGTGATGTTTAAACAAGTGAAACATTAAACGGAATAAAAATTCCTTACGTTTACTAAATGAAACGTTAACATTAAAACAAAATTTTTCCGTTCCATAAACGAAACGTTAAACGTAAGAGGTTACTTACGTGGATGTTATGCACGTTTGACAGGTCTACTTGGGAGCAACATGTAAAAAGCCCATGTGACGTGATGTAATCTGAGCGAACTCAGGAAAAGCCCATATGTTCCTTGATGTAAATTATCTTCAATTTTACAGAACACTTGAAAACGACTGTTGTTTTCTAAATTTTTTATTCAAAGGGAAAGGCGATGTTTGAGCCCGAAATTCTCATTTCTGCACACTTATTCTCAAAGGTGTTGGATTTTATTTTATTTTATTATTATTATTATTTTTTTTTTGTAAAAAACGACCCCCCGTCACTTTAATATCAGCTTGACAGCTTCATTAATTTGATTAATTTATAAACAACAAATATACACAATTTTTTAATCTTTTTCATGTAAGCATGTTTTATGTAAAATTACTTCTATTATATTAATTGTCCATCAATGTATCCTAATCCAAAATTAAAAAGAGTAATCATCAAACCAATGCATGTGCCTGAGCCCTGAATAGAATCCGTTAAATTCTAAAATTGTGACTGATCTAGTGAGGAATCGGATCCTCTGGATGGCTAAAAAAAAACGTCCATTGGACGTCTGGTAAAATGAACCGTCCGATTTGAACGGACGATTGGATCTCAATTCTTCCGTCCAAATTTAAAAAAAAAAAAGAAAAACGACGTTTATACGGTGGTCTTCGTATACGTATTTCTCAGAATTCTCTTCTTCTCGCTAGATCACAGAGCCCCTTTCTTCCCTTTCTCACTCGTCTTATGTCTCGCTCTAGCTACGAAACTAAGAGAGAGGTCCAACGAAATTTTGCTGGTCCCTTTCTCACTCGTCTTCTGGATCACCGACCTGATTTTGCTCTTTTATATTTCTTTTCATTTCAAACATCCAACAGTGGATCGTGGTAATTGAGACAAGACCAAATTTGTAATAAGGAGAAGTGTGAAAGAATATGCGTGAAGATGCATACTGGATTTTCAAATTTAATTCTCTTTTTCTTGTATTCTTCATTTAATTCTATTATCTCAAAGTTATAAATTCTGGTTTTATTGTTCTTGCGCACAAATAAATAGAAATGGAGACACTTGTTTGGTTGTTTCTTTTTTCTCAAATTGATTGTTCCATATTTACTATCTAATTACTGATATGGTCGGTTTAGTTCATTCATTTATTCAAATACTGGTAAAGTATCACCATCTATTGTTAAGGTAATTTAGGTATTGTTAATGGATTTGTAGACCCGATATAGTAGTAGTATATGCAAGCAAATTCAAGTACACTTTACATAATTTTATTTTCTGTAAAAATAAATAATGAAGTTGACATAGAAGATTTATTGTCAATTTGTCACTAATTCACTATTTTATTTTGATCTTATATTGCTTCAGGATCTGCCACTTACAATGTTTGATTTTGGAACTGCACTTGTTTGTGAAAATTGGGTTTGGCATTCTATACCACTAAGTCTCTATGAACAGTTCATACCAATCTGCCATTATTCATGCCAACTAATTGTAAAACACCAAGCAAATTACATAAAAGTATTTCCTTAAAAAAATATGTTCAACTACAGCGATTTGCTCAAAGAAAAACGCTCACACAGCAAGACTGAAAATGTTACTCCAAATACTGATTTATTTTACAAAATGATCCCTCTCGTTTATATTATTCACCATCTTCATAATAAACTGCACATGCTTCCCTCGAGTGACAGCAACCATCTTAGCACCATTAATTGCTTTTATATATCATCTTCACTGTTGTAAAGAAATTCTGCATGTGCGCCCCTATACTCTTGGCAAATTCAAAGTTTTTCCCTTTTAGTTTCTTTGCTTGTACACGTTGCCTTCATCCCATTGCAGAGAATCTACATGAACTCTTCCTCCTATTTCAAAATGGAAGATCCATAAATTTCAAATTGGTTATTGTTTGCTATACATATATATAATGTTTGTATGCTATATTAAACTCAATACATGCAATATGCAACACGTCTTTTGACTATTTTTTTTGGTAAATCATTTATTAGATTTGGCAAAATTATACCAGTAAATTGTTCACAACCAAAAAGAAATCAATTAAATTTTTAGTAGCATCACGAGCCTCACCAGTAACCATGTGTCCGTGTTTCTTTGGCGGTGAAGCTAGTGATAGCTGAATCATTTGTTATGTTGAAAAGCGTTGTATTTACTCTATTCTTTATCTTGCATCTTACTTGTTCCAAATAAAAAGATACGAGTACTAACAGTAAACTTGAAATAATGAAAGTCTATAAGGGGTATAACGTAAATTTTTATTTTTGAGAAACTGAACAAAGTAGAGAATTGAATATGGTAATCTTTACCATCGATGCAGGTGTCTCCATTTATTTGAGTCCCTAGGTCTAGAACCCCTTCCCTTGGCGTACAAAAGAGAGACTTCCTCGAGTTATTGGAGTCTTGAAGCCGTTCTCTTTATTGTAACAGAGAGAGAGAGAGAGGGGGTATCGAAGGAGAAAGAGAATGAGAACGGGGCTTTTTCGTTGGACCTCTCTCTTAGTTTCGTAGCTACAGCGAGACAGAAGACGAGTGAGAAAGGAAAAAAAGGAGCTCTGTGATCCAGCGAGAAGAAGGGAATTCTGAGAAATACGTATACGAAGACCACCGTATAAATTTCGTTTTTCCTTTTTTTTATTTTGGACGGAAAAATTGAGATCTGACCGTCCGTTTAGATCGGACGGTTCATTTTACCAGACGTCCAATGGACGTTTTTTTTTTATTAGCCATCCAGAGGATCCGATTCCGATCCAGTGATGCTGCTTTCGTAAAGAAGATGGTATTTTAGGGAAGGAAAGCGATAGCCTGCAAATAGGTTTATAGGTGTAGTACACTACGTCTGTATATATAATTATTGCTTTTGACCGTACCCTTCCAGAAAAGCGACAACCAACGTAGTTACGTAGAGTGAGTTCGCGCGAAAGATTTTGAGCTTGACGGTGTATATTCATTTTCTTCCCATACACAGGAAAAATATATATATATTTCACTTCAATTAATTTTTATAGAAGCGGCTAATACTATTTTTGTTTCTATGTTTTTTGGTTGATATGACGAATCGTGTAAAATATATATATATTTTTCTCTTTAGAGAAACCTGAAAACTCCTTTGTTTCAATTGGCAAACAACAAAATATAAGCCGTTTGTTGTTGTTTATTTAATATAAAGCATAAGTTATACAAATATCACTGATAAAATTATTGAACTTCAAATTCGAAGCATGATTAGCAAACGGTATTTTACCCCACCTACAAAAATCAGATTATAGAAATTTCTAGAAACGGTAGTCAGTGTCCAATGTCGGTCTCCGTTCAAATAAACCAGGTCCACTACCCAGTCTCGTAGACCGTAACTAAAGGCTAAAAACTAACTCTTAAGTGTTAAGTGAAGTGCAGTAATTGAGGGAGAAGAGGAATCGATTTGCCACAAAATAGTAATAGTAAATACACTCATTTCTCTTCTACTTTCTCAATTTCAACCTAGCCATGGCTTCATCTCATGCCTCTGGTAAAGCTTCAACTCACTCCCCCCTCTTCTCTCTCTCTCTCTCTCTCTCTCTCTCTCTCTCTCTTTCTCCAACCTAAACGAGTTTCTTTTACAGATCAGAGAAAGGCGACGAAATTTCTAGACGCAGCTTCGTCTGGGAATCTCCGTGTTCTCAAAGGTTGGTAGTCTTATTTGCTTTCATTACACTTTAATTTCGAAGAATAGTTAACAAATTAGCAATCTACTCATTTGCATTTTGTTGATTTGTTTGGTCCTTGTGTTGTAATTTCTGTAGAGGTGGTGAAGGAGTTGGGTGAAGGGAAAGAAGTACCAAATATAATTAAAGAAATAAAGGATGCAACTGGGCTAGGTGCGTTACATCTCGCAGCTTTTCATGGGAGAACAGAGATCTGTCAGTACTTAGTAGAGGATTTCGGGTTTCCTGTTCATTCTCTTTCACCAATAGGTATCCCGTATTTCTTTATTTTGTTTTTCTCTCTCAATTCATCACTCTAGTTGTCAATTGCTTCATAATATATAAGCTAATGATCTCAATAGAATATGAGCTATTTAGATGAGAGATTTCGTATCCTCATTAAAGCAACAAAAAAATATTATTAAAAAAGTATTTCAACTTATGATCTGATGTGAGACATACAAGAGTACAATGGTAATCAGCTTAAATATATTATTATGTCTATGAACTTTTTTAAATACCGAATCAGGTACCAAGTACCGGGTATAACCTGGTACGTACCAGGTCTGGATCCGGGGAAAACCAGGAATATCGGAAATTCATCAGTAACAAACCAGATTGGTTTAGCTAAGAAACCAAACCAGAGACCTACCACATGCGTTATAGCGCAAAAATTGTTGTGAATATTGTAAATCGAACTCCCTTCACCCTGATAGCAGACCTGTGTCTATGTATAAAAATTAACTAGTGAAGAAACCAACATTTGTGGTCACTGCATACATTGTTCAGTATACATGTAATCAGTCCCTCTGTTTCTCCTTCTCACACATCCACGAGAACATTTGTGGTCATCTATGTTTTTGGCTACATGTAATCATTCTGATTATACAGGTGACACACCATTATCCCATGCTGCAATCCGAGGCCATGTAGCCACAGCAAGGTACCTGATCAGTCAAGGAGCTAATCCTGTTGCATCGAACATGGATGGCTCGACTCCTCTCCATCGTGCTGCCAGATTTGGTCTCTCTCTCTCTCTCATACTGTCTCCAATTTAGTTTCTTTTGCTTTCTGGACTTGACTGAAAACACCCTAAACAAGTTTGTCTGATAAGTTGAATTTATTACAAACAGACAGTTAGGCAATTTTGCATATACTAGTTATCAGAAGAAGATAGTTTTTATTATTGAGGGGACTCCCAGTGCTTGTTAAATTCAATTCCTGAGTTGATGAAAAATAATTTTACAGGGCAGGATAAGCTAGTGAAGTATTTGCTCTCTATGGGAGTCCCAGTAGATGTCACATGTAACCGTGCGACTGGTGCCCCTCTCGTTATGGCTGCACTTTTCGGGCAAACAAGTACTGTTGAAGTTCTGTTGCAGCACCATGCAGATGTAATCCTTCTTATGTAGTTTATTTGAACTTACATTTGCATTTTCTTTGAAGTTATTTTTTTGGATGAATGTCCTTGTTAATAGAACATGTATCGTGATTTTCTTTTAGGTGGATAGTACTGCTACAAGCATTGGCTATACTCCCCTTTTCTCCTCAGTTTATGCTGGTTCTTTGGAATGCACCAAGCTTCTTATCAAGGTCCTTAACTGGAGTTGCTTGTAGTAGAATACTTTATTCCAGTATTACTTGTTAAACCTGATGGATTCTCAAATGTGCTCCTTTTCTGGTCAGGCGGGTGCTGATTTGAACTTGAAATGTCCATTAGACATGGCAATTCGCAGGGGATCGATCGAAATCATGAAATGTTTGCTAGAAGCTGGGGCTGATCCCAATGTTCGCAATGAGGTAAGGATATAAGACTTTTCTTTTTTCCTTATCCTTTTATGATCGATTGCTTTTATAATATTTTTTGATAATCTATTTTATCTTTCACATGTTGTAGTATGGATGGTTGCCAATAGAAAGAGCCATTATGTTAAAAAAATGGGATGTTGTTGGGATATTATTTCCATTAACATCTCCAGTTCCAGAAGTGCATGACTGCCATGACTGGAGTGTGCATGGGATACTTCAATATGTCAAAAGCCACGCTTTCATGGAAAAGGTTGGTGCTCCATGATTTTCCCCCTTAATTATTGTTCATTCAGCTTTGGCTTTTGAAAGGTTAAATAGCCATGTGAATTGCATATTAATAGAAAAAGTAAAAAAAAATGAAATTTTTAAATGACAAACAGTTGAAACATCTTTTTACAAAATGTTGTGCTGAATTGCTAATTAATGGAAAAAAATAAAATGAAAAATTTTAAATGACTATGCAATTGAAACATCTTGTTACTTGAATCCTTTATTCAATTTTGTGGTTGTGTTATTTAAGTATGATGCAATTTCGAAGAAGATCATGGCTGACTTAAAAGTGAATGGCGCTGATTTGGTCAAAAAGAAAGAATATTTGAATGCTAGTTTCTCTTATACTAAGGTATGTTTATTAATTACTAGGTAGTATTGAAAAAAATAACCATTTAAAATATTCTCTACCAGCGGTTTGTTTGGAATATCGATAATAGATCTGAGTTAGTAGGTTGAAACTTAGTGAGAATCTAGTAATGACCTCAGCGTGTAACAACTTTTTCCACTTTATGTCATGTTATAGTTGAGCTCACTTGTCATTGGTCCAGTGTATATAAGCATTGGCTAAACAGGTTGAATTGGATAATGAATGTCAAGTTGTCAACCTAAACCCTACTGCTAAACCGTCATTACCATGGAGTTCACTTGTCGTTATGTCATGTTACAGTTGAACTCACTTGTCATTATGTCGTGTTACAGTTGAGCTCATTTGTCAGAAAATGGTAAACCATGGTTGGATGTGACCTGAATCTTAACAAATTTTATCACCCCAGTACGTTCTGTCAGGTCAACCACTTTATGTTGTATTTTCTTTTAAAACGTTGAGAGCATTACGTGGGGGCCTTCCAGGAATGTGTAATCTTACTTCCTCTCGGGTCTGGCTTGTCAATTGTGTGTTTCATTTAAGTTCCAGTATAAGTGCTAATTCTATTAATAGTTAATCCTTTTGTAAAATAGGCTATAGAGATCGACTCGGGTGATGCAGCTCTCTATTCTAATAGAAGCTTGTGCTGGCATCGAATGAGAGATGGAGAGCTGGCTTTGGAGGATGCTTTGATGGCACAACGGTTGAGGCCTGAATGGCCCAAAGCATAATATCGTATTGGCGCCGCATTTATGTTACTGGAGGTAATCATTCATTTTAATTTGAAATGTGATTATTGGTATTTTTGCTGTATCAAAGAAAAAACGATACCAAGTACAATTTAAAAAAAGAAATGAGATAGAAAGAAGAAGAAAAGATGTGGTTCCTTGTAGTTGATCATGTCTTGATTTTGTTGCGACATTTTGTGCAGGAACTTTTTTCTATTCTTTTTTTTTTATTATTTAATTTTGTCGGTAGTTATTATGGTCTGTTATTTGATTATGAAAGGAATATGAGCAAGCTTCTCGAGCATTTATGGATGGTTTACAATTGGGCCCTACCAACATAGAGATGAAGAAAGCTTATTGGTATTTTACTGCTCTATATTTACAATTTCTATATAAGATAAATTGTTATTAATGGAGATTGACCATTAGTATTGGTATTGGCCTAAATCGTATCTCTTCCAAACTGCTGATTTATAGGGAAGCTGTTGATTGCTTTAGGAAATCTCATTTTGGTGAAACAAGTGGATAGGATGGTGGTTTGAGCATTTGGGCCCTTTTTGAGTGATAAGACGATCTAAAATGGTGTTCTATACTCTACTTTTTCTCTGGGTCGACAGCACATTGTGTGTGCAAATTAAATTATGCATCCTAGTAATAGTTTTATGCTTTATAGTTAGGACTGGGACCTCATGACAAACTGCAAAAATAGTCTCTTTTTTAGATATTGCATTTGTCGCATTTCTATTAGTAGCTGTTGTTGTTGCCATTTCTTATGCACCCCTCCAGCCCTGCTGAACTCATTAGATATATTGAAGAAAGTCTTGATATTACCTAACATGAATTTGTGAAATCATATCAGACTGTACATTTCTCAACTAAAAGTCGTGTCTTGAAAAGGCAAATGTTAATAGTTAAAGAAGAAGGGTATTGTAGAAAGTGGTACGTCTTGACTGTAAATTAATGATGTACACGATACATTTAGGTAGTGATAGTCCAAAAATTTTTGGCCTTGGCCCGTCCTTTGGAAGACCGTCCTAAAATCCGGACCGGACTGGCCCTTTGAAGGATTTTCGATGGACAAGGATTTAGAAGGGCTGAATTTTGAAAGGGCCGGGTCTAATTTTTTCAAAGACGGATGTTGAAGGGCTGGGTTTTGAAGGGCCAAGTCCGTCCTAGTCCTTCAATTGTGGCGACCATTTGATCATATGATGAGACGATAGAGATTAAAAAATTATTCAAAAAAATTAAATGTAGGTATTATTTTAGAAGGACTAGAAGGGCCAAGAACTTAAAAATGTCGGGTTTTCGAAGGGCCAGTCTCATGTTTCAAAAAATAAATCCGTCTAATCCGTTCCATCTTAATCCTTTTTCCTAGTCCGGTTCGACCCGGCCCTTCTATCAAACCCGTCGAGTCCGGTCCTTTAAAATTCGGTCCGGCTCTTTTGTCTTTCACTACATTCAGGAGCATTTAGAGATTATCATCAACATCACTACATTAAACGCTTCGTTACAATTGGCTTAGATGATGAAAAATCTGAAAAATGAACAAATAGCACTTTTAAGGTGAACAAATAGCGCCATTAATTAAAGACCCATCATCATTCAACTTTCCGTTTTTACACCATCGTTTGTCTGAATAACGGAGTAAAAACTTCAGAAAAATAATAAAAGTAGAAGGGGATTGAAAAATAATGCTACCCCATGCCCATAGTTTACCCATTGATCGTACTGTTTTTTTTATCATAATAAAATAAAATTAGTCGTTAATTTTGATGTTTGAAGCTCAATGAGTAGATTATTTAACTTGTAATTATATGACAGCCCACGCGAGGTGGGCAACTAGGGAAAAGCCCACAACCTGCTATTGTTGGCTTTTTTTTTTTTTTTTCATTTTTAGTGGGGCAAGGGGTGTTTGAAGCTAAAAAAACTTTTCCTTTTTTGCATTTCGAAGCCTTGAACTTATTTTCTGTCAAAAAATGACAACGTTTCCTACAATCTACAATTTAAGTAGTGATACAAGTCATGAAATCGATAAGCTGACGTTTGTCTGTCGCACAAATTTAAAAAATAAAAAATAATTTCAGATTTTAAGTATTTTGATACATTATGTATTTTTTTGAAAATAATATAGGATCAAGTCTTCTAATTTATTTTGAAATTAAATGTCACAAAGGATTCTAGTCAGTTTCGATCGTCACATCAAGTTTAACAATATCTAAACGAATGTGTTCGACCATTCTAACTGAATGTAAGTGTTTAGTTATTTGGTCGAAATAAAGTGTTCTAAATATGACAAACGAGCGTATTTAACACGGGTTGCTGCGCTGATGAAATGACGTATAACTTCATCTCAAAGTGACCATCCTAATAATTTCCTACGGGTTAATATGGTCTACAATCCCAGTTTCATATGTGCTTCTAGCCTTCTATACGTAAAATCAACGCCCAAAATAAGAATATGAGATTTTCATATGTGCTTCTATACGTAAAATCCCCCAAAATGCCAGTTTCATATGTGCTTCTACAATCCCAGTTTCTCCGTAAGGACATTTTTGTCACAAATTATGAATTGATCTAATGGTTCAGAAAAATTGGGGGATTAAACGGTCGAAACTAGATATGGATTTCTAAGTGGTCCAGAAAAATTGGGATCAAACGGTAGAAACTAGACATGAATTTTTAAGTATTGCAAACATATTAATCGATCGAACATGTGTCTAATCATTATTTTAATCGATCAAGTTTATAACAGCTGACAGCATGTTCTTTTTTGTCAAAACTGAATTTACTAAAATGCTAATTGGGAGTCTTCCAACGCGAACTTTCACATATACAGTTCAGGTTTTTTTAATCAAAAATCGAGAATAACAAAATACCGGAATACAGTACTCAACATTATTCTATTCTCTATTTTGCATTTTGTACGACGAATCGAATGAAATAGCTAACATTTTCGGTATTCTATATTGGAATAGTGCTTCCATCCATACATCTTCTATAATTCGATTGATAAAATATTCACCAAATTTTTCTTCTTCAATGTAAGAATATTTAATATAAAAGAATAGCGGCTAAATTGTTGAACTTCAATTCAAAGTTAATTACCATTGTTAATTAAAAATATTCTTTACGTGATTATTAAATTAAGTTTCTGAAACAAATATTTTGTAACAATGCAGACTCACACGCCTAAGTTGAATCCGTCAAATCCTAAAATGGTGATTGTCTGATTGAATCTAGTTAGTAGCTTTCAGCTTTTGCAAAGGAGAGTTGGTATTTTAGGAAATGGAAAGGCATAGACCGGTGAAAAAGTTAATAGGTGTAGTATCCTACGCTTTTTTACTGTACTCTTTCTGAAAGCGACAGCCTATCGTATTGACTTCTGCGCTTCTTTGAAAAGGTTTTGAGCTTGATGACGTATATCAATTTCTTTAATTGAAATTAATTTTTTGAGGAAGAGGAAAATAGTATCTCCATCTAAAAACTTTGATCGGATAATTCAAGTTACTGAGAATTGAGTCTAAAATATCTTACTACTCATTAAGTACTTTCGCTTAAAATCCTTATAAGAGTATAAAATCAAATCATTTTTATATGCAAATAGTCTAATTAACATAATCAGATGAAACAGTACGGTCGAATCGGATGGAACTTAATATAACTGTCATTTCACCGATTTTTAAAATTAATTCTTAAAAAAATGATCACTCAAATTTATTTAAACTAATAGCGATCAACGTATTTTAACCGTGATTAGCAAAAGGTATTGTAAAATACATTATAGAAAATTGTGAAAACAGTAGTCAGTACTCAGTAGTCCACATGGAAATCAGATCCTCTGGATGGTTTTACCGTGGACGTTTGGTGGACGGCTCAAGATCTGGACCGTCTGATTTAATCTCAACGGCTAAAGGGAGCCCCGTGTATTCCACCACACCCGAAAAAAATATTGGCTCGAAAAAAATGAACCGTCTGATTTAGTTTAAACGGCTCCGATCGAACCATCCACTGGATGGTTCGTAACAAACCATCCAGAGGATCCGGACTCAGTCCACATGTGCCTCGTCTTTTCAATGAACCAGGTCGACTGACCCGCCTTGTAGACCGCAATTAAACAGGAGAATAAGTGGAGACTGAAGTCTGAAGGGAACAGGCTTTACAGACGAGAGACGACAAGAAGGAGAAACTTCTAAGCAGCTTCCTCTGGAAACCTCCTTTTTCTCGATCAGAGGTTACAAATATATTATTATATATTATTTAGTCTGTTATGCTTCAGCTTTTATACCTTCTGAGTTTTAAAATAATATATAGATACAATTCATCGAAGCAAACTATGTGACACCAAATTATTCGATAACAATAATAATAATGAGATTTCCTACTTCCTGTAGATTATGCATCACAACAATGGCATGAAAAAAAGTATATTACATTACATCTGTTCCGCTTTATATGTAACACGTGGCAGTGAAAACTGAAAAGTGAAAATTCAAATATTTGTGGGCTGAAGTGAAATATGTTAAAATAGTACCCTTGCATTTGCATGTTACATACTTACATGCATATACCCCAAGTACCTCAGGCTCATCCGCACCAATGACTTGCTTTATACCAAAAGTTCTGGTCAAAACTCAAAAATTCAACACCTCACTGGCTCACTCGTTTAATAAAAACTAGCGCCTGGCGGAGAAAAAAAAAATTATTGGGGCTTTTATCTGATCACATGTGATACTCAGTCTAAAAAAAAAAAAGAATCATAAAATAATTTATTTTTTGAACCTTCTATCTTATTTTATTTTCTGAAAAGTAATGCAGGCGTAAGTCGGACATTTCACACGTATAACATGATTTGAAATTCTCCAATAAAAATTTAGGATAGTAGGATTTAAGACTTCTTTTTTAATAGTTACTGGAACTCTGATATTATTTTATAGATCAACCCTTGATTATTTCTGATCAAACACAATTACGAAGGCCATATTTGGCAGCTATACAGAACAACTTGCTCTGGCTAGAATGACTTCCTCTACAGTAACAACTTATAAGGAGTTCCCCTGATAATAAATTATAAGACTTTTACAGTTTTTATGCATTAAGCATCGTTTTATTGTAATCAAACAAATATTGATACTGTTGATGACTAGATTTTAAGACTTGTATTGTAATGATCTTTTTGTTAGTTATTAAAGCTTGCTACTTCATTATGACTTTTGCATTGAAGATGAGAAATGCCGAATATGGTATATTTTTATTTTAACATTTGCTCATATATAGTAGATACTCTTACTTTCTTTTTGGATATAAATAAGTACTTTATTGGAAAACTACTTATCTGTGTAAAAAGTTTTATTTTGAGAGTAAGCTTATTCAAAACAATTTAGGATTAAAATTTTAATCCTGAATAACTAATCTCACCCTCAATCTCATATGATCCAAATGCACCCTTATGAATTAAGCATCGCTCTATCGTAATCAAACAAATACCATTAGACTAGATACTAAGACTTGTATTGTAATGATTTTTTTGTTCAACAATTTTAGCCGAGGTATTTACATGGCATCCAAATTAAAGTTGTTCGGAAAATTTTTTTAAAAAAAGCTGTTTGGCACTAACTAATCCAATAATTTTACAAAAAACTTAATATGTGAAGCAATTTAGTTAAAAAAACCAATTGCAAAGCTACCTAAACGTTTTTTTTTTTATTATTTTCTTAAAAAAAGTGGACAGAAACCCAAGCACATATATGGTCAGTTGTCATAGTGTTTACATTAGCAAACCATATTTGCGCAATATTAGGCTGCCAAACAAACTCACGTATATTGAAATTGTATTAAGAGATATCAAAGGCATGGTGCGAATAGTGGCGTAGCTAGAAAATTTTGTGATGGTTTAATAAGTATACGATATTAATATTATAAAAAATTAAAAAATTCACACAGTATATATATTTGGAAATTTTTTTGCCATGGATGATTTCTATAGCTGGATTAGAATATAAATAATTCGTTCAGATGATGATTATGGATCCTATGGTTTTTTAAAAACTCATCCATGGATATTTGGACAATTAGTATCCTTCTAATCGTGCAATTGACCATTTAGATATTAGCAACGACCAGAGATATTTGACAAATCATTGGGACTTTATTCCACATTATTCACATAAAGTACTTATAAACACTACTAAATATAAATATTATAACTCAAAATGTAGAATACTTTTATAAATTTATAATTCTAATAGATTTTTTATCTTTTTTCAGTTGAATTTTTTTATATAAAATCTCATATTTTGAATTCGACATAAGATAATTTTTGTAAACAAACAAAAGAAGAAAACATACAAAAGTGATTTATGAATAGTATAATTGTTGATTATATCTTAGTTTTTTTGTCACATCTACTAAAATAAAGAAAAAGATTTATGTTTAAACGGTTTTTCAATAACAAAATAGATTATAAAGTTATATATTCAATTTCAACCTAGAAATATATTTCTAAGACTCATTAAGTTAATAAGTATTAATTAAGTATAAACGTCACAAAAAAAACGTAGGTTTTGTTAATATGTATGATAAAATTCATTCATCAATATGAATGTGGTAATCATTACTAAAGGTGAAATTCATGAAATATTGGAGAAGACAAAAGTTAACATTTGTGACAGTCGAATATATATACGTTATATAATATATATTTTTAAACAAGAATAAACTGTCCAAAATCTGATATGGGGTTCATCGATAGAATATCTACAAAATTTGTTTATTTTGCAAGTGTAAATTCTTAAATATAGTATTATTTTTCTAAAATTAATCGGGGATCAATTAATGACCCCATTTAAGCTCCGCCTCTGGGACCTCGGATCCATATCCTCTGCAGCGCGCTGCTGGCAGCGCTTTGATCCCAGCCGTTCGATCTCATCTCAACGGTTAATTTTTTTTGGGCTTATCGATCTGGTATTTTTCACGAGGCACCTATCATCCATCGGACGGTTGTGATGCAGCAGCTGCCAAGCGCAACGCTGAGGATTTCGTTCCCTGGGACATCGGGGTGCGAACTGACCGAACAAGTATTGGAACTGACAACGCTAATTCCCATGCAGATAGCCAGCTAAGAAGAAACAAAACAATTTTGGATTTCACTCCAAAAAAAAAAAGTATTGGATAGTATATTCTGGTATTTTGCCATTCTGATAGAAAACCTGATCGAAAGTTGTGAAAATTCGCATCCCGAAAAGACTCCCAACTAATATTATCACCAAACAACATTTCAACTTGTTCAAAAATAACATTCTACCATTGGCGTTGTTGTATCATGACTGGATCAGTCCTTAAGCAAGAGAACTGGAGAGGATCAACGAGCTACTTAGCCACTTATAACAAACTGATAGTCTGATACTGATACAGCTGTATAGGTAGCGTGCTAGACAGTGATTGGTTAGGAACATAGAGACAAAATTGAAGAATCTTGTATTTTGTCTAGATAGAGCTACTAATAACTAATGCATGCGTTTTGTAAGAGAATCAGGTCAATTAATACAATACAGAAACATTTACACGGTCTACTCTCTTTCTCTTCTCTATCTTTGTCTCTATATTTCGTTAATTACTTCACATATCAATTGGTCTACCTTTACTATTTCGAAAACAGTTTTTCAATTTCAAAAAAAGTTTTTGATCTCATTTGTCAGTTCTAACGACATAATAATGTGGGGGTAAAAGACAAACTTTCCCTTGGTTAAATGGCGGTTATTGTATGATAAAATATAGTTAGGCCTGTTAGAAACTTTTTTGTCTTCTGTTATCTTCCGGTCGGAGAGACAACTGACCCTTGCTTGCATTTGCATTATATTCATTAAGGACTTGTTTGGATGGGTTGGGAATAGTGGGAAGAGTGGGAAGAGTGAGAAGAGTGCTATTCTTAGGTTGTTTGGATGGTGAGTTTAGGAATAGCGTTGGAAAGTGTGAAAAAGTAGAGAGAAAAGTGTTGTTGGGAAGAGTGTTATTGAAAATTGTGTGGGAAGAGTGCGAAGAGTGGGAAGAGTGCTATTCCAAAATCGTTTGGATGTGTTAGAAATAGCCAATTCCGAGAAGAGGCTCTATTCTCACTATTCCCACTCCATCCAAACAAGCCCTAAATTAATTAACAATTGATATGTCTAGCTCACAATTAAAAAAAGTAGTTATCAGCCTTAAAGTACATTAACAAACGTAAATTGCGTAACAAAATGAATACTGATGAAGTGGCTGAATTGGATCCGTCAAATTCAAATGTTAAAATTGTGACTAATCAAATTGGTAGTTTTTATGCAATGGAGAGATGGTACTTAAGGGAAGGAAAGAGCACAGACGGTAAATAGGTTAATAGGTGTAGTATATTTTTTTTATGATATACTTCTGTATTTGTAACTATTGCTTTTGATTGTACTGTACCCTTCCAAATAAGCGACAAGAAATAAAGAGTGACTTCTCCATCTAAAAAGTTTGATTGGACAATTCACGCTTCTAAGTTCTAAGTGTCGCCTCTATCTAGTTTCTCTAAAAAAATTTTTCCCCCTTTTAAGAAATCAAACGACTCCTTTATTTCAATTGGTACACAATTAAATATAAACCAAAGATATTTTTTATTATGGGTGTGTTTGGTTTGTAGTGGAATAAGACTTATTCGGAAAAAGGATATATGCATGAGAACCAAACATGGAATAAGGAAAACTCTTATTCAGAACAAGCCTATTCAAAAGCTTATTCTAATTCCACCATTTGAGAGAATAAAGATGAATAAGAAAATAGAATAGTGGAAGAAGAGAGAAGCCCATGTGCTTATTTCAACTCTCTTATTCAAACAACCATCCAAACATACCCTATAACTGTAACTTATATAAATATCAGTGACAAAATTTTTGAACTTCAAAATCCCAAGCATATTCCGGTTTTAAAAAAAAGTAAAAAACTATTCAAAAACGTGTTTATAAAGTTTATCAAATCAATATCTATCAACGTAACCGTATCCATAATTAGCAAGAAGTATTTTACCCACCTAAAATCACATCACAATACATACATTGTATAAAATCGTGGAAAACAGTAGTCAGTCCCTCTCTGTTTAAAATGAACCAGGCTCACCGCCGAGCCTCGTAGACCGCAATATTTGTCCGTTTCTGTTAAAAGGATCAACTCAGCAGTGTGAGTCAAGTGCACTGTATTCCTCTTCTCTTTCTTCTCTTCTCTTCTCTTCTCTCCTCTTCTTCTCTGCTCTCAAACTACACAAGTTCTCAATCCTAGCCATGGCATCATCTCATTCCTCAGGTAAGAACCCGCTTCAACTCTCTCTCTTTCTCTCTCTCTCTATCTCACTTAAACGAGTTATTTCTACAGATCTGAAGAAGGCGCAGATGCTTGCAGAAGCAGCTATCTCTGGAAATCTCCGTGTTGTGAAAGGTCGGTACTCTAAATTACTTTCATTCTACTTTAATCTCGAAGAAGAGTTCACTAATTTGTTGATTTGCCATGTCCGAAGAGGTGGTGAAGGAGTGGGGTGGAAGCAATGTAATAAGAATAAAGAATCAATGCGGGCTCAGTGCATTGCATCTCGCTGCCCGTCATGGGCGGAGAGAGATCTGTCAGTACTTTATCCAGGATTTGCGTTTTCCTGTTGATATTCTCGCACCACGAGGTATACATACTGTATTTCTTTAATTCCTTTTATTTTCTCTTTATTCACTCTTATCTGTCAATTTCTTTTTTATTATATAAGAGCTGATGATGCCAATAGAACATGAACTATCTTTATGTTCTTTCTGTCTTTAAAATTTCAAGACAAGAAATTTGCTGAGACATAAAAATTAAATGTATTTTGTCTATCCAGGAAAATTTAACTAGTCAAAAATAGCCATGTATTTTGTGCTCATTTATTAATACATTGTTCGATATACATGTCATCATTCCCTCTGTTTCTCTTTCTCACAGATCCAAAAAAATCAATGAATTTCATTTATCTATATTTTGCAACATGTAATTATTCTGATTATACATACAGATGAAACACCGTTACACCTGGCAGCATTGGAAGGCCAAGTAGCAACAGCAAGGTATTTGATCAGTCAAGGAGCCAATTCGGTTGCACCAAACATGGAAGGCTGGACTCCTCTCCATTATGCTGCCAGAGATGGTCTCTATCTTATCCTCTCCAAATTTTGTTTATTTTGCTTTATGGACTTGACCTGAAAAAAATATTCTAAACCAAGTTTGTCTGATAGGTTCAATTTATTACAGACCAGAAATGACATAAAATAATTTGACAGGGCAAGATGAGGTAGTGAAGCGTTTGCTCTCTTTAGGAGTCCCAGTGGATGTCACATGTAGCCATGCGGCTGGTCCCCCTCTCATTTGGGCTGCACGCTTCGGGAAAGCAAGCACTGTGGAAATTCTCTTGCAACACCATGCAGATGTACGTAGTTCTTCTTTTGTATTTTATTTTGGACATTTAATAGCACCTTTTCGGAGTTATTATTTGGATTGGTGTCCTTGTTAATGAAGTTTTTTTCGTATTTCTGTTTCAGGTGAATAGCGCCACAAGCACTGACTATACCCCACTGCTCTCATCGATTCATGCTGATTCTTTGGAATGCACTAAGCTTGTCATCAAGGTCCTTAATTGAATTTGCTTGTAGTATGTATGGCACATGATATCAGTATTACTTGTTCAATGTGATGGATTTCATTATTTGCTTCTTTCTGTCAGGCGGGTGCTGATTTGAACTTGAAATGTCCATTAGACAACGCAGTTCACGGCGGATCGGTTGATATCATAAAGTGTTTGCTGGAAGCCGGGGCTGATCCCAATGTTCGCAATAAGGTGAGGATACAACACTTAAATTTCTTATTTCTTTTTCTTTTAATGCTTGATTACTTTTGCATTATCTTTTTGTAATCCAATTTATCTTTGACATCTTGTAGTATGAATGGTTGCCAATAGAAAGAGCAGTTATATCCGCAAAATGGGATATTGCTGAGATGTTATTGCCATTAACCTCTCCAGTTCCAGAAGTGCATGATTGGAGTGTGCATGGGATACGTGAATATGTTGAAAGCAACGCTTTCAAGGAAAAGGTTGTGTTCCAAATTTTTTGTCCCTTTAATTTATTTTGATTTATCTTTGAATTTTGAAGGGTTAAATAGCCTTGTGAGTAGCAAATTAATAGAAAATTGAAAATGAATTTAAAAATTAACTATGCAGTCACATCAGCAGGCAAATAACAATTGAAACATCTTGCTACAAAATACTTTGCCAGCTTTAGAATGGTTGTATGATTACGTGAATGCCTTTTTCCAATTTTGTGGTTGTGTAGTATGATGCAATTCAAAAGAAGGACTTGGCTGACCTAAGAGTGAAGGGAGCAGATTCTTTCAAGAAGAAAGAATATCTGAATGCTCTTGACTTCTATAGTCAGGTGTGTTAATTTCTAGGTTGTATTTAAAAGTAACCATTTAAGAAATTCTCTTCCAGCTTTTTGTATGCAATGCAGGTAACAGGGCTGAATTTAGTATGTTGATGGTTAGGTATGACATGGGACATCTTTACACTTTTGTCCAGTTACAATTGGGCTTACTTGTCATTGCTGGTCCTGGTCCAGTGTATACAAGCTTCGCCTAAACAGGTTGAATTGGGTCATGACTTGTCAACCTGATCCCTACCGGTAATTGGTCAGAAAATGATAATCCATCATTGGTTACGACCTGAACCCTAACAAATAATCACACTTTAAGCACAGTCAGGTTATCCACTTTTATGTTGTATTTCTTTTAGAAACTTTGGGAGCATTAAATGGGGATCTTCTTCCAGTGGAAGTGTTAATTTCAATAATATTTAATCTTTTTTGTAAAATAGGCAATAAAAATAGACTCAGGTGATGCAGCTCTCTTTTCGAACGTAAGCTTGTGCGCATATCAATTGGGATATGGAGAAATGGCTTTAAGTGATGCTTTAACAGCGCTGAAGTTGAGGCCTGGATGGCCCAAAGCATACTATCGTGTTGGTGCCGCACATATGTTACTGCAGGTAATCATTCATTATATTTGAAATGTGGATATTTATTTTGCTCTAAAAGAGGAAAAAAAATGACGCCAAGTACAACTAATAAGAGATGGAAAGTAGAAAGAACAAAAAGATGTGGGTTCCTTGCAGGTTGATCTTTCTTTTCTTTTAATTTTCTTTTTTTTTTATTTATAAATTTTGTTGATGTTATCATGGTTTGTTGTTTGATTGTGGAAGGAGTATGAGAAGGCTTCTGAAGTATTTATGGATGGCTTACTATTGGACCCCACCAACATAGAGATAAAGAAAGCTTATTGGTATTTTACTTCTTTATGTTTTGCAATTTCTATAGAAATAAATTGTTAATGATGGAGGTCATGACCACCAATATTGGTATTGGTACTGGTCCATACTGGATTTAAAGAAATATGAAGTCCAAAATTGTATCTCTTTTTGAATTCCATTGATTTGTAGGGAAGCTGCGGATTGCCTGAGGAGAAGAATATCTCATTCTGGTGAAACAAGCGAATAGACTAGTGATTTGTGCTTTTGTTTTTTTTTTTTTTTTTTTTTGTGATAAGACAAGCAAAAATGTTGTCCGATACTTGTTTTTCTCTGGGTCGACCGCATGTTTTGTATGCACATCAAATTATACATTTAAGTATTATCATTTCTAGTTTGGAGTGGGACCTCACGAATGCAAAATTAGTTTCATTTAATTATATAATATGGATGTCTCTTTTCTTCATCCACCACTGCTGAACTCTTTAGATATATTGAAGAAAGATTTAATATAAGTTAAGAAAATCTGTATGACTATCATGCGAACTAATATTCATCATACCGAATTATATTGTCATTTCTCAACTGTCTTATGGCTTGAAAATGGAAATCTCAATAGTTAAATAAGAGAAGGAACAAATACGTGGATGGACTATACATTCTAAAGAAAAGGAGCGTATTGTGGAATATGTGGTACGGGTTGTTGAACAGAGATGTCTTGTCATTAACATAAATTTAGTCCACGATTCATTTAGAGGAATGTTTAGAGGCATTGTCATCAATATCACCACAGGACCCTTCAGAACAATTGTTTTAGGTAAGGAAAATGCTTACAAGCCTGGAAAATATAAACATGTTTATTTAGGTGAATCCTAAAATAATATATATTGTGAGTGGTTCAGTTAAAATTGGTTAATTAAAGACCCCTCATATTAAACTTCCGGTTTCATCCCATCGTTTGACTGAAAAAAGAATATTTGGTGGAAAAATAAGTAAAATAATAATAGAAGGTATTTGAGCCGTTTCCAGCCAAATTTAAGACGGATTTTAAATGCATCTTAATGAAATATTAATTTATATTACTAGTTTATGATTCTCTTTTTCAAATATTATTTACAAATTACTAAAATATTTTACCAATGTTTGTAAGTGGGGTGATTACTTGCTCAAATAATGCAATCCATGATCCATGCCCGTGGACTGATCATACTGTCTCATTTTCTTTTTATCATATTAATGAAATTAGTGTGAATGACTTAACTCGTATTTTACGACAATCCTAGTTTTGAGAAGGTAACAGTCTTGCTGGGAGCAACATGCAATCTAATATGAGAAAGTGAAGGGAGCATGACAAGCTTTCAAAAGAAAAGAAAAGAAAACGCCTTTAGTTTATAATATAAGCTTTCACTTGCCATTTTATTAATTGGATACTGGCTTGGCTACAAGTATATTGCACTACAACATGGATAGATAATAAAATAGAAAAAAAAAATATACTAAAGGACAAATAAAAACACATGCATCAGAGAAAGACATAATGCTAACTCTGATGAATGATAGCTTACTAAAAGAGGCTAATTAGGAATGTCAATTAGCTAGTATCATGCAGCACCAGTATTATTCGGCTCAATCAACGAATTGGCTTGAATAGATGTGTCATTTTTGACGCCGTACGTTTCGAGAGCATTCTTATTTGTACCCATCCAATCTGACTCGTTATCTGATTTCAAAAACAACTGTACATCAGATATAAGATATCCTTCAAGACCTTGATCAGCTTTTTGAGACCTCTCGCTGTGGAATTTTTCTGGAACATTCATGTTTAAATGTACCAAACCCGCCGCCTGAACAGACTATGGAGAGGTCCATAAAATTTGTTGATTCTGCCATCGTAATGGTTGATAGCTATTTGGATATAAAATTCGGAATACAAATGGGAAATATTAAAGAGTATGGTTTGCATTTCACGGGGCAATTGTGTTGACACATTGACACTTATATAGCCCTTGCGGCTTGCGCCTATGCATTTTAATTTAATTTATTGAATTGGCATTGATTGGTTCCACGTCAGTCAATGACGTTGGATATGATTGGAAATTTAGAAGGAGAACTGTCATTTTTTTTACCGCTGAGGATCCAGAGTCCGTCCATTACCCCATTTAATTTAAAGGACCACTGAGCAGCCAAATTTTTGTTTTTTTAATATTTAAAAATTTTAAATTTCAAATATCAAATTCAAACGTTGAACTTGTTCAATTTTAAGAGCAATGTGTTTTCATATAAGTTTTATAAAATTTAGAGTGGATTTGATGCTTGATTAAATGGTCAACAAATGAACGAACCTAGTTTGATTAATTCTAATCCGTTCAGCACTTAATCAAGTATTAAATCGACTCCAAATTTTATAAAACTTATATGAAAACGCATCGCCCGTAAAATTGATCAAATTCAACGTTTGGATTCGGTATTTGAATTTAAAAATTTTTAAATATTTAAAAAACAAAAAATTGGCTGCTCAGCTCCTATACATATATAGATGAAAATTTCATCACTATAATGCAACCGAGCAGCACCTATACATATATAGATGAAAATTTTGTTTTGTTGCTAAAACGTATATAATTGTTGTATGTAATTTCAGGGTTCGATCATTATGTTTTTTTTTTATTTAATGATTGTTGAAAGCAATTGAGTTATTTGCTTTAAAAGATTGCTGACATTTCGTTTATTTGATTTTAATTTGTAATGTCTGAATCTTCGATCTTGTGAGGCGGCTGTTGTTGGACATTCATGCTATAGAGTTAAAAAAGAGTTTATGAAACCCTACTAAAAACAATCCTTTCATTTTTTCAAAGGCTTAATTTTGTATGCGCCCTCCAACTCTTTGCTATTTGTTTATTTCTCCCTATACTTTTATGTATTTCTTATTTGCAACTAAACTCTTCTAAATAATTTTTTATTTGCCCTTCAATTTAAACATACATAATTAACTATGGTTATTTTATAAGAAAATGAAAATAAATTCTAAATTAACTTAGAAGGACAAAAATACTCTAGGTCATTTTTTTTTATTTTTCCGCTTTTTCCCTTCCTCCCTCGAGAATCCAGCTAAAACATCTGAACCTTAATCCTCCTCATTTTTCCTATCTGATATGAAGTCTTTTCGCCTTCATTCTTTTTCCTATCTAATTCTCAAACACCTCCAATCTTTCTTTGCAAGCTTGGTACAAATTTTGAACGGTTGCTATTTCATTTTTTTTTCATTCGTTTTTTTTCATTACAGACTAGTTACTACATACTGCTAATTGAAGTAGTGATGTGGCATCAAATTTTAATTCTGAAAAGGTTTGCAAAAGAGGTGTCGTTATGGGTGGCCACTGACAGGTATAATCGATTGGAAATGAGGGTACATATACACTATTTTCTAAGATTGCATGACTATTTTTTATTCAATTTAGGAGGATGAACGGGCAATAATGGAAATTGCGTAAATATTTTCTCAGATTATCTCTTACTGGTTGTCCATTGCAAATAATAGTCAGGGGTATTTATGTCCTTTTAAGTCAATTCATAATTAATTTTCAGTTTCTTATAAAATAACTATAGTTAATTATGTATGGTTAAGTTGAAGGGCAAATAAAAAATCATTTAGAAAAGTTTAGTGGCAAATAAGAAATACACAAGAGTAAGGGAGAAATAAACAAATAACAATGAGTTGGAGGGCATATAAAAAATTAAGCCTTTTTTAAAAGAAATAAAAGATTTAACGCGTGCGCTTATTTTCCGGTTGCGCCATTTATCTATCTATTTGTTTATGTACTTTTGGTTAAAGCTGCCAACTAAACAACATTTCAATGAATTGTGAGCATACAGTCCGTGATTCGTCGCATCAACCACACGGCCAGCTTTTAGATGGTACCGCATGGTATTGGACCCAACAGATTATCATATACGCATAATCAAGAGCTGACGCTAAGTGATTCTTGTTACGGGATAGAGCTCTTCCCCCGATTACCAGCAGACCGATTAACCGCACATGATACATAAATCTACAATAATAAAATGACAAAAATAATTAACTAACTAATAAGTTCCCCTCCAAACCATAGAATACAATCAATTCCTTTTTTACCACAAGCTTTTAATAATACAGAGTGGAAATGAAAATTTCTTCATATTTTCTCTTCCAGATCGACAGTGAAAATAGTTATCTACAACAAATAAAAGTCATTGTTAAAAGTGAGGCATCCTATAAAATTGTTCCTAGGGCTTGACTTAACCTGCTACACTGAGAACCAATCAAACTAAACAAGTTCCGTCTCAATATATGACAATCATAGGCCTAGCTACAGAAGTCCATCAATATCAGTGCCATATTGTACGAGTCAGGTACTGTGGTTAGTATATATAAACCTTCCAGCACATACTGATGCACTGAGGTCTCTCTTTTGAAAAGCTATAAAAAAATAAAAATAAAAAAATACCGGTAATATAAAGCAGAGAGAAGGGACACTTCAATCATTCATGAGATTATGTTTTGTTTGATTTATGTCGTTGTCTTTGATCGCCATTTTCATCAAACTCATGATTTATTAGTATCTCTACGTCGCTTCTTGCTTCTAAAATAATGTTTAAATTAACCTCAAAAATAAATAATGATAACAGTAAAAAGAAATAGGTAAAAGAAAAATAAAAACACCATCTGTTTACAGCACTAATTCAATTTATTGTTGAATTATTTGGGCAATACTGAGAGTTGCCATCTAGACATTGTACCAATTTTTATCACTATGCTCTTATATTCTACTTTGCTGTTCCAGCATACCAAAAACCAAAAAGTATTTCAACATTCACCTATTGAAGTAAATCATACAGAAAAGGATAATATAGCTGAACCTTCATGAGAAGCATCGTAGTGAACCATTTACAAATTATAAACACTACAAATTAAATTAAACAGGCCAACCTAGTTTGTTAAACAGGACAAGTTTGCTGCAAGGCCGGGCCAAGGATGGCCCCTCACCCTCCGAGGCCGGGCCATCGTGACACCGACCCCCTCCCCTCCCCCCCTCCCCTCCCCCGGCCTCCCCTCCCGACCCCCTCACCCTCCCCCAAGGCCGGGCCATCGTAGGCCCCGACCCTAACCTCACCCTCCCCCAAGGCGGGCCATCGTAGGCCCCGACCCTAACCTCACCCTCCTCCTCCGAGGCCGGGCCATCGTAGGCCCCGACCCCCTCACCCTCCCCCCCCCCCCCGAGGCCGGGCCATCCTAGGCCCCGACCCCCTCACCCCCTCACCCTCCCCCGAGGCCGGGCCATCCTAGGCCCCGACCCCCTCACCCTCCCCCGAGGCCGGGCCATCCTAGGCCCTGACCCCCTCACCCTCGCCTTAGGCCCCAACCCCTTCCCCAGGGCAGGGCTCTTTATAGCCCCCAGCCCCCAGAGGCCAGGCGCTAAGCCCGACCCCACCACCCTGAGGTCAGGCGCTCAGCCCGACCCTCAAGCTACCTCTCGACTCCAGCCATTGAAGGCCGGTGTGCTAGAGGACAGCTTCTGAGTGTGTGCCAGAATAGGTAGGGTACCCCCCTATTTATAGGAACTCTAGCGCAGAAGGCGGTTCTCTGGCGCTGAGTGGGACTAACGAGGCGACATGACAAATGCTTTGAGGTTGCTCCTGTTCCGAACCGGACATGAGGCACGAGCACCTTCGCCGAACTTTCCTCGCGCAAATGACCGTTAGGATGAGAATCTTTCAAAGTTTTGCGTTCACATTGTTTGCAATTGAGAGGGGAAGGATCTTTCGCATTCACTTTGGATTTCGAAAATTTTCGCTTTCAGACTTCGGTGTTAAGTTTACGGGACGGGAGAAATTTTCAGAGGATACGGTTCCATTTTGAAGGATAGGAATGTTAGATTTTAACTCAGCGCGCCGCTAAGCCTGTTGGAAGAGGGAACCGGATCCTCAGCTAAGCGGTCGTTTACTTTTTTTTTTTTTATTTTAAAATTTAAATGGAGAATCCAAACCGTTCAACTTGTTAAATTTTACCGGCGATGCGTTTTAATATAAGTTTTATAAAATTTGAAGTTGATTTGATACTAGATTAAGCGGTCAACAAATGAACGTATTAGAATTAATCTAACCAGGTCCGTTCATTTGTTGACCGCTTAATCTAGTATCAAATCAACTTCAAATTTTATAAAACTTATATGAAAACGCATCGCCGGTAAAATTTAACAAGTTGAACGGTTTGGATTCTCCATTTAAATTTTAAAATAAAAAAAAAACAAAAAAAAAATAAAACGACCGCACGACGGCTGAGGATCTCGTTCCGTTGGAAGAGGAGACTCTTTCTGTCGTTCAGCTTTACAACTACCTCCTCTGAAATGAAGTACTCTAAAATTGCTTGGAATTGTGCTCGATAAATAATTGCACAGTATACAATTTTGCCGCATTTTTTTAGTCGCTAACACTATATATATATTTTTTTAAAAACGCTAACACCATACAATTAAAGAAAATTACACACATGCAGCTAGATGTGCTTAAGCCGTTAGCTCACGATCTTCTAAATGAACTATTTTGACAATTTTTTCTCTCGAATTTCTGAATTTTCTGTTTAGATTTTATTTGTTAATTATGAGTGTATTTGAGTATTTGATCCTTTTATTTAATCCAATGAGGCCCTTTTCTTTATAAAGTAGTTGAATATTAATTTAATTCAAATCTCATTTATAATTTTTTATGTATGAGACCTTTATTTTAATGTTGTAATTGATTAGTCTGATATCAAATTAGATGATTTGATAAAAAAAAAATAACTTCTTTTTTTCAAACACTAACACCAATTAGAAAGGATCAAAGGAACAAGCAGCCACATACCTTTTTTTGCATGTACATGAGGGGTTGTTGCATTTTGTCAAAAAAAAAGTGACCTTTTTTCAAATAATAACAATAGCTTTTCCATCTAGAATTATCCAGGAATATGCACTATTTCAGAATTAATAAATAATAAAAAAAGTGACTTTTTTTTCAAACAATAACAACAGCTTTTCTAATATAATGTTCCAAAAAATAACATTAATAAATAATCGCTTACTTCCTCTTTTTCTTCCCCCTTTTTCTATATTCCTATAGATTTAATTATTTTCTGTAACCAATATCTACTCTCAATCACATATATTTTTGCAAACTTAAAAAATATTTACAATTTCATGAGACCCCTGCAAACCCTTAAAATTTTCGCATATATCCCTGCGACACAAGAAGTATCACCAGTACCTAAAAAGGAAGTTGAGAATAGTGCTTGTAAGTTGTAACTCTACAACACCTCAAAAATTGCTCACAGCACTCTATTTTCCTATCTTCAAAAACTGTACAGCTACCTCAAAAATTACTCACAGCATTTTATGTAGGAATTGTGCTGCCAAAAAGCCTCTTTAATTTGATTGATTGATAAAAATAAATTACACATTAATTTTATCTTCTTGAATGTAACCATATTTGATATATATAAAGAATATATATAGCAGCTGAATTGTTGAACTTCAAATTCAAAGTTAATTCGGACTGTTATAAATATTAATTCTTTATACGATTAGTAAATTTGTAAATTAATTAATTATCAACCTAAAAGTATATTACAGAACATCAAATCCTAAAATGGTGACTGATCAGATAGGTTGCTTTGGCAAAAGGAGAGTGGAAAGATGGTATTTTAGGAAATGGAAAGGCATAGGCTGTAGCGTACTCTTTTTTACTGTACCGTTACAGAAAAAGCGACGATCGATAACAGAATACACTCTGACTTCTGTCGAGATGTTGAGCTGGATGATGTATATTCATTTTCTTCGATTTAAATTATTTTTTTAAGGAAGAGGCTAATAGTATCTCCATCTAAAAAGTTTGATTGGATAATTAAAGTTTCTCAGAAGCGAATCCAAATATCTTACGCAGTAATCTTTTTATTACTTTCGCGTAAAAGATATAAGAGTATAAAATTAAATCACTTTAATATCCATTATCCAAATAGTCTAATTGACATAATCAGATGAAACAATATGGTCGAATCGGATGGAACAAAATAAATACAACTATTATTTCGCCGATTTTTAAAATTAATTCTTAAAAAAAACTTGTTTTGGAAACTAGTGGGAGCGCCCAACTCTTTTCTTTAAACGAAAAGACCCAACATTCTTCAAAAGAAAAAAAGAAAAAAAATTGTATTTTGCCCACTTAAAAATCACATTATAGAAAGTTCTGGAAACAGTAGTTAGTAGTCCACGTGTCCCTCGTCGTTTAAATGAACCAGGTCCACCGACCCGCCTTGTCGACCACCATTAAAAGGGGAAAGATCAGATTATAAGTGAAGTGAGCTAGTGCAGTCTTGCAAATCAATTCCTTTTCTCTTCTCCTCTCTCTCAATTTCAAGTTTTCAACCCTAGCCATGGCTTCATCTCACTCCTCAGGTAAGAAGCCGCTTCAACCCCTTCCCCTCTTCTCTTCTTCTCTGCTCTCAATTTTAAGTTTTCAATCCTAGCCATGGCTTGATTTCATTCCTCAGGTGAGAAGCCGCTTAAACTAATAAACTCATATCTCTCTCTCTCACTTAAACGAGTTATTTCTACAGATCTGAAGAAGGCGAAGAAGCTTTTAGACGCAGCTTTGTCTGGAAATCTCCCTGCTGTCAAAGGTTGGTACTCTAAATTGATTTCATTCTACTTTAATCTCGAAGAAGAGTTCACTAATTAGCCATCTATATATGGATCTACTCATCTACATTTATTGATTGATTTGTGTAGAGGTGGCGAAGGAGTGGGGTGAAAGTAATGTCATCCGAATAAAGAATCAATTTGGGCTCAGTGTACTGCATCTCGCAGCATGCCAAGGGAGGACAGAGATCTGTCAGTACTTCGTGGAGGATTTGGGTTTTCCTGTTGATATTCTCGCACCACTAGGTATACTGTATTTCCTTACTTTATTTTCTCTTTATTCACTCTTATCTGTCAATTGATTCTTTTTATTGTGTAAAAGTTGATGATGCGAATAGAACATGTGTTATCCATATATTCTTTCTGCCTACAGGTGATTAGTATCGTAATTAAAGTTAAAAAAAAAGGACTTCAAAAAAATTCAAGATAAGAAATATAATAATATATATTCACCAGCCTACCATTTGGTGAGACATAAAAGAGTAATCAACTTAATTAATTAAATGTATTTTGTCTATCCTGGAAAATTTAACTAGTCAAAAATAGTCATGTGTTAAAAAACTGACATTTGTGCTCATTGAATACATTGTTCGCTATACATGTAATTATTCCCTCTATTTTTCTTTCTCACAGATCCACAAAAAAAAAAATAACAATCAATTTCATTTATCTATTTCTGGTGACATGTAATTATTCTGATTATACAGGTGAAACACCGCTATCCCAAGCAGTAACGCGAGGCCATGTAGCCACAGCAAGGTACCTGGTCAGTCAAGGAGCCAATATTGTTGCACCAAATAGGGAAGGCTCAACTCCACTCCATCAGGCTGCCAGATGTGGTCTCTATCTTATTCTCTCCAAATTTAGTTTATTTTGCTTCATGGACTTGACTGAAATAAACCAAGTTTCTCTGATAAATTAAATTTATTACAAACAAAGGTAATTTGTATGTATTTGTTATCAGAAGGAGTTTGTTATTATTGAGAGGACATCAAATACATGTTTAAACTTTCATTTCCTTAATTGACATAAAATAACTTGACAGGGCAAGATGAGCTACTGAAGTATTTTCTCTCTTTAGGAGTCCCAGTGGATGTCACATGTAACCATGCAATTTGTACCCCTCTCATTGCGGCCGCACAATTTGGGAAAGCAAGCTCTGTGGAAATTCTCTTGCAGCACCATGCAGATGTAGTTCTTTTGTATTTTATTTTGGACATATATTTGCACCTCTTCGGAGCTATTATTTGAATTGGTGTCCTTGTTAATGGAGCCTTTTTCGTATTTCTGTTTCAGGTGAATAGCACCACAAGCACTGACTTTACCCCACTGCAATCATCAATTTATGCCAATTCTTTGGAATGCACTAAGCTTGTCATCAAGGTCCTGAATTGAATTTGCTTGCAGTATGACACTTGATATCAGTATTACTTGTTCAATGTGATAGATTTCTTTATGTGCTTCTTTCTGTCAGGCGGGTGCTGATTTGAACTTGAAATGTCCATTAGACAGAGCAGTCCACAACGGATCAGTTGATATCATAAAGTGTTTGCTCGATGCCGGGGCTGATCCCAATGTTCGCAATAAGGTAAGGATGCAACACTTAATTTTTATTTCCTTTTCTTTTAAGCTTGATTCCTTTTGTGTTATCTTTTTGTAATCCAATTTATCTTTCATATCTTGTAGTATGAATGGCTGCCAGTAGAAAGAGCAGTTATATCTGCAAAATGGGATATTGCTGAGATGTTATTTACATTAACCTCTCCAGTTCCAGAAGTGCATGACTGGAGCGTTCATGGGATACTTGAATATGTCGAAAGCAACGCTTTCAAGGAAAAGGTTGTGCTCCAAATTTTTTTGTCCCTTAATTAATTTTCATTTAGCTTTCGCTTTTGAAGGGTTAAATAGCTTTGTGCGTAGAAAAATTGAAAATGAATTTAAAATTAACTATGCAGTCACATCAGCAGGCAAATAACTATTGAAACATCTTGTTACAAAATACTTTGCCAGCTTTAGAAAGGTTGTATGATTACGTGAATACCATTCTCAAATTTTGTGGTTCTGTAGTGTGATGCAATTCAAAAGAAGGACTTGGCTGACCTAAAAGTGAAGGGAGCAGATTCTTTCAAGAAGAAAGAATATCTGAATGCTATTAACTTCTATGGTCAGGTGTGTTTATTTCTAGGTTGTATGTAAAAAAGTAACCATTTAAGAAATTTTCTTCCAGCTGTTTGTATGCAATGCAGGTAACTGGTCTGAATTTAGTATGTTGACGGTTGGTTATGACATCAACATCGGACATCTTTACACTTTTGTCCTGTTAAGATTGTGCTTACTTGTCATTGGTCCACTGTATATAAGCTTCGCTTAAACAGGTTGAATTGGGTCATCACTCGTCAATTTGGTCCTTACCGGTAATTAGTCAGAAAATGATAGTCCATCTTTGGTTACAACCTGAACCTTAACAAATAATCACATTTTAGGCTCAGTCCGGTCATCCACTTTATGTTGTATTTCAATTAGAAACTTTCGGAGCATTAAATGGGGGTCTTCTTCCAGGAATGTGTAATCTTACTTCCTCTCGGGTTTGTCCTGTCAATTTTGTTTCATTTATGTTCTAGTGGAAGTGTTTATTTTACTAATATTTAATCCTTTTGTAAAATAGGCAATAAATATAGACTCAGGTGATGCAGCTCTCTTTTCAAACGTAAGCTTGTGCGCGTATCGAATGGGATATGGAGAAATGGCTTTAAGTGATGCTTTAATGGCGCTAAAGTTGAGGCCTGGATGGCCCAAAGCATACTATCGTGTTGGTGCCGCTCATATGTTACTGCAGGTAATCATTCATTATGTTTGAAATGTGGATATTTATTTTGCTCTAAAAGAGAAAAAGAAAAAAAAATGACGCTAAGTGCAACTTCTAATAAGAGATGGAAAGTAGAACAAAAAGATGTGGGTTCCTTGCACTTAAGGTGCTACATAGAGTAAAGGGGTGTCAATGTCACCCCTTTTTATTTCCATAACACATGTAGGTTGATCTTTCTTTTCTTTTAATTTTCTTTTTTTATTTATAAATTTCGTTGATGTTATCATGGTTTGTTGTTTGATTGTGGAAGGAATATGAGAAGGCTTCTGAAGTATTTATGGATGGTTTACTATTGGACCCCAACAACATAGAGATAAAGCAAGCTTATTGGTATTTTACTTCTTTATGTTTTGCAATTTCTATAGAAATAAATCGTTAATGATGGAGGTTATGACCATGAGTATTGGTATTGATATTGGTCCATACTGGATTTAAAGAAATATGAAGTCCTAAATTGTATCTCTTTTTGAATTCGATTGATTTGTAGGGAAGCTGCGGATTGTCTGAGGAGAAGAACATCTCATTCTGGTGAAACAAGCGAATAGACTATTGATTTGTGCTTTTGTTTTTATTTTTTTGTGAGAAGACAAGCAAAAATGTTGTCCGATACTTCTTTTTCTCTGGGTCGACCGCATGTTATGTATGCACATCAAATTATAGATGCAAGTATTATTTGTTAAAAAATCTTTATATCTATATCATGCAAACTATGATTATATCGAACTGTCATTTCTCAATCGTCTTATGGCTTGAAAATGGAAATCTTAATGGTTAAATAAGAAAATGAACAAATTGGTGGATGGGGTATACATTCTAAAGAAAAGGAGCGTATTGTGGAGTATGTGGTATGAATTGTTTAACAGAGATGTCTTGACACTAAATTAAATTAAGACCACAATCCACTTAGAGGAATGTTTGGAGGTATTGTCATCAATATCACCACACATAACGCTTGAAGCGTGAGTAATTTTCGAAGTACGTCAGACGTGAGAGCAATGAACAAGACTCGCAAATTTAATTATACAGTCTAAATATTGAAAGGTAATGCACGAAATATCATGAAATATTTCTGAGCTCGTTTAAAAAACAAATAAAAATATAAAATTGTAAAATAGTAGAAGTAAATAATGTTTGTAGAAGAATTAAAATATTGTTCGATAAAATAATAATTAAGTTGTTAATATACGAACAATATTTTAATTCTTCTACAATCATTATTTACCAAAAGGTAGTTATTATATGTACCAAAAGCACGTTCTAGAAACGAAAATAGGGGAAACAACTCATCCTGAAAAAAAAAAAAAATAGAGAGAAAAATGTGGAAACAATGATGGAAGCGCATAAATTGAATTTTTTGCTCAAAGATTGAGGCTTGAATGGTTTAAAGCATACTGTATCGTCTTGGTAGTTGGTGCCGCTTAGATGTTACTTAAGGTAATTATTCACTCTGTTGGAAATAATGATTTTTTACTGTTACCTGGTGAAAAACATGGAAGTTAGGAAAGTTTCAAAACAGAGATAGAAGAAGAAGGAAAAAAAATGTGGGTTGTGCTGAACATTCATGGATGCTAGAATAAATGATGCCAGAAATTATGGGTTCCTTGTGGTGAACGTCCATGAATTAAGTAACTTATATTCTGCCAGCTTTCATGGATGGTTATTCTGGCATTGGGTGGTTATTTCTTTTCATATGTTTTGCCTTGAAAATAAATTTTAAAAACAACATAAAAATTGAAATATTACGAGTCAAAATTGGGTGGAGATATGCCCACGAGAGTAGGAACCTTGAGCCGTAATTTATAATTATATTGGTAGGCGCAGAGTCATCAATTCAAATGGTGTAAGGAATAATCGAATGTGAATTCACGAGGTTCGCCAAAATAAATTATATTAGATTCGTGATTTTCTAAAACGGTTATTTTTGAACGGTACATAATTAATTAAATTTGCGATTTTCTATAATTTCAAAAAAAATAGTTAAATGGGTAACAAAGGATTATCCGGTTCGCAATATTTAATTTATGATAATTTCATTTTTTTCAAATAAAATGGGTAACAAGGGATCATCCGGTTCGATTTTCAAAATATTTGGTTTAACTAATTGATCTTTACTTGTCTTGTGATGTTCATTTGTGAGTGTACAGTATTAGGTCGCACCTGAATGACTTCTATGTTCAGTATTTGTAAGGGTCATGGATATTTTTTTAAGTTAATATTGTTTTCATGGAACATAAAACTTCTATGTAATTACAAGACAGAGACAATAAGATTAGAAGCATCCAAAATGCTAATTTTGACTGAAAGTTTGCCGATTTTCGTCTCTTCAAAGCATTCAATGGGATGTAAGCATTCTTAGACCCTAAATTTTGGACTGCTAGACCCAAATTTTTTTTTTTCTCTTTTAAATTCTCTTTTTATTTTTGGTATTCACATGTTAAATAATAAATTATGAATGTAAGACTGTAAGACAAATTTATTGAAAGATGAAAGATAGAAAATATTTTAATAATGTAGAATATTTTTTTTTTTCATTTTAGTTACCAATTTGAACGTAGATTCAATATATAGTTTTATTTATTGGTTTGTAATGACAGTTATTATTGAATTTTGGATTAATGAACATTTATCATCCATAATGTACTTAGATTGCTGATGACTTGTACTATTTATTGTTTTGGTTGAATTTGCGCATTAAGTGTAGCAATATTAATAATTCAAATAAAATTATTCCCACACGTTGGATGGGCACTTTTGCTAGTAATAATAATATATTTCTCCACTCTTCAGTCTCCAGTTATATTGAGAAGAACGATTCGCAATTATTCCTTCCGATCACTAGGATTTGTATTTCACTTGAGTCTTCGGGCGGATCAGACGGTCGAACCCAACACATTTCATCCCATAATATCTAGTGTAAATATTTTCCACATTAGAATTTGTCTTTAATATAAATCAATTTCACAAACATATAGTCTTCAGGTACGTAAGACGGTAGTCCCTCACCAAAATTTTATAATCTAAACATTAACCGATAACGCATGAAATGTCATTAAAAAATTTAGCCCATTTAATTAAACAAATAAAAATTGAAAATTTTGAAATAGTAAAAGTAGAATAACGCTTCTAGAAAAATCAAAATATTTTTTGATAAAATAATTATGAAATGAGCCTATTAAATCAATTATTAGTAGTTGTCAATATACATCCTAATTCGTTAGTAACAAAAGTAGTTATTTATAGCTAAAGCACGTTCTAGAAACGAAAATTGGAGAAGGAATACCTATTAAATTAAATAATAAAAAAATAAAAATGTGTGAATAATGATGTAAGCGCCTTAATTGAATCCGTGATACGGATGGACCGACCCAGTCACGTTGTGTCCAGTGCCGAGTCAAGTCAGTCACACATCTCGGCACTTGTTCGTCGCCGTTTCACTGAACCAATTTCCACTGTCCCCTCTCGTAGACCAAAATAAATTTTAAACGGGAAACTATCTATGTATTAATTGCGGTTATATTTTTTTGGCAAATTTGACCCATAAGCATTGATTAATGAATCAATTAATTAAGGGAATTACCGTATTGTTGTGGACCTGTGGCAACCAGACCGCTTGGCTTCCGATTTCCGAACCCTAATATTTTCGCGCCAAAACCAATTGCGCCTCTCTTCTCCTCTACTGTCTCTCCTCCTTCTCAATTTCCAAGTTTTCAACCCTAGCCATGGCTTCTCGTGCCTCAGGTAATTTACGAACCCAGCTTCAACTCTGTCACCCCCTTCTCTCTCTCTCTAATTTTAACGAGTTATTTTGTTAGACGAGAAGGCGAAGAAACTTCTAGAAGCGGCTTCATCTGGAAATCTTCATGCTTTCATAGGTAGTGTAATTCTCTTCTGGTCTGATTTAATCTCGAAGAAGAATTTACTTGTTTGCACTTGATTTATATTTTCGGTCGTTGTGTTGTAATTTTCAGTAGAGGTCGCGAAGGAGTTGGATGTCAAAGCAATAAAGGATGCAAACGGCCTCAGTGCGTTTCATCTTGGATCATTTCATGGGAGGACAAATATTTGCCAGTATTTTGTAGAGGATTTGGGTTTTCATGTTGATTTTCTTTCACCAAATGGTATATTATGTTTTTTTTTATATGTTAATTGCTTCATAATAATGGTGTAACAACTTGGGATTTAATTATATTTCTGTATGTTTTTATCTTCCTGTAGGTGATTTGTCTACTAGTTAAAAAATAAAAATAAATGAACAAAAATTAAGGTCTAAGAAAACAATAAGCGAATTTGAAAGTCCATTCTGATGAAAACACAATGAGGCTACTCTTTGGGGAAACAGAAGAATGCAAATCAATTAATCCACTTGCAGTATTACGTCTCTCCAAAAAAGAAATGTATTTATTCTTGAAAATACTGAAAAAATAGTTATGTGCAAGAACTGAAAGCTGTATTGATTGCATACGACGTTTGATACATATGCATTCACTTGCTCTGTCTTTCTCTATCTCTCAGACCCACACAACGAATTTAATTTATGTGTTATTGGCTGCATGTTCATTTTGTTGGTCTGATTATACAGGTGAGACGCCATTATTCCGTGCTGCAATGGGAGGCCATGTAGTGACAGCAAGGTACCTGATCAACCATGGAGCTAATACTGTTGCATCGGATGAGGAAGGCTTGACTCCTCTCCATTATGCTGCTAGATATGGTCTCTCTCTCTCTCTTGTTGAGATTCTTTTGTATTCTGGACTTAACCAAAATGCCACCACTAAGTTTGTCTGAGAGGTTTAATTTATTTGAAACAGAGTAGTAAGTGCCTATATTAGTTATGAGAAGAAGTTGGTTGATGTATTAAATATTTAAATATATTTCTGTGCTGACATAAAACAATTTGACTACCTGACTCCAGGGCAGGTTCCGCTATTGAAGTTTTTGCTCTCTTTGGGAGTTCCAGTGGATGTCAAAGTGAAGCATGCGAGCGGTAGCCCTCTCATTGTAGCTGCAATCTATGGGCAAGAAAGTTGTATGAAGGTTCTTTTGGAGCACCATGCAGATGTAATTTTATTTTTTGTATATTTTTACCTATATTTGAATTTTTTTGGAGTTGTTATTTGGATGAATGTCCTTATTTGTGGAGAGTGATTCATTTTTTTTCTTTTAGGTGAATTGTGCTATAATCAATGACTGTACTCCACTATTCTTGTCTGTTTCTGCTGGTTCTTTGTCACCAAGCTTCTCATCAAGGTTGTTAACTTAAGCTGCTTCTGGTATGTCATCTTATTCAAGTAGCACTCTATAGATTTATATTCATGTTTCTTTCTTGTCAGGCGGGTGCTGATTTAAACTTCAAATGTCCATTAGCAAGGGCAATTCCCAGGGGGGCAACTGAGATTATTAAGTGTTTGCTGGAAGCTGGTGCTGATCCCAATGTTCACGATGAAGTAACAATAAACTCTTCTTTCCTTTTCTTTTTATGCTCAATTGCTTTTGTGGTAGTTATTTCCCCCTTTTTTTTTCTCTTTCTTTGTAATCCATTTTATCTCGAACATGTTGTAGTATGGATGGTTGCCAATAGACATAGCAGTGATGTGCAAAAAATGGGATATTGTTCAGATGTTATTTCCTGTAACTTCTCCAGTTCGTGAAGTCCATAACTGGAGTTTGCAAGGAATATTACAGTATGCCCAAAGCAATGCTTTCAAGAAAAAGGTTTGTGTTCCATGATTTGTTTTTTGTGTTAGTTGAAGTTCATTAAGCTCTGCATTTGAAGGGTTAAAGAGAACATTGTACTACACTGGTGTTGAGCTTGACCAGTCATCACATGCAACAATAGTACTGGCTGATTTGGTTTTGAATGCTAATTCTCAAATGGATACAAAAAATGGAAAGCAAATTTAAAAGTGACAAACCAATTACATCAGCCGGCTTACTAAGTATTGGAAGATCTTGTTACAAAATATTATGCTACCTTTGAATAATTTTAATCAATATATGAGTACCTTTATATAAAAATGTTATTTTGTTGGTTTAGAACAAAGAAATTTCCGAGAAGAATTTAGCTGACCTAAAAGTGAAGGGAGCAAATTCATTCCAGAATAAAGACTATCAGGCTGCTATCTACTATTATAGTGAGGTGTGTTTACTGACTTGTTAGTTTTGATCAAAACTTTTAACATTGAAGAATTCTAAACCTGCTGTTCATATGCAATTAGGTGCAGATCTGAATTTAGTATGTGAGATATTCTTGAAAAGTTATTGATGACTATCAATTTGGTCTCTAAACTTGAGCATTATTGCTGTCTTGATAGTATGCACATAATGCACTAGGGTTGACAATCCAGAGTTTTCATATATGGTCAACATTATTTGTTATTTTGTAAAATCTTCTGATCTGAGCTGACATGCCAGTGGGTCAGAATGAACCAACCTATAAATAAAACTTTCTTTCAATATGCTTTTTTTTTTTTTTTTTGAAATCACTTGCTTGTTGTGGTGATGGTATTACACACTCTTATTTAGAAGTGCTGCATGTTTCACTCAAACTGCAACATATCACATCTTTTTATGCTTTATTGCTTGTTACAGTTGGGTTTCCTTGTCAGTTGTCCACCTATATACACAGCAAGTTAGCTGGTTACCATTTTGAATTCATGTTATGTCAACTTGAACCTACCAGAAATGAGTTGTGAATGCTAAATACTTGACTGTATGGTATCCTGAACGTTAGCTAACTAGGTCACCTTTATTCAGGCTGAGTCTGGTCAATCATTTTATGCTATTTATTCTCTATAGCAACTTTTGGACCATTAAATGAGTTGCCTATTTCAAGAATATGTTAAGTACGTCTGTGGTCTATCATGTCAATTTTGTGTTCTATTTATTGTATTTAAAGTTTCACTTTGTAAAATAGGCAATAGGACTAGACTCAATGATAGGCTCAGGTGATGCAACTCTCTTTTCAAACAGAAGCTTGTGCTTATATCGAATAAGAGAAGGTCAATTGGCTTTGAATGATGCTTTAATTGCACACAGATTGAGGCCTGATTGGCCCAAAGCACACTATTGCCTTGGTGCTGCATATATGTTACTAGAGGTAATTATTCGCTCTCACAGAAAAACAGATTTTCTTTTACTGGAACCAGAGAAAAAAAATGAAATTAAGTGCAACTTCAAAAATAAGCTATAGAAATAATTAAAGATGTGGGCTTCCTGTAGTTCTCACTTCTTGATAGTACTGTTAGGAATTTTGTTTAGTTCTTTTAAAATTTTTGTTAATTGGTCAATGGTTATAATGATTTGTTGCTTGATTGTGAAAGGACTATCTGCGAGCTTCTCGAGCATTTAAGGATGGTTTACTTTTGGACCCCACCAATGTAGAGATGAAGAAAACTTACAGGTATTTTAATTTTATTGTTCTATGTTAGCAATTCTGTATAGACAAGTCTAAAAAAGTCGATTTGGACCATTACTTTGTGGTATAGTATATACTGGATGGTAAATTAATGTCCCTCAGATGTTTCCTGGAATAAGCTAGTATACAAGGGTTTGATTTAAGAATATTGATTGTTATTCTGGGTAATGCTTTGCCATCTGTGTTTTGGATTTTGGATTTGAAGAAGTATGAAGGCCTAAATTGCATCTGTTTTGGACTCGCATTGATTTGTAGGGAAGTTTTGGGTTGCTTGAAGAAATCTTTTTTTGGTGAACAAAGCAAGTAATGATTTGGAATGAGATACGTTGACTGCATATGGAAGTCATGGATTACTTGATTTTTTTTTGAGTCGTGTGACATGTGAAAATTGTCTAATTCTTGTTGTCTGTGTTGACTGCTTGTTATATTGATCAAATTATACATTAAATTTCTGGTTGTGTTATGACGTTCTTCACAAATGCAAAATTAGTGCCACTTATTAGAATTTGTATCTGTGGTATGTTTTTTGTTACTCTGGTTCTCAATCCGCTACATTGTATACAGCCCTACAAAGGGACCGTACCTTATTAAGCAAAAGCAAGCATAGATATCTTTTTATGATATGTTTACTCTTGCGTAAAATGGGTATTATAAGACCCAAAATTTTGACCAATTATGAGAATCGTTGACCAAAAGTTTGACCTTTGACTAGTCAAAGCTTTGACTTCATTTTGACCGAGGATAATTATAAAGGAACTTGTTTATCTATTTCTTGTGCGTTCAGGACCGAATGAGAAATAAAATGATGCGCTGTCTCGATGTGTTTTTGACACCTCATATTATCCTCGTCTCATTTCAATGATTTTATTTTTACTCGGCCGAACCATTGAGTCCCACGTATATTTCGCTTGACCCTTCTTTCTTTTACAGCAGCTCAACCAAAAAAAAAAAAAGAAGATAAAAAGAAAGTTCATATTCTCTACTTAATAAAATCCTTGATGTAGAAATTCACCTATTCTCAAATTCATAAACATATTCTCAAATTCTCTACTTAAGAAATTTATCTGTGTCTACATCGCAATTCATTAGATAGTCATCTCTGATTCACTTGTGATTTATGAACCGTTAAGTCATTAAGTTAGGTAACTGAATTTTTTTATATTTAATTTCGTATTGATTGATTTATTTGATTATCATTTAATTTTTTTAGATTTATTTATTGCAATCATGATTGGTATATTTGTTTATCTGAATTGTGCTATCAACCGTTGACAACTCTCGTAGAAGATGATTTACGGTGTGATAGTAAACTGTTGGTAACTCTCATAAAAGGTGATTCACAGTTCAAATTGATTGATTGCATTGAATAATGATATGTGGATTAACTCGATATTATTGAATTTTGTTATATTAATTAAATATATAGAAGCTGCGTCGTTAAATAATTAGTTATTGAGATTTGTATTTGACTCTATTTATTTTTTCGTTGCGACTTAGATTGCTGAAGATATCCTTTTTCAATTTTCATCGCGCTTCTCGACGTGCGGGTTGTGACGGGTCGTTTGCCGTTTGTCGTTTGAATTGTTTGTTGGATAGGTACTAGATAATATTTGAGAAACGTCGTGTCACCCTTTCAGCAAATTTTCCGAAGAAGAATCCCTCCGGTCAAGGCGCATGACTATTATGATATTTGAACATATTAATGTTTGATACCCTTGACTTTCTTATCTACAGTAACTTTTTTTTTTTCCGGCTTGAATTACGGGTTGAATTATCCTTTTGGTTTGGTGGGTGTTACTACAGGGTACGAGAATAGAAAAGTTGAAAAGAAATATTTCAACTGGATAACTCCAGTTCCAATCTCCTTAGAAGTATTGGACGGTCCATATTTCAAAGTTGTGACAAAAATTAAAAACAAAATGTTACTCTTTCCAAACATTAATCAAACAGCATGAATTTTTTTTTTTAATTTCATGCTCTAATAACCTAACCGATTTATTAAGATGGTTTAATAGATGTATTGTTATAAAAAATTAATTGTCATAAAATATGTTTTATCATATGTCATGAAATATGGATTTAATAGTTTTCAAAATTGTATCTTCAAAAAGAAAAAAAATGAAATGCCACAGGGCAAGCTCCCATAATTGTATTATTTTCATATTTTAGTTATTCTATTAATCATTAAATCTCAACTTAATTGTTTTAATAATTTTATTTCAAAAAAATTAAAAGTTATATTTTTTAATATGCAGTTGATTTTTTTCACTTCAAACATTTAAGTTATTAATTTATTTTTGAATAAATTAATTTTTTTTCTAATTTTAGCCTGTCTTAAGATTCAAAATTTGATTTTTACAATAATTAATTTAGTGGGATTTTCTTTGTTGTGTTAAATCAAGTTGGA
Source organism: Rhynchospora tenuis (assembly GCA_027725995.1). NCBI lineage: Eukaryota > Viridiplantae > Streptophyta > Magnoliopsida > Poales > Cyperaceae > Rhynchospora > Rhynchospora tenuis. The sequence continues at coordinate 60,593,684 of CM050889.1, read as the reverse complement.
GCAAGACCGCCTAGACACTTCAGTCATATTCTATCTTAGGTATATAATTATTTTTGGAGTACAATAAACCAAGAATCAACAATTTTTGTTATATAGATAAGTTCGGTAGCTTCTTGCATTTTCTACCGTTTGTGTTTAAATTCCTTATGCACGCTACTTTTTTTTTAAAAAAAAACAATCATATCACTCCATTTTTCTTTCTTTATTTTGCCTGATTTTTAGGGAACATTACGGATGTGATGGTGCATGTTTTGCTCATGTGGATAAGTGATTGATTATTTACAAGTTTTACAGATCAATTTCAGGTCTTACTTTTCATGTGAATTGGTTTTGTGATTATATTCCTTTTAGAAAAATTAACTTAAATATTTAAAATTGTTTGGATGATGTTTTAATTCTTCATCATTTTTTGCACTCTCAATAAACTTGGTTATTTGCAGCTCTAACTCACAGTACAACAACACACTAATACAAAAGAACTTAAATCTCAGGCCACTTAACAGTATCTGCAGACTTTATAATATTTATATTCCTATATTTCAATATAATACGAGGGTTGGTCGCGGCTCCGCCGCGACAACAGGTTTCGATAGTTATCATAAAACAGATTGGACTGTACTTCTCTAGGAGGATCTCGACCATATGTTGCTATCTGTACTTTTAATTGGTACCGCCATTGTCGCCCTTTTTTTTTTATTCAATTCATTATTATTTTTATATATTTTGTAATTAAATGGACCATTTTTATTAGAAATTATGCATTTGAACCCATCAAAATATGAATAGGATTTCATATATTGAACTCCACAATTGAAGTTCCATACATCTGACGTGTTATTTTTTATTACTATTATTATAATATTACTTATCGAAAATTTTATTTTTTTTAATGATTCCTATTAAAAAATTATCTGATTTCATCACTACTCTCTATCTTCTTTTTTTTTCCCCTCTTTTCTTTTATAAGCAATGTAGAAGGGCACAATATCACAAACAGTTTCCCTCCCGCTCTTCTGTGACCAATTAATGGGAGGTGATTAAATTATCACAAATGCCATCTGCTTATAAGCTTATTTGAATTGTAAATATGTCAGTGAATCTATATAAATTTCGTAGAAGGCAAAAATAATATGTTATATTAGAAGTACTGAAGTTATTCCATTAATTTGGGAATGACAATGATTTTCTTTGCTGGATCATTCTGTACTAGCAAAAGCGCCCACCCAATGTGTGGAAAAATTTGAAACAATATCAAATAATAGTAGAAATCAAGAAATAAGTTGCCACCCTAGTGTTCTAATTAACCCCACAATATATATTTTTATTTCGTACTAACCAACTGAAATTTTATTTTTCTAGAGAAAAATAAGATTTTACGTACAAAATATATCATAAATTTTGTACAATATATATTTCTATTTCGTAGTGACCAACTGAAATTTTCTTAGACCCTTGTTTTTCTTCGAAAAATAAAAATTTGGTTCCAATTTTTTCACAGTATTTACGGAACACATAACAAATCAGATACTTAAATATTATGATATATCAATCAAAATCTTAATTGATTTTATTAAGACTTTCTTGATTTGTCTTTTTATTTCACTTTTTCCACTTTTAATGATTATCCTTCCTCTGCTTTTTAATAATTATATTAATATAACAATTAATACAAAATGAAATCCGAACATCCAAAGTAAAAAATAGGAAATAAATTAAAAAAATGATTAATACTTTTAAATATTCATTCCTAATATGTCGTCTTTTTGATAAATTTTAATATTTTAATATATGGGCAAATAAAGAAAATAAAATTATTTGGTTAAATTTTTCAGATACAGATGGATATCTTTCCAAAAATATAAATTATTAACAGCGACTTAACCCCTTTATAGAAAGGAGTCAGATTCTTTTATGAAATATAGATCTGAGCAATACATTTACAGATCAACGGTATAAAAATTGTTAACAAAAATTATTTTAACCTGTTGCTGGGTGCATTTATAAGTAGTAGAGATAGAGATAGAGATATTTACTAATTACCATTTTTTTTTCTCATAACTCAATTGAGCCGTTCACCATATTCCGTTTTATAACTATTTCTTCTTTTCTTTAATCTATCTACGCATCCAAAAAATTGTGCTGAATTTGATTGAAGCGAGAGATGTCGAAAACGGGAAGTAGAGAAAAAGACAGGAGCAATATAGGGAAATTTGAATTGCATTCTTATTATATTATTATTCCTAATTAATTGGGTGTATTTAAATTTTTTAAATATTTTTTAACTTTTACGAGTGCTAGTAGTTTCGTGTTGAAAGATTATTGTTTAGTTCATACTTGTAAAAAATTTGCAAAATGATCAAATTGGTGAAATACACAAATAAAATCTATTTGATTTGAAAAAATTATCTAAAGACGAAAACAAAAAAGGACAAATCGTTGCAAACATAACTTAATACTTAATTAGTGAAAGCCATTGTCAAATACCGAGCCTACCTGACTTCTACCTGAAGAAGTGTTTCATCAAAAAAATAAAAATAATAATAATAAAATAAAATAAAAAATAAAGAACCTGAAGAAGTGAAAGTTATTGTCAATTACCCAGCCTACTAGGGTTCGATCCCTATCAGAGTAAAAATTGCTGAACATAATATATTGTGCCTTATTCTAGCCCGTGTACATAGAGAGCACCGACACGGGTCTAATAATAATCGATCGTCGTCATCATCATCATCGATAAATAGATGCAAATACGCACGCTCCACGCCCTAATTCATTTTATTTATTATTATATTTGCTCATGCGCGAGTCACATTATTTGGTAATGCTGGTACAAATGGTGTACCGATGTCTTGCACTAAACTAGATTTATAAAATTATAAATGCACGCACCCCTTTAAAAGGGTTGCGGACTTGCGGTTGCTTTTTTCTCAAAATACAAAATAAAATAAAAAGAGGAATTAAATTTATGGAACTCTGACAAGAATTGCACCGAAATGATTAGAAATGTACCGAAATGACAGTGCTTTCTATTTTTATGTTTCAACAACTTGATATCAATATTGATTTTTTTTACTAATATTTGTCAGTGCAAAGTCGGATCACTAACATTGGCTGCTGTTGGTAAACCGCCACAATGCACCCCGTTTAATACACTTATATCCGTCCATTGTAGAGAGAGAGTTAGAAAAAAGAATGAGAACCGGACAATCGGAACTTTAGTCCCACATCGGATTATATAAGTAACAAAAATTAGAGACGAGTCAATATAAGTATCGACCCTTGTGGAATTTGTTTTCAAGTGACACAGAAGAAGCAATACTCTTGATTACGTCTTGCCGTTTCTTAAATAGTAAGTTCTTTAAATATTTTATTATTACTTAGAATTAATTTATTACTCTTTTTTTCTTATTTAAATTAAAAATTGTAAGGGAAAATTAGCCATATACCCCTCAAATCATAGCCAATTGGAAATATCCCCTCTAATCTTTAAATTTGGATATATCCCCCTCTAATCATCATTGTATTAGATATTTATCCTTTTCCTTATTTCTAATATATTTTTCATTCTGAAAAATTATTTTAAAAGCTTTTGGACAGAAATGCCCTCAAGGTTCATCCTGGACGGTTCATCTTCTCGTTAATTTCTGTTATGTATATGTTAATATCATTCATTTCCTTCTCCTTCCAAATATTTCTCTTCTCTCCTAAAATTTTTACTTCTCCTTGATATCGTTGGAAAGCACTTGTGCCCATATCTCTAAAGCAGGTGCACCATGAAGCAATAGTTTCTGATCCCATCACTGATTCACTCGATATTCTTTTTTGTATTTTGTTCCTGATATGTCGATCTAAATTAAACAAGATCTGATTACTACATGATGAATTATTTACTGCTTGATTAAGGAAACGGCATTGAGAAAGGCCCCCATATTTATGATTAATTATTTGTTGTTACTATGCTGTAAATTATTGATTACAATCTATTTTTTTTGCTGATACAATGGCTCAATATAATATTTGATAATGTTCTGAAAGCTTCCAATAGGGTCACGGAGAGTCCAGTGATTTGTTATAAATTCTGACCATTGGAAGAAAAAGATACTGTGTAGTAAAGATGAAGGTAAAAAGAAAAATACTGTGTCGTATTCTTTTTTCCCCCGTATATAAAGCAAAGAATAACAGGAAGGTGAATCGTCAGGGGCTAAGGGTACTTCTGTCCGAAAATTTGAAAATAACTCTTAAGAATTGAAAATTCATTAGATATAAAGAAAAGGGTAAATATCTATATGAATGATGATTAGAGGGGGATATATCCAAATTTAAAAATTAGAGGGGGATATTTCCAATTGACTATGATTTGAGGGGTATATGGCTAATTTTCCCAAATTGTAACGTATAAAAAAAGAAACAAACTAATTGCTATATTTGAGGGAAAACCCGGGGAGGGAGTCATGAAATGAGATAAGTACAAACTTTCCATTCTCTTTCAATAAACTTTATGTGAAATTTGGATCAAATTAATCGCTCTCATACAGTATTTAATAAGACAACAATGTTTTTAATTGCTTTTCTTTTGTTCGTAATAGAGATCCATAGTGATATCATTTTGGAAATATTAATTTCTGCAAGTAATGGAGTTCAAAGTTAGTGACACTACAATATGGTACGTTTTATTATTCTTTCCTATATACTAATTAAATTGAATTATTGTTTTGTAAAAATTCGTAGTACATTAAAGTGAATAGCTCGTTGGTGGTTGACGCAGAAACAAGTGAAATACCAAACTAATATAAACCATCAATTGCGTTCAATTTTGCTAGTCCAATGCATGGTACTATGGTAGCAACAATTTGAGATATACATTTTAAGCTTTATCTAGTTTAATATGAAGTACAGATGAATATTTAGAGTTGAATTTAAATTCTACTCGGCCCATACTACATGAGCTTGTTAGAACATTCAGGTTGGGTTAATATGCCATCCGTTTCATGCAACCGAATTCGTTTTTTTAAGAGGCCCATCAGGCCTTTACCTTGCCTAGAAATTTATCATTCTCCTGGATCATGGTGCAGTGTTATTTCAACAGGATCAGGTCTAAATTGGAAAAATGACTTGCAATTAGAAACAAAACTATTATTCCAATTTAGAAATTGAGGGTTTTCACTCTATATAGTATATACTCAGGCCACTATAAGACTGTCAACTATAGTTCTCTCTTTATTTATTACCATATATAGATTATCGTACTTGTGCACATTCAATTTTATAATCTTATAAATCATAATTTTTTTACATGATTACAATATAAGAGGAAATTGTAGTCATTTGGGAAATGATTAAGATATGATCTCCATTTAATCAGCTATATAAGTAATTAATTATTTGACTGGAACTAATGAAAAATTGCTTTAGAAAAGGATGAAAGGCAGCAAGCAAGTAGTAATAGTAGTAATAGAGAGTGGCTTGGCCTATTGATAAGGTCCAAAATCCTTTCCTAAAAAAAGGAAAAGAAAATGAAGTCCAAAATTGACGATCAATCCTGATAACTGCCACGTCAGCAGTAAAAAATCGCCTCGTTAGTCTTAGTTTGTACTCTAGTGAAGTTAATCAAGTGTTATACTGTTATCATTGCGGCTTCCTGCGCTAATTTTCCCACCAAAACCAATTAAAAGTTAAACCGATTGCTCCTCTCTCTCTCTGTCTCTGTCTCTGTCTTGACTGTCTCAGTTAACTTGGTTAAGAGCAATTGGTAAAATTGACCCATCAAATCCATGGCCGAGAAAGCTTCAGCTAAAGTTGACGAAGCCATGGCTTCAACTCTCTCTCTCTCTCTCTAACTTCAACGAACTATCTTTACAGACGAGAAGAAGGTGAAGCAACTTCTGGAAGCAGCTGCGTCTGGAACCTCCGTCTTCTCAAAGGTACTGATCTATTTTGCTTTCGTTCTTCTGGAGAAGAGAAGAGTTAGCTAACTAGCTATTGTAACTTGTGTAGAGATGGCGAAGAGTTGAGTGAAGGTGAAATCAAAGGAATAAAGGATGCAAATGGGCTCACTGCATTTCATCTCGGGGCGCTTCATGGGAGGACAGAGATTTGTCAATACTTTGTCGAGGATTTGGGTTTTCCTGTTGATTTTTCTTCAGAAAATGGTATCACATATTTCTTTTTTTTTTTTTATTCGTCAATTGCCTTCTAATCGAGCTAATAATGTCATGAATAGATGGGGAATTTAGAGGAGAGGTTCCAGTACATTTCTTTGTGGTTGATTTGTCTACTAATTAAAGCAAAAATAAAAACAAATAGATCTAAAGAAATTTTAAAATAATTCACTCAATAATTGACTGAAAGTTGTAATCATTGCATACATAGTTTGGAATTATGCAATCACTCATACTTCTTCTCTCTCTCTCAGACCCGCAAAAACAATCAATTTCGTCTCATGGGTTTCATTTCTAGCTTATTCTAAGTTTCTAACTACTGGATGAGCTCAGTTAAAATTTTTGTATTTTTGTGTATCTTCCAAGGGTTTTCTTGTCTTTGCATTTATGTGTACAACTTTGGCGGTAAACATCCAGCTCATAAACTAGCCTGTGTTGCGTTTGAAGAAATTCTGCTAATTATTTCTCATTTCTCCAAACAAAATATGCGTTCGACCTGCTAATAGTTGGTGAAGAATTTATCACATGATGATTTGTAAAGAGGCTAATTTTGAGGTATAGAATTTGGAATAACAACAACCGATAGATATGCTTGATGCGCGCATCCTGGAAGTCATAGGCCCTCTCCATTTTGAAAATGTGGACATAGAATTTCATTTCAATTCATTAAATTAGAATTGATTATGAAATCCGACCAAATTTCTATCCAATTCCCAATATTTCAATGGGGTCGAATTTTCTCACAGATTCCGATCAAATGAAATGAAATCCAACTTTTTATTTGTTTATGATTAGGAGACTTCAATATTGTGGGAATTCCAAATCCAATTCCAACATAAAAAGTTGATTTTGATCAGGACAAAATCCATCATTACACTTAAATTTTTGTCCAATATATTGTATACAGAAATAATTCCCAGACTTTCGAATAACAATCCCAGAAATGTTACAAGTACACAAAATTCCATTACTTATACAAAGATATAAGGAACATAAAATTAATAAATTATAAAATAACAGAGAAGGAAGATAAAAAAAGAAAAGAAAAGACAGACAGCTCGCAGCACAATGAAGAAAAGTGTTTCCAGCAAATTATTATAAATCAGTATGGTAGATTAAGTGGAAACAAAAGCATCACTTAGTTTGTTGAGAAGCTCAGGGAAACCTGAGAGGCCAGCTGTGTTCTGTTGTTCCAATCCTTGTGAAATTTTGGCATACATTTGCATCAGTGCAATCAGGTTCTCTGGCTTTGCTGCAAATTCCAGACACGCCGTATTTAACCGATCACACTTGCACTTTTCAGCCAATTGAAAGGAGAATGCCACTGTGTCAACTGAGAGCTTGTTGCAAACTTTTTTCCTAATAAAAAAACTATATATTTTTTTCCGTGCTTAATGCCATGCATTTAATTGTGCGTATCACACTAAAAAATGGCTTAATTACAGAATTGTAAGAATATTGTTGTGGTTAATTATGTGGTATATCATAAGTTTTTTTGAGGCCGTATTTGGTATTTCTCAACATGATTTGATGTACAATTTTCAGTCGCATAAATGTTTTGTATGCAAAATTCTCAACTTGGTTTTGTTATGCAAGTCTGCTAACATTTCGTCACTTAAAAATGCCAATAAATGTATAATGTATATAGAGGTGATTCCCAGACGTGCTTAAGAAAACGAGAAATGTTCAAACACTCATACAAAGAGAAGGAAAAAACATAAAATTAAAAAAATTATCAGATAATATATAGAAAAATAAAACAAGAAATAAAATAAAATAAGAAAGTAGCACAATGGAAGAAAAGCGTTTTTAACTTCTTATATCCAGTATCAACGTCAACTGGGAACAAATGCATGTGCTAGTTTGTTGAGAAGTTCAGGTAAACCTGAGAGGCCAGCTGTGTTGTGTTGTTCCGATCCTTGTGAAATTTTGGAATACATTTGCATCACTGCGATCAGGTTCTCAGGCTTTGCTGCAAATTTCAGACACGCCGTATTTAGCCGATCACACTTGCACTTCTCAGCCAAATGAAACGTGGATGCCACTGTATCAACCGAGAGCTTGTTGCAAAGTTTTTCTTCACAAATAAATTTTAACCTCTCATCAATTGCATAAGTATCAGCAGCTAGAAGTAACTGCTGATCAAAAGATTCAAAACTAGGCAAGGACTTGTCAATGCCATTTGGTAGCCTGTCAGTATAAAGATAGTGAAGGAGGGCCTTAAAGACGGGAGCCTTCACATCTTGAATTCGCACACATGAACTTGCATCATTATCTCCTTGGCAAAGAAGCTGTTTGAACACTGATGATCGGGCTGTGTGCAATGAAACTCTCCTCATCAACCTCAAAAGTGACATCTGCCATCTCACTACTCTCCAAGAGCTTGGTAAGATGCAGATGCAAGTCAGAAGGCGGCACAATCGATTGTCGAGCTTCTTCCCATGTTTCCTTCGCAACCCTAATTGTGCATTTCACCATGAAGCTGTCATCTTTCAGATACTGTGATGTGATGCCTCAAGGTGAGCTCTCGAGATGAAGCAGGCGAAGCCCCAAGTTTCCAGGAAGTACACGAAGGTATGGGAGCCTGACATCTTCTGACCTGCTATAGCCAAATCCCCAGCTGACAAGTCGACAAGACCAAATTCGAACTGCACCAGTAATTCCTCATCAGCATCGCTGTTAAGCACGAGAAAGACAGATATAAATTGTTCTCTCTCTGTTACCTCTCCTCAGGGGTAAATTCTGATGTAAAACTCGTGACCCCCAACAGTGAAGGCGGATGAAGAGACATATTGACCGACATCGATTTCCTTCAGCAAAGAATACCAGGTGATCTTGAATATGTGTGATGCGATCGCTAACTTGTCGATGTCCTCATTTTTTTTTTTGTCCTTTTGTTGTGGCTTGTTGCTCTCTTCCTTTTTCTGGTGCCTTGCAATGCGAACCAGTTTGCTGGCTTCCTTTTTAGATTGATTGTCATAAGAGTCTAAGGGAATTTGTGATATTTACATACAGAGGTAGTCAATAATGCATTTCAAGATGAGGACGAAATGATTAATTTATTAAAGAGATGTATACCGTAGGCAACTTGCGGGAGAAAAAAAAGAGAAGACAAAAAAGAATGTTCTTTTTGTGTGCAAATAATATCATTCGACTTCTCATCTCGTTACGTAAATGCCGTTGCAATTTACACAATATTCGAAAACCATGTGACTTAGTTGTATTTGTACAATTTTTTTTATGGCAGGTGGAGAGTCATTTTAATTACACAATATTCGAAAACCATGTGACATAGTTGTATACTTGTATTTGTACAATTAATTTGACGGCTGGTGGAGAGTAGTTGCAAAAGTAGTTGAATGAAGGAATATGCACGTACGTCATTTCACATTATAATAAGTAAGACAAACAAGGACCGAAATTTTGTAGATTAATTTGATTAAAGGCTTCTCTTCTTTCTTTTTTTTTTTTTTTTTTTTTTTTTGTTGTATCGAGTAAAAGACAGACGCACTGTGTTTGGGCGTTTAACATTATCCCAAAATATCGCAGTTCGCTTCAGAGTCTATTATTATTATTATAATACGGCGGATGTACTGCATTCGTGCCCAGTGCCCTACCACGTCACGTTTAAACAATAAACAGTAGACCACCAGCTCGGGGCTCAACAGATCGAAGAAAAAAAATTAATACTGATATATATTTGTAAGAAAATAAGCTAGAAGTTAGAACTTACGCACGCTTTCTACTTTCATACTTTTATTGGGAATTTTTTTTTAGATAAAAGCTCGCTTGCCTTTTTAATCCAGAGCAATTTTGAGCACTTTTGAATTGGTCCATTAAGTCAGGTGAAAGAACATGAATAAAAAGACATATATCTTAAGAAGTATCTTTATATATTAATAAAGTATTTATTTGTCTCAAGTGAGTATCTAACAAAAATTTTTAGTTATATGACATAACTCCATAAGAGAGTATATATTTGTATTTATGATGTATTTTTGTTTACTTAAAAGGGAGAGTATCTTAAAAGGTTATGTGCAGTTAAAAGCAAAGAAAACGAGAAAGGGAAGGATATAATCATGTAAGTAGCGCTGTCAAACGTTCATAAATGGCACGGAAAGGGATAGTTTCGTTAACGTTCCGTATAAAAATACGTTATACATTTTACTTCCGCCTAACGTTCCGTATTTTAAGTGTAAATGAAATATCTTATGTTTATGTTCCGTAATTTTTTAACGGAATAACGTTAGTAACGTTACAAAATTCCATAGTTAAAATACATCAATTTAAAAGTTAGCTCACAAAATACAGCAATTTACAAGTTAAAATAAAACTCACAAAATACATTCACAGCCACAAATTTTTCCTGCATATACCTGCCTCATTTCTTTTTACCCAGTAAACCCATGTCTTCTTTGGCTGGTCTACTGGAAAAACCTCAACAACTTTCCAATGCTACAACCTACATAAACCAAAAATTCAATCACAAATCCAAGTCTCACAACTCACAACTTGTGGAGAAAACTAATTAAACAAATTAGACACGACAAGTGGCTAACAAAATGTTTCAAGAACCAACAAAATGATCATGCAATCTCAATACCCACTTATTTTTTTAAAGGTTTCAGAAGGGCAATAGTGCATAAGATCTCAGCCGAAAGATTATGACAATTGTTCTGAAATAATCACTGTGAATCAGCCATTTGGGTACATTTTGCATCGCAGAAAAAACGCACTGTCCTCGATTAAGCTAAAACAAATACCAAATCAAAATAAAAAAAAAGGAAAAGAAGGGAGAACTAAAAGAGGGAAAGAAGAGATTAATACCCACTTATTTATAACACTGGAAATTACCAATTTCCGAAAATTAGTAAATTCGCACAAAATCCTGAAAATTCTCAAAAATTAAGTATCACAGACAAAGAAAGATGACTCAAACCTGAAATTCTCGGAGGATAGAGCCGCAAGAAGTCGCCTTTGCTCTAGGAGGAGAAATGACACGGCTGAGCTCTGTCAGCCGCCACCTGAGCTTTGTCGAGGGAGAGGAGGGAGAGGAGGTACAAGGATGTAAGGTATGTTGCTCTGGGGCCACCACCTGAGCTCTATTGCGGTTGAGCTTTGTTCCTAGAGGTAGAGCCGTACAAGGAGGAAGAGGAGAAGGTCTGGTGATCTGGTGCGAGAGGAGACGACGGCTCTAGTGAGAAGGACGAGGCAGCGATAGAGATGAGAGGGGGAGGAGGAGGAGGATGAGGTTCTTGGTGGGGTTCGGATGGAGCTTGAGTGAGAAGGAGGCGGCATGAAAATCGAGTGAGTAGGAGCTCAGGAGAGAGGGAGAATGGGAGATGTGATCGATGCAAATCGAGAGAGAGAGGCGCGATGCTTCTAGGGTTATGCACGCGCGATGAATATGGGCTGCAAATTTTATGGGCTGGAACTTTCGACGGAATAACGTTACATAACGTAACGAAAGCGGGCCGTTCCGTTTCCGTTCTGTTGAAATAAGCGAAACAGTTTTCAGTTCCGTTTCCGTTCCACATCCGAAAACGTCAGACAAAAACCATTCCACTTCTGTGCCGTTTCGGACGGAACGGAACGGAAACGTCCGAAACGGCACAGTTTTGACAGCGCTAATGTAAGAGGAGAGAGGGAGTGGGTGAGGAAGAGGAGAGGGAGAACCAAAGGCGAGAGAGATGGAGAGGGTGGAAGTTTAGGGCGGAAGGTATAGGGCGAGGCCGCCAGGGTGAGGTAGAGGAGTTGGTGGCTTCGTGAAAAAAATTAAAGCGTTCTTCTTATTTTTGGTGTATAATTGCTAGATTATTGAAAAAAATTAAAGCGTTCTTCTTCTTATTTTTTTCTCTCCAAGCAAAATGAGCAAAGGATCTTTCCTTTCACAAAAAGTTTTTTTTAATTGAATTAATCATCCATCTTCAAAAACTTTTTTCTTTTCAAAAAACCATATATTTTTTCCGTGCTTATTGCTTAATGCCACGCATTTAATTGTACGTATCACAATAAAAAATGGCTTAATTACAGAATTGTCAGAATATTATTATGGTTAATTATGTGGTATATCATAAGTTTTTCTAGGCCGTATTTGGTATTTCTCAACATGATTTGATGTATAAATTCAGTCGTATAAATGTTTTGTATACAAAATTCTCAACTTGGTTTTGATATGCAAGTCTGCTAACATTTTGTCACTTAAAAAATGTAAATACATTATATACCGAGGCGATTCCCAGACATGCTTAACAAAACGAGAAATGTTACAAGCACACAAAATTCAATCACTCAAACAAAGAGAAGGGAGAAACATAAAATTAAAAATATATCAGACACCATATAAAAAAGTAAAACAAGAAATAAAATAAAATAAAAAAGTATAGCAAAATGCAAGAAAAGCATTATTAACTTCTTATATCCAGTATCAACGTCAACTGGGAACAAAAGCATGTGCTAGTTTGTTGAGAAGTTCAGGTAAACCTGAGAGGCCAGCTGTGTTGTGTTGTTCCGATCCTTGTGAAATTTTGGAATACATTTGCATCAGTGAGATCAGGTTCTCAGGCTTTGCTGCAAATTTCAGACACGCCGTATTTAGCCGATCACACTTGCACTTCTCAGCCAATTGAAAGGTGGATGCCACTGTATCAACCGAGAGCTTATTGCAAAGATTTTCTTCACAAATAAATTTTAACCTCTCAATTGCATAAGTAGCAGCAGCTAGAAGTAACTGCTGATCAAAACTAGGCGAGGACTTGTCAATGCCATTTGGGAGCCTGTCAGTATAAAGATAGTGAAGGAGGGCCTTAAAGACAGGAGCCTTCACATCTTGAATTTGCACACATGGACTTGCATCATTATCTCCTTTTTGGCAAAGAATCTGTTTGAACACCGATGATCGGGCAGCAAGAACTATTCTGTGTGCAAATAAACTCTCCTCATGAACCTCAAAAGTGACATCGGCCATCTCACTACTCTCCAAGAGCTTGGAAAGATGCAGATGCAAGTCAGAAGGCGGCACAATCGATTGTCGAGCTTCTTCCGATGTTTCCTTCGCAACCCTAATCGTGCATTTCACCATGAAGCAGTTGTCTTTCAGATACTGCGATGCCTCAAGGTCAGATCTCCTGATGAAGCGGATGAAGCCCCGAGTTTCCATGAATGCAAAGGTATGAAAGCCTGACATCTTCTGACCTGCTACAGCCAAATCGCCAGCTGACAAGTCAACAAGACAAAATTCAAACTGCACCGGTAATTCCTCCTCAGCATCGCTTTTAAGCACAAGAAAGACCGATATGAATTCTTCTACCTCTTTTATGCCTCCTCGGGGGTAAATTCTGATGCAAAACTCGTGACCCCCAACAGTGAAGGCGGATGAAGAGACACACTGACCTACATCTATTTCCTTCAGCAAAGAATACCCGGTGATCTTGAATATGTGTGATCCGATCGCTAACTCACTTGTCGAGGTCATTTTTTTTTTGTCCTTATTTTTGTGGCTTGTTGCTCTCTTCCTTTTTAGATTGATTGTCACAAGTGGCTAAGAGAATTTATGATATTTACAAACAGAGGTTGTCAATAATGCATTTCAAGATGAGGACGAAATGATTAATTTATTAAAGAGATGCATACCGTAGGCAACTTGCGGGTAAAAAAAGAAAAGATGAAAAAGAATTTTTTGTATGTTAAAATAATATCATTTGACTTATCATCACGTTACGTACGTAAATGCCGTTGCAATTTACACAATATGCGAAAACCATATGACATATATAGTTGTATTTGTACAATTTTTTTGATGGCAGGTGGAGAGTGGTTGCACAAGTAGTTGGATGAGGGAACATCTACTTCATTTCACTTTGTAGATTTATTTGATTAAAGTTTTTTTTTTTTATTTAATCGAGTCAAAGACAGACGCGCTGTGCTTGTGCGTTTAAAATTACCCAAAATATCGCAGTTCGCTTCAGCGTCTACAGTGGTATTTTTAATAATAAATATATTTCACTCAGAAATTTTAATAAGAAAGACGTTAATATTTTTTTAATATGAAAAAAATCCTAACGCGGTCACAAACCACGTTAGATTTCCGATTCCTAATGCGGTCAACGACCGCTTTAGGACTGATATCTTTTCGAAAATCGAGATTTTACCGTTTATCTGCCTTTTTTCCTTCGTCGTCTTCAATAGAGAGACAGAAAGAGAAATAGAGAGACAGAGAAAAAAAGAAGAGAGAAAAGAGAGGGAAAAAAAAAAGAAAGGAGAAGGAGAGAAAGAGGAGAGAGAGAAAGAGGGAGAAGGAGGAGAAAGGAGGAGAAAGGAGGCGTGGGAGAAGATCAATTTTTGAAGAGGAGGAGAACGGCCGATTTCCGACGAGGTCGAGTTCAATCGATTTCCGGCGATTTCTATTGATTCTCCAGAGGTAAGTTTTTTTTAAATTTGATTTTTAAAATTTAATTAGAGCATTTTTCTGTAGGAATTGTGTAGAAATTTTTGTGTATGAATTGTATAGGAATTTGTGTAGAAATTGATTGGAAAATTAGTGTAGAAATTTTTGTGTTGGAATTGTGTAGGAATTTGTGTAGAAATTTTTGTGTAGGAAAAATTGTGTAGGAATTTTGTACAAAATATTTGTTTAGAAAATTTAGAAAAGGTTTGATGGAAAATCTAGAAACAAAATATTTGTGTGGTAAATGATGGAAATTATGTGTAGAATTATTGTGCATTGAAAATATTGTACATTTGTGTAGTATATGATTTATGTAGGAAAATTTAGAAAATATTTGATTGGATGAAAAAATTAGAAAAAAAATATATTTGTGTAGTATATGTTGGAAATTATATTGTGCATGGAATATTGGACAATAAAATTTTGTAGAAAATAATTGATTTGATGGAAAATATAGAAAATATTTTTGTATAATATTTGATAAATTTGATTGGATAAAAAATTTAGAAAATATTTGTTTGTATGTAAAATTTAGAAAATTTTTTGTTTGTAGAAATTAATTTGTTTGGATGTAAAATTTTGAAATTTGTGTAGATGATATGAATAATATAGGATAAATTTGTGTAAATAATTATTATGCATTGAATAATATGAATTATGTTATATTTAATTATTACAATAGATGAGTTCTCCACATGACGAGGTTGGTCCATCCAGTTCTGCACCACTGACCGAGCCTCCGATTGATCCAGCCTCACGTGTTAGACGACGGAGGCATCACACCAGTCATCCGAATCCGTACAACGTGATCCCAGTGGATCGAGCAGAAAACGTTGACGGACAGATATTGTTCCTTACTCGCGAGGAGCATATTATTGGATTGCCTTTTGAGGAGGTATACTTATTAAATATTTAAAATATATTAAATATTTATTTCAGTATTAATCATATATTTAAATACTTAAATATATTTCAATTGTTACTAATTTTATAATGATTGTTTGTTATGTATTAAATATTTATTTCAGTATTAATCATATATTTAAATAATTAAATATATTGCAACGTGAAAGATTTTTAGATTTGAGGTCGCACAAGAGTGAGATCGCGATCGACAAACGGATTGATGGACGTTTGCAGAAGCTCGGTCTGATTCACATTTCGAAAGTAAAGATTGGTGGAGTTTTGACGTCCGGAGACGCATACTTTTCACTTTCCTGTTGGAGAGATGACCGTTACTTTGCAGGTACGAATCTTTTTTAATAAATTTTCCAATTTATCCAATATAAAATAATGTAATTATTGTGATAATTCATGGGTTAAATCGATATCAGGATGTGAAGTATCTGTATGGTTTGCGTACAGTAGGCAAACCTGTGACATGGAGCACGACGAGAGTTTATTTTGATGATCTGGTCAGTTCGAAGTTATTTTCGACTGCGAACTGAGCTAGAGAAAAAACGTAAGTTCAATGTTAATTAATTCTATAAATTTATGATTTATAATTTATAATTTGTAAATAATAAAAATTCTGTAAATGATAATGTAGGGGCAATAGACGTAATATCAGATTGAAGTGATTGCGAGAGAATTGCTCCAACTGGCCACCTGTTGGAGCTTCCGATGATGAGCTCGATCGTTACACGCGTGCAGTGGCGATGGAGCTCTTTGTTGGAGTTGTGTCCTAGAAGCCAATCATTTTGGTTACTTCTATGGTTTATGTTATTAATGATATTTTATCATTTGTTTCTTGATTTATTTATTGATAGATCATTCAGGTTGATGATCTGAATTGTAGATCTCTATAGCTCATTTATTCTTAAATGACAATAATAAATCTAAAGGTGTTCATAATCTTGATAATTAACAAGGAACATTAATTATCAGATAAGATTAGTATGCAAGTTAAGTGATGATTAAGTTCTATAAATCATAGGTAAGGAGTTACCAACTTAATTGCATATGTATATGTTGGAGAACATAGTACAAGACTTGACCCAATGAAATAAACATATGGATTGTGTTAAGTGTCATTATTTATTTCATATTAGTTTGATTCTAAGTTTGAGATGCTCAACTTTTCCACATGAGGATATGTTCTATAAATATCGTCCAACGTTGATTCCTGATAAAGGCTGCTATACGGACTTTATTTATGTTTTCTTGAATTGTGCGGGAAAAAGT